>VDFB02000008.1:45893759-46549092 GCA_007258455.2 Sequoia sempervirens
TAGACTAGAGTGACCATAATTGCTTAGGTTGGATCTAAGGAAGTATAGATATTTGATATATGTTATTCCTTATACTAATATATTTTCTATACAACTTGGTAGACCTTAGTTGGACTAATTTTTTATGAAGGTAGATTTGTAAACATTACACAAGACTCATATGAGCTTCTAATGAAATTGATCCATTTTAATTTGAATGTACTTATATTCCCACTACCAAGTCCATATGAAAGTGACAAGGATATTCATGATATGTATCAAAGATAATAAGAAGTTGAAAGGAACAAAAAGAATAAAAATATGGCAAATAATTAAGCTAAGTATGTACCTTGTCATTTGTTCCACTACAATAGGAAAATAAGCCAATATTAATAAAAACTAGTGTTTCATGGAAAGAAAATTACTACATGGATTATAAATCAAAAAGTGATGATTCACCAAGTGCAAAACCATCCTATGCAAACACTACCAAAGAAATAAGAAAAATGGATTAGAAAGGAGATTCCTATAATTCCACAAATTGATATTATTTTTACTAATAGTAAAAATTCTTATTAAGAAAAGGCACAAGTGAGTGAAAAGGGAAGCAATATCATTAAAGAGGAAGATACAAATGTTACACTTTTCGGTAAGGATGGTATTTTTGAGGGAGATCATCCTTCTCACGTTCCATGAGACATTGAACATTATTGAACTATATGTACTTATATTAGCTTTTATTTTGATTCTTATATGCATATTTTATTCATTTCATGTTTGTGGTGCCTTTTTACTCTCATTTCACCTTTTTGTATTATTATTTATGTTTTTTTTCTTTATTTGGGGGCACCTTTCATTTTATTCATCTTAAATGATTCATTAAATGTCATTATTGGCTTTTGTGCTTGCCTATGTTTCTTTGTTACTCTTTCTTGCTTTGTTTACATGCCTTTTATTATTATCTTGATTTCTTAAATGTTTGTTATCTTATACATATGGTTAATGAAACTTATCATATCTATGATCCCTATCATGTGCTTAGATATTATAATTACATATTATGATCCCTATCATAACTACATGTATTTTACTTCTTATTGATATTTACTATCTTTACCTTTCCTTAAGGTCCATATTTATTCTATCACTTTTCGACATTGAGTAGTCAACATTATAAGCATATTTTTATGATTGATCTTCTTCCATGATCCTTATCTAGAATATATGGCTATTCTTGTTGTTTTCCTATTGTAGGAGTAACCTTTTGTGTATTCCTTAATGATTATCTACAAGTTATGTGTTTACATATTTATCACACAATGCCATTTCTTAATATGCTATATGCTTTATAATGCTTATCAATTTATGTGGAGTTTCCTCTGAGGATCTTGTTTCCTGAACTAAAACCTTGAGGTAGCAATGCATATCCTTGAGATCATCTAAGTTTATATTCATAACATTCAAAGCATTCATTTACTCATCTATTATTTCCATTCTCTTGTCACCTTTAATTATTAAATATAATAATTGAGTTCTTACATTCTTTATCAAATCCTTGATTGTTGAGGTAATGTCCTAGAGATTTGATGTAGTCATAGATGAAGGATTAAATTCAGGACTATGCAATCATGCAATAGAATAAAATAAATCATAATTACAAAGTGGAAATCTCAATAATACCAAATTATCTAATTTAAAAAATAATACCATTAAATATATCCTATACCTATTTCTTCTACTAAGAAAATTACCAAATCTTGATTTGTTGCAGTATATAATTATGAACCTGAAATATTGTGATATTAAAGCCTTTAAAATAAATAATACATAGTAGTACAAAATGAAGGATTACCCTCCATCCATAGTGCCATATACTCAAATAAATCTTGATCCCAAAGACACAAAATAATACATGAATGAAGTCTTTTTTAAGATTAAAAAGAGAGATGAAAAAAGCTTAATAGGGCAGATGGTCCAAACCTTGCAACTTTAAAGTTATAGAGGAAGAAATCCAATTATCTCCAATCCAAAATTTATATAGTACAAACTTGTATAACCACTTAGAAAAAGAACAAGCACCTTACCTCCTATTGTTTCAAGTGTAAAATCCATCACTTGGTGTAGCATCCAAAAGATTAAGAATAGACATATTATCTCAAAACAAGGCTAAAGAAGGGTTTTTCCTATTGGAGTCTAGTAGTGAAATGAATATTATAAAAAAAAAAAAAACTTCCATAAATGTGCCAAAAAATATTATACAACTAAATCAAGAATATATAATGAACTCCTTGTATTTTCAACACAGGGAAGAAGTAAGGTATTAGTAGACTAACAACTAACCCTCTGAGAAGCGTGATACATGTAGAAAACTTGGGATAAGTGTGAGGACATGTATAAAGTCCCTATTGAGTGAGACAACTTATAAGTGAGACTAGGCTAGTGTGAATAGATCTACTAGATTAAAATAAACTAGGTAGGTAATAACACTTTTTACACTATAAACCCCACTTAAGTGATACTCGAGAAGTAGGCTAATCACTAAAAATTAATTTCAACAATCATGTACAATTAAAAGTATCTCACAAATGAAGTAAAGGATTAAATCTTGTGGAAAAATCTTGTCTCTAAAATATGAATTAATACAAAGGAATGAAGACTCTAGAGACTTGAAGATGAGATTTTGAATTCTTAATTTAATTATGTGGATTAAATCTTGTGGAAAAGACTTTTCTAAAAAATTAATTAAACCTTAATATCATAATTTTTAAAAATATTTAAAATTTCATAATATAAATATTATAAATATGTAACTTAAAAAAACAAACAATTAAAAATATTAAATATTTATTACTATATTATAACATATTATATAATTTATTGTTTGTATTCAAATTAAATATTATAATTAATTTAATATATGAATTGTATTTAACATACAATGCAGAAAAGTAATTTATAATATTTATTATTATGTTATAACATATTATATAATTTAATATAAACAATATTTAATATTGTGTCAGCAATTTTTAATATTATATTTAACATAATATATGAATTTCACTTAATAATTTTATTAATATATATATTTTATTTAATATTTTTATTGAAAAGAAACGTAATTCATAACTGCATTAAATAAACAATGAATACAATACCATGAAAACATTCCATTTTATTTCATTAGGTACTTGATAGTTGAATGGTCTGTGAACATTGTTATTTTGTACTCTGTGATATACTGTCAAATTTCTCGATTGCATGCACCACAGCTAGGAATTCTTTCTCTGTAGTGGTGTAATTTCGTTCAATGGGAGACTAAAACTTGTCAAAACTGCACCAGCCTGTTGACTCAGTGCAATCTAAGGGCATTGCAGTCTCTTGCAGCTGCAAAGCAAATTCTCCAGCCTTTCTCAGTGCAATCTGAGGGCATTTCTCCGCAGTTTCTCCATACTTCTTAAGAGACTCGGGATTAATTTTACCTTTCAGATGAGGATCTATGATTTGCTCCAGCTTTCCCTTTCTCTGATAACGCAAAGCCCATTCAGCAATGCCGCCTTCTTCAAGTGAAGGTTAGTTACAGGTTTGGCCTTGAAAATAGCAATCCATTCTTTGGAGTTTCTTTGTATGAAGTCGAATTCAGCTGTCCTTTAGAATTTGAGACCGAAACTTATCAAAACTGCACCAGCCTGAGTTTGAAGTCGAATTCAGCTGTCCTTTAGAATTTGAGACCGAAACTTATCAAAACTGCACCAGCCTGAGTTTAGGAGTCATACAAAGAATGGATTGCTATTTTCAAGGCCAAACCTGTCACTAACCCTTCACTTGAAGAAGGCGGCATTGCTGAATGGGCTTTGCGTTATCAGAGAAAAGGAAGGCTGGAGCAAATCATAGATCATCATCTGAAAGGTAAAATTAATCCCGAGTCCCTTAAGCAGTATGGAGAAACTGCGGGGAAATGCCCTCAGATTGCATTGAGGAAGGCTGGAGAATTTGCTTTGCAGCTGCAAGAGACTGCAATGCCCTCAGATTGCACTGAGTCAGGGTATTGAAGTTTTTAGATCCTTGATTTTTACTTTATTGCCTATAGTAGTATCATGTTTGCCCAAACAATGGTGTCCAATATTTCTGATTTTCGTTCTTGACAATCGTGCTTCTATCAAAATGATATAACTTGGGACAGTATTCATGTTTTTCTTAATTATGTATGGGCATCATGTTCTAACAGGAAATGGGTTTTATAGCCATATGTTTTCTGTTTCTGTTTCATTGTTTAAATCAAAAGTTGCGGATCATTTCTGGTTTTGATCCATGGCTGTTTTTTCCTTCTTTACTGGCTTTCTCTATATGTGGGGATAAAACAAATTGCCCTGATATAAATGATTATGTTGTGGTATTATATTCAATCTTCAGAGCAGGAGACTTAATGGGCCATCCATTGTAAAGAGTTTGGCTTTGATGTTAAGCTTGTTAGGGTCAGGCCTTAAATGCTAACCCACTTCAGGTGCCGCAAATTCAAAAGCTCAGCTGTAGAGAAATTTCCAGTATGTGGTATTTAATAGTTGTTGAAGGGCAGACAATCACACTGACACAAGGACTACAGCTAATAGCAAGAAGGTTGCCCCAGTCGTGTGAATGTGATGTATGAGCATACCTGGAGTAGTTGGAAGCTCTTTTCCTTCAAATAGATTATTCTTAGAAAATTAAGAAAGCACATGTGTCTTACTCTTGGAAATAAAGCTTTACATTTTGTTTTTGAGATTTCGTCTGATTCACCCTCAAGCCTACAAGGTTTTGGTTTTCAATCCATTTGTTTTCCTTCTTAGTATCCTTTATATTAGCTCTATGGTTTATAACTTTTGTGGGAAGTCAACTGATCCAACTGACTGTTGTCTCATGTTTAGCGAGTATAGACAATCAGCTTCAAATTCTCCTTAGCAGCTGTTATCACATCTTCAACAAGCTGGAGTTAAGCTTGCCGTATTGCTAATTGTCAGATTTGTAGTGATAATGGGGCAATCTCTACTCCTGTTTGTACTGTGCAAGTTCTTTCCATTCACCAAAGAAGTAATAGAAATGTTATGCTAAATGTTACAGCTCATAGATAGCTGGGAGTAGACTGGAATCTTTTATAGTTACTAAATTAAAAGCAAAACACTGAAAAACTGCCTGCAGTAGATGACTCTAATAGAAATCTAAATATCTAAACAGCGATTATTCAAATGCTCGCAAGTATATTTAATGACTTATAAGCTTTAGAGAAAAAAAAAAAAAAAGCAAAGAATGGAGGAGGAGCTCACAAATCCCATGTTGCAATTTATTTGAAGTTTCAACTTTGCATATATTAAGAGTGGAGACCCCTATGCTGCCTGCAGCATACACCATGGCACCCTCTTGCCAAACTACAAGCATAATTCTGCTTACATAATGACTAAATAGTAAATTGTAAGAAATAAAACTGATTAAAATTATTCCTTTCAACACACATATCTCTTTTTCACCAGTTTGTGGCATCCGAGCTTAAAATTAGAGATATAAACCTGTCAATTAGAATATGGATTTCCATACTTAACCTGTTCACAATATATCTGTAGTATTGCATAAAAGAACACAATAATCCGAGGCTCTTGATTATAGCTTTGTTCTTAACAAGTTCTATTCAATGCTTCTTGGCTACTAACTGCTGGGCAGCTTTCTCATCAATATTTTGTGTTCCAAATTTTTTTCTTCTTTTCATTGAGTAGATGAAAACAGAGCATGTAGAATGGACACTCTGTTGAACAGAGGCAGGAAAGATGACAGTGAATTATTAGTGGGAGGAAGGAATAGATGATGCTATTGTAGGAGGTGATGATACAGTGATAGAGCCACATCACTTAGACAAGATTACAGATCTTTGTTAGCTGGTACAAACCCTTAAGGGTACAGTTACACAGTGACTGTTATCAGTGTGTACATGGGTCTGTTATTCTTCTCTTTTACATAACACGTGGGTAGCCCATTTCTCTCTTTTGTATTTATCAATTGTTGTGCTTATTGCATTTTTTACTTTCCTAGCCACTTTGAAGACATGATTTATCCTCATTTTTAAGCCATTTTTTACCATTTGTTTTTCTTTACATCCTAGGTGTTGGTTGGACCATCTTGCAATTGGATTTTTTCCTTTATCTGGATTATTTCTAATTGGCTGTATTTTGCAGGCCTAATTTGATTCAATGATGTTGTCTTTCTTTCGAGATGTGATATCAACAAAGAGAAACTAGTAAAAACTATTCTGGTCTGTTTTTGGCCTGAGGGCATTTTTGTTCATTGATAGGATAAAACACAGTGTTATTGTTGATGTTTGTTGGAAACTAGAATGTCCATGAGGAAGTTGAGGATAGAAGATATATTTCCTTTGCAAGTGAAAGGACAGATTAGTACAGAGCTTTATGGATCTTGTGGGATGAGTCACTTCTAAATTGGCTGCCACCATGTTTAACTGACGAGTGCTGCTAAATAGATTTAAAAGTAGTTTGGCAATGCTGTATCAACAGTTTCGTAGGTTTTTTGAAGTATTCAATTGGAAAAAATCATAAAATTGATCTTAGGCTATGGCTTTGAGTTTCAATTGTTCTTGGTAGAAGAAACTTGTCTATGGCAGCCACTTTGTTTAAGATGCACATGAGATACTTCGATGCCAAAAAACCTTAAAGCTTCATCAACTTGATGTATATAAATCAATTATTAACATGTTTTTGTGATTGTGTCTTTTCCTCATTACAATTGTCTTCTTGTCTATCGACATAAACAATGAGATGTTTAGAGGTTTTGGCTGGTTTGATTTTCATATTGGCTTTACAAAATGAGGTCTAGATATGTTTTGTTGTCGTGTAGCTTGCCACATAGTAGCCATTGTAGCAGGCATGTCAAGAATCCTGATACGACCTACCTAGAACATCACAACATTCCATACGAGGGATATCATGATCCGCATTGTCAATTAAATGTTCTAAAAAAGCTATGCTATAAATTCTGCTAACCTTCTTTTTGTATTTATTGCACCTTAGGTTAAGCTTACTCAGATAATAATTTACTTACGTATAGTTTCCATAGGAGTTGGGGAGTGAGCTGTCATTCTCCTACCCTTATTGCATTTTCTATAAATACAATCTTCGTTCTTGTATTTGGAAACACTCTTAATTAACGAAATAGCCATTACTTTGCTTCTTTCAAATCTCTTTTGTTTTGAGCAAATAGACTGCTTAGGCAAATCTTACAAGCCTTCAATTGGTATCCGCTACTCTTGATATCCGAGACTGATGTGGATGACTAATCTTGACAGACCATAATATGTATACTAAATAAAACAAACCATTATTGATTTGGTAGTTTTGTGCGAATAGATCTTCCATACCAAAGGACTGCTGTCAAATCACCCCTTTTATCTGGATTATTTCTAATTGGCTGTATTTTGCAGGCCTAATTTCATTCAATGATTTTGTCTTTCTTTCTAGATGCGATAATCAACAAAGAGAAACTAGTAAATCCTAAAAGGTTCTAAAATTAAATCCCATGCATCCTTACAACAAACCAGGTGCCTCAAGTCTGATCAGTTTTCTAAATGTTTTTTGACTTCATAGCAGTTGTCAGTTCACTTGTTTTCTGAACACTGGGGAATAAATCATGTTTTCTACAGTCAAAATCTTCTCAGTTCCACACAAATATGACTACTGCAGAGACATTGGCCAATGCAAACTAAATTAATTCTGTAAACCAACTGAAAAATATTTTGTGCCATGGGATACCTTCTATGATATTGTTTCCATTGATTTCAGGGTCTATAATCGACTTCCCACAGTTTATTTTTATTGTATTGAAGTTAGTTTATAAGAGTTCCATATTAAGGTGTCATTGTTAAACAGTTTTTCTCACATTGTTAAACTCTACTTATTTACTGAAATCATTTGTAAAATCATATATTATTTTTGCTCATTAACTTTTCTTCTTATTGTTTTTAAAAATTCAGCAAGTTAATTGCTACAAGTGACTATTTTGATATACATACCTTAACAAAATCACAATTATAGTTATTCCTCAAAATTTACTTCTATCCAATGTAAAGTACTACATTTTATTTTTAAAAGGTCGTGCTTGCATGTTTCTAATAAATTAGTTTGTTTTTTTCTCATTTATAATCAATTTACATAGCTACATTATGTTGATTCCACTTCATAATCGACTTCTATTTAATAAAGTATGCTTGAATAATTCATGTGATAAATAATAGTTGCCACTTTCAATTTACTTTTGCAAGGACTACTTTGTACTCTCCTCACAATGTATTCTTTGACGGAGAATGCAATTAAGATGATAAATGATGGAAACACTGACTTGCAACCCCATCTACAAGCATTAGATATTTCAATGTTTGGGTGTGGCCTCGAATCGACCAAACGCTATAGAGTAGATCTTTCCGATGGGGTTCATAAGCAGAAGGTTACACTTCCAAAAAAATACAATCACTATATAGCTTCTAAAGAACTCCAGAAGGGGTCTATAGTTAAACTCATAAGATACAGTTGCCCTATTATTTGCAGTTCAAGGTGAGCCAACCATGTTTAAATGCTCTTCATTAAAGTGCCAATTCAAACCTTATAGCTTAGCATTCTTCAACCAATTATGTCACATTTGTTCCTATTCATAATACTTACTCATTGTACTTTTATAGGTGGATTGTCATCTCCGAATTAGAAATCACATGTCTGCATCATGATACCATTGGTCAAGCCGCCTACCTATTTGAAGAACAAGCCCACCAAGTACATGCTACAACCTCAAATGATGGATCTACAAGTCTCAATGACAGTGGTAAAGTAACACAAGCACCTCCTCGCAGGGCACTTTTTGGAATATGTTCATCCCAACAAAGGAAAGCCCTTCCCTGCAATATTACTCCTATTAGAAATTTGAATCCATTCCAAACAAGGTGGCTGATAAAGGGTCGTGTTACCATGAAAAAAGAAATACACCACTTCAACAGTCAAAAGGGACACTTGGGCAAGTCTTTTCATTTGGTTTTATAGATTTTGAGCACACTGAACTACGTGTAACTTGCTTTAATGAAGTAGCAAACCTTCATTACATGAATGTTCAGATTGGACAAGTATATACAATTTCAAGTGGAACTATTAAGTCAGCTAATAGGTTACAATACAACAAGCTTAATAGCCAGCTCGAAATTTGTTTAGTGGATGGTTCCAAAATCTCTCTCTTCGAAGATGACCTTGCAATTCCTAAACATCAGTTCTCTTTCACAGCCTTGAAGGACATTAAGGAAATCACCAATAATATCCTTGTTGACGTTATTGGAATAGTCATATGTGTGGACCCAAGCTCAACCATAAGGAGAAGGGATGGGACTGAAGCTCTTCGAAGGAGCATCAAGTTGATAAATATATCTTCATCTACCATTAATATCACTTTATGGGGTTTGACTACTGAAAAGGAAGGTAAACAAATCCAAGATATGTATCACCTAAATCAGGTTGTTGTACTTGCAATAAAAAATGGACGTGTCACATAGTACAATGGAAAGGTCATAAGCAGTTTGGCAAGTACTCGCCTATTTATAAACCCAACCATAGAGGAGGCAAAATAACTAAAATCATGGTTTAAACATAATGGAAATGATGTTACACCATTAAATACATAACCATTGGATGCACCACTCTTGATTACAAGAAAAACAATTGCTAATATTGAAGAGCAAACTACCAATTTGAAACAAACTGTCCAATGCACTCTAAAAGCAACAGTGCAATTCATAAAAACAAATTCAATTTGCTATACATCTTGCCCACTTCAATTAGATGGCAAACAATGTAAAAAAAGGTAGTGCAAAATGATGATCAAACATGGTACTGTTCAAAGTGTAAAGCTACATTTGCAAAGTGTACCTATAGATACATACTTCAACTAAAGGTAGCTAATCATACATGAATATTATGGGCTGTTGCTTTTGAAGAACCTGCCACCAAACTTCTTGGTATCTCTACAGATGATTTGTATATGTTGCAATTCAATCATGAAAAAGAATTTGAAGCTGAAACCATCATCAAACAAGTTTTGTTCAAGCAATTTCTCTTCTCCATAACAAATTCATATGATTCAAGTGGTGTTCAAGGATGGGTAAAATCAACAATCACAAAGGTCGATTAGATAGAGTTTTTTGCAGAAAATTCCTTCATGTTGGGTGGAATAACCGATATGTGTAATAATAATAGTGGTTAAATATAGGTTCATTGCTTATGCAATATACATACAATTTTTGTATCATGTTATATAGTATACTTTGTAATATTGTACTTCTGTTTGAATGTATGTTTGTATAATTTTGAGTCAATGTATACTTTTCTATACATAATTGAATATATTGTTATTATGGAAATAATGAGTTTCATATCTTCTATCAAATTATTTATTTATATAGTGCATTCTAATCATATCTCAAATAAAAATAAAATTAGAATGCTTGTAAAAGTCATAAAATGCACTTGGCATTTTACCCCCACTCATGTTTATCTTCTTTAATTCTATATGTTGTTTTAAATTATACATATAATGATGGTACTTTCTATTTCCTTTACAGATGACAAGCTCTAACCCTACAAACCTTCAATCTCGTAAAAGAAGTCGTGACTACAATTGAAAGCCTTCATCTCCATATACAACAATTGCCTAACACTCAACTAGCTAAACAATTGATGCATTTTGGATCTACCCTAAGAGGTACTCGAGCATATTGGAATAAGTGTCATGGCGAACTTTCAAACATGATCAACCAAATAGGTTCCCCCACACTATTCTTCACATTAAGTGTTGCAGATACAAAATGGCCTGATTTACACCAACTATTTTTGAATGACACAACATCAAAAACATAAACTAATAAAGACCGCATAAATAACATTATCAATAACCCACATACCACATCCTTGTACATGCATCAACGATTCACAATATTTCGTGAAGAAGTCTTGGAGAAGTTTTTATGTGCAACTATTGGTATAGATATGAATGGAAACATCAAGGGTCTGTACATGTACATGGCTTCATTTGGCTTGAAGGTGCACCAAACATGGACAAGCTCGATTGGAGCAATCATGAAAATGTAGAAAAAGAAAAATCATTCTTTGACAAATATGTATGTGCATGGAACCCTTGTAATCTAGCTGATAGAAACAACACACACCATCGATCTATACAAGATGATCCATGCTTACTAAAAATAGATGAAATCTTCTCTATGAACACGTTTATTGACTATGAAGAGTTAATCAATCGAGTACAAAGGCACACCAAATTCTCTAAAACAACACGCCTTCACAAAAACAGGAAAAAACCTAGAGTGTCATTATAGGGCTCCTTGGCTTGAATGTGCTACCTCTTCCTCGTCTTATGATGAAAATTGGAAAAAAGCATATGCCCCTGCATGTAATGATGATAGGTTGAATATACATAGTCTTGAAATTATTTCCATATGGAGAGCCAATATGGATTGCCAACCTGTTGTCTCAAAAGCACTTGTTCTAAAATACATTGCAAAATATGCATTGAAGGTAGAGCGAAAATCTGAAAGTTGCATTGATATGTTGACATGTATATGTAGAAATTGAGCATCAAAAGACCAAGCTCTTGCAGCATACAGAAAATTCATGTATGAGATTATTGCAGGTCGTGATATAGGTGCACAAGAAACATGCCATATGCTACAAAAGTTGCCACTTGTTGTTTGCAATCGTGAGTTTATGACACGTAATGTTGGTTGAAAAGTGTTCCATTGAATAAAAACAAACCCATATGAAAATACTTTGCAATTGAGTTATCTCCAATCGTACATGCAACACCCTCTTCAAATGGAGATAATAACACTAATTGAATCTGCACGCTCATTCTCATTTTCAACCAAGTGCAAAGGATGCAAGTGGAAAGAAAGGAAACAAAAGGAAATTATCGATGTTTTTCCTTGATTTATTACTATTCCAAAGGAGGATTCAAAACATTTTGAGACATTTTGTTGGAGCGAACTACTACTATACAAGCATTTCCATAACATTATCACAGACATAGGTGTTGAGAAAGAAAATATTATTGCAAATTGGAAGGAAATGAATAGACTTAAATATTATGTGTGGCATATTGATCGCATAATTGATACAAAAGTTGACAATGAAGAGGAAGATGAAGAAGAAAATGAAATAGACACAAGAAATACAATACAAATGAATGAATGGGAGTTGTTATCCCAAATGGGCCTTGGAAGTGGTGTAAATATTAATTCCCTTGAAATGACAAGAAGACGTGACT
Source organism: Sequoia sempervirens (assembly GCA_007258455.2). Taxonomy (NCBI): domain Eukaryota; kingdom Viridiplantae; phylum Streptophyta; class Pinopsida; order Cupressales; family Cupressaceae; genus Sequoia; species Sequoia sempervirens. Next base: position 45,906,087 of record VDFB02000008.1, read on the forward strand.
TTGATAATAGCAACAACTGGAATGAGCATACAATAGCTCAAAATTTACATGACACTGTAGAACATTTCATAAGCACAAACAAGATGTCCCAACAAGAAGCCCTAACAACATTTGAGTTTAACAATCTCCCATATCCACTATCTCCCAAACAATAGCTCACACTCACAATTGTTCAAAAACATTACATTGATAAATCATTCGATAAACCATTACACATGATCATACAAGGAACAATAGGAACAGGGAAATCCTATCTTATACATTGCATTAGATAGTGCCTTTGTAATTTATCATTGAAACAATATAGCCCACTCCTTGCTGTTGCTCCTACAGGAATCGTAGCATTCAACATACATGCATCTACTATACACTCAACCCTTAAGATTGCAATAAAGCAAATGTAACCATTCAAGGGTCAATCACTTACACTTTTCCAACAAAACATGAAACACATAAAATACCTCCTTATAGATGAGATGAGCTTCATAGGCCCAAAATTACTCTTAAAAATAGATACTAGGCTACGTGAAGCTCTCCCCCACCAACAACACTTGTGCTTCAGTGGGACTTCTATCATTCATGTAGGTGACTTGGCACAACTACCTCCTATAATGGACAAACCTATCTACACATCACACTCAAATGCGAAAGACCTATGGGAACAATTCACTATAATTGTTATACTAGAAATAATATTTCATCAACAAGGGGACACAAAAGCTCAAATTGACTTCCGGCGAGTTCTACAAAACATTCATAACGTAGAACCAACTAAACAAGATTGGGAACTACTAATGAATCACACAAACACATTTATGTCAAACAATGACAAAAAAATTTTTGAACAATCAATGCACCTCTTTCCTATGAATGATTTAGTTCAAACACACCAAAAAAAAAAAACTATAATTGTTAAATCTTCCTATTGTGCTTAGTGTTGCAATAAAAACAAACACAAAATCAAACATTGATGATGATGTTGACCAACTTCCCCAAGAACTCTTGCTTTGTAGAGGCCAACGCATCATGTTGACTACAAACCTATGGATTCAAACAAGACTTGTCAATGGGTCTCTTGGAGAGGTATTAGATATTGTCTACATAGTTAGCTCTAAACCATCAGATTTACCATTATATGTAGTAGTAAGATTTGATACATACAATGGGCCACCTTGGAATGTAAATGACCCAACATCTATACAAATAACACTTATATCTCTAGGTAATCGTAGACAAATAACACTATGCATGGCATGGGAAATTACCATACACAAATCACAAGGATTAAAACTCAACAAAATAACAATTGATATAGGTAAAAAAGAAAGACAAGGGTTAAATTTTACAACTATATCTAGAGTGAAATCAGTAAATGGTCTTAGGATAGATCCACCATTTTCCTTTGATCGATAGTCACGAATGAAAAATAACCCATACACAATTATTAGGAAGAAGGAAGAGCTTCAACTACAAATTCTCTCACTATGATGACTACAAGTACACATACAATTTCACCCTTCTATGCATGAAATATATTTGTTTTATTTATCTTACCATATTTACATAATACAAATTAGTATTTGTATATTTACATACAACTTTATTGCATGCAAGCGGATGCTCAAGATTCGTATACTTCTACAATAGTTGCAAATGATCAAGATCCATCTACCAATGATCATAATGAAGGTGTTTCTATCTCATCCAAAGATCAAATAAACATACATCAAGAGTGACATCTCAAACATGATCAAAACACCTCAACAATGTCCAATAATGATCCACCAATGATCATGTTGATGATGCCTGCACATTACCCAATGAGTTGAAGGCCATATCCCATGAATTTATTCCAAAGCATGATAAACATCTTACACCATAGTCTAGCAATGGTCCTTTCCAAAAAATATTCACATCCTTTGACCCCATGATTGCAAATATTGAAGGAATCCTCAACTCAACACTTGATCCAAAACTACATAAAGATCAAGAAAATATTGAACCAATTCACATGCCTAATAAAGAAATCCAATAACCCTTTGCAAATAATCCATCATTTGAAATCGATCCATGTTAAGATCATGAACCAAAGCATATTGAAGATAACACCACACAAAATCAAGATCAAGTATCAGTAACTCAAAGATACTACCATGATCTAATAGCCATTCTCCAATCCATACAAGATATAGCAAATGATGACCATATCCATATATCACCTACAACTCCATCTACCCATGAGATGCTTACTCCTAATGGACACGTAGATGATATTAAAAAACAAGAGTCTCCTAGTCTCAACATCATTATCAATGATCAAGAATCTTAAACTCTTAAATTCCTAGTGAAAGATCAAAGCAAAGCATAATCAATGGAATTTACCGTAAAGCATCAACACTTATTAAGGAAGAAGATTGAAGACATCGAGTATAAGGATGTTGACAATTATCATAACAAAGGATGATATTTACAAAAAAGTAGTACCTTCAAGTCAACAAAAACAATCAGCAATCCTGCACAAGGTCTTCATGTTACAACAATGAAGGAATCCAAGCATGGCAGTCATACAATACTGGGGGAAACTTTATCTAATGCAAACACCAACATAGGGAGCACAAAGAGTCCTTATGATAAAAGTGTTATATAAGAATCAACAGCAAAGAAACTCCTCCAAGAAGGATATCAATGGCACTTCACGACAATAACAATACCTATATCAAAACCACCATGTGGTTCAATATGAGCTTAAAATATTCAAACAAAAAAAAATAGTGAAGAAAAAAATCATCCTCTAGTGAAAACCACTATGGCGGCGCATTGGGCAAGTACCATGATGAAAACCTGGCAAACAGGTGTCATGTGTAGAATCAAGCATCTACAAAATCCAATTAAGGAAGAAGCATCTTATCCCATCCAAAATAAATCCACCACTCCATACATCTTATCCATAATAAATCCATTAATCCATGAACCATCTATCCAATCCATGTTCACCCATCGACATCCATATTCCAAATCATCTTCATCTTACTCAAAGTTTGGTGTACACTTTACACTTGCTTATGGAAAATATCTTGACATGGGCCATTATCATTGATCCTACCCAAAATTATTTTAGCCATCAAGCATTATCCAAATGACCATCCTCTATCCAAACTGGTTATCTTATCACAATATAATCCTTTACATCCTTTGCATGACTATCATATCCATTTATCCATACATCCACCCATGACATTCCAGACATTGCTAGACAATGGGAACATATACCGACATCTTGCTTTGATAATAAATTTTGACCTTTATCCTTTAACTCATAGTAGAAATTATTATTTGTATATCTAGGGGATTCTGTCATCTTAGTTTAAACATATAGACATTCTTTTCATACAATAAGGGAGTATGCAAAACATGTGAAAGGTGTTCTCTACATATTATACACATTTTGTATATAACTCAAACAAGATTGTATATAATTTACACTACACTTCTTTTCAATGATTACTTTTGTATAATTTCCATGTTCTAAATTTATATACTTCAACAACACCAACTGTGATCATCCAACCAATATATTATTGTCTCAACAACTATTACTTTTACACTAGAGTTCTTCTTTATGTTTAATTCTATATATTGTATCAACAACTACTAATTTCCATTTTAATGCAACTTTTCCCATTTAGATAAAGCCAACTTTGTATTTATGTTGGGAGTCTGCTAACTTTTTCTCTGACTATTTAGGAAAAAAAAAGAACATCAAAAAATATTATGAAAGATTTTGTTAGATCATTCCAAACTGGCACATCAAACCATAATACAAATTCATCAAAGAAGAAATTGTAACAAATATTTCAAACATTTTTCAATCACCAAATATGTCATACGTCTTTTAAAATTTGCAAATCAAAATTAAACTTGTTTCAAATCAAACATTCAATTTCAAATCTCCAAATGTATATTACAAACTATTTGTATATAATTCAAACAAGATTGTATATATTTTACACTATAGTTCTACTTTATGATTAATTATATATATTTTCCTATCGACATAACCCTTGCTCCCCCCCTAGTGCAAGTGCTAGTTATACAAGAGGAAACATATAGAGGCATCTATGATTGCGAAAGGGAAGGAAAATTAGTTATAGATTATTTCTATTTGAATTTTTAAGGTAGCGAGTCTGGATCTCATAGGGGAGATATTCTTGGAGTGATTTTGTAAGGACTATTTTATGGTGTGTAGTTGTATTTATGTAAAAGGTATTTCAATTTCAATTTTAGAGTTTATTAAAGATTAAAGTGGTCCAGTATACATCTCTTTGCATGGAATTATGTTAATATTTTCACATCAGTTTTGAGATTGTTTTTCAAGTAGATATGAGTTTTGAAACATAAATGATAATTCTTCAGATCCTATAAAAAATAGAAATAATACAGAACAAAAAATTAAAGAAATAGAAATAATCTAATATTATTTTTAATTATATGTTTGACTTGTAGACTTTATAAGGGTTTTAATTTTTTATTTATTTTTAATCTAGAGTAATCAAGAGTTTAGTCCAGTGATATGGAGCTTAGCTCTTTATTGGGTGAGCCTCCCCTATAATCTCTTGAACAATGTGCAATGGACCCTCATCCACACTGTAGGCAAATCAGGGTTGTACCTACAACCTAGACTACCTAAAACAACAGTCAAGTCCAATTGAACTAAATCTAGAAATTAGTCTTAAACTTAAAACCTAATATGTTTGATACACTAACACCATTTTATTGTTCTATCTAAATAGACATCTTCATGAACAAGAAGATAAAATGTATTTCTAAAATTTTATGAGAGAAAAATTTGTACAAACTCATTACAATGTCACTAGCATTTTACTCTGGTTTTGCAAATAAAGTAGGAGATTGTAACTATTTTTATTTTATGTATAGTTTAATTGAAGGTTCTATAGGGGTTCTTTCCCAAAGAAAATAAACAAAAATATCACAAAGGCTCGAAAATCTGAGGTAGGCCATGAAGGCAACAATATATTTATAGTATTAAAATAACCAAGACAAAAAAATTGACAAAAAAGAACCACACCAATGATTGATAGCAAGCAAAAACTGGAAACAACAAAAAACTGCCACACCAAATGAGGAAATCAATGAGGGGTCTAGTGTTGGCTCCTTAGTCACCACCTTAATTCTAGGCTTCAAGAAAGAGTGTTGGGAGGTGTGGGAGACTCTACTCTTCAAATAACCTTTAAGGTGTACAAGCTTGAAGCTTCAAGTCATCGAAGAATGACTTGGAAACTATCCATGTATAGGCCCAGGTCCTAACAATGTAAAGCCAAATCTACATGTTTTTTTTGGGAACTTGAGAAATGCAATTTAAATTTGCTATTTCCTTCACCTCCTATGGCAACATGGGTTCCCTCTATCTCTAATTTTCCAAACTCGGAGTAGTTTCAGAGGTACATAACATCATCATTAGGGATGATGTAGCCAAGAATCCAATGCTTGGAAGCTTTGTGAGTATGGGTGCTAATTTTGATAGTAAAATCTTTAATAATGAGGGCTCTGATATGTGTTGCTCAAACACTTGTCCTCAAAAATCAACCAAACAAAGATAACTGATTGCATCAAGAATGCAAAAGGCTCTTCAGTTATTGGTCTTAGACCACACTGATGTACGGTAAATCTTTGGAAGATAATATGTATTTCATGATGCCCTACTTGGATACCTACAACCTACAGACACAAACTAGGGAGAGAAACAAAAATGATTTGTGACAACATGAAAAATGCAAGTTTGGATGTCATCCCAAAACAACTGTTCATACATTTCATGGAAAATCCACTTGAAATCTGTGATGATACTATCAAATGGGTAGATATCATTCATGGGAAAGGTAGTGTCTTCCAAAGCCACATTTCTAAAAATAATGAGATTTGAAGACCAACCATCATTCTAATAGTGGTGTTGGTTGTTGGTTTAAAAGAAGATAAATTTTCTTAAGGGAATCTTTCTTAAGCCAAGGAATAATATCCCATTCATTAGGGAGTTTACTAATTTTAGTCGATTAAGAATTGATCAATGCTAGCATGCACTAGATAACCAGTGATCCAATTACATTCTTTTATTAATGCCCAAACGAAATGACCTCAAAGATTTTGAGCAATCAAGCTTGATTCTTTAATGATATTGTTCTTTCAGAGAGTTTTTTTTCCAAACCTTGCAATCATAGTCTACTTCCACTTCCAATTTTTTACATCTTAAATGACAACCATCTAGAGAACTTCTAAAATCGCCAAAGCTTTTGCGGCGTTATCAGATTTGAAACTAAAAGTAAAAGAGCCACCAATGATAAAAAAAAAAAACCCAAGTTGCATTGTATAACTACACCAACTCTAGCTTGTCTTGGATTACCTCAAGTTGTTCCATCAAAGCTTAATTTAGACCATATCTAGGTTGCCACTATTTTTTCAAAATTTAATACTTTTAAAATCTATTCAAATGTACTTCACTCTTAACATTTACCAGTTTTTAAATTATTTTGAAAAGGGCTTTCTTTCACAATTTTTTTTGACATTGAAATGTGTTGCCAAGTTAGAAACTCTTAATTTGTAGGGGATATATGATTTTTTCATCTCTTAAAACGTAGTATAAAACCTTTACCAATTTTTAATGTATTTTTGAGCGAGTTAGTCAACAACAATCGAAATACAACTAAAGTACTACGACATCAGGGCATTCCAGTTACAAGCTCAAAAATTGAAAGTATACGATGGTGTGGCTTTTACCATACTAGAATCATCCTGCTAACTTTGGATCATAGATTTGTTACTCAATATTATCTCTATTATTACCAAAACATTGTCTACCATTTTCTCTTTACATTTTTCACCATCTTATTTTCATCTCTTCTAGGTTTTTCTCTCCCTCGATCTGACTTCTCTTTGTGGACACATTGTAAACCCTCTGACCTGTTCCCTTCATCTTCTATTCATTTCCTTCATTTTTTTTTGGTGAGGCCTTTGTTTTCTGATATTTGTGTCCACGATGTTTACCATTGGCCTTCATGATTTCTACGTATGCTTACCATCACTCACCTTTTTCTCTAGTCTCATCAGGCATATTTCTATTTGTGTATACTTGTTTCTTGTTAGCTTGTTGACTCTCAGTTGTTTTTGTGAGCCCTTCTATATGTCCTATGCTCATTGTCTGTTATATGTTGTGTCAAGATTACTTTTTTTTATTTACACCATGATAGGAGAAAAAAATTTCTACCTTCTTCTAGTTCCTTTTCCAATTGTTCTTATCTCATATGGAAAGAGGATAAACAGTTTCTATATGTAGAGTATATAATAGCTTGCAGGTGGTATTTTTGCAGTGCATAAAATGATATGAGTTTTGGGATTTAGTTTTGTTATTTAGTGTCAAAATAGGTCAATGGAGATGGTTTGGAAACTACGGCTAAATCTTGAAAATCATACAAGAGGTTACTATGCCCTTTTGCATTATTTGGGAAAAAAATGCAAAACAAATCAAAGGGAGAAGATGCTCATTTTGACTCCAAAATCAATATAGCTATCAATGATATAAGTTTTGGGATTCAGTTTTGTTATTTTGAGTCAATATGGATCAATGTACATTGATGTCATATAAGATGGCTTGTTATGTGCCTCGAAGATTAGTATTCTAGCAACAATCATAAGCAGGGAGAGCACCTCGATCAGTCCACTCAATTTTGGTTGTTTTAGGCAGTTTAGGTCATGGGTTTGACTCTGATTTAAATGTGGTGTGTGATGAGGGGTTCATTGCATATGCCATGAGAGGTTATAGGGGGCTCACCTTGTCACCCTGTTAGAGAGATAATCTCATGATCGTTGGACTAAGCAGAGAACATCTAGAAACAACTTTAAAGCATAAAATTTAAAACCACCAAATTTTCCTAAAATGTTTCATATGACAACTTTTCACATGTTCTATGCATTTTATTTTGTTTTAGGTTAGTTCTTAGTTCTACCTATTTCATGTGTTATTACATTTTATCAAATCATTCACATTTTTTTCTTTTTTGGGATGTGCTTGCGTCATTGGACTACCTTTGTATGGGCATTCAAAAAGTCACCCAAGCTTGTAAAGCTCATGATTGAATCCCAATTCTCTCAACTTCTTCACTAACTATAATATCTCCATTGAAGGATTTAACTCAATTTAGTATCTTCGAAATCTAATTTAGAGGCCTCAAAACTTAGTACATAGATACTTTGGATTTAACACCACATTGCATCATCTGATTAACTATGGTAGTCACACTATATCTATCTAGTGGGTTTATTGAAGTTTGTACTTGTCATATATTTTTAACCATTTGGAAATCTTTCAAGACTTCTAATGCCTACCATTGATCATTTAGCAATTATAATACAATCAAATGTCAGTATATTAGGTTTTTTTGTTGGTTTGTTAATCCTTTTAAATTGTAAAAGTCTTATAAATACAATTGTTTTTCAATATGCTACAATTATAATTGTCTATATTAATGATTATGGAGTTACTTATTAATTTAAATAGTCCATAATTACATAACTAACAATATTTATAATGTTAACTACCCTGACCATCATATTGTATCCAACTATAATGAATTAAAACTTCATAAGAAACCATTAGAGTTGGTGACATTAATATTATTAGAAACATATATTAGCAGTTTCTACATGGGTAATAAAACTATGTTTATATTAATTTTTAGCTACAATGAATTGTTCAACTTTGTAACAAGGTTTCATCCTTAATAATAACCATTCCATATGTCATCATTTGGCATTATTCCTAACTAATGCATGAGGATGTTTATAGTCATAAAGTTAAGTTATTCATTAACTTGAGTATGTAATTCCTAAGGCCATGTTTCATCCATAGGGTATTCACTATGAAAAAGTTATGATATTAAATAATAGTAACAAAGGTAATGTTGCAAGACTAGTGCAAGCTTGAAATTAGTTTTTTCATTGCAATACATTATGAAATCAATTCATAGCTACAAGATTAAGCTATTCAAAACAATCATTTTCTTGACCTCTTTTTATTTGAGAGATCAATTCAAGTCAACAAAGTAGTAGCAATAGGTTTCTAGCTATCAATTAACAACCACCCTTTTCTATGGGTCCAATTTAATTTTTATCTCTTTACACATATCTTTGAGAAATCTATGCTCATTATCTTTCAAACAAATGTTGAGTGTAAATGTAAATAATAAATTTTACTGAGTCTCACCATGATACTATGCAAGTGAATATGCTATCTAAGTAAACATAATCCTAGAGCTAGCCTACAATCTTGACTTCATTTAAATTTCCTCACCATCCTAATAGTTTTATATGTAAATAAAGAAGTTATTATATGTCAATAATTTAGAAATATCATATATAAAACCAATAACTTATCTATAAGAAATATTCAAACCATATCTCTCTTCACATTAAATAAGACACCATGTCAAGGTCTTAGCCTAGGGTTTCTAAAACATTCAACAAATTTGAAGGGTTTAGTCAATCTTAGTGTGTAATACACTAGTGGTGCTAACCTTCAACAAACCACTCCAAGATCTAGGGTTTATTAAACCCAATATATATAGTTAATAACAATAAAGTAAAAGATATAGGACCACTAATATATGAGAAAACACAAAAAACTTGAAACCAAAACTTGGCTTGATGTTGATCCAAATTACAATTGACCAATTTAGATCAATTTTTCACATCGCGGTCAAAAGGAACATTTCACGTGGACATTGGTGGTTGATGTAGAAAAATTAATGAAGGTAATTTCCTTCATTTTATTGTAGGGAACAATGTGCATTTTATATGAATGGGGCAGGTGTGGCAAAGATGGTTGCAGGGCATGACATCCTTATCAACAGACGAATAAATTTTACGAATTGCATGAAAAATTAAACCCTAGCACTGCCTTAAAATTCTCACAACCCCTCCATTAGGGGATACACACACATATTTGGAAAAAAATGCAAAGAGAGAGGGAGTAAGAGGAAGAAGAGAGGATAGAGGGGCGTGAAGAAAGGGAAGGAGAAATCACATGGAGGAGAAAGGAAAAGTAAGGCATGAAGGGAAGAAGTCAACTAAGAGAAGCCACCAGGTTTCTCTATGGTGTGGAGCGTAGGAAGGAATAGAGAGCAAGGAGTTGCAAAAAATGAAGGAAAATGGAAAGTCGAACAGAAGGAAAATGTAAAGGAAAGGACGGTAAGACTGTGAGGAAGCGAGAAAAAAATATGATGAAAAAACAATTCAACTTAGTGTTGAGAAAAACTAGAAAGGAAATGCGAAGGAAAAAAAGGTGTTGAGAAGGCTTTAGGAACTTTTAAGTAAATACAATTGGAAAGTAAATTCCACAAACAATGCTAATATCCTCCATGCCCACTCTCAAATGAGAGCTTTTCGAATAGTTTGTGGACAACCAACAACATGGTAGGAATGTGGAAGCTTTGTAATAACAAATCAAGTAATAAGGAGAAATACAAAACAAGTGAGAGGGAAATGAAAGGAAGGAAGCTCGAATAGTGAGAAGGACGGATGGGAGCACAAAGATAGATGTGTCATGACAAGTTATGGTATGGTCTCTGATGGAGATGACTATGATAAGATGTCATCTTGGAGCTAGCTAAGTAGATTTTTGCACCTACATCAAAAACATTTTTCAATATTAATTCTGAGAGAGAGAGAGAGAAGTGATAGACATATAAGTAGATAGGGAAGGAGGAAGGTGGAGAGATTGAGAGAGTTAAGGAGGGAGGGAGGGAGAAATAGATATAGAGGGATAGGTTAGATAGAGATAAGTAGAGAGGGAATGTGGGTGGGAGGAAGGAAGGGGGAGAGAGAGAGAGGGGGAGAGTATAATGAGTAGATTTACAAAGCTTTTGTGGGTACTATATATAGAGCAAGTGTAGAATGTGGAGCTAAGTTTTCTTCACAAACTAAATATACTAATGATTATAGATTATAAGGGTTTTAGAGAGTTAATATAGTTCATTTACTTCAAAAGGAAAACAAATAAACTCACACAAATAGCGTATCTATTTTGTGCTATGCTCTTGTTGAGAAATGCCTCCCTAATTTGCATGTTTCACATTTAATAATTTAGGTAGTTGTTGCCATCTATTTTTGAGAAATTCCTCCCTAATTTATCTTGTCTTGCACTAACATCTATAACAATCTTTATCATTGAGCTATTTTGTGCTGCCATCAAACCCATTTTCCACGCACTATCTTGAATGCTTATTCTTTACTTATAATTTTCTATGCATTAAAAGTTTTAAATTTGAACCACTTTATATAATCTATCTTCACAATGGTTCAATGTTTTACTCTAATATAAAGCTCAATATGAGTGGAAAAAATTTATAGTCTACTAGTAAGTTAAAGTTTTGAAATTGCTATTGAAGTTTTTGTATCTTCCATTTTTTTATGATTTTAACATACTACATGCATGTAGTTTATAGGCATACCAAGCAACAATGGGCATGGGAAACTTAAAAACTATTAAAAACCATTGCACAAGATGATGCTAAGTGTAAGCTAGAACAAGTGATTGCATGAAATTATTTGAAGTCACTATATTAGATTGAAGTCAATATATTAGTATACAATAGGAAAAGTGAGAAAATTTTGCAGGATAGTACCTAGATTCTTTGAATTCATGTTATTGGTATGTCCTGTGTGTATTCTACTTTTAGTAATCTATTGTCGGTTTTATAGTTGTATTCACAGTATCAAATCTACTTATAGAGATAGTGGGCTGTGAAAGGTGGTGATCTACAATATAATGCAACTCAATGCATTTAACAACTACAATAAATGTAATAAAAGAAAATTTATGATAGTATAGTTGCTATGAGTTATTTATTTGAATGAACACTCAAGATACCAGCTAGAAAATTGATATTTTTTGCTAACATGACATGTGACAATTTCTATTAGATTGTACTCTTCTTTTCTGATAAAATCTACCTTGTTTTCTAGCTAAGTTTATTGGACAAAAGAGATGTTTTGTGATGTGAGACGGGTTTTAAGTTGAAACATCTCACTATATGTAGCCTATCGGCTAATTAATAAAAAAATAATAGTAAATATATAAAAATAAATACAAATTTATATCATATTGTAATATTATATGATATTTAAATATAAAAATATTTTTAAAAATAATAAATGGAAACCTTAACCTAACCCAATCATTAATAATATAATACTAGCAATCACATGCACAAGCATGCAACGATCAACCAATAGGGGTCCACTGCAAATGATGTGTCACAACTCTCCTTTTTGAAAATCTAATCTATTTCAGAGTTATTTTCTAAATTAATGTTTATCAAGTAAATGGTATTTTTGATGTAATTCTGGTGCAAGAGCACCATTGGTGCAAAATTGTTAATTTGAGTTCATAAGGTCTAGGCTTTAGGAGTTCTTTGAGTTTTGTTTATAATAAGGTCTATAGGACCATTTGATGATGTATTGAGTCATTTGTGATAAATTTTAGGTGTCTAGGTGATGAAGGTCTCAAGGTGTGCAAAATACACTAAATTGTTAAATTGAGATAATGTAAGGTTTTCAAAAATGCATTAGAAAGGAAGACCAATGGTCACAAGTGTTTGAAAGTATGTTGGAGGAAGTTAGAAAGTATGTTTAGTATGGAACCATTATAAAATTCCTTGAGAAAATCGAATGAAGGTTGATTTTTGGATTGGCAAGAAGGTTGATCAATAAAAACTTAGATTTTTCCAAAATTTCTATTTTTTCGAGTTGTAGCAGTAGTTTGTACAGGCCGTACAACATCATTTTGTTTCAAACTTGTGGTAATTTCTATATTTTATTGTTCCTTCTTCCATTTAAATCTATCTTGAAGGCTTCATATTAGATTTTGTGCATTTAATCAGGAGTTTTCTCTAACCGACTGAAATAGGGTTTTTGCGAGTTTTGTAAGTCTCAAACATGTATTAAATCCATCCCACCTACTGTGAAGCTTGTAACTCAGTGGGATGGGTAGGAACCAGTAGGAATTGGTGTGTAAATGGGAAATTAGTTAAGGGGAGGTCTGGAAATGAATTGGGTGTGAATCCCAAAGAGTGAAATTTGAGTTTTCCTTATGAAAATTGGAGGTTTTGGTATATCAAATTGAGTTTTGTGAAAGGGAAGCATTATTTTATGATGTTTTGAGCTTGTGCAGGTTAAATAATCCCCATTGGAGGTGTTAGTAAGTTTTCAAGAGTGTGGGAAATGCATTTTTCAATAAACCCCTAGGGTTTTGGCTAAAAAGGAGGGTTTTATAGTTTACCTTGTGTACGGTGGTATGTCTAGGATTTGATTGTGGATTCTGAGCTTTTGACACTTAATAATTTCTTCCCCAAGAGTTGGTAGAGTTTGTAGAAGTCTAGAGAGTGGTCCATTTGTAAAAGTGGCCTAATTTGAGGCCTAGAAAGTGGGAAACCCTTTTTTGAGCAAGTTGTCATAAAACAACCATTGGTGAATTGAAGATGCGTGGTTATGCTCTATAATGGGTCCCTGATGTGAGTGGAATTGTGGATTGAAAGGAGGTGTTAGTGAAAAGATACCTGATTGAGAGGATTCCCTATGCTACAAGGGAAAGAGTTAAAATTTATAGGGAACCAAGATCCCAAATGGTTATTGATGGAGTTCCTCCTGAGGAGTTGGTTTTCTTTTTTGATGTTGATTTGGAAAATTTTAAAGCGGAACAACCATAAGTCCTACTAAAAAACACTGGTGCAATTAACCTTGAGTTTCAGTTTGATTAACAGGGCTTATGGAAAATGTATTTTGATGGAGCATGCTCTAAAGAAGGATCAGGTGCAAGAGTTCTATTCATATCTCCTAGCAACAAGACATTCAAGTTTTCTTTCTTGTTGAGTTTTGAGTGTACTAATAATATTGCAAAGTATGAAGCTTTGATTTTAGGCCTTAATATTGTTGAGAAACATCGAATCAAAGTGCTACAAGCAATTGGAGACTCTGAGCTAATTGTATCTCAGGTAAGGTCTAAATACTCATCAAAAAATGCAAGGTTGAAACAGTATAGAAATGTTGTTTGGGATGTTATAGAATTTTTTGATGATTTTTCAATTAATTGGGTTGAGAGGAGTAACAACATGATGGCATATTTTTTTGCCAATGTGGCCTTAAAACAATTTGATGAGACACTTTTAGGTGTGTCTGAAGTAGAAATCAAAATTAGGCCATCAATACCAAACAATGTTGCCAATTGGCAAGTTTTCAAAGATGATATAGATTTGTTAATTTTTTGCAATGTGTAGATGGTTATGAGTCACAAATAATTGACTGTGATTCTTTGATTCAAGTTGTTGATGACAAATAAACAATCTTTGGGAATGAAGTGGTCCAATTAGAAACAAACAAAATTCTTAGAGGATTGGTTGCATTGGAAAGGGTGTTTGGTGCAAATGACAGAAATCTCATGAATTCTGCCCCCACCAAAAATGAGGAGTTAGAGGAGATTAATTTGGGAAATGACACTTCTCCAAGAAAGGTTTATATTAGGAAAAGAATGAGTGCCAACATTAGATCCAATCTCATAGCATTACTTAGGAAGTATAGACATGTCTTTGCTTTGTCCTATGATGACTTGAAGGCATATAGGGAAGATATTTTTCAACATGATATCCCTTTGAAATCATATGCTAAACCTTTTAGGAAAAAGCAGAGACTAATAAACCCAACATTGGCCCCTAAGATGCAGGATGGACTTGTCAAACTGAGAGATGGGGGAATTATTAAACCCATTAGACATTCAACTTGGGCATCTAATCTGGTCCCCATAAAAAAAAAGAATGGAGCTATTAGGTTGTGTGTGGATTTTAGGAATTTAAATATTTCATCATTGAAGCATAACTATCCACTTTCTAATATGGAGGCCATGTTGTAGAACGCTACTAGCTATGAGCTTTTATCTATGATGGATGGGTTTTCAGGTTATAATTAAGTCAAAGTCAGGGAATCAAAGCAATATAAAACTACATTCACCACACCTTGGGGTACCTATGTCTATGTTAGGATGCCATTTGGGTTGACAAATGCAAGGGCCACATTCCAAAGAGCTATGGATGTAGCATTTGCATAATTTATTGATTCAATATTCATTGTGTATCAAGATGACTTGATTGCTTATTCCAAGAAGGTTGAGGACCATTGCTTACACTTACAAAGGATTTTTGACAAAGCTTTGGAGTTTGGTGTTTCTCTAAATCCAAAGAAGTGTGTTTTTCGGGTGCTTGAAGGGAAACTCCTTGGACATATAGTATCAAGGGATGGGGTGAGAATTGACCCTGAGAGGGAGGAAACCATAAACAAAATCCCTATTCCAAAAATAGTAAAAGGGATTCAGTCCTTCTTTGGGCAGATCAACTTTGTAAGGATATTCATTATAAATTTTCTTGAGACCATCAAACCTATTTCCAAGATGTTGAAAAAGAATGTTGTTCTAACATGGGATGATCAAGCAATTCAAGCCTTTCAAGCAATTAAAATGGCTATTAAGGAAGCACATGTTTTGATTTCTCCTGACTTCAGTAAGCCTTTTCAAATATTCTTCTTTGCTTCCTATCATACTATTGTTGTTGTCCTACTCCAAAAGAATTCCCAAGGACATGAACAACCCATTGCATTCTTTAGGAAATCCTTGTACAAGCAACATAATTAAAATATGATGTGGTTGAAAAGCAAGCCTATGCACTAGTAAAAGTTAAAACTTTCCGGTTCCATTTAGGAGGATCACAAATTATTGCTTATATCCCTAATGCTATAGTGAAAGATGTTTTTGTGCAAACAGAAACAACAAGAAGGAGGTGCAGATGGATCAATAGGATCCAAGAATTTAATATTGGCATTCAGATTACAAAGCTGGTCAGAGGAAAAGGTTTAGCTAAGTTGATGACTGAGGATAACTTGTAGGTAGTACAAGACCCTCAAATTATAAACAACCAGGTATGTAATCTGGACACTTTTCCTTGGTACTTTGATGTCATCACCTATCTAAATACTAGGGACTGCCCACCTCATTTAGTCCATAATCAAAAGAGAACCCTTAAGTTGCAAGCACAAAAATATGCTTTTTTTCATGGTGACTTATATTGGAAAAATAGGGATGGAGTTTTGTTGCTTTGTTTGGATGAATACTGGGCCAAGAAGGTACTAAAACAAATGCATCAAAGAGTGTGTGGAGGGCATTATATTGCTAAGACCATTTCCCATAAAATCTTGAGGGTAGGATATTATTGTCCCACCATATTTTCAAATGCATATAAATTGGTTCGGACATGTGAGCAATGTCAAAAGTTTCCAGGTAAGTTAAAATTTTCAGGGACATTACCCCTAAGACCCATTTTATTAGAAGCCCCTTTCTATCAGTGGGGAATTGATTTCATAAGATAAATCAGTCAACCATCAAGTGGAGGACACAAGCGGATCTTAGTAGCCACAAACTATTTTACCAAGTTGAAGCAATCCCCACTAGGAGGGCTACAAGCAAGGTGGTTATGGATTTTCTTCTTGACAATATCATCACTAGATTTGGTGTTCCTTTCAGACTTGTGATGGACAATGCAATGTGTTTTAGGTCAGAAGAATATGTTCATTTTTTTGAGTCCTATGGAATAAAAATATCCTACTCCACACCTTATCATTCACAAGGGAATGGTCAAGCTGAATCCAACAATAAAAGCATAATGAAAATCATAAAAAGGGTCTTGGACACAAATAAAAAAGCATGGGACTCAAAATTGAAGATTTCTCTATGGGAAGACTGAGTAACTGTTAAGAAGGCTACTGAAAAGACACCTTTTGAGTTGGTTTATGGAACTAATGCTAGAATTCCAGTAAATAATTTGCTACCTATCTACAAGTTTATTCATAATCATGATATTGATGTGTCTAACCCATTGCAGGAAAGAATGATGCAAGTCATAGAGCTTGAAGAAAAAAGAAGAGATGCTCATTAAAAGAACTTGAAAAAGCAACAAAAGGTCAAGTATCTCTTTGATAATAGGATTGTTCAAAGGGCTTTCCAACTAGGGGACATGGTCCTAATGTGGAATGCTAAAGACCAAGATAAGGGCAAGCATGGAAAATTTGAAGCTTTATGGCTTGGACCTTATTTGATAGTTGAAAATCATGGGCCAGACTCATATGTTCTTTAGGATGTTGAAGGAGAAAACTTAGAATTTCCTGTGCATGGGAAATATTTGAAAAAAAATTCAATTAACCCCTCATTCCATTTACTCTGTAAATAGTGTATATAGTTTTCCTTTTCAATATTTTGTTCTTAATTGGTATGTGTTCCCTAAATCATGAATTCTCATCATAACCCAGTATATTATGTGTCCCCAATCAAAGCCATTGTTTGAGTGCTTTTTGAAAATTTTCCTGCCATGAGGTTTAGGGCTCATCTTCTATATTTTAAAGGTTTTAGTCTAAAACCCTAAACCATAAATCCTAGCCATGATGCATTCTCCTTTTGTTCTATTTTAACGGTGACCTTCGGTAGCCCATTTCTAGTCATTTAAATTATCTTTTAAGCCCTTTATATTGTCCCAATGACCAACCCCTTAGCATTAGCCATCTAGTTCACCTTTTACCATTGGCTCCATAGTTACTGTGCACCTCCACCAAGATCAATGGTTGTGATAGCTGCACGATTGAGTTAACCTACACGACAAGACTAATTTGGTAATGCCATTGCAAACATGGCATGGGCTGATGTAACACTAATAGGCTAAGTTGGGAACCACTTAATGGTCCTTGTTGGAACCTACATGGCACATGGGCACCGCTCAAATGAGTCACCAACTCATGAGTGATGATCATTTCATAAACACTAGGGAGTTCAAACACTTTGTCATAAGAAAATTGATAAATGAAATTGAAAGGAGCAAAGGCATAATTTTGATGATTTAGGGAATGAAGAAAGGTTGAGAATGAAGGATGAAGTCCTAAAAGTTGCAAATGAGCAATTTGCTGCTATGACTCCAGAAATAGGAAGGGAGATTGTGAAGAGGAGTGGAATACTCCTTTTGGAAGGATGGGACATTTCTTCTGCCATTGTCTTTGATGAATTGAGAAAGAGACATGACATAGTTTTAGATTCAATGGATCCAACACAAAGAGAGAAAGTACTTTTAGGAGTACTATTTGATGATCATCTTGATTAACTAGTTATTTGGTGTCTTCATAGAGTTACAAGAAGGCCTATTATGAGCTATGAAGTTGATCAATTATTTGGAGGCCTATTAGTCAAGAGAGTGGTTAACACTTTCATCATAGAGGCAACGGGCTTGAATCTAAATGTGGCAAAGTTTTCCCATAAGGTGGCTTTGAAGACAGAGGAGGAGGTCACCATTCTGAGAGAAAGGGTGACAAACTTGCAGGAACAACTATATACAAGGCCTACATATACACCCCCGAGCATGATCCAACATACATCTAACAAAGTTATAGGGTTAAGGAATGATTTGGCTCAGGCTAGATTATAAATAGTCAATTTTAGTAATGAGAAGGATGTGCTAAAAGTGAATGCTTTGCAGATGGATAGGAGAATAAAGATAGATATGGAAAAATCACTATTGGAGTCAAAGATCAATGAAATCTTGGACCATGCGGATGCAACATGGGATGAGCATAGAGAGTTGCTAAAGTTTTCTCAGGAGCATTTGAAGTGGCAATGTTTTGTAGCATGCTAATTATCTCATATGAGCAAAACAATTGCAGTATTGGAGATTTCACTTATCAAGCCTCTCCCAAGTTTCTTACATGCCATGATTGAGGACTTTAAGGCTAGGTTTGAGGTGATAAAAAAAAATCTTTACTATTCACAAGATGTATACACAAAGAATTGGCAATGAGCTCAGAGGCTTTCATTTCCTAGTCACTAGTCACATGCCTACTTTGTTTGACAGAGAGATAAGTAGAACAGAGGGAGAAAAGGTCCCAAGGTCCAAGACAGAATGGATAGCTAACATCAAGACAATTCAGAGTTAGATGTTTCTTGATGTTATTTCAGATGATGCACAACTCATCAATAAGTTGGGGTCATACATGGATGCACTATCAAGGATTGGTAGTGGTATGGCCAAATTGGAGGTGGCCAGATCAGAGATTGCAGACAAGGAGTACCAGCAGCACCTCAAGGCTCTCCAAGACCTCAAGCAATATGGATTTGATGATTTCTAATCCTTTCCTCCTCTCTTTTCTATGTTTTTATGACTTTGAAATTTTAAATTTTTAAATTGACAGTTTCTCACCTTTTTTATTATCTTGTTTATTCTTTTCTCCTCCTCGGTTAAAAATATATTTGATGGTGTATGCCTTGATTGAATCATTAGTCTTTTCTTCTATCTCAAAGATTTTTATTTCTATCTTGCATATTTATTGCATATCTTTGGGAAAAGTTCACAAGCTGCTCTCTATCACTATGTATTAAATAGGTCTGCAGGGTTATCACACTTTTCAATTTGATAAGGGAGCTTGAACGAAGAACAGGGGGATTTTAGATCATTTCCAACATCTACTACCTACAGAGGAAGATAAAGGAATGTTTGTCTATGTTAGAAGGCTCAAAAGTTTTTTGTCTTTTTCTTGTTAGTCGGTCACCTAAATTTTGAAATTGTAAAAGGCCTGAAGCTTGTTGCATCCTTATGTTTTATAAAAGGATAATCAAGGCCTTATATTTCTTCTTCTTCTAGCTTGAGGAAAACATAGACAATTAACTATGAGAGAAGCTTGTATTCTTATTTTCACCAAGGGTGAATGGTATGCAATAGTTTTTAGAAGTTTGACAATGTAGTACTGTGACTCAAATATGTATTTGAGTCCTACTTGCAGTGAATTTTGCAAAGGATCATGTGTACAATTTTTGCATATACAAAACACCTTGAAGTCCAATTCAATGATTTCAAAGTTGTTTCTCTTACTTGTTATCCAGAATCTCATATGAATTAATAAAATCAAAGGTTTTGAATTCATATCTCTTCACTGTGTTGATTGAGTTTGAATGAATTTCAACTTCTTCTAAAGTATGAAATTGAATTTGTTGATCTTTATTCAAAGGATTCTATGTAGAGAACAAGTACTAGGTTACAATTGAGAGATTCATTTCATGTTGTAACTGGTACTAGGTATCAACCACTCTAGGCCAAAGGCAGTGCAAAGAATGCATATTTTTTCATTGTAATAATGGTTCATCTAATGCTCAGCTCAATGGACAAGGCATTGGTCATGATATTGTGGTGCTAAATGTAACAAGGAGAAAAGTTTATCAAAAAAGTACAACTAAGCTTTTTTCATTTTTAAGTACATAGGATAATCCGGTTCTCATTGTGATCAAAATTATATAAGGATGAAAGCCACATCCCATAGGGTTTAAAGATCATTGACTCACATAATAGTCTGAGAACACATCTGTTGTAGTATCATATCAGCCTGAAGGGATCAATAATGCTACCATGAGGGATACCCACCTTGGTCCTACAGAGCCTAAAGTGTAGAGAGTGTGGTTTGTTCCTTATCTCTAATCATCACTCTGTCAATAGGTCCACTGATCCAAGGCCTTGAAGATTGAGATTGGCCTCTCATATAGGATCTTTGGAGTAATCAGTTGGGAACACCAACATGTGGAATGCTCTCCACTACACAACAACAATGGTGATAAATACTATGATGGATGAAGGAGGATTATAAAAGGACTATGTGTGAATGAATTTGACTATAACTAAGAATGGATTCTAGGCTCAAAGTAGCAGCATAAGATTGCTTGAGTATGAGGTATGGAAATGAGGGGAGGAGACCCCAATTTATAGATTTGAAGACGCCAAAATGGAGGGCCAAGATCGATTTAGAATGGAGGGTGGAGATTGAATGAAAATGATGGGAAGGATTATGAGGACATGGTACATGGAGACCAAGAGATTTGCGATAAAGGAATTTCTTGTCTCCACACTCCTCAAGGTGCATAGGGAAGAGATCCCAAAGAACATTGGAAGAATAAAAGGAATTAAAAATTCCTTGGAAATAGGGAGTCTTGGAAGAATAAAGAAGAAAAGGAATTAAAAATTCCTTGAGAAGTGAGGGGCATGGGGAAGAGTAAAGGATTTGAAATCCTTTGATATGACCAAAGTAGGTGCATTTAAGGTTGGGAGTTGAGATGGGAATGCCATTTATGGCAAATGGTTGACTCACTCCTAATCATGGGGATTAGGAATGTGCAAATGATTAAGGGGATTAAGTGGGTTAATAAAGTTTTAGGATGCAAATGGGAGAGTTAGGAGGATGTGGCATGAGGAGACAAAATGAGTGGAGGAATTTAAAAATTGAGAGATGTTATTAATCAGGCTTCTAGAAGAATTAATTAGGCTAAGTGGGGATTAGGGAAAGTGATTTGTAGGAATCACTTTAGTTAAGCTAATTAATAAACTAAATAGGACTTAGAAGAATTAATGATTTGAATGACTTTAGAGAAATAGGAGAAATAATTAATTTATTGACAAATTAATTATTGGACTATAGTGACAAAATTAATTAAATTTAATTTAATTAATTCTGAGAGGAATAAGGATAACATAATTAAATTAATTAATTACGTAGAAAGGTTAATTAATTAATTTAGGCACCTGCAATTCTATTGAAGCCTTTTCGATAGAACATTTGTTTTATCGAACCCCCTAGTTAGAGATCTCCCCCCAAGCTCTCCTAGTTTCTACAGATTTCTAGCCTTTGAAACTTTAATAAAGGGCTCAAATGGAACAATCTTGACAAACCGAAATTCATGATAGTAGTACTCAAAGCAATCTTTCCAATGATTATCATTTTAATATATATTGAGTTTATTGTGATTTTTGTTTTTAGATTAACTAAACATAGGTTTGTCACCAAACATCAACTTTTTTGTTCAATGCTTATGGAAAAATAGTAAACAAGTGAAAAAAAAATCTGAAAATATCTACGTAATAGGTATTGAAGTACTCTTTCCAACAAACAAACAAAAAATTAAATTTCAATACATACACACCAAGTTACAAGCTACCAAATGAACATATGTCAAAATTATAGTTGAGTTCAAAACTTAATAAAATATGAAATACTAAAGCTAATGTTATGAAACAAATTGAAAACATTAGATATGGATGTTACAAAACTACATTTGAAATAATTACATTCATATCTATTTAAAAAAAAGAAAAGTTATGCTATACCAAATGAGTATCACTCTTTAAAAATGTTAGAAAATTTTCCCGCCATGAAGTTTAGGGCTTATCTTGAGCTTATCTTGTGTGTTTTAAAGGTTTTAGTCTAAAACCCTAAACCATAAATCCTAGCCATGCTGCGTTCTCCTTTTGTTCTATTTTAACGGTGGCAGTCATTTAAGTTATCTTTTAAGCCCTTTATATCAACGCCTTAGTGTTAGCCATCCGGTTCACCTTTTACTGGGGCTCCATATGTACCGTGCACCTCCGCCAAGATCAACAATTGTGATAGCTGAGCGATTGAATTAACCTACGCGACAAGATTAATTATGCAATACCGCTGAAAATGAAAACTGTTAAAATTTCTGCAGCTAATAAGTGCTTGGCTGTGAAGGGAAAAGCTCACGACCAATGGAAGCCACGAAAGCTTACCGAAAATGGGCATCAATAATTTCAGTCAATCGCAATATATTTATATTTATAGAACGAAGGATGGCACATCTGAAACTTCTCGAGCCCATGCCCTAATACATTACCGTTTCCTTTCTCTTTTAGTCCCAGACTAGTTTAAAATTCTGGCAGCTAAGCCACAATACAAGCTTTTCGATCTTTTCGAGAAGCGAGGTAATACCTACCGTGTAGATTGTGAAATAACCTTAGCTGGAGAATAAACCAGGCATTCACAAAAAGAGCTCAAATTCTCAGGCATGTAAGCTGCAAATTCATTCCATGAAATTTGGAGTGCACGTACACCGTCCCCTCCAGAAGCTTGAACTTTCAAACCTGTAACTGACAGAGGATTTAAAGCGACTGACGACAGACCTCCCATCAGTAATTTAATGCCTTTCCAATGCTATGTCAGTCCATGGTTAAAATGGCACATCACATACAATCTTATTACTATTACTGTCTTTCGGTCTTTATTGGCTTTCGCCTAGTTTGTTTGTTACAAACGTGATGAACTGAAATACAAAAACAAAAAAATCAATTCACATGTAAGTATTGTCATATGATACAAAAACATCTCAGAAAGCTAAACTGAAAAAGACTTAAATAAGGCTCCCGCCTGATTACAACTATTGGGCTTTGTTTCTGGTCAACAGACCAGAAACAGTATTTGAATTATCCCTAGCGTCTTTGCTTAGTGCTTCATATTCATCATTACGTAACATGGGAAGTTTCAGACTGTGGACAATTAAAATAATGCGTAGTTTACGGAGTGTCCGTACAATCCTTTGGCTCCTTCTTACCATTTACTGCTATAATTACCTAACGTCACAGCTGAAGGAAGTACCTATTTGGCAATGTAAGCTGCAGACCAAATCTCATCGCCTTGAGATTACATTCAACCTTATCGTATTTCTGTTTGTTGACCCATCTAGGTACCCCTTATCGTGTTTCTCAGGTCATTATGGAGAGAGATACTCAATCTTTGACCTGTGGACGTACAAGTTTGCGTTCTCCATAGTTTTCAGGCTTAAGACAACAAAAGCGCGGATTTGCCTCAGGTAGCAGATTCACAAGAAAAGCGACTTGACGTGGGGAAGATCAATTGAGATAACTTTTGGTCTATTAAGATCTTGGCCGTTCATTTCAAATAAACATATACTTTTGGTGAATGGATTGTCTTCCGTACAAAACCAGAAGAAAGTTGTGGAAAATGGAAGCAATTTTATGGTGATATTAGGTACCTATTAATTGTTATTGCCTAGTTGGGATGCAGGCCACGTGAAAGGCTATGGCGCCTGTCCCCACGCAGATATCCCAAATCTTCCATTTGAAGTAGTTTTTTTGTTCCCTTCCTACGTCTGTACAAGAAATGGAGGAGGAATCTGAATTCTGAATGCTTTGCTTTTTTGTCACATCATCTCAGCCGATTGTGTTTCAAAGCCGTGAGATCGGTATATATATCTCCTTACGCCAAAATCGAACGGACAACATTCACACCAGGGAGAGATTTAGTTACGTATCTGAATTTTGAAAAGAGGGATTTTCAAGGCTTGTACCAATTTCTACTCAGACAGGAAAATCAGGCAGAGTAGGTCCACCAGGCATCTACGTAATTGTGCAACATATACCCGGACCTCAAAATTTGCAAAACCGTAGTTCGTATTTATTATTATTCGGATATCCACGGTGCTTGCAGTCTGTTCGAGAACGGATGCAAGACGATGGAAACCATCTGCACCGTTCGATTTTTGCTATTTTCATAGGTCACTTTTTGTGTTTTCTGCATTCATTGTTTGCCGATATATTCTGGTGTTACAGTTTTTTTTGCTGTGGAAAAATATGTTTGTTTTTTTTACAGTTTTGCAATTAAAAGCGTTGGGATATCTGCGTGGGGACAGGCGCTATAGCCTTTCCCGTGGCCTGCATCCCAACTAGGCAATAACAATTAATAGGTACCTAATATCACCATAAAATTGCTTCCATTTTCCACAACTTTCTTCTGGTTTTGTACGGAAGACAATTCTCCATTGACCAAAAGTTTAAAATTTAAGTTTGCTATTGGATGTTCCTGTGATTTTAAACCTTTTCAACTATCAAAATGTCTTCAAAAAATTGTTGCTCAGCAAGGCATTTCTCCGCAGTTTCTCCATACTTCTTAAGGGTCTCAGGAATCATAAGAAGAGCGACTTTAAATTATTATACTTTAATAGCAATGTCAGACCATAGCTATTATAAGGACGAGTATTATAAATGCCTCTTCCCTGTAATAGGTAGCTATGTAATATAAAAGTCGATGCAAAATTTAAACCGTATTTTTCCCAGTCATTCGATTCACGAGCCCAAGGCAGGATTGTTGTAATCTTGTGCAAAAGGATACCTAGTAATTGTAATAGGTGGTCGGTGGTGAGGTGTAACCGGTGATCGCAATCGGTCTGGCATTGTTCTCAGCCTCGGTCAGGTGTGATTCTGACACTTGAACGTTGCAGGGTCATGAACCATACAACCACATCATAAGCGTGGAAATTGACCTAATGGCTGGATAGGCGTAGAATTGGACTAGAATGTTATCAGAGCTTAATAATTTAACAGTTGATTATAGGAACACACTTCTCCTCGAGACCTATCAGTTTTCCAACTTAGCTTAGTCTGTCTCATAAACGTTGGAGACTATGCTGCAATAATGCCGTTCAAATAGAAATTAGTATTATTATTTGTGGTCTATTAATACCAAGGTTAAGACCATTATGCAGCTGTTAGGTCACTATATATCTGTCACATTGATCAGTCTGATCCCTGTGTTCTTGCTTTTGAAAATTGAAAGGACTGAATAGCCACATTCGAATAGTCACCTTCATTAAATAAACTTTCTTCTAGTTAAAAGAACGAACAAAATTTAAATATGAATATATTCTCACTCTTGGGAAAAGATTCTTTCAATTTAAAATATGAAAATATGAAAATATGTGAGGGAAAAAAGATCTACGGAAAACTAGGGAATTCTTAAAAAGGGGGATAGTTTCTCTTTGTTTATTATCCTTCTTCCTCCACTTCAAAAATAATATTAATAATAAAATGTAAATAAAGAAGGATAGAAATAAGTCTTAAAACTACTACTTTTAAATAGGAGGGGAGGCTACTTTTAATTATTATTATTATTATCCATATAATTTCCTTTTTAAATTAAGTAAACTAATTTTGTATGAATTAATACATACTTAACTATATATGTTATTCTTTAATCTTGCAATTTTTAATTTTTAAAGTAAATATAAATATGTTATATATTTATATATATATATATATATATATATATATATATATAAAAAGGTGGATAAGTAATTATATTATTAATAATTAAAATATAAATAAATAAATAAATAATTTAATAGCTAATGTAAATTATAAACATTCTATCCATTCTCGTATTTGAGTTTCAAAATGAAATGTTAAAGGTGGATTTTTTTGTTTTCTTTTGAATCATCATGGTGTCATAAAAGGGGGTAGGGTTAACAAGAAAAATAAAGTTCCGTCAACTAAACCTTAAGATTAATAGTAAATCAAGTTGATATTTATAGGGCTTTCCCACGCAAGAACCCATACAATGGGGGTCTTTCAAGGGCATTAAATTTCTTGCTAGAGTGGGCATCAACTTTTGGTTGGTAGTTAAGAATCTAGTAAACCTTAAGTTTGGAGCCATCTCGAATACATTTTCATTTCCTTACCTCGCTCTCAGGCGATGTGACGGGGATGATGTTGCACAAGCAACATCTCTCGATGCGTAATATATGTACCATGCACATGAATGGTTGTTAGATGTTAGTATTTTATAATATTGTTCCAAAAAAGAAAAATTGTTGGTTGTGTCTTTGCCCTAGTGTAAACTTTAGGCATTACACTAACTAAATTTGGTTACTGGGTTATTGTAAAAGAATAATAATCTTATGATTATGATTTAGTTGAGATTAAGCAAGAATGTTATTATGATTCTAATTGCCTCACTTAATTTAGAAGTGACTTCACGTAGGTGTGTAACTCATGTTCATGTTAAGGGTTACGTCTCAAGCCCTTAGAGTGTTAACTAGCTTAAGTTTAAAAAAAAAAAAGTTGGGTTTTTCTAGCGTAAAATTATGGGCATGACACTTTCTACTTTGGTAAAACCTCTCACCTCCATGCTAAAGAAAAATATGGTATTTAGTTGGACCAAAGAAGGGAAGGATAGCTTTGAGGCTATCAAACAAGCGATTTCTCATGCTCCCACCCTTTTCAACCCCAACTATAACAAGGAATTCATTATTTATACTTCTGGAGGAGAAGCAAGCATATCAGCTATCTTGGCACAACTAAATAATCAAAAGGTTGAACAACCTATTTCCTTCTTCAATGAAGGATTTAAAGATTATGAGATCAAGTATAACTATGTTGAGAAACATGTCCTTGATGTTGTTAGGGCATTGAAAAAAATTAGGCACATTTTGTCTAACAATAGGATCCAATTAATGGCCCCAATTTTTGTTGAGCAAAGATATCAGTAAAACAAGAGATGGGTGGGTCACTAGGGTGATGGAGTATGATGCTAATATTAATATCACCAAGCTTGTGAGAGGCAAGAGGTTGTGTGAGCAACTTGTCTCAGCATTTGAGACTCCTATAGAGGTTTCCCTTGTGTTATAGGAGGACCAATCTAATATTGACACTCAAAATAGTTGGATGAATGATCTGAATACCTTCATGTGCAGGAAGGTAGGTAACCTCCAGGTTTGGATAGGACCAGAAGAAGACACTTCAGATTGCAATCCATTCCCTATGTCTTAGTGGATGTCATAATTTTTAGAAAGGACCTCAATGGAGTGTTGTTAAGGGGCATTGAACAAAACTAGGTCAAAATATTGTTGGAATAATTTCATGATGGTTCTTTGGATGACCATTTTTTGCAAGGACCATTGCTACTAAAATAATGAGGGTTGGATATTATTGTTTGACTCTATTTAATTATGCTCACATATGGGTGAGGAATTATAGAAAATGTGCTTTCTTTTTTGGAAAGCAAAGGTTAGCTACCCTTCCTCTTCATCCCATTCAATTAGACCAACCATTTACACTGTGGGGGTTAGACTTTATTGGTATAATATATCCACCATCTAGTGTTGGTTATAAATGGATTATAGAAGCCAAAAACTACTTCACTAGGTGGATTGAGTCAATTATATTAAAGGATGCTACTAAAGCTTCAATTTTGGAATTCCTTGATGGAATTATGGCCAAGTTTGGTGCCCCTCCCACCATCCTCTTAGGTAATTCCAAAGCTTTTTTTGGTACCCAAATCAATGATTGTGAAGTTAGGCATGACATATTTTTGAAAAAATCATCAAATTATTATCCTCGAGGTAATTTACTGGCTAAGTATTCAAACAAAAACCTTATTAGGATAATTAAAATGACTATTGAGGATAATCAAAGGTTTTGGCATAGAAAATTGAAGATAGCCCTTTGGGATAACATAATCACTCCCAAGAGAGGTATTGGCATCTCCCCTTTCATGTTGTTTTATGGAAGGGAGGAAAGGATACCATTATCACTAGAGTTGCCTTCTCTTGAGTTAGCACAATAGTTAGAGCTAGTAGAAAATGATGCCATGATAGTGAGGTTGGCTGAGCTAATGGAGTTTGAAGAGACCATGAGCAAGTCCATGCATACCCTTGAGACTCACCAAGCAGATGTAAAGATATTTTTTTACAAGAAAGATGTCCACAGAGTATTCCAAGAAGGAGAATTGGTGCTAAAATGGGATACAAACATAGCCAAAGTAGGAAGGCATACCAAATTTGATTCCATTTTGAGTTGTTCAATTGTCATCACCACTTAAAAGGAGGCCAAATTCCATCT
Organism: Sequoia sempervirens; assembly: GCA_007258455.2. Lineage (NCBI taxonomy): Eukaryota > Viridiplantae > Streptophyta > Pinopsida > Cupressales > Cupressaceae > Sequoia > Sequoia sempervirens. The sequence goes on from VDFB02000008.1 coordinate 45,934,694, forward strand.
CTCTAGGCTAGATGGTGAGGCTCTTCTAATTCTAGTTAATGCAATTAATCTCAAACCTTATTTCTAAGGGGTTTTGAGAGTTCACATAATTTTTTCTTAGTTGTTGATTTTCCAAGAAGTGTTGTTGTACACCCTACATATTCTCCTAAAGGGAATGCATGATCCTAGATGTCTTTTTTCCTCCAAGTGCAAGCCTGAACATATTTTTTTGTTGTGTTTTATGAGGAAGGCCAATTGTTGTAGTCCCCCTTATGTCTCTATGCCCAATGGAGTGATAAGGCCTCTAGATTCCATGATTAGTAGGAAATCATCCCACAATATTTTCCAAAATGTTATCACTTTATGTCACCCACTTTTATTTCTATCAATTAAAAATGATATGAGAAATCCTAATGGTTTGTCATGCTCAGGTGTCTCTGGCAGTTACATTACCCCTTTTCCAAGTTGCAATAAAAAACCCATTTATAAAAAAATCCCATAAAGATGTCTAAATCCTTCTCTTTCTACAAAAAGGTTCTCTTGGGGTTTTGGGTCCTAAACATACATTTGGATAAGGTCTAAATGTCCAAGTTCATTCTCAATTCCCCATTCTTATTTTCCTCCACTTATGGCTTGTTGGGGTTTTGGGTCTTGAATGAACATTTGGACAAGGTCCAAATGTCCAAGACACTTGGACAAGGTTCCAATTGTTTGGGTCCATTTTACGTTCATGTTTTTTATTCCATTTTTTTATCGTAGGAGAATTGGGTCTCGATCAGACATTCAGATCAAGGTCCAAAAGTCTATTTTCTTCTTAAGTCTTTGCTTTCACTTTTGTCCTATTGGGACTTCAAATCTCAAAGGGAAATTTAGACCAAGGTCAGAATGTTTGGATCTATCCCTGACTTTAGACTCTGTTTCTCGAACATGAAATTTTTCTTCTATCGGAGCTTCAAATAACTTTTGAATTTTTGGACTTTGGTCCAAAAGTCCAAATCTACTCTTGATTCCCAAACTTGATAGGTTTCTTCTGCCAAAGCTTCAAATTTCCTTAAAATTTTTAGACTTTGGTCCAAATGTCTAAATTCATTCTTGATTCTTGAACCTGATAGGTGAATCCTCTATCGAAGCTTTGGGTTTTCTTCTAATTTTTGGACTTTGGTGCAAAAGTCTAAATCCCTTCTTGATTCCCAAATCCGATAGATTTCTTTTTTCGAAGCTTCAATTTTCATTCAAATTTTTGGAATTTGCTCCAAAATTCTGAATCCATTCCTAATGCCCACTCCCGTGTGGTCTTTTATACAAGCTTGACAAAATTTTAGATTTTGACCCTAAATTTGCCATTAATGGTGTAGCAACCTCCCCAACTACTAGATCTGATTCTTGAGGCCACAAGAATGATTTAAATAATTTTTTTGTTTACTCCAAGGAGACAAAGTAGTACCCTTGCTTCATTTGTTGTTTACAAACTCCTCTTTTTATCAGAGGGCCATCCCTAGTTGTGATTTTGCTACAATTTTTGTGAGGGTGTATTCCCTTCATTCACGGATTCATCAATGTGGAAGCATGGTTATGATGTTAGGGCCTTTATGAAGGAATTTTAGATTGGGATTTGAATGGGAACATGTTTGCATCTAATTTGTAGCAGTTTTGGCTAGGGTTTCTTACCCAGCCACATGCCCTTTTCTTTCCCACAACCTACAAATGAATATAAGGCACTTTTGTGCTCATTGTAAGGGTTCTTCCCTAGTTTCTCTACAAGAAACTATAGTTCTATGTGTTCTGAAATTATAAATAGGCTTATTCTTTTGTATTAATGAATTTTACCATTTTCACCTCTTCTCCCCTTCAAATATATTATGTTTATCTCTCTTACCTTCATGTCTGAACATATTTTTTACCATTTTCTATGCCTATATGCTATGGTATCCACATTTGCAGATGATAGTTTTGAATCTTTCTTTCCTTTTGGTATTTTTTCAAATCCTAACCTCCATATGTACCCCTAGAAATAGGTAGAATATAAAAACTATGTAAGTCCTTCTGACTATTTTCATTGACGGATTGTGTTGTTCTAAGAAGGAAGAAACAACTCTATCTTGGTGTCTCACCTCCCCATTCCATTTTATACAAATATTTCCCTCCCTTTTCCTCTATGAACTAGTAGAATATGACTAGTGATATTCATAATGGGTTGGACCAACATATCTATACATAGTTTACAAAAGGAATATGACCTTCTTTGGAGATCTAACCTCAATTGCAAGGTATCACACCTTGAGGTTATTTCCAATTTTTCATTGAAATGCTAAGAGTTTGTTTAGTAGGGTGTGATTTCATGTAACAATAATAACATGTCCAACATTTGATATAACTAAATCAACCTTCAAAAATTTCCTAATAGAATTACCAATATAGTTTCAAAAAATGAGTATTCCAAAAAAATAGAGAGGGATATTGGGTAATCAAAACAAAATTGGCATGATATGAAGGGGCTCAGTAAAAGGGATAAAAGAGGGAAAACATGACTTGAGTGAAAAGGAGTGCTTTCCCCAAGACCATAGCTTGACGTCACAAATTAGCTCCTAATCAATGTGGGAACCAAATATAGCAATGAAAAACCTTTTGGAAAAATAGTTTAAATCTCATTTATTTTCTTTCATGAGGTACCTCCAAGATGGTAGAACCTACTTGTGTAGAGTGGTCCAAAGGTGATTAAATCTATAAATAAGGGCTTGTTGAACATAATGAGACATGTTCCCAATGATCTTTAGACCACAATACACAACTAGAGTTGGAGTACAAGGAATTAACATAGATATAATTTGAAGTGGAGGGAGACTAGCAACCACAAATTAAAAATGGGGCATAGTCATAATAAAGGACACATGAGCATCCTTCCTAGAAACAAGCCTATCAAAATCCACATGACTAGTACCAAAGGGCATAGAATTGAATCTATGATAGTTGTTTCCACAACCAAAATAGGCATCAAGATGTAGTAGGAAAATAGGAGAGGAATACAAGGGAATGCCACCAAAAATAAGCAAGCACAAGATCCACATCCACATCTGTATTTACACCAAAGAGTGGCACAACAACCACATCCACATCCATGATTACACTAGAGAGTAGAATGAAATCAATTTTTGAAAGAGATAGGGTTCTTGTAGTGAGCAAGAGTGGAGAGGAAGACATCATTGAGCCACAATTGTAACTTGTTACAATATCATACATTAATTATTCATTGGAAATTTTTATATTTGTAGGTTTTAAGTATAGAGTGCTTATTGTGAGGAGAATGCACCAAATCATCAGTCTTATTTGTATTTTCTTATGAGTGTGAATATTTTCTTTCATGTTGGCTACTTTTTTTTTACCATCATACATCTTTATGGTAGTTCACATGCAAGTCAAAGTGGGGGAAAAATATAAGGGTGAAATTTATGTAACTTGTACTTTCTCTTTGTTTTGAATCTATACTATATTTTCTTATAAATGTGAATATTTTCTTTCATGTTGAATATTTTTTTACCATCATACATCTTTATGGTAGTTCACATGCAAGTCAAAGTGGGGGAAAAATACAAGGGTAAAATTTATGTAACTTGTACTTCCCCTTTCTTTTGGACTCACTTTAACTAAATTATTCTTAATTTGTAATGAATAGTGTAGAGGTGGAGTGCTTATACATAAAAGTATACAATTAAACTAAACCTAAATTGATCATATCTCTACACATCTTAAGAGTCTAAAATCAATCTATATTTTATCCATTCATTATCCTAGGTCAAATCTATGACACGTGAATAATCCTAGCTCAAATTTATGATATATGAATAAACCCCTCACTCCCAAATCCAAATTTAAATATGGTCTTAAGTTGAATCCCTTCCTATTAACTATCACTTGCTAACTTAAGCACAAAATGTGTTAATTTGTGTGTGAAGATTTTGTATAGAAGTAAAAACTCCAACTCATTTCTAGATATCCAAGATCAAAATATAATCATCAAATCAAATTAAAATACCATCACATTATATCAACTTACATCAACATCTACATTTGTCGAACTAAGCACATTGTATGATTCCTTACATGTCTTCAATTATTTAAAAAATGGTAACTTAGATATAAATATTTTTCATAAGGAAAAAATCTATGGTTCTAAACTCCCATAACTTTTTAATTAATATAACATATTTTTTATACATTATTCAATATATATATTTTGGTACGAAAATAATTTTTTATTGATATCAAAAAAGGTTAGAATCTACCACCATAGAAACCAGACTTTTTGGGTCAGGAAGCTCTTACATTCGTTCATTACAAACACCCACCCAACAAACCCCACCAACAAAATGCAACCCAAAAGACCATACCCAACCCACACACAAATATTACCTTACTTTCCCATGACTACAACAAAGAAAAAAGCCTTTATACCCAAACCATCGACCTCACCACCTTGTTATTGTTACTTCCTATGTGGATCTCCACCAAAACCCCATGAACCCCACAAGCTAAAAAGCCACCAACTACCATGTTGAAAGAGTGCCAACGCCCATCTTGGAAACCACCATTGCAAGTAGCAAAAATATATAACAACCAAAAAGAGACTAAGCACCTTACTGTCATTCTTCTAGCTCCACACCCTCTACCAATAGGTACTCACAAAAATGCTAGTGCCAATCGACCTTGTTCGCTAGCTCAAGGTATAGGTGATGCTTGAGGAAGATGAAACCACACCTGGCTCAGTTTCTATGCTCTTGAAGTGCCTCACCTTTGATGTATAAAAGGAAGGGATAGTGCTTCACCAAAACACCTGGCAGGAAAACTATGTTCATTTCCGGTAGTTATGGAAGACCAATGCCAAACTTAGCTATAATCAGCATGTCCTCCACCCCACCCAACAGATCACCCATGACTAGTTTCCTCACCATCAAGAGAATCATAGCCTTGAGGACCTCCAGGTCCAGGAGAGAGGCCACAAAATGAGACACAATGTCTATGTTCATTATGTACCTCTCAGACAACACCATAAACTCATTCACCAAGGGTGGTGAATCAGTCCTCCCCAAGATTTTTGAAAATTCAAGGGTCAACACTACTACTCCAGATCTGGTAATGACTGAATAATAGCTTGTGAGGATGAATTCTATAGAAAACGGGCTGAAAGTCACTCAAATTGCATGAAAGGATGGTGAATTGATTTGAAGAGCCTAGTTGACTTGGAATCCACTTTTCAACACCTTTAAACCTGTTAAATCTACAAAACAAAGGTTGCAAAGACACATGCAAAGGGGAAAAATGTTGAGGGGTTTGCCTTGGTCAAACCCCACTTTGGTAATTAAACCCAATTGAAATGAATGACATGCAATAGGAATGATAAATGAATAACATGGAAGTATTGTAAACTTACCACATCCTTGAATATGTAAATCTGAAGTAATGTCAAAAGGCTGCTCCAAAGTGCTTGAGAGTGCTTGAATTGAAGATGCAAAATACTTGAGTGCTTGATTGCTTGAGTGAAAGAGTGAATGAGTGATTACTTGAATTAGGAGATGGGAGATGTAAAATGAGGTGAAAAATGCCTATTTATACAAATCTTGTGCCTTAGTATCCGTTCATACCTCATCATAGGTTGACATGAAGTGAATTTTTAGTAAAATCCTGAACGAAATTTGAAATATTTTGAATTTGGGGCCAAGGGGGACTCATTCGCCACCCTTGGCGAATGAGTCCCACCTGGAACCCAAAACCAAGTGTCGGAAATAAAGTTTTGTTTAATGTTATTTGTTAGGATAAGACCCAAAAATACACTTAATATAAGCATATGAGGGTATAAAAAGACAAAATAAAGCATGAGAAGGGTGTAAATAGGGAAAATATGCCTAGAAAAGTGTGAAATCTAGTTACAAGACTTTACAACACTTCAAAATAGGACTTGTTGATGTGTAAAAAGGTAGTTTTTAGGTGAAATGCATTAAATAGAGTCTAGAAGAATGTAGAAATGTCTTACAACACTTTCACAAGACATCTTTCTTTGAGTTTTAGCACTGAAATAAGCATGTTCAAGCCAAGATACATCATAGAATTAAAGAACATAGCTCCAACACTATGAAACAAGGCCTAAAAGACTATGAAAATGGGAAAGGTCCATTTTTCTACGGTACACCTTTTTTTTGAATTTATACTATATTTTCTTATGTGTGAATATTTTATTTCATCTTGAATACTTTTTTACCATCATAAATCTTTATGGTAGTTTGCATGCAAGTCAAAGTGGGGGAAAAATATAAGGGTAAAATTTATGTAACTTGTACTTTCCCTTTGTTTTGGACTCACTTTAACTAAATTATTCTTAATTTGTAATGAATAGTGTAGAGGTGGAGTGCTTATAAATAAAAGTAGACAATTAAACTAAACCTAAATTGATCATACCTCTACACATCTTAAGAGTCTAAAATTGATCTATATTTTATCCATTCATTATCCTAGGTCAAATCTATGACACATGAATAATCCTAGCTCAAATTTGTGATATATTAATAAAATCCTCACTCTCAAATCCAAATTTAAATATGGTCTTAAGTTGAATCCCTTCATATTAACCATCACTTGCTAACTTAAGCACAAAATGTGTTAATTTGTGTGTGAGGATTTTGTATAGAAGTAAAAACTCCAACTCATTTCTAGATATCCAAGATCAAAATATAATCATCAAATCAAATTAAAATACCATCACATTATATCAACTTACATCAACATCTACATTTGTCGAACTAAGAACATTGTATGATTCCTTACATGTCTTCAATCATTTAAAAAATGGTAACTCAAATATAAAGATTTGACATAAGGAAAAAATCCTTGGTTCTAAACTCCCATAACTTTTTAATTAATATAACATATTTTTTATACATTATTCAATATATATATTTTGGTACGGAAATAATTTTTTATTGATATCAGAAAAGGTTAGAATCTACCACCATAGAAACTAGACTTTTAGGGTCGAGAAGCCCTTACATTCATTCATTACAAATGCCCAGCCAACAAACCCCACCAACAAAATGCAACACAAAAGACCATACCCAACCCACATACAAATATTACATTGCTTTCCCATGGCTACAACAAAGACAAAAGACTTTATACCCAAACCATCGACCTCGCCACCTTGTTATTGTTACTTCCTATGCCGATCTCCACCAAAACCCTGCGAACCCCACAAGCCAAAAAGGCACTAGCCACCATGTTGAAGGATTTCCAACGCCCATATTGGAAACCACCATTGCAAGTAGAAAAAATATCCAACAACCAAAAAGATACTAAGCACCTTACTGTCATTCTTACAACTCCACACCCTCTACCAATAGGTACTCACGAAAATGCTAGTGCCAATCGACCATGCTCACTAGCTCGAGGTATAGGTGATGCTTGAGGAAGATGAAACCACACCTGGCTTAGTTTATATTCTCTCGAAGTGCCTCACCTTTGATGTATAAAAGGAAGGGATATTGCTTCACCAAAACACCTAGTAGGAAAACTTTTTTCATGTCCCGCATTTATGGAAGGCCAACACCAAGCTCACCTATAATCAACACATCCTCCACCCCACCCAACAAGACTAGTTTCCTCACCATCAAGAGAATCATAGCCTTGGGGATCTCCAGGTCCAAGAGAGAGGCCACAAAATGAGACACAATTTCTACATTCATTTGATACCTCTCAGACAACACCATAAAATCGCTCCCTAGAATCAATTGGGTAGCATCCAACACCAGAGGATCCCAAGCTTTAAAAATTTACTTTAGCCTGCTATAGGAGATGTTTCCCAGTGTAGACATATGAATTTGACCACCCCCATATTGTCAAATTCACCCCCTTTATTCATCTATCCCGCATCCCCCATTTGCATTAATTAAATAATTTATCTAATTAATACTTCCTCTTTTTCTAATGTTCCTAAGGTATTTAATTAAATAATTTATCTTTTGTCCCCTTCTTCTCTAAATTAAATAAATTCTTAGTTTATTTAATTTAGTCATTTGGCCTTTTCAATTTAAATCCATTTTTAAATTCACTTTTTCTCTCTCATTATCCCATCCTCCATAATCCCCCTTTAATCTAGATTAATTTAATCAATCCATGATTAGGATGTGCACACCCTTAATCAAGATTAATGTCACATCCTCCATATTTCTCCACTTGCTCTAATCCTTCATTAATCAACTTAATCCCTTATTTTCATAGCCCTAAATCCTTGATTAGGTCAACCTAATCATTATGCCATTTATGGCATACCCCCAAGTCAACTTTCATTAATTGCTTTCTCCATTTGGAGAAGGCAACCCATTCCCCCATGTGAATTAAAAATTCACATTTATTCTGCCCATGTATTTTTGGAATTTTTAATTCCTCTCCTCTTCCTCATGAGGATATTTGAGGAAATTTTAAATTCCTCATGTGTCACATCTCCCACATGGGGACAAGGACCTCCTTTATGAGGAGATCTTGTCCCAATCCCAAGGTACCTTAAAGTACCTCCACCTCACCTTACCCATGACACATTATTGGACACATGGCAAGAGGTGAGGGCTTGTGAGTCCTCAACTCACCCTAGCCCTTGATCTTGTCCATGGTGGCTAAATCTCAACCCTCCATCTCTTAGAGGAATTTACCCTAAAATTAGAGGATTTTTCCCTCATTTGCAACAATCAGGTACTCAATCTAGCACTCAAGCCTTCAAGCACTCCAACAAGCATCCACCATTGTTGCACCTTTGAGCTCCATTTTGAATCCACATTGTGCATCTACTCACATACCCACTTACACCATTTCATTCTACATCTCGTCCTCATCATTTTTCATTAGGTTTCATGCTATTTTCCATCCGAAGGAGCACATAATCGAACGAATCAACAGGGCCAACCAACCAATCAGCTTGGACAAGGTAATTCGCTCTCTTTGTTTTGTTTTTGTTCAAGTTCAACTAGGCTAATTTTTGAGGTGTTGTTTTGTATTTCCTTGCTTACATTTTGTTTCGTTTTGCATTTTATACTAGGAGATTTCACTTGCACACAAAAATAAAGTGTAAAAATGCAAGCTATATGAGCTTTTCACTAATGCAATTTTTAAAACCCTAGGATGAAATTTAAACAATGCAACACCTAATGTTAATGCAAATTAAATCTAGGATGTTCTTGAAATCAAAAGGAATGTTCAAAAGTTGGGTTCACCAAAATGTGGACAATGATTTTGGTTACCCAAGGGTTCCTCCAACTCTTCTAGGTTTTTCACCTAAAAGGAGAGGAATTGGGGCCAAAATGCTAATGTATACACTCAAGATTAATGTGAAAGGAATGCAATGTATCTAAATATGATGTACTAAGGCAGTAAACTAAAAAAGAAATGATGTATTGATGCTAAACCTAAGAACTAGAAAGTGTTGGAAAACACATTGTGATATGCAAAAACACATAAGAATCCAAGTAAATGATGAAATAACTGAACAAAACTAGAGAGGTGCACCTAGAACCTGAAATATGATGTAGAGAAGCTCTAGAATCCCATAGAGTTGACTGGAAATGTTGACTAGGACACTTATTCCAAGCTAGGCGACTTAGTCCAGTTTCGAGGAAAATCTACCAGAACACCTAAATCTACCAAATGGATATCCAAAAATGCAAAAACCACTTTTCAGGCCTGGTAGTGGAACTAATTCACCATAGATGGCGACTTAGTCAACTTGGAGATTTCTAGAATTTCAAGATAGGATTATGTAGCTTCTGGTCTACACTTGCTTTTTTGACAAGTGTCTGATCTTGATTCTGCATAAAATAGGTTGAAATGGGTCTCCAAGCTCCAACTAGGGTTATGTTGACTTCGATGGGTTGTTGACCACTTTTTGACACCAAACTCTTTGACAAATTTGCATACAAAGTCTGCAAACACACATGCAAAGAAGGGAAAAAGGGTTAAGGGTTAGAATATAGGGGTTTCCTTGGTCAAACCCCTCTTTGGTAATAAAACCCTAGATAATGAAATGAAATAAGAAGAGAATGATAAATAGATAACATGTAATGCCATAAACTTACCAAACCCTTGATGTAGAAATCTAAAGATATGCAATGAAGTGCTCTAATGGATGACTCAAGATTATGTTTAGAGTGCTTGAATGCTAGAAAGATTGAATGCTTAATGAGTTATGAGATTGCAAGAGATTAGGAGATGAAAAATGAGGAGAAAAACCCTTATTTATACTTGATTTTCCATTAATTCCTGAAAATAACACATCACAGGCTGACCTCAAGGGTAAGAGAATAAAATCCTGCCAAAAAATTAAAATTATTTTGATTTTTGTGTCCAGTGGGACTAAGTCGCCCGAGGTGGTGACTTGGTAACACTAGGGAAATTTCACTGGGTTTCAGAGATTAAGTGCATTAAATGATGTCTAATGGGAATATCCTCAAAAATACACTTAAGAATGGTCAAAAAGTGCATTAAGGGGACATTTAAACATGAGAAAGGGTTGAATTAGTGATGACAAGTCTAGAAAAGCGTGAGAGTTTGTTACAACTCTTTACAACACTTTGAAATAAGACTTGGTAAGTGATAAAAATGGGGTTATTTAAATGAATTATAATAAAAGGGTCCTAGAAAAGTTTGAAGTGGGTTACAACACTTCACAACACTTTACAAGACATTTTAGAAGTCTTAATGATTTACAAGAGTCCAAGACCTAATGTGAATGTGTTGGCCACATTACAACATTAAATCTAGGAAAAATCGAGCCAAAGTCCAAAAGAGAGACTCAAGTGAGCATAAAAATGTCAACTATACATTTTTTGGTGACACAATATTATATAGTAAAAATATAAAAATATTATAAAAATAATAACGAGAAACTTTAACCTAACCCAATCATTAATAATATAATATTAATAATTTATATTATTAACTATAATACAATAATATAAGATTAATATAAATTAAAATCATATTAATCAATTTATGTTATAATTTTAATGTATATATAAGATTATTTGTATATTATATAATTATATTATTAATATAATATTCTTTTATATAATATTTAATTAATATACAAATATATTATTATAATAATTTAATTATGTTACATGATAGTTATTTAAATTGAGTTAAATTATTTAAAAATTAATGCTTCAAAAAATATCTTGATGTTTCTTATAATTAAGATATGTAAGCTAGTTAAGTATAAAAAAAATAGATAGATAAGCTAGTTTATGTCACAATTGTGTTTCCAAAATAAAATAAAACTAGAAATCACACCTTGGTGTGCAACAGGTATGTCGAAGAGGTGTGGAATGTCAATTTAGAAAAAAAATTGTATATTTTTTGGGAACATTTGTGCAATGAAAGTCTCAATGGAGAAGTGATATGCATCTATTTAGAAGGATCCAAACATGATTGAAATAAAAGATTTGAATCGGGAAAATAATAAAGCTCCTTTACCATAAATATGTCCATCCATGGGTAGCATTGGTATTTTAGAATTATAACTTTCCCTTGTTAGGTATGTCATTCTTGGTATGTAGTATAAATGTTTGGAAACTTTTATTGATTTAACTATCAAATGTTAAGGAAAAAATCATGACCAAAGTCAAAAATTTTGGATGGTTTTCCATCTAACTATATGATCCTAACATAGAACAACTTAAGGAGGAGAGGGTTTGAAAGTCCTCAACGTTTTCCAAAACACTAACCACCTCCTACTTTCATATTCCCTTTCCAGTAATCACTATAATACCCCCATTGAAATAATAAGAAACTCTTGTTTGCAGTCTCAATGGGTAGTTGAACTAAATAAAACTAGTACACCAAAATTATCAAAGACTTGTAATATAATCATATAATAACACTAACAACAATGCCACTGATGATCATTTATGTTTGTACCAATTACTCTCACCATCCAAAAGAGAATTCCTTCATACCATAAATCAAAGGAAATATATTTTATGAAACAAAACTTTAAGACCACACTTCTAAAATTGCTCATTTATTGGGTCAAACTTCTCAATTATATATTTTAAACACCTGTAGTCTATACCAATATTAATCATCAATAATAAATAAATTTCATTCATGACATGGTTTAGCTAATATTAGTTTCATTACTAATTTAAATACTAAACTAATACACAACTATAGTGATTACCATTAATCACTTAGTTTAATTTCTAAGTATCTATTATCAATTTGGTAGAAAGAACTTAAGAGAAGAAGAAAACAGTGGAGAAATTAGAAGAATATGTAAAATAGGTGATAGCATATATTAGATCCATTATAGGTATGGAAGAGAAAAATTCAAATGTAATACACCTATCTTCTATAGGAACTACCACACCAAGTAGAATTACAAATGATACTATTACTAAATGTATTAAATAGAAAAGTTTTCTTTTTCTAAGGTAATATAAGATGCATAAAGAGATTCACTCTAGATGGACTTAAATTCATTGAATAATAAAGAAACATTTATATCACATATGAGGAAGATGAAAAATGAATAATGAAGTGAAAGAAATTAAGAATAATTACAATGAGAATAAGTGATAAGATATTTACAATATATTACATTAAAATATATTTAATCATTTGAACACACAATATAAACTATCCTTTAAAAAAACTTAATCAAATAATATGTATATAAAGTGTCATTTACACAAACTCAACCAAATGATAATTTATTCACATACTTACATTTATATCAAATAGTTTGTTCCTAGTTACTTAAATAGATTATACCTATTCACTTCTTCGTTATTGTACATGCTTTGTATTAAAAAGGAGAATGCAATTTATTATGTGCAGTCCATTTTAGTCAAAGAATGCCAAGAAAAGAATATATGAATAAACTATAATTTTTCCACATGAGATATCAACTCCAAAAAAGTGAAAAAGAAACTATAATATGTATGGGAAAATAATCAGTCCAATGTTTTCTTAACACATACCAAACATTTTAATACAAATTCAAACAAATAGAAATAATGGAAAACCCTAATTGAAGCCATAGTTATTGAGGGAAAGGAAGGAGCAACATGCCACCGGCTTCCATGTGAATGAGGGTCATGAGTTTGCTATGGAAGTTGTCCGGTCTAATGAATAAGTTTCTGCTAATGGGCCCCTCATAGGATGGGAATATTGGGAAGCTACTAAAAGTGGGGTAGGGATTCAATCATACAACGACATATTACGTTTTACAATCTTAACATTTTGAGCATCAATTTTGTGCTAAATAGTACAATATCTACTAATTGTCATTTTGAATAGTATATTTTGACATAAAAATAGTTATATCATAGTAGTCATAGTAGTGCTAAAGTTGTATATCTAGTCTCAGATAAGGGGTTGATGAATCAGTGTACTAAGTTTTTTACTCTATCATTAATACAAAAAAAGTCATATGTATTTCCTCTTAAGAAGCATTAAAATGTATTCTCGATTTACACATGAAGATACCTACATTATTTTAATACTAAGGCTCACCTACATGGATATTATCCCTATCCCCATAGAATCAAAATAAATAGTAAGAAAACCATTTTAAAGGAGAGAAGAGATCATTTTCCTACCTTTTTTCATTGCTCCCCCACTAAAGGCCAAATATCCATTTTTGTTTAACTAAATTTAAAATGGTAGATTAAGGATTTGATTTTAGATCATTTATGTGTTTATACAATTTTACTACTTTTGGATTGACTTTTAGAGTTTCATGATATAATTTTAGACATCCTATGAAGTCTAAAGAGTTCTCTATCTAGTCTTTGCTTTGTCCTTGTAGATAGAAGAGATAGTGTTTGCATTTGGTCTTGAAAGATCTTGAGATGTTACGAGCCAACGTAAACTTGGCTTAGAATGGTGATAGGAATCTTAAAGAAAAATTGGTTTTGTAGTCTTTTGTGTGATACATGGAAACTCAACTTGTACCCTACCTTACCATCCACAATCTTGGAGTCAACTTTGAGGCCAAGTCTATCTTAAATGCCATATTTTTAAGTTAACTTTTCTTTTGTGCCTATATTGACAGTCTTCTTCCCTATTGTTATCTCTACTTGCAGTTTCATGAACTACTAGCTCCTTCAATCAATAGTCATTATTCATTGTCATTTTTTAAAGTTAAAAACTCAAAAAAATCATAAAAGCAATAACATATTTAAAAAAAAATTATTTTAAAAAAATATTCCTTAAATTAAGAAATAATATTTATAAATTCCAACTTAAAAAAGAAAGCATAGATTGATAATAAGGAGATTTATCTCTAGTTAAGAAATTAAGAATGGTAGTATTATATCATAGAGAAATTTGAACTAATAACCATACAATTGAATGAGAAAAATTTACATATTATCTATATGTTCTAAAACTTCCAAGAGCTTGGATCATTGGGTGTTCGATACAGTCTAAGTTATCAAATAAGCAAATCCAAAGAACTTTGAATATATTTTTTTATTGGGTATAGATTTGTACTTAAAGTAAACACAAATAAGCTAATTTTGATCTCTTGCTTTGATTTTTGTAGTTACATAACAAGTGTCCATTATTTTCGAGCCAATTGTGATTCTTTAATTTAGATCATCGATGAGCTTAAGGTGGCCCCTTGTTGGAGTAGATAATACTTGCATTAATATTGTACCTTAAGATATGTTTGATCAATTCTCTAGAGGATCCAAATCATTGATACTTGAGCAAAATACAATGCATGAAATTTATGGAAGCTTGTCTACTAGTGATTTTTTTAGTGGCTCATATTCGCCATCTGGCTAATAGTTGAAATTTGGGAATCCAAAATTGTATATATAGTTTGAGTTATAATGTGACTTGAATTGCCACATTTTTACAAAATTTTATTATAGTATATTTAAATCGCCAAAGAAATCATTTTATTAAAAAAATTAACTAAAAAATATCAAAATATTTCACCTAAATTTTATAAATTATAGTAGAAATCTATATTAATTAGCCAATAGTATATCATAATTATTAGTTGCTTTAGGACCATATTTATAATCTTTAGTTTCTACCATTGATTTATAGTATAATCTAATGGCCCCTATTGTATTGCAAGAGGTAAAATGTACCCACAATCTGTAATGCTCATGGGGCCCACAATTTTGGGTCTTATGAGCCTTATAGAGTGTGGGTACATTTTACCTCAGAGAATACAATGAGGGTCATTAGATCAATGATCTAAAAGCAAATTTGAGCCCCATGAGAATTATAGATCGTGGGTACATTTTACCTTGTAGAATACAATGAGGGCCATAATATTATATTTTAAAATAATGGTGGAAAGTAAATATTATTTTCTACCCCTTACACCCATCAATAATTTCCACCCTTGGGACCCTACTTTTTCATGAGAATTATTTTTTAGATTGGATGGATTCACCATATTGATTAACACATTTTCCTATTATTTTTCAAGATTCACCAGAATTTTCTATAAAATTTTAGTGATGTAAAAAAAATCGCCAATAAAATTAATATTTTTTTCAAAAAAATGAGACTCACTAATAGAAATTAATATTTTTTCCTAAAAAAATGAAATATTCGCCAAGTTTTTATATCTTTTCTTGAGGGGGGTTTCTTAAAGTTATCAATGTTGTCTAATTCAAATATGAATGGGTTTGTACGAATTCAAAAATAATATAACACAACAAATTCTGGTTAAATTTCTTATGGTTTAGCTGTGAATTGTAAAGTTATTTACATCTACTAAAAAGACATCTCAATTTTTTTTTATATTGATCAAAGTTGAATAGATTACAAAGAGAAAATAATGCAGTTTTGAAAAGATAATTGCAAAAGGAATCAACATAACGTGATCGAGGAAAACAAGAGTACAACTCACAAAATTATCCTACTAACCAACCCAACAATGTTCATGAAATATCAAGGAAGACTAAAACAACCATCATTACTATTAGCAACACATGACACATAGGGTCAATATCACTATTACACTTTAAACTTGAATAAATTTTGCATCTATCTAGAACAATTGAATTCCCCTTCATGGTGTTTTACAAACTAGTATTTGATCACCTCTAGACATTTATTGTAATCAACATCTCCTTTGTGCCCCTTCTTTAGCTAAGAACATAGAAAGATGAATTGAAACATTATGTCAAAGTAAAAATTTTGAATGTCTGTTTCATGATGCAAAATATGGTTAGAAAACATTGCTAAACATCTACTTTTCCATAAGTGCAACAAAATACATTGTCTCACAGGAACAATAATTAATTTTTTATGTAGTCTAATACCAAAGATTGTTTCTTTCCATGGTATGACATGATCAAAAAATAGTAGGAAAGTGGTCAAATATAATATTCTATTTATTTTCTCTATAACAATTCCAAAAAATATGTTTAAAATTTTCATATATATATATGTTTATTGTCTTTGCTATTGTTTGATAGCCATTGCTTATGTTAGTCCAATTAAAAGCTTTATTGCCAACCTAACTAATGTATATGCTTCAATATTCTTGTTAAGTGCAAAATTTTCAACAGAGATTAATACAAGAGTGACATCACTCATTGAGGAAGCTCTATTTTCTATGAAACTAACCATTAGAATGACATTAACCTATTTAATACCAAATACTTGACCATTGGGTAAACATCATATGTTGACAGTTTTCTATAGATCTTTGTAGTTGTTTAATTAATTTATAAGAGTTACCGCCTTAGCAACCCTATAAAACCACATTTAATTATTCATTAAAATATTTTAGTTATTAGTGTTTAATACCTTGCACATTGTTATTTAAATATTCTTTTACTTTAAAACTAATTACTTGATCCACATAAATGGTCCTTTATCCATTTTCCTTCTAGAACTTCTCAACAAAAACTTGTTCCTTGACTATGCTTCCACATCTTGCAAACAACTCGCATGTTTTGTACGTACTCCCACAATTGCATGTGAACAATAAAACCATCCACGTTCCTTGACTATGTTCAACTTTTTGCATGCATATTGAATATGAGGGTACAAGGAAGAGGGGAGGGGATTATGGAGGCACAATTCCTACAATGAGTGTATTTTGTCAAGTTGTTTGCATGTCTCGTCAATGCTTACACTTTTTGCATATATGCCTAACATGGAGAATCAAGGAGGTGAGTGGAATAAAGCGTTACACCTACCAATTGCATCTACATTTTTCAACACTTGGTATTTGCTTCCAAGCTCTATATGATTATCTTGCCAATTGCATCTACATTTTTCAATGCTTGGTATTTGTAAGCAATTAATAGATGTTCACTTTAGAACCTAAAAAAATTAAGGCTAAGAAAAATAATTACATCAGATAGTTTTTTTCTATCATCTTCACTCCTTCCAAGAGTGTTTTCAGAAGTGTTGTTGCACCATTTGAATCTTTTGAAGAACCTAACTTGCTGAAGCTTTCCTTTACAATAGATCATTTTCTTCCCAAATTACGTACAACATCTAACAAGCTCTTGGTGAAGCTCTTCAATGCAATGAATAATAAGAATACAACAATAGTAGATATCAGTTTACCATATCAATAAAGAATACATCAAAAATAGATGTCAATTTATGATATCTACAATCTTTTATTAGTAGAACTTATTGAAAATATAAAATCAATCAAAACATTAATGTAAGTCCAAAATACTAACTCTTCATTCAGTATAACCCTTAAAATTGACCAAAAATAGAAACATGTATTGCAAACAACATCACGCCTTGTTCTATCCATGACATTTTCAACTTCCACATAGCCCTGAAGAAACTTCTCCTACATTGACTAAATTTATTTGTGCTTAACAGGTTCAATAGTTCTTTCTCCTCTACAAGCTGAAAATAATCCTCTGTAAAAAATTCCTTCTCTTCGCCTAAATCTGATTTTGACTCTGATTCATTTGTCTTCACATTACTCTTGGGATCTGGTTGTTCTCTCTTCAAATATTCCCCTTTTCTTACTCAATCGGGTTGCTTTTGACTAAAAATTTCAATAGGTTCCTATCATTTGGTGTTGACACCATATATTCCCAAGATGTAGTTGACGTTACCTCCAATTGTTCTGACAAATGAAAATTCATCAATCATGATGATTTTCCTCGTCTTACATCCTGTCTCCAAAAGTCTGTGTTGTCGATCTTGAAAATCAATTGAGCTTTGTTGAAAGAGGGAAAACCTTTGACGTAATAATAGTTCATACTTTATTAATTACTAACTAATTCCAAGCCTTTCATTGGCCAAATTCCAAGTTCACATTATAAATATACAAGGTGTCACAAACTTAGTGACCCTTGTCACCTCATAAATATCACACTTTTTTGCATCTTGAAATGTCAAGAATGCTATCTAAGACTTTCAAGGATCATCTTTTGAACACACTTTTCTTTGTTGCATTATTCATTTTTTGATTTATACTTTTCTTAGAATGTATACATGCACCATTCTTATCCTCAATACATGATCTCTTTCAATCTCATAAATCAATTTTAATCTTCCATATACATTAATAAATAAAATAAAATAAATTCAATATTAAATTAAAAAATAAAAAATAATATTACTAAATAAAATTGAAAATATTATTACAAACCACTTAATAATTCCATACCCTTGATATATACCCCTTATTTAAAAATAAAAAATAAAAAATTTCAAAGATACACATGTTCCAAGCTTTCACCCTTTTCATACAAAACAAAAATAATAAAGTAATTTTGAAAATAGTGCCACTTCTGTCAAATCCCAAATCGTAAGCAAATGAAAATAATGATTTGAATGTCTAATTTGTTAATGTTAATATGCCACGTTAGCAACATTTTTTCAGGAAGGTGAGATAGGGCATTGTTAAGGCTGACATTAAGGCCAAAATTTAATATGCCATGTCAACAACATTTTTGGCAGTTGAGTGTTCTATGATATTGCTACCAGGATTCAACCATGTAGTTTTACGAGTCAAACTCATTGACCCATGTTTCATGAGTAGTGGTTCACAAGAACCCATCTCTCATGATAGTGGATGGTCCACTTAGCACTCATTGCATCTAGGTGATGCTCATAGAGGTGAAGAACTGGGCCTTACTAGGAGGTCAACAATCCCAGTACTACTCCAGCTCAAGCACACTTAACCACAGATTTTTCCCCAAGGTTAAGCCCACTTAGCTTGCAACCCCATTTGCAAAACATTCGGCAAGTGTTCTTCCTTATGAACCATCCACTATAGAGCCCCTTTAGCTCATCAATTGATAAGTAGGAGGTATTTTCCACAACGTGTCAAATTATGATATGCTATCAGGATTCAACAATGTAGTTTTACAATTCAAACTCATTGACCCATGTTTCATGAGTAGTGGTTCACAAGAACCCATCTCTCATGATAGTGAATGGTCCACTTAGCACTCATTGCATCTAGGTGATGCTCACAAAGGTGAAGCACTGGGCCTTCCCACGAGGTCGCCCATCCCAGTACTACTCTAGCTCAAGCATGCTTAACCACAGAGTTTTCCCCAAGGCTTTAAGCCCGCTTAGCTTGCAACCCCATTTGCAAAACCTTCAATTTTTGGGGAATAATATCTTTGATCATGTCTTCCAAGATAGGCTGATTATCTTGACAATGGGGATCTTCCTTGAAAATTTTCTCATAAAAATCATGAAATAAGCCCTTAATCTCTTATGGTTTAGAAATCACATGACCAAAATCATCTTGAATGGCTCCAATATACTCCTTCTTATGCTTATAGTTTAGAAATTCAAAAAATTATTTAGAACCTTTATTACCTTCCTTGACCCAATGGAGTCTAGCTCTTATTTTTGCCCCTTGCCCTCTATAAGAATCAATTTTCTGAAGGTGGGTCTCTAAAGAAGCTATAGAAGATTGAAGGCAATATTGGTAGGATCAACATTAAGAAGTTTCCTACGATGTTCAAGTTTCCCTTGCAAGGATTTCTCCTTACGTTTTCGTTGCCAAGCTAATCTCTTACCGAAAGTACGAAGAAAATTAACACTTAATGATATCAAGTTTCCACAATCCATATTAGTTAATCTTGCATACTTTTCTAGATTAGATTGCGTCAGAGTTTTTGCATCAACGTTTCGGATCACACTTTGTGATCCATCATCGGGATGAAAGAGCTCAAGGAGAAAAGTGGTTAGTTGCAGACCAAGAAATATCCAAACACCACCACTCCCTATAAGACTCCCCTTTTCTTGGATTAGGAATACAATTCCAAATTCCAACAAGAGAAACCACACAAGAAGGGTATTTTAGGTGAGAAGTATTAAGTTTATAAGGAAATTTTGACTCCACAATGTTGTTATCATTTCCTGAAATTGAGAAAAAGATAGGAAAGTGATTTGAGAAAGTAGTAGAATAATCCACTCTCACACTATAGCCGAAAGTATCATGGATAACATGAAGGTTAGGGGAGATGTAAATTCTGTCAAGTCTGCTCAACTTTCTATCATCCTCAAATCTGCAATTAGACCATGTGAACCAATTGTAGCCATGGTTGGAACTATTAGTGTGGACTGGGTCAATCACCCCCATAGAGTTTCAACATGAAAACCATTTATCAAATTCTTCATTTCTTAACTTAACTTGACTTTGCCAACTTCGATAATTATAGAATTTGACCATATTAAAATTACCTCCAATGACCCAATCAACATTAGGGAGGTTCCTAGACATCCAATCCCACAACTCACATCTTTCTATTGTTATGTTAGAAGCGTATATAGAGTAGAACCCAATAGGTTGGCCATTGATAAAGGTTAGGGCCCACACCAAACTATGCAAAGGGTCCTCACCTCTATCAATGACAAACCTATGAATCCAAGAGGCTAAACCTATAACTATTCGCCCCAACCTTCACTATGTGATGTATGAAGAAAAAGAGCATTCCTCCAAACATTGGATAGTGAACAAGCAAAGTGAGAACCAACAATTTTCACTTCTTGAAGGAACAAATTATCAAGTTTCCACTTAGCAATTGCATCTTTAACTCCATATTTATGGTGAGGGAGAGAGAGCCTCTAAAATTCCAAGACATAATTTTAAAATTCATGTCAAAGAGGATAGTGAAGGATCATCCTCTTGTGGCAACACATCATAGCAATTAGAAACTATGATAGATCGACCAAGAGCCTCCGACATAGAATTAGAGGGTGATGGAGACCCTGATCTTTACCTTGAAGAAGGAGACCGATTACAAATGTCCTAATCAACATTAGGAGTAGCAGGAGATCGAGACCTTTGTCTCACATAAGTAGGTGGTGAAGGAGAAGAATGAACCACAAAATTAGGTTGTGAGGAGGAGTGATGAATTAGGTGGAGTGTTGTGTGCCTATTACAATGTAGTAGTTAAAAAAGCTAAAGTAGTTCTACCTATGAGTGCTTTTGTATGTTTTGAAAAGTTAATGGTGAAAAATCTAAAGGAAACATGGCAACTAACGTCACTCTCGATAGGTTCCTCACAATAGCAGCAGCGAGGATCTTGTGATTGGGGTTGTGACTAGAGGGGTTGTTGTGTTGGGTCTCATTCTTGCTCTAGTTTGTTTTATTCATTGATGGCATGCTAACAAGCCCTCTGGAAGCAAAGTTTCCAAAACATCTAGAAAGAGAGGCACTAGTAGCTATGCCTCATTTGAACCTTTCGGTTTGTGTAGGCATTTCACATTTGCTAAGATCTAGGAGGCTACTAAAAACTTTGATGAGTCTCGAATTCTTGGTGTTGGAGGTTTTGGAAAAGTTTATGAAGGTGAGGTTGATGGTGGTACCAAAGTTGTAGTTGAGTGAGGGAGCCCATTGGCATAGCAAGGAATCCATGAATTTCAAATAGAAATAAAAATGCTTTCTAATCTCAGGCACCAACATTTGGTTTCTCTTATTGGTTATTGCAAAGAAAATTGTGAGATGATTTTGGTTTATGATTACATGGCCAAGGGACCACTAAGAGGACACATTTATGGAAATAGCAATTTGATTCCTTTATCCTGGAAACAATGACTAGAGATTTGTATTGAAGCTGCTCGAGGTCTTCATTATCTTCACACAGGGGCTACTCAGATAATTATACATTGGGATGTAAAGACTACAAACATACTTATTGATGAAAACTTAGTTGCAAAACTTTCAGATTTTGGATTGTCAAAATTTGGACCAACTGTTGACCACACCCACGTTATCACTCTAGTCAAAGGAAACTTTGGATATTTGGACCCAAAATACTATCACACACAACATCTTATCATGAAATCAGATGTTTATTCATTTGGTGTTATGTTGTTTGAGGTATTGTGTGCACGACTTGCCACTAACCCTTCACTTGAAGAACTAGGCATTGCTGAATGGGCTTTGTGTTATCACAGAAAGGGAATGTTGGAGAAAATCATAGATCCTCATTTGAAAGGTAAAATTAATCCTGAGTCCCTTAAGAAGTATGGAGAGACTGCTGAGAAATGCCTTGTTGAGCAACATGTTGATAGACCGGCTATGGGAGATGTACTTTTGAATTTATAATTTGTTTTGCAGTTGCAAGATACTGCAATGGAGAATAAATTGGTTGATGACAATACAGTTGTCCTTATTCAAATGTCCACTAATTACAACCACATAAACAACTCAGTTACTTATGCTGTTGGAAATAACATCGCTTCAACAAGCACAATGGACCATAGTTTGGCTAGTGTTGATTTGGATGATGGAACTCCAAGAACTGTTGTTTCATAGCTAGTGAATCAAAATTGTTGGTGTAACATATCATATTGCAATCCAATCATTTATTGTTGTGTAACGGCTTTGTCAACCCATTTCCTCCTTGTTGTGTAATGGCTTTGTCATCCCTTTTCTCCACTCCTTATGCATCAAACATTTGCATGTTTATTGACTATTATTAGTCTAGAGTGGAGTTAAATGGAGGAAGTTGTAGGAAACAACTGGATATATAATATTATTGATATTGAGTTGTTGGTTAATGAATTATGTATGAGAATTTTATTCTGATAATAAAAAGAGAAACCCCCTTCTCAGTGTGGATGTAGCCTTTTGGTGAACCACATTAAAAACTCTCTTTGTCTTCTAAATTTGTTTTGTGTTTTTGCTTATACATTTGATTTAAGTTTTTCTATTTTGTTTTGTACTGTTAATTTTCTTCATATCAACAATTGGTATCAAAGCTCTAGTTGAGAAGCTCGACGAAGTAGCTCAGTGGAGAAGTTGGTTGGAGATTGGTGAAGAATTTTTGGAAGAATGGACGAAGCAGACAAATGGAAATTTGAGAAGTTCTCAGGGTAGAATTTCGGATTGTGGAAGGTTCAGATGGAATCATTTTTGATAAAGCAGGATCTCTTCTATGCGTTGCTTGGAAAAACCAATGGAAAAGGTTCAATGTTGGATGAAGATTGGGAGAGTTTGGATATGAAAGCAAGGGAACCTATTTTTCTTTCACTTTCTAGCAATGTGCTATTTAATGTTTCAGCGGAGAAGACTACAAAAGAGCTATGGGATAAACTCTCCAACATGTACAAGATCACATCGGCATCCAAAAAGGTATTCATTATGAAATAATTATATAATTTGAAAATGAAAGGAGTGATTATGTCAAACCATCTCGACGAATTCAATACTTTGGTAACTCAGTTGATTTCTGTTGGTATCAATTTAGATGACGAAATCAAAGAAATTATTTTGTTATGTTCATTACCAAATAGCTAGGAAGGAGTGGTGATGGGAGTTAGCAAGTTTCGGTGGCTGCCAAAAGCAAATTAAAATTTGATGATGTTGTAGCCACACTTCTCAGTGAAGACATGAGAAGGAAAAATCAAGAGCCCTCATCTGGAGATGCTTTGACTGCATTAATTACTGAAAATAGGGGAAGGAGTCAAGAAAGAGGCAGAAACAATAACAGGAGAAGGTCGAAATCTACACCAAGATCGAAGTCAAGAGGCATAAATGGTGATTTTTGGTTTTGTGGCAAGTTGGGCCACACAAATAAAATTTGTTAGAATTACAAAAAGGTCCAAGACAAGGTAAGCAAGATTGAAGTAAATGTTGTAGATGATGGTGTTTTGGTTTTGGCTACTAGTGACACAACTGCAGATTCTTGGGTGCTCGATTCCAGTGCCTCTTTCCATTCTACTCTATGTCGGGTTGCTTTCTCTAATTATTAAGGTATGTTTGGTAGAGTGTTTTTTGGAGATGATAAAGAATGTGAAATCATAGGTAAAGGTGATGTGATTTTTTCTTTGAAAAATGGAAATAAGTGGATTTTGAAAGATGTTCACCATGTTCCCACTTTGAAACAAAATTTAATTTCAGTGAGTCAACTTTATACTCATGGGTGTGATGTGAAATTTTCATTAGATAATTGGAAGGTAACCAAGGGTGTTATGGTGCTTGAAAAAGGAAAAAAATTGGGAATTCTTTATGTTTTAGAGTGCAATGATGAAGTGGGAGCTGCATTGACGGTTGTGGACAACGGTTTGGAACTTTGGCATAAGAGGCTCAAGAATATGAGAAAAAGAGGACTTGAAGTCATGCTTCAAAGGGATCAACTTCTAGGCCTAAAATTAGTTGATTTGGAGTTATGTGAGTATTGCCTTTATGGAAAGTAGAGTCGAGCCAGTTTCATGAAGATTGGTCATGAGAAGAAAACTACATCTTTGGAGCTCATGCATTCCGATGTCTTTGGTCCAACCGAGGTAACCTATTTTGGAGGTGCAAACTATTTTGTTACTTTTCTTGATGATTTCACTCGCAAATTTTGGATTGATATGTTGAATAGAAAATCATAAGTGTTTTCAAAATTTAAGATTTTTAAGGTTGTTGTTGAAAATCAGTTTGGGCACAAAATTAAATGCCTACTAACAGATAGTGGGGGAGAGTTTTTCTCTTCGGAGTTTGACAATTTTTGTGTAGATAATGGCATTTGCAAAATTAAAGTGGTTCCATTCACCCCTTAGGAAAATGCTGCAGTTGAGAGGTTGAATCGAATGATTCTTGAGAGAGCTCAATGTATGCTCTTGAATGTCAGATTGGGGAAGAGTTCTGTGTGAAGGCTTGTAATACTGTAATTTATTTAATCAATTGAACTCCTTCATCTCGATTATATTTTGATATTTCGAAGGAAAGATGGCTTGGAAAAAGAATCTCTTTTCATCATTTACGTGTGTTTGGTTGTGAGGCCTTTGTGCATATTCCAAAAGAGCAGAGGACAAAGTTGGATATGAAATCTAAGAGATGTATTTTTCTTGGTTATGGAGAAGATCAATTTGGTTTCAGGTTGTGGGATCTCATTTCCATAAAGATTGTTTGCAGTTGGGATGTCGTCTTCAACGAAAAAGATTTTCCAAGTTTGCACAAATAGAACACATCTTCAAATGATTATATAGATGTTGATTTGTTTGCTAATGGAAATGTTTGGCACACCTCTATTTCTTTTTCCCAACCTCTTATTATTTATTTTCATCATTTGGGAAATGTTATACACGTTGGTAGCACAAAACCTTCTATTACTAGTGTGGCTAGTTTGTTGCCATCTTCTATTGGCATCCCTGTTTATACTAGTGCACAAACTCATTGTTCTACACAATTGTTTGACTTTTCATTGCAGCTACATTCAACACAACCTCTAAATATTTGTATGTTTCCTCTTGAAATGACTTTGATGCCTCCTCAATGTCCTACGCACCTCTCACAAGCACATATGCCACAATTATTTGAAATGTAGCCTAGACATTTTCAAACAAAATCCTCTCTTGAGTTAGCGCAACCTTTTACTTCTTCCACGCAACCAGTTGTTTATTCCTAGCCCATTCGAGGACATATGTAGCCTTCAAAAAGTCTCTCCTCACACCTTTTTAAAAGTAATTTGCTTCCTATCCAAACTTATACACAACCTTTAGGAGAAGACTCATTTCCAGTTAAAATTCCTACACAGTCTCTAATGGAGTTAAGCAATCTTCCAAGGACTCTAACAAATTTGGAATCTAGAACTTTTAGAAATTTGGCATCAACAAGTTCACCTCAAGCTAATACAGAATAGGGCAATACACAAAGTTTCCTGCCTGCATAGAGTGTTTTACTTGAACAGGGCAATTTGAGGAGGTCCATAAGATAGAAAAAGCTTCCAAATAAACTGGATGATTATGAGATTTTTCTCTTAGACCAATCAAAGCCTACAACATTTAAACAGGCTTGTAAAGATAAAAACTCGGTGAATCAGATGGTAGCCATGCATGAAGAAATGGAGTCTTTGAGAGTGAATGATACATGGGATTTGGTTCCCCTTCCACCAAATCAAAAACCTCTGAAGAATAAATGGGTCTATCATTTGAAAGAAGAAGATGGTGGTCATCAACGATATAGGGCTAGATTGGTTGTGAAGGGTTTTTCTCGGCAAAAAGGCATTGATTTTAATGAAAATTTTTCCCCAGTTGTGAAGATGCAAATAATTCATGTTGTTTTGTGCATTGCAGCTATTTGGAATCTCGAGCTTGAGCAACTTGACATTAAAACAAAATTCCTTATGGAGATATTGAAGAGGATTTTTATATGGAGCAACCTCAAGGTTTTGTACAACAGGGTCAAGAGCATTTATATTGCAAGCTGAAGCACATTTTATATGGGCTCAAACAAGCCCCAAGGCAAGGGTATCATAAGTTTGATAGCTTCATGGCTGAGCAAAACTTCATTTACTGTGAATCTGATCTGTGTGTCTACTTCAAGTGGCTTGAAAGTGGTGAGTTTGTCATACTTTTACTTTATGTTTATTATATGTTAATCATTGGTAGCAACATGAGAGTTGTTAGGGAATTAAAACATCATTTATCTTAGCGGTTTGCTATGAAAGATCAAGGGGCAGCCAAGAGAATTCTTGGCATGACAATAATCAGGGACAAATAGAAGAGACAAATCACATTGTCTCAAGAGAAGTACATTGACAAAATCTTGGACAGATTCAATATGCGGAATTCAAAATTGTTTGTACTCCCTTGGTTGATCACTTTCGATTGTCATCACCTATGTGTCCTACAACTGAATAAGACCTAGCACACATGAAGAGTGTTCCCTATTCATCTATAGTTGGAAATGTTATGTATGCCATGGTTTGCACTGGTCCAAATATTGCCCAAGCAATGGGAGTTGTGAGCAGATTTCTAAGCAATCTAGGCAAGCCTCATTGGCAGGTGGTTTAGTGGATTTTCAGGTATCTCAGAGGTACTTCAGATTATGCTTTATGATTTGGAGGACAAGATACTCAGTTGCGGGGGTATGTTGACTCTAATATGGCTGAAGACTTGGAAAAACAGAGGCCTACAACAAGGTATGTGTTTAGTTTTTTTGGGGCTGCAATTAGTTGGATTTCATGATTGCAACAAGTAGTTGCACTCTCTTCTACTAAGGCTGAATACATTGCTCTCACTAAGGGAGGAAAGGAGATGATATGGCTACAATGGTTATTGCATGCGCTGCAATGTAATCAAAAATTTTCTCCTTTGTTTTGTGATAGCAATAGTGCCATTCACTTGGCAAAGAACTTCGATTTTCATAATTGCACCAAACATATTGAGTTGAGATATCATTTCATTCGACATGCACTTGAAGAGGGTAAGTTGAGAGTAAAGAAGATTGACACAAAAGTGAACTCAACAGACACTTTCACGAAGATTGTTCCAAGGGAGAAGTTCAATTTTTGTTGAACTTCTCTTGGCATTGTCAAGTTCTGATAATAAGCATAGCGTAGGGGATTTCTCTCGGTAGCTCTCCTGCAGCCCAGATTGGACTTCAAGTGGGAGATTGTTGGTGTAACGTATCATATTGCAGTCCAATCATTTATTGTTGTGTAATGGATTTGTCAGCCCATTTCCTCCTTGTTTGTCAATGCTTTTCTCTACTCCTTATGCATCGACCATTTGCATGTTTATTGACTATTATTAGTCTAGAGTGGAGTTAAATGGAGGTAGTTGTAGGAAACACCTGGATATATAATATTATTAATATTGATTTGTTGGTTAATGAATTATGTATGAGAATTTTATTTTGATAATATAGAGAGCAATCCCTTGCTCGGTGTGGACGTAGCCTTTTGGTGAACCACGTTAAAAACTCTCTTTGTCTTGTAAATTTGTTATGTGTTTTTGCTTATGCATTTGATTTAATTTTTTCTGTTTTGTTTTGTATTGTTCATTTTCTTCATCTCAACAAAAACGAGGGAGGTAATTGAATTGGCAATAGTTAATGCAACTATCAATGCCCTCAGATTGTAGTGAGTTAGGGAATTGAAGTTTTTAGA
Source organism: Sequoia sempervirens (assembly GCA_007258455.2). NCBI lineage: Eukaryota > Viridiplantae > Streptophyta > Pinopsida > Cupressales > Cupressaceae > Sequoia > Sequoia sempervirens. Next base: position 45,963,013 of record VDFB02000008.1, read on the forward strand.
TCCTTGTTTTTTACGTTGTTTCCTATAATAGTATCTGTAGACACTAAAAATTGTCCTAGGTCTGCAACTCTAAATTTCTTCATAATTCTTTTGTCCTTCTTTATAATTAAATAATTTTAATTATTTAATTATTCCCTAAAGTCATATGTCCTCTATTAATTAAATAATTTTAATTATTTGATTAATTCATTCATACCTTTATTCTTCTTCGATTAATTAAATAGATGTTATTTAATTACATTGCTAATTAAACTTATCTTCTTTCTAAAATTAAATAAATACATATTTATTTAATTCTTATGCCACTTTAAACTATAATTAAATAATTATTTTAATTATTTAATTATTCATTAGCTTTTTCTTTCTTTCTTTAATTAAATAAATCTTTATTTACTTAATTTGATCCAATATCTCAATTTTTTAATTAAATCATTGTTTAATTCAAAATGATAATTCCTCTTGGAACATAGATTTTCGGAACCCTATTGGACACTTACCCTTCTAGGATATTTCACCTGAAAGGGAAGGAATAGGGTTAAAAATGCTTATGTCCACATTCAAAAGTTAATTTGATATGGATGGAAAATGATGCAATATGTCTAGATGTGATATTTGAATGCAAGGAAATAATAAGATTGATTGACTAATGAAGAGAAACCAAAGGAAAATAACTTGTTTGAAAACACATTGTGTATTGCATAAACAATCTAAAGTGAATGTAGACTATAACAAAACTTAATAAAACTGAAGATGTGCACCTAAATTCTTGATGAGAACTGGAATTTTTTTTTGAAATGTTGTTTATGATGTTTTCAAGCTTGGAGGGAATCATTCGCAATGTTGGGCGAATTAGTCCCAGTTCTGGTAAATTGAGTCGGGAATCTATTTTTGTCAAAAGGGTGTCAGAAAATACATAAATCATGAAACTAACCTGAAAGTGGGACTCATTCACCACCCATGGAGAATGAGTCCACTTTTGAATTTTTGAATATTCAAGAGTGGATTCCGGAGCTTCCGATCTACACTTCAGACTTCTACAGTTGTCCGCTTCTAAAACTCTGATTTACGGGCCTAAAAGTGAGATTTTGTTAATTCTTTGAATTGTTGAATGAAGAGAGGACTTTAACAACCTTGAAACTTGATCTTCAATGATTTCCAAGCTTCCAATAGACCTAAATCTGCAAACACACAAAGAGAGAAGAAGAAATGTTGATCGTTAGGGCATGGGGGTTTGCCTTGGTCAAACCCTGTTTAGGTAATTAAACCAAAATAATGAAAGAATGGAATGAGACATGCAACAATGGAATAGATTACCTTGCCATGATGATTGATCTTGAAATTCTACAGTATAACATGTGGAATCAACCCTTGGATGTCTTAGGAAGCTAACTTAGTGACTTGAAATGTGAAAGCCTTAACTTGCTTGAAATAGAAGAATGATGAATGAAGAATGATAGATGGAGGATTGAGAGATAAGAGATATGAAAATGAGGAGAAAAAAACATATTTATACACTTTTGTGCCTTAGTAACCTGTTCATACCTCATCATAGGCCGACATCAAGTTATTTTCAATAAAAACCCGAAATAAAATTTAAAATATTTTGAATTTGGAGCTAGAGGGGACTCATTCGCCACCCATGGCGAATGGGTCCCACTTAGGACCTAAAAATAGGTGTCAGGAATTATGTTGTATTTAATGTTGTTTGTCAGGATAATATTCAAAATACACTTAATTACAACTTATGATGGCATAAAGGGACCAAATAAAGCATAAGCAAGAGATAAATAGTGAAGTGCCTATAAAAGCGTGAAATCTTGTTACAAGACTTTACAACACTTCAAAATAGGACTTGATTAGTGATGAAAAGGTAATTTTTAGGTGAATTGCAATGAATAGAGTCTAGAAGAGTGTAGAAATGTTTTACAACACTTCACAACACCTTCACAAGACGTCGTCAAAAGCAATTTATTTGATTTGCAAGGGTCCAAGAGATAGTGTGGATGCATAAGATGCCTCAAAACACCTAAATCAAGGCCTCATTAAGTCCAATTAATCCCATGTCAAGCAAAGGGTAATTTTTTCTACGACACACCTCTCTTACCATAATCTTTCATAATTAGATAATATCTTTATTATCTAATTAGTTATTGGTCACTTAAATGGAAAAAGATTTGATTTTCTCTCTGACTCACTACTTTTTCTGTAACAATCTTATCTTCTACATCCAATCCTTATCCCTCTATGTCTCGACTAACCTCCACCGTTGATTAAATTATTTTTTAATTTAATCTTGACCATTCATCTTTTCTAATTCAGCCCTAATCTTATCCTATGTATAATCCTTTTAATCTTTATTGTCGACTAAATGTCTCTCGATCTTAGCCTTTCATTCAAAATCGGCTTGCCTATAAAAAGGCTTTATCATTGTCTTTAAATCTTCAATATTAATCTTAGACGTCTTCGAAATCTTCAATATTTTTCTATTATCATTATCATTAAGCCATATTTGCATCCTTAAGTAAAATCTGAGGGCAAGTATTATACTACAGCAAAATGGAGAAGTGAAATGAAGGTGAATCAATGGTGGTGTGAAGACTTTTGGTAAGATTGTTCCATGTTTTTATGTCTTTATGCTTATTTGTGCTTCATTGTTTATCAAGGTTTTGATTTATATGCTTTATTACCTAACCTTGGTAATTTTAGCCCTGATACAGTATCATGTTTTTTCAAATAACGGTGTTCCAACATTTCTAAATGTTGGTGGTATGAAAATTAATGTTTATAGCTAGATACTTGGATGTATTCTCATGAAAAAATTTCTTGACAATCGTACTTCTATCAAAATGATATAACTTGGGATGGTATTCATGCTTTTCTTAATTATATATTGGCATCATGTTCTAATAGGAGATGATTTTTATAGCCATGGGTTTTCTATTTCTAGTTCATTGTTCAAATTAAAACTTGTGGATCATTTTTGGTTTTCATCCATAACTATTTTTCCCTCATTATTGGCTTTCTCTATATATGAGTATAAAACAAATTTCCCTGATATAAATGATTATGTTGTGGTATTATATTCAATATTTAGAGTGGGAGACTTAATGTATTTAGATTCAATGCTTTCTTGGAACCCATGTGTCTACCAAAAAAATATAGTTTAGAAGAATGTGTATGCTTTATGTATGAACGTTCTGTTTTAAGTTTTTAACAGAGGATGAAGTAGTTTGTAAGTAGAGGTTTATTGTTTCTGATTCATTATGTAATTCAACGTTGTGGGGATATTACTTGTTTTGATCTATAGTTTTTTCCCCTTTACCATTAATTTTCTATACATAGGGGATTAAAAAGAACTACATTCATTTAAATAATTAAGTGATGAAATCAAAACTAATCTTCAAAGCATGAGACTAGATATATGGTCATATTGAATGCTTTCTGGACACACAATGCTGCTGCCAAGACCATATAATTTTAAATGCTATTTACACTTTATTCATGGGATTTATGTTTTAATAGAGGATGAGGTTGCATTATACCCATGGTTTTGTTATGATTCATTGTGTAACTCAACACCTAGGGATATCTAGTTTTGATCTACTACTGTTTTACCTCCCACTTTTTGGTTATGGGTACCGAAGATTATCATTTATATGTAAGCAATTCTTTTATTCCTCTGTATACAAAAACTCAATATGGAAATACAACACAAATCAATAGTTGTAGAGGGTGTAAACTTAAAATATCCAATGCTATGGCATTATTGGCTAATTCCAATCACATTTGAAATGTCCAAGATGTTTGTTTTCCAACTTTCAAAAATCCCTTTAATTATATGGACGAGAATTGAGAATCAACACCTGTGGGGTTTTTGTTAGGACTATATATTGGCGTTGGAGTGTTATCCATGTACAACACTTTGTATGATTTTGTATTTGGGACATGAAGTACAAATTTTAGATATGAAGGGTTGATGAGTGGCTTATGCAGTGGGTCCTAATTAGATTAATTGACTTTGTGTAAAGGATTTTCCCTCCTCCATTTCAATTATCACTATTATTATACAAGAGACAACATATAGAGGCATTTATGATTGTGAAAGGGAAGGGAAATTAGTTATAGAAATCCAAGGGAAATATTCATGGAGTGATTCTATAAGGATTGTTTTATGGTGTATAGTCGTAAATTTATGTAAAAGGTTTTTCAATTTCAATTTTATAGTTTATTAAAGATTAAGGTAAAGTGGTTCATTATATATCTCTTTGCATGGAATGATGTTAATTTTTTGCAATAATTTTGTGCATTTGATAAATGAAGCACATTATTGAGATTGTTTTTAAAATAGATATGGTTTCTGAATCATAAATGATAGTCTTCTAATCCTATAGAAAATGAGGAATAGTATAGAAAAGAAAATTAAATAATTAGAAAAAATCTAATATTATTTCTAATTATATGTTTGATTTGTAGACATTATAAAGGATTTAAAATTAGTCTTATTTTTTTATATCTAGAGGAATCGAGAGTTTAGTCTAGTGATCTAGAGCTTAGCCCTTATCGGCTATAACCTCTTGAACAATGTGCAATGGACCCTCCTCCACACCGCAGGTAAATCAGGAGTTGAACCCACAACTTGGACCACCTAAAATAGTAGTTGAATCCAAGTGAGCTAAATCCAACAATCAGTATTAAACTTAAAGCCTAGTATGTTTGATACAAGAACACCATATTATTGTTTCATCCAAATAGACATTTTTATAAACAAGAACATAAAATATATTTTCAAAATTTTATGAGAGAAAAACTTGTACAAACTCATTATAATGCCGAGCTAACATTTTAGTTTGGGTTTGTAAATAAAATAGGAGGTTGTAACTATTTTTATTTTATAAATAGTTTAATTGAGGGTTCTATAGGGGTTCTTTCCTAAAGAAAATAAATAGAAATATCACAAAGGCATGAAAATCTAAGGCAGGTCATGAAGGAAACATTATATTTTTAGTATTAAAATAGCCAAGACAACAACATTGTAAAAAAAAACCACACTAATGATTCATAGCAAATAAAACCTAGAAACAACAAAAAAAAATTTCCCCACCAAAAAGAGAAATCAATAAGGGGCCTAATGTGACTCCTTAGTCACCACATTAATGCTAGGCTTCAAGAAAGTGTGTTGGGAGTGTGGTAGACTCTAATCTTCAAATAGCCGTTAAGGTGTACATGCTTGAATTTTCAAGGCCTCAGAGAATGACTTGGAAATTATCCATAGGCCTACGTAATGACAATGTAAAGCCGAATCTACATATTTTTGGGTAACTTGAGAAACACAATTTAAATCTGCTATTTCGTCCACCTACTACAACAGCATGGGTTTCCTCTATCTCTAGTTTTCCAAACTCGAGAGTAGTTTCCAAGGTACATAACATCATCATTAGGGATGATGCAGCTAACAATTCAATGCTTGGTAGCTTTGTGAGTATGGGTGCTAAGTTTGACAATAAAATCTTCAATAAGGAGGGCCATGATATGTGTTGCTCAAACACTTGTCCTCCAAAATCAACTTAACAAAGATGAGTGACTGCATCAAGAATGCAAAAGGATCTTCAAAGATTGTTCTTAGACCACATTGTTGTAAGGAGAATCTCTGGAAGATAATATGTGTTTCATGTTGCCATGCTTGGATACCTGCAACCTATAGACACAAACTAGGAAGATAAACAAAAATGGTTTGTGACAACATGAAAAATGCAAGCTTGGATGCTAGCTCAAAACAATTTCTCATACATTTCATGGAAAATCCACTTGAAATCTGTGATGATACTATCAAATGGGCAGATATCATTCATAGGAAAGGAAGTGCCTTCCAAAGCCACATTTCTAAAAATAATGAGATTTCAAGAAAAACCATCATTCTAATGGTAGGGTTGGTTTGAAAGAAGTTAATTTTTTTTAAGGGAATCTTTCTTAAGCCAAGGAATAATATCCCATTCATTAGGGAGTTTGTTGATTTTAGCCGATAAGAATTGATCAATACTAGCATGCACTAGATAATCAGTGATCCAATTACATTCTCTGTATCAATGCCCAAACAAAATGACCTTAAAGCTTTTGAGAAATCAAGCTTTGATTCTTTAATGATATTGTTCTTTCAGAGAGTTTTTTAACAAACCTTGCAATTATAGTCTACTACCACTTCCATTTTTTACATCTTAAGTGACAACCATTTAGAGAATTTCTAAAATCACCAAAGCTTTTGCATCATTATTTGATTTGGAACTAAAAGAAAAAGAGCCACCAATGATAAAAAAAAACCCAATGTGCATTTATAACAACACCAATTGTAGCCTATCTTGGATTACCCCAGGTTTTTCCATCAAAGCCTAGTTTAGACCATATCTAGGTTGTAACTATTTTTTCAAAATTTAATGCTTTTAAAATCTATTAAAATGTACTTCAGTCTTTAACATTTACCATTTTTTTTAGCCGGCACAGGTAGCGGAGTTGGCTTGGGCCGTGGGTTTGCTCCACATTGGTTTCGGGTTCGACTCTACTCTCGCGTTTACCTAGTTGGGACTGGCTTATCGGCTATTGGGTCCCCCTGCAGGGGACTAGTCTCATCCCCGCACAACCCAAGTACCCAAAATACAGGCTGTTGGGCCGTTGGGCAAGGTTGCGAGAATACCCAACAAAAAAAAAAACATTTACCATTTTTTAAATTATTGTGAAAAGGGCTTTCTTTCACAATATTTTTTGACATTCAATTGCATGGCCAAGTAAAAAAAATTAATGTGTAGGGGAAATATGAGTTTTTCATCTCTTAAAAAGTAGTATAAAAACTCTACCTATTTTAAAAGTCTTTTCGGGCAAGTCAGTCAACATCAATCGAAATACGGTTAAAGAAGTATGACATTAGGGCATTCCGGTTGCAAGCTCAAAAATTGCAAGTATACAATGGTGTGGCTTTTACCATACTAGAATCATCCTCCTAACTTTGGATCATAGATTTGTTACTCAATATTGTATCTATTATTACCAAAATATTGTCTACCCTTTCTTCTTTACATTCTCACCATCTATGTTTGATGTATTTTCATTTCTTCTAGGTTTTTCTCTCCCTCGATATGCTTTCTATTTGTGGACACACTATATACCCTCTACCTTGTTCCCTTCATCTTGTATTAATTTCCTTCATTGTTGTTGAGACCTCTATTTTTTGATATTTGTGTCCACAGAGTGTACCATTGGCCTTCATGATTTCTACGTATGTTTACCATCACCCACCTTTGTCTCTAGTCTCATCAGGCATATTTCTATTTTTCATAAATTTGTTTTTTGTTAACTTGTTCACTCAATTCCTTCTATGAGCTCTTTTATATGTCCTATGCTCACTATCTGTTATATGATGTGTCAAGATTAATTTTTTTTATTTACACCATGACAGGAGAAATTTTTTTCTACCTTCTACTAGTTCTTTTTCCAATTGTTCTTAAGTCATATGGAAAGAGGATAAACACTTTAAACTTGGAACTTTTTTACATTTGTCTAGCACAATTGAATTCCCTTTCATGGTGTTATAGAAACTAGTATTTGATTGCTTTCATATGTTTATTGTAATCAACATCTCATTTTTTCCCCTTCTTTAGCTGAGAACATAGAAAGATGAATTGAAACATTATGTCAAAGTAAAATTTCTGAATGTCTATTTCTTGATGCAAAATATAATTAGAAAACATTGCTAAGCATCTATTTTTCCATAAGTGTAGCAAAATACATTGTTGCATAGAATAAACATTTAAATTTTTATGTAGTCTAATACTAAAGATTGCTTCTTTCAATCGTTCGACATGGTCAAAAATAGCAAGAAAGTGGTCATATATATATATATATATATATATATATATATATATATTCTCTATAACAATCCCAAAGAATATGTTTTAAGTTTTCATATATATGTTTATTGTCTTTGCTATTGTTTAATAACCATTGTTTATGTCGGTCCAATTAAAAAAATTATCGCCAACCTAACTGATGCATATGCTTCAATATTTTTGTTAAGTATAAAATTTTCAGCAGAGATTAAGACAAGAGTGACATCACTCATTGAGGAAGCCCTATTTGCTATGAAATTAACAATTAGAATGACGTTAACCTATTTAATACCAAATACTTGACCATTGGGTAAACATCATATGTTGACAGTTTTCTATAGAATTTTGTAGTCGTTTAATTAATTTATTATACAAGAGTTACCACCTTAGCAACCTTGTAAAACCATATTTAATTATTCATTAAAATATTTTAGTTGTCAATTTTTAATACCATGCACATTGTTAAAATAATCTTTTACTTTAAAACTAATCACTCAATCCACATAAATGGTCCTCTATCCATTTTCCTTCTAGAAACTTCTCAACAGAAGCTCATGCCTTGACTATGCTTCCACATCTTGCAAACAACTCATATGTTTTGTCTAGACTCCCACAATTAAATGAAAACAATAAAGCCATCCATGTGCCTTGAATATGTTCAACTTTTTGCATGCACATTGAATATGAGGGTACAAGGAAGAGGGGAGGGGATTATGGAGGCACATTTCCTACAATGAGTGTATTTTGTCAAATTGTTTGGATGCCCTCTCAATGCTTACACCTTTTGCATATATGCCTAACATGGAGATCTGGAAGGAGGTGAGTGGAATAAGTTGTTACACCTGCCAATTGCATCTACATTTTTCAACACTTGGTATTTGCTCCATATGATTATCCTACCAATTGCATCTACATTTTTCAACGCCCAGTATTTGTGTATCCTACAATTGTTGCATTATTATTTTAAATCTAGTAAATGTTTAGGTTGCCAAAATTTCTCAAGAAATTAATAGATTTTCACTTTAGAACCTAAAAAAATTAAGGCTAAGAAAGATAGGTTAAATCACAGTTTTTTTATCATCCCCACTCCTTCCAAGAGTGTTTTTAGAAGTGATGTTGCATCATTTGAATATTTTGAAGAATCTAAATTGCTAAATCTTTCCTTTATAATAGATGAAGCTCTTCCCAAATTGTCTACAACATCTAACAAGCTCTTGCCAAAGCTTTGCAATGTAATGAATTATAAGAATACAACAACAATAGATAGCGGCTTACCATATCAATAAAGAATACATCAACAATAGATGTCAATTTATCATATCTACAATCTTTTATTAGTAGAAGTTATTGAAAATGCAAAATCAATCAAAACATTCTATAAGTAAGTCCAAAATACCAACTCTTCATTCAGTATAGACCTAAAAATTGATAAAAATAGAAACATGTATTACAAACATTTTTGAGTTCTTAGCATCATGCCTTGTTCTATCCACGACATTCTCAACTTTTTCATAACTTTGAAGAACCTTATCTTGAATTGACTGTATTTCTTTGTGCTTAACATTCAATAGTTCTTCTTTATCCTCTATAAGCCGAATTTGATCCTCTATAGAAATTTCCTTCTCTTCATCTAAATCTAATTCTGACTTTGATTCATTTTTGTTCACATTAGTCTTGGGATTTGGTTGTGCTCTCTTCAAATATTCCCCTTTTCCTACTCAATCTGGTTGCTTTTGACTAGCAAGCTCAACAAGTTTGTCTCCTTTGGTGTTGCTGTCATATATGCACACCAAGATGTAGTTGACGTTACCTCCAACTGTTTCGACGAATGAAAACAATGAAAATTCAATGGTCATGATGATTTTCATCATCTTACATCCCTTCTCCAAAATTTTGTGTAATCGATCTTGAGAATTAGTCGGGCTTTGTTCAAAGAGGGCACACCTTCGATGTAATAATAGTTCATACTTTATTAATTACTAACTAATTTCAAGCCTTTCATTTCCAACTTCCAAGTTCACTTTATAAATATACAAGGTGTCACAAACTTAGTGACCCTTGTCACCTCATAAATATCACACTTTTTTGCATCTTGAAATGTCAAGAATGTTATTTAAGACTTGCAACTTGATCATCTTTTGAACATACTTTTCTTTGTTGGATTGTTCTTTTTTTTTGTTGTACTTTTCTTAGAATGTATACATGCACCATTCTTATCCTCAATACATTATCTCTTTCGATCCCATAAATAATGCTACTTCTGTCCAATACCAAAATTGCACTAGATGAAAACAACGATTAGAATGTCTAATTTGTTAGATATTAATATGCCACGCCAACAACATTTGCCAGCAAGGTGAGATAGAGCGCTATTAAAGTCGACATTAAGGCCAAACATTTAATATGCCATGCGAACAACATTTTTTGCAGCTGAGTGTTTTGTTTTTTTTTTAAATCTTTCCTTGCTATAGGCAAAAGGATTTGATCATTGCGAGACACACAAAGCATGGGGTTCTTAGGAAAATCTTACTAGAAGATATACAAAATAACAATCATCCTCACTTGCATAATGCTTCAATACAAAAAGAAGATCAAAATTTTTGATTGTACACACAAATTGAAGACTCTGAATGAGAAAGCCTATTAAATAGGCATTCAAGTCAATGTCAAAATAGCTTCCATATGAAGCAAAAATTTCAATCTAGCCACTAACCAAATCCACGTACTGCCTGACCACACCATAGAGTTTCCAATATGTTGATTCACTTTCGGGTGAAATGGCGAGACGAAAAATGAAGAAATATGGAAACAATAAATGTCCATGATCATTTTCATCGTCTTGCATTTTTTATCCAGCAGTTTGCGGCTTTGATTTATCATGTTAGATCGCCTTTCTTTACATAATAGCTAGTGAGGCTGGCTTAACTGCCACACTCTAAGCATCTGACTGCTTAGATGGTCGAGCCCACAATAGGACATTTTTCTCATTTACCTTCGTCGTTCCCATTCCTGTTGATGCCTTTGTTTCCCTTTCTTTTTCCATTTTTGCATTTGTTGTTTCCATTCTTATTCACGTTCACATTTAGAAGGATTTACTTTGCCATTTCCACCATTATTCTCCACTGTGTCTAAATTTTTTTAGCAACGACTGTGGAAGGTAACTAGATCTCTTTCATATCCATCTTCAAGCTGTCTGAAAGAGTAAATATTTGTTTCAATGTAAATTATTTTTAATCCCACACACATTCCGTGAGAAATAGTACGGGAGAAGGGGCTTATAAGTTAGAGGCTTTAAATTTGTAATGCTTAACTTTTTACTGCTAAGACATCTTCGTCTTCAAATCTCTATTGTGGGATAAATGTAAAATTATGCAAATGTTAAATGTTCAAATTTCTAAAGCAAAACGTTCAAATGGTTTCATGCAGCTATAAATTACATTTCTTTTCAATAAAATTATTAGATTTAAAATTCATATATTAATAAAATTATTAAATAAAATTTACATATTATGTTAAATACAGTATTAAATATTGTTTTTTTAATAAATTTTTTAAATAAAATTCATATATTAATAAAATTAATATATGAGATTCATATATTATGTATATAATTTTAAATATTGTTTATACTAAATTACATAATATGTTATAATAATAAATATTATAAATTACAATATTTTTTTCAATGTATGTTAAATAAAATATTGAATTGTAATGTACAAATTCCACCTGCCACCTATCACCTTGCTTTATGGCCACAAGTCCACAATGCTCAACTATAGTAGGTGAAATAAATGAATCAGTAGCACCAGAATCAAAGAAAATAGTAACATCAATACCCTGTAACTGACCTGAAGATTCGACCACAGTGTTTTGATGATTTGCTTGGCGATTATTTACCACAACAAAAACTGTATGAGTACAACCCACATCACCAACTGTCGGCTCTGAAGCTGTCAGTCGCTATCCAAATCCTGAAGTACCTCGCATAGGACACTGCCTAGCAATATGTCCCTGCTGTCCACACGAGAAACATCCAGTGCCTCTGCCAAATCCTCTGCCACTTGCAGATGCATTGGATTGCTGAAAGTTGCCTCTGCTCACTGTCGACTGAGCACTCTAAACTGGCTGGTCTTGCCGATTGCGCTTATTGCGCCACCAGTTCCGGTTCCTTCCTGATTGCAAATTATTACCCTGCTGGAACTATGAATTCTTATTCTGTTGTTGATTGCGTTGTTGTTGTTATCCACCCCTAGCGGGTGCCTGTTGATTCCTAGAGGAACCACCTGTATGAAACTGACCACCATGCTGACCAAAACCTGAAACAAGAGCACTACCTATCTGAACTCCTATGTGTCCAACCAATGCCATAGCAAGATTCTCTTCCACGATATGTGCCTTCTCCACAGCAACCTCTATAGTCTTCGGCTCGAAGACTCTGACTCCACCGCTAATATGGGCATTTAAGCCCTTGATGAAGTGCTGCACCAACATCGCCTCATCATCCACAATCCTTGCATATTGCTTGAGCTCATAAAACCTACGCTCAAACTGCTCTACGAACATAGCCATCTAACGTAGATCATGAAACTCATCTGCACGTCACTGCCTCCAATGCTCAGACAAGAAACGTGCTCTAAATCTCTCCAGGAACATATCCCATGAGATTGCACCAATCTCCAGATGGAGCTTCTGCTCCTCCAAACGCCACCAAGTAGAAGCAAAGCCTCTAAGATGCATTATGGCACAACGAGTATGAGTATTGCTGCCATAAGGATGCATCGCAAAGCATCGTCGCAAATCAATCAACCAAGTTTATGCTTCTAAACCACCACTAGATCCATCAAATGTAGGAGGGCGTGCCCTCAACAAATCTCGCATATGACCTGCAATAATGGCATCTTGTTGCACTGTGTCATCAATTCTCCTCGGAGACCTATCACGTTCCCTATTCACCTCCTGTTCCACTTCCTGTCTAGGTCCAAGTCGAGCTAGGACCTCTTCCAATAAAGGGCGTAACTATGATCCCTCTACTTCTGACTGTTCCAAAATTTGTGCCTCATTACCCTGATCCAACTGCGGACCCAATTGTTCTGCCTGAACACTCTGATGAGGGCTCGAAGGGGGAGTAACCTGACGGTTCAGCCCACAACCACCACCTCGGCCTCGACCACGACCTCTAACATGACGCCTAGGCATGATCCTACACAAAAACCAAGACGAGTCTTGTTATAAGACAAACAAAGCAAACAGAGAAAGCACATCAACCAAATCTAACATCCTAAACGACCTAATGAGCTCATTAAAACCAGAGCACCCAGTGTTAGAACCTGGGACCTATGGGTTATGGGCCCACCATGCTTCCGCTATGCAACTCTGATACCAATCTGTAACGCCCCGCCTTGGTTACCGTAATAACAAAGTGTAAAGAGTAAAGTTAACTAAACAATTTTTTTTTTAAAAGATAATTAATTGCACAATTGCAATAAAGTTACCAAGATGATGTTACTTAAACATAATAAATATACTCAATATTATCATAAACATAAGTACAAATTTAATGTCATGTATGATCTAGTTTACAAAACTCAATACAATGAAATATCCAAATGTCAAGATTACAATAGGTGAGACATCAAGGAATCTCTATACATCAAATGATGGTATAATAAGTACGCTCTTATACAAGAGGTAAATTTACAAAGCAGTTAGTGATCATATCATAACTGACATCCATATCCACAAACATGCTCCATATCCACAGTCACGAACAATGAAGTAACTAGAAACAACTGCTGCAAGCATAGGATCAACTACAAGAAAATCCAAGGAAGACAAAGCACGGTTTCCTCCCAACCACGTGAAACCCGAAGGTCCACTCCCTCCGTGCTAGGAGATAATGACAGGTTCACAAACAATGAAGACAGAACATTACGTTTACGTGGTTTACAAATTCACATCACGACATAACGATAACAAAACATAACAGAGACAATCCCAGTAACAAATCACATCAAATAGAAATATGAACACAAGGATCACCATCATGGTATAGACTAAGAGTGTCATCACACTGTCAGGATAGGTTACCCTGGTGAATCTTCCTAGACTACCGGCCCTCTCCAAGAGTTACCCTGGCAGTCTCTACCGATTCCCGGCCCCTATGCAGACTAATGTGGAGTCGTTTCATCTTTCAAGAAGACAAGATGATGACTAGCCATTCCAAGCCTTCTCAGCCTTTTCTCAACCTAAATGAGCGTTAAGAAAGTAGGCAAGGCAAACATTTATCTGAATTAGTGTTAACAACTACCCAACCCCTAATACATTAGTTAGGTTTTCAATGAATTACATACCTACGATAGGTTACCCAGACAATCTCTTTAGGATTTCGGCCCCTAACGCAAGCCACTCTCTCTATAACATGACTCAACATAAAATACATCTAGGGATAGCTACTAAACATAAAGATCAAAACTACTATATATATATCATTCACTAGAGACAAATCATAATCTCTAAGGTGTCTCTTCAAATGACCACAAAATGGTACAAAGCTATACCCCCACGTGAAAATAATTGTAACATGAGCATCATAATAAAAACGTAATAATCTTGTCAATATGATTTTCTTTTTTCTAGTCTTAATAGAGATAAAATATAACATACCTCATTAACACTATGTGTATACACTTACATTTTAGCAAGTACACTACGCCACTATTCATGTATTCAATCCTCATAAACTAAAAATTTATAATCCTTTGACACATTTAAATGTATAACATCAATTAATATATTTCAGTACAAATGATAAGGATTTCTCTACATCTATAGATTACACAATACAAACATCAATTATTATAAATAAAGAAATGTATCAATAACGATTAAGAGTTGTATGTTTAATTCTATTCTATAAAGAATCTAGTTACTAAACATATAACTAGCATTCCACGGTAAGAAAGATTACACAGCATAATGAATAAGGTATTGGGTAACACTAATTATCATTCAACAAAAGTGCAGTATTTACGCCATACCAAGAGATTTTATAAGAATCTTTTAAAAAAAATAAAAATAAATAAATAAATATAAATAAAATCTCTTATATAGAATATAACCGGTCTCATGCATCAAATTAAGAAAGCTCAATGTCCTTAAGAATAGCACTTAACTGAAGTTAGGCATGAATTACGCCATGCACAAGATCTGGACGCCTAATCAATAGATGGAAAGGATAATAAATTTAAGTCATAATATAACATCAGGAAACGCGCTTAACTTCCAGATCAATGACGAAATTCTGAATGATAAAAGTTATCAAAAAACTATTAAATATCATAATTATAAGAACTACCCAAGACGCATGCACTATTATAAGGAGATGGATTACTCCATTAACGTTTCTCTGCTGTAATAATAAAGATTTATACAAAATAAAAGGAGTATTATCTCAGACGCCTACTGCAAATCCGTATCTTATGATTCCAAGCAAAATTCAGATTTAACAGGGCGGAATAAAAAACTAGGGCGAATGCAGTTTAAAGTTGACTTTACATAGGATATGGAGAAACACCATAAGATGCGTATGAATCTTAAGAAGAAAATCTAAACATTCTCCTTCTACTAGACAATGCAACGCCTTCCAGGTTATTCTTTTTAAAAAAAAAAATGCTATTTACAGAGTTTAAGATTTTTCAAAAACAAGAATTCAAGGTATCTACATTAAACAGCATGAGAATGAGGCTGTGCGCTATCTCAGGCAATAATATCTATAGCATAAAATCAAAATCTAATCACAGAAATGAAAATCAATTACAATCCAAAGGATATAGTTAAAATGGCTGCGTCCAAACATAGAGGACAAAATTTATATTAGATCTATAAGCTAAGAACATACAGGTGATAACCAATAAAATTTCCAGTATAACTTATGCGTACAGGAAATATTATAATCAAAAGATTCTATATGAGGCGGAAAGAGACAGTATAATAATATTATCATTCTACAACTCAGTACGCACCATATATAGAGACAAGTTTGAAGATTCACAGTTTAAATAAAAATACAAAATTGACTACAGAGTTATATTAATGACAGTAGAAGATTTGTAATTCATTTCACAATATCTACGAAATCCATGAAGCCTCCATATAATCTACAGCTATTTATTTGCTCTGATCAGGAATCTATTTATATCTACTTTTGATTTTAGAGGATAATCTTCATTCGTTTCCTAAGATTTCAAATTCAAGCTATTACTATCATTTCACAGCCAAATTATAAACGCTTTCAGATCTGGAATACTTTAATTGCAGTTTTTTTTAATTCTTTTCTACTTCAAGGTTCAAACACTATTTTAATCTGTTTCTTGTGTTTTGTGCAGGTTCAGCAAAACAATTTCCTTTCGAATCAACAAAATTCAATATTATGTTTCCAGAATCGAACACAAGATATTTAAAAATCAAGAAGAAAACCTGTTTTGAAGTTTGATAACTGGCTGGAAACAAATCTCTGAAGCTTCTGTCGATTCCACTATCAATTCACCAGGCTTCAACGATGAAATTCTAACCACTATAGCATCAAAATTACGCTTATAAACTAATTCTTGTGATAAAGTTTTTCTGAAACAATTGCTGTGCAAAATCTCTTAAAAACTGCTGCCGTGAAATTTCTTCCCGTGAATCAAAATTGCAATCCTTTTAAAAGATATTAATTCATGCAATTAACTTTCAATCATCCCACTTAACTGACAGATCATTTCTCATTGTAAATAGATCAATCAGTTTAACTCATTCTTTAAAATATCAGATCAGATCTTTAACTGTCAATCAAGATTCATTACATGTCGAAAATATCTTTTCATTAAAATATCTATTTCTCATAATTCAAGTTTGCACAAATAAATCAACAATATTTATATTTAATTAAAAGCATTTCAAAGAAATAATTTTCACATTTAAATTCGATATCTTATTTAATTTAATTTAATAAATTAAATAACAAACATTTATAAACACATTTACATTCATTCGTTAAACTTTAAATACTAACTCACACACAAAACAACACAAACGAACATGACAAATAAACTGAACAACTACATGGGGTAACACATTAATACTCATTCGTAAAATAACGATGGTTCAAACCGGACCTGTCAATACCTCCAATCAACATGATTATATTGAATTAGGGTACGCTCAGACCTGACAAGCAGGTGGAGCCGTTACCCAGTACCTGTGTCTGCAAAAAACATCAATGTTAAAACATATATATACTTATGTTAGAAAACACACTATGAATAAGAATTACATCGTAGCAGGGTACTCACGAATGAGTAATGCTACACTGTCTTCTTCACCGACACAGACGAACAAGATAATCATAAGTAATCATCTCAACATAAGAACCTCAAGCAATAGTCATGAAAAAATAAACCATATAATGTATGAGTCTATCTTAGTATCATCAAACTAACACAACCAGATAATTAGGATGTCAATGTATCATCCACCAAAAGCAAAACAACATAGTATCCAAAATCACCTCTGAAAAGAAACAACATAGTATCATAATGAACTAAAGCATCTATCAAGCAGACTCAACTAAACAGAATGTCGAAACTGGAGGGACACTACAGATACTATTCAAAATATTCTATACCTATTTCTTCTACTAAGAAAATTACCAAATCTTGATTTGTTACAGTATATAATTATGAACTTGGAATATTATGATATTAAAGCCTTTAAAATAAATAATACATAGTAGTACAATATGAAGGATTACCCTCCATCCATAGTGCCATATACTCAAATAAATCTTGATCCCAAAGCCACAAAATAATACATGAATGAAGTCTTTTTAAGGATTAAAAAGAGAGATGAAAAAAGCTTAATGGGGCAGATGGTCCAACGCTTGCAACTTTAAAGTTATAGAGGAAGAAATCCAATTATCTCCAATCCAAAATTTACATAGTACAAACTTGTATAACCACTTAGAAAAAGAACAAGCACCTTACCACCTATTGTTTCAAGTGTAAAATCCATCACTTGGTGTAACATCCAAAAGATTGAGTAATGTTAATTTTATATGTCGTTATGCTGCTAAAATTTCCTTAGCTCTGGAACTACATCATCTTTCCTCTAAGGGTTAAGGCATAATAGTATGTGCTTGTATCAAGATGATTAAAATCTGATTTGTTTAAAGAAACGTAAGATGCTGAAGGTGCATACTAGTTCTTGGAACGCTTTCCGAGTTTGTCATTCCCTTTCAACCATGAATGCAAAAGCCTAACATGGACATAAAGCTTGTGAGTATTATAGTTCTATGGATTTGAACTTGGATGACCAACCAAATAACCATAATTCTCAAACATTGCACTATGCCATTGATGGTGAAACCAACAAATCTTAGTGTTTGATATATGAATATGTTTTAATGATTATATAGTCTCTATATTCAACGACTTTATGTTTTAAAATGACCTTGTGTGATGGATTTAAATTGACAAATCAAACAACTAAACTTTTTGACACACACACACACACAATTGAGTAATGATCATGTCTTGGATTCTTCACCTTAAAATATAGAAATTGTAATTTTTGAAACAAGAGATGAACTTTCAAGTCCATGATGTAGTCTAGAGAACATAATCATAGGTGTGATCTAATCCAAGATAAACATTAATTTAAAAAATAGATCATAGATGTTTTGAACATAATGATATGACATAACAAAATGTTAAATATTAAATATATTTAAAAAACAAAAGTAAAAAATACTTGAATCATACATTAAAATCATCCACACAAAATAACTTAAAATAAGTGAAAAATTTGTAAATTTAATAAACTATTTTTTAAATAAAATTTAAATTAAAAAATAATATTAATTAATTAAATTAATGTAATGTTTACAATTTATAAATTTAATAAAAAATTGAATATAAAATCATAAATTAAAAAATTTATTTAAAAAAAAAATATAAACATATACATTTGTTAAGAAAACAATTGGAAAATAAAACGGCTTTTTTATTCTATTATACATAGAATGCCCTGTAAATTACAATTCTTATAAGTATAAAATTAACTTAAATGGAACTGACTTATATAATGAAAATCTAAACTAATATAATATTTCTACCACTCTCCCAGAGTTTGGTGAAGTACGTTCTTCAATTTTTTCACTGTTGTTAACTAATTTTTAATAAAAAAATTTAACTCTTCAAAATTAGTTATTTGTTATATTTTCTATTCTATTCATTTATTTACTTGTTTGCATTAAAATAGGGAAAATTTTGAAATTATCCATTTCTCATAATTAATAAAAATTTGCATAACATCACTCCACTTAAATTTAAGCAAAAAACATGTTTAAGCGAAATGCTCTCATTATTTTATACATAGATTTTTCTAAAACAGGTATACTAATATTACTTTCCTTTTGTAATACTGCAATTTAAATTTAGATACCTTTTTTTATGAAGAAATATATTTTCTATAAAACCAAAGTACATTAGACATATATTTAAAGCTACAATCAATATAAAAATAAATAAATAAATTTCTATTTTAATTTATCAAAAATATATCCAAGTCAATTACTTTATATTTAGTGGAAAAATTATTTACTTTTTTAATAAAAATGCATCAAAATCTTAAAATATATTAATGTCTACAAATGAAATTATTAAAAAATAGTAAATAAATATATAATATTGAATAGAAATGAAAATAATGAATGATGGCTTTTTCACAAATGAAATTAAAAATCACATGCAAAAGATTAATATTTTGAGATTGACATAAAATAATATGTTGTTATTTAAATTTTTAAAATTATTTTAAAATGCTCTCAATGTTTCTTACATAGGTTTTTCTAAAATAGTTATACTAATATTAATAAATTCTCCATATTAATAAATTCAACTATGCTAATTTTTTGAATTTTTTTTTTTTTGTTAAATAAATATATCTATATATTCAAACTATATTATTTAAGATTTATTCTTGGTAATTACATGTTATAAGTGAAAGCAATCAAAGCAAAAATCTGTGTGAATAAAAACCTTTTGCATTTAAATTGAGATCCTTGCTAGTTGTGTTAGTGCTGGCGCTTACAAATAGTTTTTCAATCAGTCTTTCAAAGAGTAACTTGATTAGGGTTCTTATGTATTTATTTTGCAAATAATTAATCTTTGTTGGTTTAATTTGAAACTGATTAATCTATTGTATTTGCTTATGATGTTACCTCAAAAATCATTCTTTCAAAGAGTAACTTGATTAGGGTTCTCAATTTGTTTATTTGCAATGTGGAATGAACTAGAAAAGGAGAACAAAGAGTTCTTCTCCAGGTATATGGAAAAAGAAAAGAAAATCGAGCCAAGATCTGAAGTACTTTTACACTTGAGTTCAATGTTAAAAATAAAACATTATGAACTTCTGAATACATATTTTTTAGTATATTTAATGATGCATATAAACACAAAATATATAATTAAGTCAAGATAGATACCAACATATTGTTCAAAAATAATTAATGTTATTTTTTTCTATTTTTAAACATGGGGATGACATATATTTTTGGTGCGTTAACAGGTATTCTCTTTAGAAAAGTAAATAAAATGATAAAAAATGATAAAAACTATAAATAAAATTCAATTAATATTATAATTAGGTTATTTTATCACTCTTACGTTATTTTATTTACTTAAGAGTTATTTTACTTTTTACTTTAGAGCTATTTAATATATTTTTATTTGCCTTTGATAAATTAAAATATATTTCTTGAAATCTATTTTTGTAATATAAAATCAATTAATACTATTTTTTTTTAAAATTTGATAAATTGAACTAAACTAATTTTCTTTAAAAAATTACAATATGAAAATAATTAATTTCTAGATAATTTTAATATAATTACTTTTAAAATAATTTGATTGTTTTAAGAATTAAACTATATTATTTTTGTTAATACTCAATTAAATGCTAAATTAGTTTGATCTATTTTATTTACAAAATAAATTTACTAAATCTATGTACTTTGTCAATAAATGCTAAATTCCTTTGTAAAATAAATAAAAATCTTGGGCATTGCTCTGCTGCCAGCCCCGATAGAGATACTTGAATCCCCCATTTGATATTGAGCCTGCTTTCTTTCAATGGTTCTCTTTTCTCTTTTCTTTTACAAGCTTCATTTATGGAAATTTTTTATTGACTTTGCTCAATACTCAGATATAACTAATCTGAAATGTGGGTTGAGAACTATAAAGAACCTTATGACAGTTTTGGGAATCGGATTCTTCACTTGAATCAAAGATACAGTCATCCTGAGATGAATAGGAACTTTACACAGGCATATGTTTTATCTATTTTGTGACAGACTTCAATCATAGTTTATGAGATTATTTACAATGTACCTTATTCTTAATAAATTTTCAAACCAATGTTAAAATGACCATAAGACATAAGTTTAGAACAAAATCTTTCAACAAATATGCTTGAAAATACCTAAATCAATTTCTCTCCTAGTGCCTACAACATACTTTAAATAACAACCCCTTCATTTCAAAATGGAAAGAAATGAAGGTCCCCAAAGACCAAAAAAAAAGAAACAAAAAGAAAAAGAACAAACCAGCAAACAAACAAACAACAACAAAATAATAGCTAATTACATAAAATACATTTATGCAACCAATTCAGAAATCAGACCCTCATGGGCCAAAGTAATGCTTGAGAAACTGTCCATTGATGGGCAATGGAACAGGTTCTCCTGTTAGGGTGGTCAATCGAAAAGCATTCTTACCCAAGGTATCAGCTATTTGATAGGGACCCAACTAGAGTCTATCAAAATTCTGGTGGTCTCTCTTTTTCTCTTTAGCCTTATCCCACAGCAACACAAGATCTGATATCCTGAAAGCCTTTATTTTGGCTCTCTTATCAAACTAATGTTTAATGAAAACCTGGTGTTTAAAGAATTGTTGTAAAGCAATGTCTCTCTGTTCTTCCATGTTTAAAAGATTATTTAGTCTCACCTCAATCCAATCATCCTTTGTCAAATAAAATTCCTACATAAACCTGAGAATAGGTATCTACAAATGCATGGGGAAGACTGGCTCTTGGCTGTAGACTAACTTAAATGGGGAATTTCCTAGAGTGGTTTTAATACAGGTTCGATCTTCCCGTAAGGAAAATTTCAGCTGGGTATGCCAGTCTCTAGGATTGTTTTCTAGCAATTTCTTTATTACTTCCAATAGGTTCTTATTGGTAGACTCTGCTACACCATTTCCCTGAGGATAGTAATTAGATGAGTACTTTAGAATAATTTTATGTTCATAGGCTCATTGTATGAACTCAGCAAATGAGAAAGCGGGGCCATTGTCACATACCAGGGCGAAGGGTACTCCAAACTTGGTTATGATGCTTTCATTAAGAAATCTAATAACCACCTCTGTGGTGTTGTTCTTGCATGGTTGAGCCTCAGTCCAGCGCGTGCAATAGTTAGTTGTTGTTAAGATGAACTTATGACCTGCATAAGAGTTTGGATTAATTACCCCTACAAAATCCAGTGCCCATTGGGCGAATGGTCTTACCTCATAAACTGGTTGTAAAGGCATTGTAGGATTGCACTCCTTGGGTGTAGAGGTCTGGCATGTGTGACACATTTTGACATGTTGATGTGCATCCCTAAACCTGTGAGGCCAATAATAATTTGACTTGAGAATTTGATTAGCCAATGAATTTGCAGATCCATGCCCTATGCCGTGTCTACCATGAAATTCAACAATAGCATGCTTGGCTTCTTGCTGATCCAAACAGTGCAAGTAAACTCCCTCATAATTTCTTCTGTATAGGGATCCTCCTTTGAGCATGTAATGAGAACTCTTCATCCTCAATGCCCTCCTTTGAGTAGCATTCGTCCCCTCTGGGCATCTGTTATTGAGGAGGAAGAAGATCAAATCTATGTACCATAGATCCTTGGTGAATGACTGCACTGTATACTGCTGGCAAGTGATACTCTTGTCAACATCTGGACCATAGCCTTTGATAAGCCCTGTCCTCGCACAAGCTTCATTGGATGGATTTCTGAATCATACTCTTGCAAAATAGCCATCCATTTTCCTCTTCTCTCCCCTAACTCACTTTGCATAAGGAGAGATTTAATAGCCGGGTCAAGAACTATGGCAACAACTTGGCTCCTAAGAATGTAGTGCCTAATTTTTTTTACTATTCGCACCAATGCAAAGGCCTATTTCCCAAGGGGCAGATACCCGACTTCTACATTTTTGAACAGGGAGCTCATGAAAGCAATTGGCCTTTCATCTCCCTCCCCTCTTTGTTGTGGTAGAATAGTTGCACATGAATGGTCGGATGCAAAGGAATAGATATAAAAGGGATTTAGATAATCTAGGCTAGTTAAGACTAGTTCCTTAGATATTGATTGCTTAATCTGCGAGAAAGCAGATTTAGCCTGATTGCTCCATTCTATTTTTGCATCTTTTCTCATCATCTCATTAAGTGGTTTGATAATTTTTGCAAACCTTGTTATAAATTTTCTCACAAAGTTGATCCTTCTGAAGAAGGATCTTATCTCCTTTTTACTTCTTGGCATTGTCAGTTTCAAGATGGCTTCAAATCTATCAGGGTCTATGGATATCCCCTTTTCTGATATCACATGGCCTAAAATTTTCCCTTCAAAAACTCCAAACACACATTTTTTTGGATTTAGGGACACTACATAGCTTATACATCTCTTAAGGACTTTTGCTAGATCAACAGCATGGTCCTTTCTACTCTTAGAGAAAATAGTTAAGTCATCTACATAGATAATGATACACTTACCTATCGGATCCTTGAATGTTATGTCCATTGCACACTAGAATGTAGCTCTAGCATTGATAAGTCCAAATGGCATTCTACAATAGGAAAATGTCCCCCACTTAGTAGTGAAGGCAGTCTTCATTCTATCCTCATGGCTGACAAGCACTTGATTATACCCAGAATAGCCATCCAAGAATGACATCATCTGAGATCTGTTGACAGTTTGTAATACCTCATCAAGGGAAGGAAGTGGATAGTTATCCTTCTCTAAGGCTTTGTTGAGGTTCCTGAAGTCAAAACATAGTCTGATTTCCCCACTTTTCTTGCGTACTAGAACTAAATTGGCAACCCAAGTGGAGTGTTGTATTGGGAAGATGATTCTTGCTGACAAAAGCTTTTGCACTTCCTTCTAAATTAATGGCTCAATCGAAGCATTCATCGGGCACTGCTTTTGATGGAAGGTCTTTGCTTCTGGCTTCAGAGGTATTGTATGCATGATCACAGAGGTGTCAAAAGTCTTTAAATCTTCATAACTCCAAGCAATTACTGCAATGTCTTCTTTCAACACCTTAAATATTTCATCTCTGATCTCCTCAGGGCAGGTTTTGCCTATATAAACATTTCTTTTGGGACCTGAATC
The DNA here is from genome assembly GCA_007258455.2 of Sequoia sempervirens. NCBI lineage: Eukaryota > Viridiplantae > Streptophyta > Pinopsida > Cupressales > Cupressaceae > Sequoia > Sequoia sempervirens. Next base: position 45,987,358 of record VDFB02000008.1, read on the forward strand.
AGCCAGATTAATAGATTCGTACTTCCCTCCATCACTTTCTATTAGTATCCTCTCACAAGCCTAAGGATCAAAGTCAAATATTCTTTCCAAAGCTACCATCCCCTTGGGAATGTTGTTGCTTTTCAAATTCATTATTCCTTCAATGTCACAACTCTCAGGGTCCCAATCCCCATGATCTCTTTCTGACTCATCTATTATCTATCCTTTGAAGACATCATAACTTGCCAAGAAGGCGAGTATGTGTTGGTCATCATCGAAGACCTAAAAATTTCAGACATTATCCGGGATTGTTGGGATTGAGACTAGTTCAACTGAAAATATTTTCAACTTGGAGTCTTGCATAGGCTCCAGAGTGCTAGCAGTGACTACAAGGGCATTTGTAATCTGATTGTGTTCCCTAGGAATCAAAGTGATTCCAAAAACATCAAAATCCTCAATTAGATTCCAAACTCTATTTTTGTAAGCAGTCAATCTTTTGTTATGACAAGTATATTGGCTATGAACTTGTTTGTCAATTACTTCAAAATTTCCCATAACCATGAGAGATGTGACCTTCTTCTGATGAGCGAACATCAAACCTCAAGCAAGTGCTTCATACTTTGCCACATTGTTTGTGCAACCAAACTATAACCTATAAGAAGCAAAGTAGGTCTTCCCCTTTGGGTTGGTTAATTCAATCCTTGCCCCACTTCCTAATTTGGACTTGGAGCCATCAAATTTAAGACTCCATAATTTATCCGGAGTTGGGGTCTCTTTCTTCTTTAGGGTTACAAGTTTTTTCTTGCTAGAAGTATGTAGCGGCTCGAACTGGTGATGGTCATCAAAATTTAAAGGTAATGGCGGACTAGGTCTATGAGAAGATTCACCTATATTCAAAACTTGTTTAGGAATTACTTCTTGAACCTCTTCTTGGATCAGATCACGATTTAGTACATTTTTCACCAATTCCTTGGGCATTGGAAGGGTATATGGGGTTGGCGTAACAAGCAAAGGCTGAGATTCCTCACTCTATTTGTATTTCAAAGCATAGAACTTGAGTCTGCTCAAGTTGGGAAGAATCTTCCTTTTGAGAAAGATTGGCTCTTGTAAGGATGGTTGCATCTTTTGCTTCAAATGAAAACTTATTGGTGAGTGCTTGGGGTTGGCATTCACAAGTTTTCTCAACCTCACAGACACAATTCAAGATGTCTACACAGGGTTGACATGTCAACTCAGAATGACTATGATAATGGACCCTACACCAATTGGGAAGCAACAAACTCCTACTGCTTCTTCTTCAGCACAAATATTCACTACTCCTACTGCTCCTACATGGTTGAAACTTGACTTAGAGAAGAAACAAATAGTTCAACCTCAGCCTCTCAATTGGGATGAGATGATGAAAGAGATTGAGAAGGAAAGACCCAAAAAGAGGGCTAGGGTTCTTCACTCCACCAAGCTCACAGATATAGGGGAAATTATTGGTGAATGTGCAATTCCAGTGGTGGATAAGAACTGGGATGATATACAAATAACTAATTTCCAATTGGGCACTATGAATTTGGGGAGACCTGCAAGGAATCAGCAAATGAATTTAATTGATATTGTAGCTTCCTCTACCAAATCTAGAATGATTAAAGACAAGAAAAAGAAGGATGAGCTTAAAGCCCATTTGGATTAGTTGCACAAGTTCCTAAAAGATGTCTCCACTCCAAGAAGACTACCATTATTAGATATTTTTACTACTAAGTTACCGGTTCGGGTTTGGGTTTGGGTCCGGGGGTTCGGTTCGCCAGTTTGACTAAAAAAAAATTATTTTTTTTTGGGGGGGGGGTTGGGGTTCGGTTCATTTTGGGTTCGTTAGTACAAAAAAATGTATATATATATATATAAGTTCAACTTCTAAGCCCTTTCCAGAATCTTCACTTCCAGTAAGATGCAAAATGTAAGCCCAAAAATAAATTCCAGAAAACCTCTTCTAATTTTTAACTTGAAATCCCCAAAAACCAAAAACAATTCTACAGCCAATTTTCTTTCCGTGAAGTAACTTCTTGCCATTCACAACATGTCAATATTCTCTTCGAGAATATTTTTAAACAAGAGTTTTTATTAAATTTCCACTCACTCCCGTAAATATTCTAATTATAATTTAACTAATGTTTAATTATTTTTCTTTTGATAATAATAAAATATTATATGCTATTTAATTAATTTAAAAATTCAAGAACTAATATCATTTACCTTATACAAATTTAAAATTCTAATTCACATTATAGCATCTAACATTTTTATTTAAACTATTCACTCAATCAAGAAAATTTAATTAATTAACTTTAACTACAATTACCTACAAATAATTATATCAACTAAATAACATTAATTAATCACAAATAAAATCAAGATTAATTAAATAACAAATATTTACATACTAAAATAAATAATCAACACTAAGCCAAACTTAAACAAAGACAAGGTTGAGACAAAGACATCGTTGGACTCACAACAAGGTGACGAACTTGGGACGGGGACATTTCCTTATCAACTCCCTTTTCAACATCATACCCGTTGGGTTTATGGGACACGATCAAACCTATCAAGTAGGTGGAGTCGATGTCCAGTACTTGCATCCTGCATAGAAACAAACTTCAAGTAGCATGTAAATCTTCATTACAGGCACACCGTGAAAGGTAATCGCGGGGTAGCAAGACACTCACGAGCAAGTGATGTCACTCTGTCCTTTCACCAAGACTCAAAGAAAACACATTAGAAACCATAGCAACATAGAATCATATCACCACATATATTATTAAAGAAGACAATAATATAACCATATAACATAATCACCACGTAATGTATCATCAAGCATCATAAGTAATGTCAAGTGTAGCAAACCAACTAAACTATGAATCCACACACAACCAAAAAAGTGAACTGATCACCATCACAAACCAAGTACAAAATCAACACGAGGGGTATTACATTTATAATGCTTATCAATTTATGTGGAGTTTCCTCTAAGGATCTTGTTTCCTGAACTAAAACCTTGAGGTAGCAATGCATATCCTTGAGATCATCTAAGTTTATATTCATAACATTCAAAGCATTCATTTACTCATCTATTATTTCCATTCTCTTGTCACCTTTAATTCTTAAATATAATAATTGAGTTCTTACATTCTTTATCAAATTCTTGATTGTTGACGTAATGTCCTAGAGATTTGATGTAGTCATAGATGAAGGATTAAATTCAGGACTATGCAATCATGCAATAAAATGAAATAAATCATAATTACAAAGTGGAAATCTCAATGATGCCAAATTATCTAATTTAAAAAGTAATACCATTCAATATATCCTATACCTATTTCTTCTACTAAGAAAATTACCAAATCTTGATTTACTGCAGTATATAACTATGAACCTCGAATATTATGATATTAAAGACTTTAAAATAAATAATACATAGTAGTACAAAATGAAGGATTACCCTCCATCCATAGTGCCATATACTCAAATAAATCTTGATCCCAAAGCCATGTAAAATAATACATGAATGAAGTCTTTTTAAGGATTAAAAAGAGAGATGAAAAAAGCTTAATGAAGCAGATGGTCCAAACCTTGCAACTTTAAAGTTATAGAGGAAGAGATCCAATTATCTCCAATTCAAAATTTACATAATACAAACTTGTATAATCACTTAGAAAAAGAACAAGCACCTTACCTCCTATTGTTTCAAGTGTAAAATCCATCACTTGGTGTAACATCCAAAAGATTAAGAAAAGACATATTATCTCAAAACAAGGCTAAAGAAGGGCTTATCCTATTGGAGTCTAGTAGTGAAATGAATATATATAAAAAAAAAATGATAGAACAAGGGTTGATATGAGAAAATGCTATCTCACTGCTTTGAGTCCTTGATCTGAGAACTCCTAAGGTGATATTTCTTTCACCCTACAATCTATAGGTCCTCTTACCTTTGAGGCACCCCTGGTTCACTTTATCAACCCTGCTATCATTGCAAATTTGCTGTTACCAAGTGCCATTTGGTACTCCTTCTTCACGTGCACAAACTAGCCCTTATTCCTCTAAAGACTAGTCACTCTTCCATTCTGCCAACCTTGTTGCAGGGGTGTGAAAAGCTTCCATGGCTTCCAAAATAATTTTCCTAAAGCTCCTGATCAACCTCCCTTCACAAACTCTCCATCTCTTTCAAGAAAATGCTTTTCTTGGTTTTGAAAGGCTAGTAGACTTAAGCCACAATTAGGTCTTTGAAACAGAGTCAAAATGCAATTTTGATCTAAACCCACCAAAGGACCTATCCTCTTTGCTTAGGGAATGTCTTGCACATGCTATACCTTCAAGATTTCTAGGGTTTCAGCACTGTACAGGCCGTACTCCATCCAAATGCAAAAGGAACCAAGAATACTAGGGTTTCAAAACTGTTCAGAACCAGTTTAGGACTGGTGAAAAGTTCTTCATGAAAACGGACTGTTATGGGCTCTTCCTTGTCACCATGTAGAGCCAAGACACTCCCCTAAATCCTCAAAAAAAAATCTTTTAAAAATCTTCACTCCCCTGCAAATTATTCACGCTGTCCTCAAGCTTTTCCTAGCCGGGTTCTCACTGTCTCGCCTAGGAAAAGTCATTTAGCATGCTTTTTGGAACTCTATTGACTCCTAATACTAACCTATGTACACTAAAGGAGCTTATCCACATTCCCAATGTTCCCATGCTTCTTGGTATGGTGGGAGTGCGGGCTAAAGCTCCTTCTTTATTCCATTTACCAATCCAAACAACAAATAAGATAAAATACAGAATTTACAAGAAATAAAGAAAGCGATGTAACAACTATTCAAATGGTGCAAACAGAACTTCCAGAGGCTTAATACATGCTGAAAGAATCCACAAAATGCCTCATTTAATCCATGCAAGCTGCTGCTACAGAAAACAAAACAGAAAACAGGGTTTTCCACGCCAAAATTGCTCTTTTTTCTTTATTTCCTCTTGAAACTGCCAACATAAAAACTTCTAACCTCTTCCCAGGTCGAGAAAGAGTCTTTTTCATGCCTCCAAAACCGTTAGGTTTCATTAGGTTTCACGTTTTTAACCAAGAATGGCAAAAAAACACGCGGTTTGAAAACACAGTGTGTTTTCGAACTTTTTACAAAAACATAGGAAATGGCCACCAAAACATTTCCTAATTTATTCTAATTTTTACCTAAGCTCCAAAAGGTCCTCATACACATTATTAAAGGTGTTTGAGACCTTTCCAAAACATCAAAAAGAAATTTAAAACAAAAACCTTCTAGATAAGGTTGTAACTAAGCACTTAGACAGGTGCTCCTGCACCAAAAAACTTCCATAAATGTGCCAAAAAATATTATACAACTAAATCAAGAATATATAATGAACTCCTTGTATTTTCAGCATAAGGAAGAAGGAAGGTATTAGTAGACTAATAACTAACCCTCTGAGAAGCATGATACATGTAGAAAACTTGGGATGAGTGTGAGGACATGTATAAAGTCCCTATTGAGTGAGACAAAATGGTAGACAACTTATAAGTGAGACTAGGCTAGTGTGAATAGATCTACTAGGTTAAAATAAACTAGATAGGTAATAACACTTTTTACACTATAAACCCCACTTAAGTGATACTCGAGAAGTAGGATAATCACTAAAAATTAGTTTCCAACAATCATGTACAAATAAAAGTATCTAACAAATGAAGTAAAGGATTAAATCTTGTGGAAAAATCTTGTCTCTAAAATATGAATTAATACAAAGGAATGGGGACTCTAGAGACTTGAAGATGAGATTTTGAATTCTTAATTTAATTATGTGGATTAAATCTTGCGGATAAAACTTCTCTAAAAAATTAATTAAACTTTAATATCATAATTTTAAAAAATATTTAAAATTCATAATATACATATTATAAATATGTAACTTAAAAAAATAAACAATTAAAAATATTAAATATTTATTACTATATTATAACATATTATATAATTTATAGTCTGTACTCAAATTAAATATTATAATTAATCTAATATATGAATTTTATTTAACATACAATGCAAAAATGTAATTTATAATATTTATTATTATATTATAACATATTATAATTTAATATAAACAATATTTAGTATAATCAATATTTAATATTATATTTAACATAATATATGAATTTCACTTAATAATTTTATTAATTTATATATTTTATTTAATAATTTTATTGAAAAGAAAGGCAATTTATAACTGCATTAAATAAACAATGAATACAATACTATGAAAACATTCAATTTTATCTTCATTTTGCTTTTAATTTTACATTTATGGCACAACGAGAATTTAAAGACAAAGATATCTAAGCTGAAAAAGCCTCTAACAAATAAGCTCCTTTTCCCTTACTTTTTCTCACCAAATGCATGTGGGATTAAAACTAGTTTGCATTGAAACAAGTATTTACTCTTTCGGACAACTTGAGGATGGATATGAAAGAGATCTGGTTACCTTCCACAGTCGTTGCTGAAAGAGAACTGTAGATTTTATAGCACTTAATGGTGTAAACGACAAACTAAATCCTTCCAAATGTGAAAGTAAATAAGAATGGAAACAACAGATGCAAAAATATAAATGAAGCGGTGTAAACGAAAAACTAAATCCTTCCAAATGTGAAAGTAAATAAGAACGAAAACAACAAATGCGAAAATAGAAATGGGAAGGGAAACAAAGGAGTCAATAGGAATGAGAACGATAGAGATAAATGAGAAAAAGTACTATTGTGGGCCCGACCACCTCTCGTCCTAGCCAATGTCACTTGTTTTCCATTTCCACACAAAATTTATTCACATCTTCCTTTCTTTCACCGAGCAAATCTTACCAGAAGATATACAAAATAAAAACCGTCCTCACCTGCATTAACGCTTTAGTACAAAAAGAAGATCAAAATTTCCCTCCATTCTTGATTTCACAGTGGTTTTTTTGGCCTATATTGGACAAAAATGTTAAAAAGGTGTGAGCTTTATTTGGTTTGTTGTGTATGGGCTCCACCACCACAACAATCATTTCACCTACGGCTACGACCAAGTAAATGGCACCGAGCAACGACTTCAATGCTGACCAAGTAGAAGGTTTGGGCTTGAAAGCTATGTCTAGCAATCCATTCTATACACTGTAGTTGTATGACAGGGTCGCTCCTAAACTCAGGCTGGTGTAGATTTGATACTTGTTTTGGTCTCACCTACTGTGAATACTAAAGGACAACCTGAATTTGAAGTCTGTGCAGCTGCATCCCAACGCTGAAATTTTGGTCTGCGTTGAAGAATGGCGAGTCCCCTATTCTTAAAATTGGGAGTCATTGTGCTACTATTTGGTTGGGATGCAGCTGCACAAAAAATTATAAAGCGGTTCAAATTTAAAACTTTTAGTGCATAGAAAATTATAAGTAAAGAATAAGCATTTAAGATGGTGGAAATGGGGTTGATGGCAACACAAAATAGCTCAATGATAAAGATCGTTATAGATGTTAGTGCAAGACAAGATAAATTAGGGAGGCATTTCTCAAAAATAGATGGCAACAACTACCTAAATTATTAAATGTGAAACATGCAAATTAGAGAGACATTTCTCAACAAGAGCGTAGCACAAAATAGATATGGTATTTGTGTGAGCTTATTTGTTTTCCTTCTAAAGTAAATGAACTATCTTGACTCTCTAAAACCCTTATAATCTACAATCATTAGTACATTTAGTTTGGGAAGAAAAATTAGCTCCACATTCTACAATTGCTCCATATATAGTACCCACAAAAGCTCTTTGTAAATCTACTCATTATTGTAGAAGTTGAGAAAGCCAACTTCACAGAACCTGAAGATCACCTACATGCAAATAACCTGTCACGGAAAGGAAGAGATGGAGACAAAAAAGTAAAGGTGCTCTGCAAGCTTCAAGATAAATTGTATTGATTGAATGAAATAATACAAAGAGATCAATCCTTATGAAGGAAATCAAGAAACCCTAAAGTGTAACCTAAAAGGGTGCATTTAATAATTAGAATAATTATTAAATACCTACAAAATGAAAACTAAGTTTATCTTAAGAGAAATATAAAAGGTAACTTAATTAAAATAATTAAGTAATAAACCTTTTACTCTAACACCCCCACTTAAGATGAACTTAGGGAGTAGCAACAAACTAAATGCATGAAAGCAATGCAACTACAAGTTAGAAAGCAAACAAGGGTCCCGACAACTAGGCCTGATCAAGTACTTGAATACAACCAAATCTCTGTAAAGCGGAGTAAAGGAGAAAACCTAGTGGGAAAAAAATTCTCTCCAAAAAGAGATGAAGAAACATGCTGAAAAAAAACATGAAGGAAGGAAGGCCTCATAGAGACCCCCCAAGGACAACTTCCTTCACCCCAAGCATGGAGCGCAACAGAAGATAGAGCAATGATGCCAAAGGTTTAGTGAAGATGTTTGCAACCTGCTCCTATGTCGGAATGTACTCCAAGATGAGAGAACCATCCTGAATCAACTACCTGATGAAGTGCATGTGGATCTCAATGTGCTTAGTCCACTGATGCTCCACTAGGTTGCGGGAAATGTGAATGGCACTCTAATTGTCACACCAAAGAATAGTGGGACTATCAAGAGGAAACCCAAACTCTGTCATCAACTGTCAAAACCATAAAACCTCCTGACTAGCTAACACTACTGCTCGATACTCAGCCTCTATAGATGATAATGCAATAGCAAACTGCTTCTTGCAAGACCATGTGATAGAACCAGAACCAAGGCAAAAAAAAAAAGCCAGAAGTAGACTTTTGATCATTGACATCACCAACCCAATTTGAGTCAGTGAAGCCAACAATGTGAGGGGATCCTAAAGTGTAGTGAATGCCATAATGAGTGGTGCCCCAAATGTACCTCAAGATACATTTGGTTGCTTTCCAATGGCTCTCATGAGGATCATGGGAGAACCAAGAAACAAGGCCAACCACAAAGGAAAGATCAGGATGGAAATGTGTCAGGTACAACAAACTACCAACCAACTGCCTATATAAAGTGGAATATACTAAGGGAGTAGTACAAGTGGAAGAAAAAATAACACCTGACTAAAATGGTGTGGGGGAAGGCTTGCAATAAAGCATGCCAAATCGCTGAAGCATGTCAAGAGCATACTTCTGCTGAAATATGGAAATCCCATATGAAGACTGAATAACTTGTAGACCCAGAAAAAATGCAGAAGACCGAGATTTGTCATCTCAAACTACTCCATCCAAGCTCTTTGAACACTCTAAATCATGGAGGATGATCTACCTGTAAGAATTAGATCATCAACATATAGCACAAGAATCAAAATATCACCCTCCTGATGCTAAATGTACACTATGTGATCAGAATGACAGCGTGAGAAGTGAGAGGAAAGCAAGAAAGAGTCCATCTCATACCAAGCATGAGGGGCTTGTTTGAGATCATATAATGAACGTTGAAGTCTACAAACCAAGGAAGAGTCTTGCACAAATCCCTAAGGATGCTCCATATAGATCTCCTCATGGAGATCTCCATGCAAGAAAGCACTCTTCACATCCATCTGAAACATTGTCCATCCCTGTGAAGCTACAAGTGAAAGTACAAAGCGAATAAAATTCATCTTGGTGACAGGAGCAAAGGTCTCAGAGTAGTCAATACCCTCTACTTGAGAAAACCCCTTTCGCAACAAGACATGCCTTATACTTATCAATCAAACCATCTACAACATACTTGGTATGGTACACCGACTTGCACCAAACCAACTTTTTTCCCTTAGGAAGAGGACAAAGATCCCAAGTATGATTCTTCATCAAAGAAGAATACTCCTCATCCATGGCCCTATCCCACTCAAGGTAACCTGTCGCCTCTGAAAACTTTTGAGGATCATCTGAAATGGCATGACTCAAAAGACTAGAACCAGATGTCTGAGAATGAGTACGATGAGTATCTGCAGGATCACCTACCAAAGAAACAATCACCTCAACAGTAACACGGGCCCACCTAGGAAAATGTTGAGTGACTGGTGGTGGTGTCGATGGTGGATCATCATCTACATCATCCTCAAGAGATGAAGAGGGAGGAGTAGGAAGTGAGGGAGAAGCTGGTGATGGAGAATCCATCAAAGGAAAGCGCTCATCAAACTGGACATCCCGCCGAAACAAGACCTCTTTGGAATCAGGATCAAACAACCTGTACGCCTTGACATCCTCATAGTAGCCAACAAATATGAGTGGTTGGCTCTTCCTCTCCATGGCTTTCCATTGAGCATCGAGAATAAATTCCCAAGCCTCACTTCCAAAAACTTAGAATGTAGAAACATCAGGCTTGACATGAGTCCAAGCCTCCTCAAGAGTCATATGTCACAATGCCTTATGAGGCATCCGATTCTGATTATAATTGGCACAATTGACTGCCTCAACCCAAAATGAAGAACTCATAGCTCAAGACTGTATCATACAATTTTCCATCTCTCGTAAGGTTTTTTTCTTTCTCTCAGCAACACCATTTTGCTAAGGGGTGTAAGGTACTGTCAACTAATGCTATAAACCATGCTCAGTGCAAAATCCCCTTAAATCCTAATTAACATACTCCCCCCCATTATTTGTGTGTATCCTCATGATATAAATTCCAGATTGCTTCTCCACAAATGTCTTAAAGATCCTGAATGAATCAAAGACATCAAACTTGTACTTAAGAAAGTGCACCCATGTATGTCTAGAGAATTCATCAATAAAAATGAGCACATATTGGGCCCCTAAAAAAGGAGTCAGAAAGGACATGAGATCACTATGTACCAACTCCAAGGGTACCTTAGCACGTGTGGCTCTACCTGTAGGAAAAGAATCCAGGTGATGTTTTCCAAGTGCACAACCACGACAAACACCAGTACAAGAAATCTTAGGGAGCCCAATCACTAGTGCCTAAGTACTCATCTGCTATAGATATTTGTAATTGACATGGCCAAAACACTCATGCCAAAGCTTGCTCACTGAGCCTGCATGGGCTATAAGAGAGGAACCTGAACTGTCTGAACTCTCAAAGCCATCAAATCTATATAAGCGAGATGCAGAATCAACCCTCCCAGTAGCCACAACCAAATCAGGATCATGAAGATCTCAAATAACCACATCATGTGGAGATAACTCAACTGTCTTACCAGAGCCAAAATGGAAAATCTGATAAACGACAAGGTTTGTCGAAATGTCAAGAACTAGAAGCACATCTTGAAGACAACCACCATCCAATGAAACTGTACCTGAACCCTGAACTGAAAGGTGTGCTGAGTCACCAATGGCAATATGTGTAGTGCCACTAGAGGCTAGTCTGGTGACAAATTCTTGTGTGTGAGTCATGTGGTGAGAAGCACTAGAATCTGGAATCCAAGTGGATTCTGAAGGCAAGGCTCATGCAGAAAGAGCATGTCCTTTCCCTATGGGTTGGGAAGGAGACTAAGGTGAGGTAATATTATGTTGTTGCATGGCTTCCTCTAAAGCCTCTAATCATTTCCAACACCTGGAAATTAGATGTCCTTCCTTCACACAAAAACTACAAGGATCACCTGATTTATTCTTAGTCTTGGAGGAAGACTCGCCAGACTTCAAATATTTTCCCTATTTAGGATAGGACTGTGGTTTTGAATCAGTCTTAGGAGGTGGCTTGGAGGAACACTCACTACCTGCTGAATCTGTCTTAGTCTTTGATTTCTACTTTTTTTCCCTTTAGATGATTGAGATACCAGTGCTTGGTTCTTAGATCCTGAGAGAGCATCCAACTATGATATATTGGCCTACTCTCGTGTCAACCGATCACAGAACACCTCAAAAGTAGGCATGGTAAAATGTGTACCCAATGCATCCATGGTGGAATAAAATATCGAAGAGAATATTTGAAAAGGACCTCGAAGCTTAGAAAGAATCAGGTAAATACACTCATCTATTTTGTTCTTACCACAACCCTGTAACAATGACCTCAATGATTTAAACTTCATTAGAAAATCCTCAATAGTAGGATATGAATCAGGTACCAAGGAAGTTAATTTGGTCTCAATCTGAAGAGCTCAAAACTGATTAATGGTGCCAAATAGAGTTTCAAAATTCAACCACATAGCCCAAGGAGTTGCACAACCCTCTAGATGGAATAAAAGACCATATGAAATATGCAAGGATAGAAAACCCATGGCCTCATCCATTATGTTCCTATGCTGAAAGATCTCAAATTGTTGTGTCAACTGAGGTTGAACATCATCCAAACATGACCATAACCCTTTTGACATGAGAATTTTGGTCATATGTTCCTTCCAAGTGTGATAATTGTGCGAGGTAAGGCGCTCAATAGAAGATGATTCCACCATAATGACTGAGTTTTACAGTTTTTTATGAAAGGAGGTTTCTAGTTTTTTGATGTAAATTACAGAAAGCAAGAAAAAAATACCCCCCCACAACACAAGAACCCAAACCCTAGTACAATTTTTAAAGTTGAAAAGCTAGAAAAAGTGAAAATAGCTTCAGAAAATTCTCTGAGTACCTGATATATTTTTTGATGAAATAAATTGTACATCTAGAAAGATAACATAACCACCTTTCCAACGCCTACTCGTTTGCACAAAACGGAGTCCGAACGCAAAAGTCACGCCCCCGGAAGTGCAAAAAGCATGTTCTGGCTTTGAAAGGTGAAAACGGCATCAAAACAGAAAAATAAAAAAAATCAAACCACCACCATCAGATTGGGCTGGGAACCAGCTTTCTGATGCCTATTCATTTTCGAAAATCCAAGCTCTTATGACCATTTTACACCCGATTTACCGAAAGAGGTCAAAAAAGGCTTAAAAAAGGGGCCCTGGTGGCTCCCTAGTGGCTCCGCTCATCCTGGTGGCGCTCCGGCTGTGCTTTGGTGGCACTCTGGTTGGTGGTGGACCGGTGGCTGGCTGGTGGTAGATTGGCGGCGGGCTAGTGGCTGGCTGGTGGCAGGTGGGCCGGCGGCTATTGGGTGGTCGCTCGGCGGCTGCTGGGTGGCACTTGAATTTGAACAGAGAACGCTTTTTTTACAAGTGTTTTTTTGAAAAATTTTGCCTTGGAAGTCGTGCCCTGGGGTCTATATGACCCTGGGGCAAAGAAATTTTGCCTCTTGAGCCAACTACACTAAAACTGGGTGAGTTATATATCAAAAAACTTGGAAACGATCTCTTGAGAGCAACCGTGAGGTCAGTTTGGGCTCAAACCACACCAAATAAAAAAGGTATGCACTGGATCAAAAAGGAAAACCCCAAACCCTCGAAGCTCCAAAAATCCTTCAAAATACGAACAAGAGAGCAGCAGTTCTGGAGCTCTGATACCATGTAGAAGTTGAGAAAGCCAACTTCACAAAACTTGAAGATCACCTGCATGCAAATAACCTATCACAAAAAGGAAGAGATGGAGACAAAAAAGCAAAGGTGCTTTGCAAGCTTCAAGAGAAATTATATTGATTGAATGAAATAATACAAAGAAATCAATCCTTATGAAGGAGATCAAGAAACCCTAAAGTGCAACCTAAAAGGGTGCATTTAATAATTAGAATAATTATTAAATGCCTACAAAATGCAAACTAAGTTTATCTTAAGAGAAATATAAAAGGTAATTTAATTAAAATAATTAAGTAATAAACCTTTTACTCTAACAATTATACTCTCTCTCTCTCTCTCTCTCTCTCTCTCCCTTCGTTCCTCCCACTCATCTTCCCTCTCTACTTATCTCTATCTAACATATCCCTCTATATCTCTTTCTCCATCCCTCCCTCCTTACCTCTCTCAATCTCTCCATCTTCCTCCTTCCCTATCTACTTATATGTCTATCACCTCTCTCTCTCAGAAATATTGAAAATGTTTTTGATGTAGGCGCAAAAATCTACTTAGCTAGCTCCAAGATGACCTCTTATCATAGTCATCTCCATCACAGACCATACCATAACTTGTCATGACGCATCTGTCTCTGTGCTCCCATTCGTCCCTCTCACCATTCGAGCTTCCTTCCTTTCATTTCTCTCTCTCTTCTTTTGTATTTCTCCTTATTGCTTGATTTGTTATTACAAAGCTTCCACATTCCTACCATGTCATTGGTTGTCCACAAACTATTCCAAAAGCTCCCATTTGAGTGTGGGCATGGAGGATATTAGCAATGTTTGTGGAATTTACTTGCGAGTTGTATTTACTTGAAAGTTCCTAAAGCCTTCTCAACAATTTTTTTTCCTTCACATTTTCTTTTTGGTTTTCCTCCACATTGAGTTGAATTAATTTTTCATCATATTTTGTTCTCTCTTCCTCATGGTCCAAGTTAGGATCAACCCAATAACCAAAGAAAAGTATTCAATTCTTTCTCTCTATTAATTTCCTACCACCAATTTCTTTCAGCTACTACCCAAAGAGACAACAACCTTCACGCACTAATAGAATTCCCAAAATAAAGAAAAGTAGTAAAAGGAATTGAGAGAACAACCAACAAATTCCCTCTTAAAATAGAATTCTCACCAACTCTTCAACTTCCCTCAAAACACACATTAATTGAAAAGATAATTCAATTAAAAACATATTTTCCTTTACAAATAAACTTACATAAATATCAAGTCACTCTAAATATTAAACCCCCCCTCGGAAATTAAAAAAACCAATAATTAAACATTTGGCATTTGGACTTTGTCTCCAATTCTCAAGGAATATGAAATGGCCTTCCTACATCATCTCAATAGAAGCAATAGTATAATCTAAAAATCATAATCAAAACATTAAATATTAACATTGAAACTTTCTAACATCAAATAGTTATAAGATCTAGAGTATAACAATTAATGATATTTATTTTTACAAAAATTAAACATTTAACCAAAACACTTTATGATCAAAGTATTTTATTAAATGAGCACATATCCTTTATAAGAAAATAAATGCCTACACATGCATAACAAAATTCACCTCCATAATCCAAAATGATAATATCCATAAACCAAAATCTCATCGTCAACCATATAAAAAAAACACCAATCTATATGAATATAAAATCAAACCAAAGTCTCCAAACTAATTTTAGCTATGCCTCACATTTC
Source organism: Sequoia sempervirens (assembly GCA_007258455.2). Lineage (NCBI taxonomy): Eukaryota > Viridiplantae > Streptophyta > Pinopsida > Cupressales > Cupressaceae > Sequoia > Sequoia sempervirens. The sequence continues at coordinate 46,002,450 of VDFB02000008.1, forward strand.
TTCCTCAAGATCCCCATGCAAGAAAGAAGTTTTAACATCCACTTTCTCCATTTCAAAATCATAAGAAACACCAATAGATAATAGGAATCTAATAGAAGTTAAGTTAGCAATAGGAGAGAAAATTTTGCCGAAATAAACTCCCTCCAACCGGTCATTTGCTCCAAATTTCTTTTTAAATACCACTTACAACCAATGGGATTCCTTCCTTTGGGAAAACTCACAAGATCCCAGGTATCACAACTTTCTAGACCCATCATCTCCTCTTGCATGGCCTGCATCCAAGACTCACTTTCTTCTAAAGAAAGAGCCTCCCTGTAAGATCTAGGTTCATCGTCATTACTCAAAAAAGAAAATACACAATAGAAATTGAGTGGGTTATACCTGTCAACTAGATTCTATTGCCTTGTGGATCTTCTGAAGGTAGGAGTAAGGGACTCTTGCTACTCTTCTTTTTCTTCATGCTCCTCCAACACATCATCAAAACTTTTTGAACTCTCTGAATCGTCTTCTTCTTCTCCATCGTCAAATCCATTTTATTGTTCCTCCACATGTGCAACTTCTTGCTTCTCAATCTTTGTCTTGAAGTGAACTATTTTTTTTGTATCTTTCTCTGATTTTTCTTCACCAGAATAAGATCTAAACTCCTTGGAAATCATATCTCTAGAGAAAACCATTTTACGGGTTTGTGAATTCCAAAAGCTTATAACCTTTTACATTCTCATCATAACCAACAAAGATGCATTTGTGTGCTTTTGCATCCAACTTAGAATGCTTCTATTGAGGCACATGAACAAAAGTATCACAACCAAAGACCCATTGTCTAATGAAGAAGTTTGTCTTTAAGATGGTGTCTCAACTATTATTTATTCATATAAGTAGTATCTATTTCAATAGATCCATTAATTTTGCAACTTAATCAAACAATATTTCTAATGGCTCTTTGAAGGTCAATTTTATAGGTTGTTTAGTGCAAGCATAAAATTAGCCTATTGATAATGGAGCCTAATTGTCTTCCTAATTCAAAGATTTTGTTTCAGTTGTGTTTCAATCCCTATAAGTGAATGCATAATTGCTAAATGGTCTACTATTAGATCTCATATATTACACAATGGTATCCAAAAAATGAACCATTTTTTCAATAATGAACCTTCCACACCTCTTCGGTGTACCCAATGCAATTGCTAGTTTAATATAAGTAAAAATAAATCTAACTACTAAACAATCTTGAAAGAATCTAATTCCCTCATGAATAGTCTATTCTCAAAGGGATTGGCTTCTAGTCTTGTACAATTTCATGTCTCGTTGAAATCTTCATTATTAATTCAAATAGAAATAAAAGGTTTTCATGGCCTTTAATGGAAGAAACCAAAATGAGATCTTTCGTGATCCATGAACAGTTGGATCTCCCAAAATGAGGGTTTACATAAGATGGGTGATTAATAAAGTAGATGGATTGTTGATCATGCTCCATCCACTAAGATTAAAAAGAGGTCGGTTGCGTGATTATTTACACAAGCCATACAATCAGAATGCACCATGTCCATTCTGATGGTCGTATGCCAGTTGTTGTTGCTAACGGGTGTCAGAGCTGCATAGTCTTGTCTTGTATGCCGTAATATGTAGCCTCCTTCAACCGTTTCCCAACGTTGTGAAGTCCAAAAAATTGTTGCATCTAACATCGCCGGTGATAGTAATGGAAATGATTAACATCGCCCTCCCAAGGCCGGTGAAATTAGACGCAACAATTTTTTGGACTTCGCAACGTTGGGAAACAGTTGAAGGAGGCTACAAATTACAGCAGACAAGACAAGACTATGCAGTTATGACGCCCACTAGCAGCAGCAAGTGGCGTACAGCCATTAGAATGACATAGTGCATTCTGATGGCTGGATAGCTAGTGCCTAGTGCACATGGTGCATTCTGATGGCTGCATAGATAGTGCCCAAAATAAGGTAAGTAGACTGTCAACTGCAACCCAAAAAATCAAATAGAGGTGTAAGAGAAAAGATTGATAGGCCCATAGGCCTGACAAGCAAAGGACTTGAACCCATGTGACTTGAAGATTGACATCCTTTGTCGGATTCACTAGGTCTGCAAACCATAATATCGATCCAAAAATACTTAACATGTGTATTTTAGATTGAAAGCAGAATAGATCCAAAAATAACATGTGTATTTTTTCTTCATAAATAATACGTGTATTTTAGATTGAAAGCAGAATAGATCCAAACCAAAGACTTACTTGGAGGAGAGACTCTGCTCTCAGAGATGGATCTGATCAAAATGTAGGCTGCCTAAATGCTTTAGACACTTGTGAAATCTTTACATATGTGGGTTTTTGCATGGAACAGAACAGCCATTGAATGGAAATGAAATTGAGAAACAAAGAAGAGTGTTTGAAAAAGCATTCTACATCTAGTTCTGTTGTAGGTTAGCTTATAATCCAAAATCTGAAAGTTTTGAAACTAAGTTTTTGTAAAGACTACAAACATACTTCTTGATGAAAACTTAGTTGCAAACTTTCAGATTTTGGATTATCAAAACCTGGACCAACTCTTGATCATACCCAAGTTACCACTGTAGTCAAAGGCAGCTTTGGATATCTGGACCCAGAATACTACCGCACGCAGCAGCTCACTTTGAAATCAGATGTTTACTGATTTGGTGTTGTGTTGTTTGAGGTACTGTGTGCACGACCTGTCACTAACCATTCACTTGAAGAAGAAGGCATTGCTGAATGGGCTTTGCGTTATCAGATAAAGGGAAGGCTGGAGCAAATCATAGATCCTCATCTGAAAGGTAAAATTAATCCCGAGTCCCTTAAGAAGTATGGAGAAACTGCGGAGAAATGCCTTGCTGAGCAAGTGTTGATAGGCCAGCTATGGGAGATGTACTTTTGTATTTAGAATTTGCTTTGCAGCTGCAAGAGACTGCAATGGAGAATAAACTGGTCGATGACAGTACAGCTGTCCTTATTCAATTGGGTGTATCACTTGAAAATTCTTCCCTCAGATAATGAAGAAAAAATGGTATATTTTGCATTCAAATCTGAATGACAAAACAACCTTGCCTGGATTTTAGCTTCTATAGTTGTATTTTGTTTTCCAGAATGCTAAACATGCTCGGTTGATATTGATATAAACATACTACTCTTTCTCAGGATTTTTTTATGGCTTCCAAGGATCTTCAGTCCACACATTACAGGATATGGATGGAGTATGTATTATGAATTCAAAACTACTATTGCAATCTAGAGAATGTGCTATTTTTATCATGATTGTTTAATGGGGAATGCACTGGCAAAAATTGTAACTTATGATTGACTTGTAAGTTAACTTTTAAGTTTTTTAAATTTGTTATTTGATTAAACCAATGTAAGTATATTAGTGATTTTAAGCTTCCAAAATCCACAACGCGAAGGAGAGAATTTGGGATAAAGTGATCAAGGGATCAGAATATTGGTGTTTTTCTCCAGAAAGTGTTGTCCGAAACATCAATGTTCTAATCCCTTTGGTCAGAATTTATCTTGAAGTCTTTCCTTTAAATGCAGTTATTTGTTTAGTCTTCTTATTCTTCAGTGTTTTCTATAGGTTAACTTCAATAATGGTGGTCACTTGGCAAGAACCTACTCTACTTTATCTATTCTGAGAATGATGGGCGACGATTTGACCCAACTGGATAAAAATGTCTCATTAAAATCAATGAAAAATCTTCAACAATCTGATGGAAGGTAAAAGATAGCTTACCTACATTTATCAACTTTTTAATAAAAATTTTAAGTTGTCTTTATATTTAGATGTAGGTATGTAACATTTTTACAGAATGAGCTTGTTGTTTATGCATCTTTTCTTTAGAAAACTCTTGTGAGATTAAGGAAAAGGTAGAAACTAGAAACTAATGAAAAAAAATAATAAAATGGAAAGTGCAGAGACCGAGTTGGATAGGAAAAGCAAACTTAGCCAACCTTTGTGCATATGTTATGGAATTTTTGGCAAAGATACTTTTAAGGTCTGTTTTGGAACTGTGTTTGTGTTCTATTTACTGAAGCAATATAATGTATTTTCCTTCTATGGAGTCTCAATTTCTCAACATGATTTTGGACTGAGAAGATTGAATTCAGTTATTTTTATTGAAAGATTTGAAATTTCATTAAGCTTAAGAAGAAAATCTTGTATCTCCTTGATCTCAAATATCTGGAAAGGACTTTAAATGAATGGACAACCATCACAAATCACTATGTTTAACTTATAAAGACCTTTGATTTGTTTCATGCCACAGTACAGGAGCTTTAAGATTCTTCTCTTTGTGCTTATCAGAAATCATTTCCTTACTTACCCCTGTTTGCCTACTTCTAGAGATAGGTTTCAAAAGATCATCACTAATGTTTCTTGCAAGGGTAACTGATTAGTATGTAGCTCAAATGAAGTCAAATAGAAAAATTGATCATGATACATTTGTCTATGGTCAAGATCAACCTAAATTGGTTTGTTATGTAACTTCTAGTTTTCCACAAAGTCTTAGGAGAGGGAGAGGGGTGGAGAGTGTGGATAGGGGACCGAGGGCCTAGATTTGGGGAGCAAGGGGATGGCGATGGGACAGTGGTCCAGATATATACAATGCTTAAAAAAATATACAAGGAATAACATATGAAGCTTTGAAATACTCAAACATATTGCAATTAACAACGAAGATGTCGAATATCAATATATTTTATATTTATGTTATATTCAAAATGATGATTACACTCAAAATTCACATAATGGTCGAATGCCTCAAATCATCATTCATCCGCAAAGTTTATGAAAAACTCCTCATCATTTGAATTGTTGGACTCCTCAAAGTCAAGCTCCTCGAAATCAATACCAATCAACCTTGTCTATGTTGCATCTTCATCAACTTGTGCTAGCTCCTCTAGCACTACATTCTATCAAGTTGTTGGAATCTCCATGTACATAAGTGTTGCATTCAATGAGATGCAAGGTGCTATGTCTAACTATAAGCTTTTCTGCCCTCCTAGAGGTAAGTCGGTTCCTCTTGATAGAGTGGATGAAACTATAAGTAGACTAGTTCCTCTTAGCAACAAAAGAACTAGAAATTTGGGACAACAAATGAATAGCTAGTGTCGTCAAAGTATTAGTCCTATACATAGTCCACTATAGAATTGGATTTTCCTATGCCATAGTCTTCCTATCCATCTTGGCCTCTTAAATGAACACCCCTTAAGAGTGGCAAATTTTGTCCACTTAGTACAAATGATGTTGTCTTGTGTAGAATCATACATCTATAGAATGGCCTTCATGAACCTTGCCTTCATATCAAAGTATCTGCTTCTGAAAAGGATGAAGAATGCAAGTGAATTTTGAGTTATTTTTGAGATCTTGAACTCTACGAACAAATTTCAATATAAATTAGGTTTGTAGGAAGATCATCAAAAGGAATATGGTGTATGTTTAATGCCTGCTTCATATACAATTAGCGTGAAGGCCACTTTTTTTTATTATCACGAACATCACCACATTATGTGGGTAAGGAGACCTAAGCCTGTAATCTAATAGTTTCTTGTTTTTACTGCCATTTGATTCTTTATCAACCTAACTTTGAAGTGCTTGTATGCATCTCTGTCCAACTATATTTTGATTGGTTATCCATAGACATCCATTAGATTTAAGCTCATAACTTGAAATAACAAATAAGTATTCTTGCAGGGGCCTCCTCTACTCTCAGGGTTTACAAGACTATGCAAAGGGCTGGCAGCAGTTCTTGTCATTGGATATGCCATTTCACAAGTTTTCCCTTAGCAGTTGACTGCTTAGCACTGGTTCCAGGAAAGTATGATTTGCCACCTTTCATCTTGTAGGGGTTTAAAAAATATGTACATTTTCTTTGCAAGTTCTTTACTGCTTTCTTTCTTGAGTTTTTTTTGTATAGTTCAAAGTTATTTGCATTTTTTCTATTTCTTATGATGTTTTTCATCTCACAAAGAAGCAGTCAACCTAGAATCAAGATCTTATATGCTTGCAAGGTTTTCATGACATGAAGTAGGAAACTTTACTTTTCTATTGAGTTGTCAAATATTATGCACTTCATTATTCTTAGGACTATGGATATACTAATCCTGATCTATGTATGTTCTTTCTGGTTGGAGTAGGGTTCTTTTTATTTGGAATCCATTGAAACATATTTATAAAAATATGATATAGGCTGAGTTAAGTTATTTATTATTTAGATTTTTAATTTTTTTATTTTATTATAAACTTTTTAAAAATGTCTACCTGTAGCTATGGTTCCAGAGCCATAATTAAAACAAGTAGGAAAAATCAATGGACCCTATGACTACCTCCTTTACTCAAGGACAACCAAGAAAATCAAACAGGAAGGTCAAGTTCCTACGATATGAAGTTGCCAAACTAGTAAGATAAGCTCAATCCAAGTCTCAAGAAGCTGGAAACATTAACCATCTAAACCAAGACATCCTTTTCTTTCGTGAAGATCCTTATGAATCTAGTGAAAACTATGAATAGTCCAGATAGAAATTCAGATCGTGCAATCATTGTATCACAATGATTTTGTTTGCAAAACTCATGGGCTGGAATAGAAAATAGAGAATTGGCTTCATGGAAACCATGAGAAATAGACCCTGAGATCCATAAGAGAAGCTGATCCATGTGGGACCTCTTAAATCAAATTCACTCAACTTATTAAATTGCAGACACTGCTGGGGTTGTTGGTCCCTTGTCTTTGTCTTTAATAGCCTTCTCTGTTTCTTTCTTTTCTCCATTCTTGTCATCTCCATATAGATAATGCCTTATGTATACCTCTTGAAAACGGGGATAAGGAAATTGTTACAAGATTTCAAATATTAATTACAGAGCATTATTGGTTATAAATTATAATAGAGAAATACTAGGGTCGCTCTAGGGTCTAGATGGTTTGGACAAGGAAATTTTCATTCTAGAGAAGTAACATAAATAATAAATTTAAACACAACTTCAGCCATGAAAGCATGCCATGAATGAAGTCTGATTCAATCTTGTGATATAAATTTTTTTCTCAAATTTGTTCTTCAGGAACAATTTTATCTAGTTTGACTTGTTAGCCAGATTGACAGACTCTCATATTCAACCAAAATTGCTGAGAATGAATCTGCTTTGCAAAATTTATTTGTCCTTTTTGATTTTATAGAAACAACCACTTAAAATTCCCTAAGCCAAAAAAATTGCAAGAATCTTGTAGATCATTTTAATAAGGTAACAAAGTGTCTCTTACATTATGTCTTTATTAGATCCTTTACATATCACTTTTATGCCCTGCAATATGAAGTACTCCAGTCTTAAGGGTTTGGGATCTAAGGGTTTCAGCCTGCCAACAACAGTGGAAGTTAGCCTAGGCAGAGAAATCTATGAAGAAATCCAGTCCTAAAAGTCATACAACTTATTTTCAATGCAATTTGCAGTCTCTAAAGATTTGAACATTTTTATTTTCAAATATTTTAAGGGTAACATATTTTCTTCCTTAGATTGTGTTTTCATATCAGAGTAAATATAGAATAATTTAGATTTGCACGAGGTTAGCAATTTAATTAATGACATTGAATGTGATTTTGGACAGGGAGTCTATGGATACATACAATATTTTTGCATCCCCATCATTTAGTTTTATGCAGACAAACCTTTACCTAACAAGTTCCCTAAAGAATATTTTATGCCAGAGGATGGGGTTTTCCAGGATTCCAAGATACCATTACTTCCAAGTAAATAAAAAAAGGGTGGTCTCAAAGAGCAACAGACATATTTACTGGTAGTTACAGAAGCTAAAAAGAAAGATGAAATTAATAGAACAGAAGTTGACAAAGAGATTGGAGTAAAATATAATTCTACAAAATGCATTTTTCCTGGTTGCAGCTTCATATGAGCAGTATTTAATGGTATGAAAATTTGTCAGTAAAGTAAACTGGTGCTGAGTTCATGAATGCCAGCAGTCTATTACTGCCTCATATCTTTGTGTATTTGGTATGTTTAGAATTTTTTTATTGAATCGTTTTATCATAATTACCAAACTAATGTATTTGGGCGTGTTCTCCCTGATTATCATGGTCATAGTGAGATGTAATGATGGTGACCAGGACACCATTTTTAGCATACCATCAACATACCATCAATGTCTTAAGTTCCTTATTTGTAAGGCAGCTGTGAAATTCTTTCAATTCCTTTGAATTTTTCTGAGTTTAATGTGCAACTTTGTGATTGACTCTTTTGCTTCATGTGAGCTTGATCTATTTATACCTTAGAAAAATCTTTGTATTTTTCTTAACCTTTTTGGTTATGTCATCGAAAGAGAATCACACACAACTCTTTGCCTATTTCTTTCAAGATATTTTTCTTTTCTCAATCTGTTGTTTGGTTCTTCAAGCCTTTGCAGGAGATGTTCATTCCTAGACCTTATGAAATATATGAGATACCTCCATTAATTGCTTTATTTGGGTTAATTTTTGAATTCCACCAAATGTTAGTTGCCAAAGATTTACAACTTCACTGTCTTTTGAATTTGTTTTAGTCAAAGGCCTAGATAGCTTCTATATAGTAAAACTATGTTACCGAGTTCTTCTATTTTAGCCTTGGTTTTGGTCCTGGTTCAGGTCTTGGTTCGATTCGCCTGTGGGTTTGACCAGGGTCCTTCATTTTTGGGTTTGGTTCACCCAGGCAGAACCCAAGAGAACTCGGACATAACCCAGAAAGAACCTAGTCGAACCAAGATAGAACCCGCATGCCAAGGCATCCAAAAAGTGTTGTTTTGAGCATTTTTTTAATGTTTTATGGAGTTTGACTTTGACCCATGCCCAAAGAAACCCTAAAAGTGACATGTAAATCGCGAAGCTTTGCTCCAACCCTCGTTCCTTCAAGCTTCAGAAAATAGGTTCCTTTACTATTTATTTAATTATTTTCTTGTTTTGAAAAGATTGCATGTACAAATTTTATTATTTTGTAAAAGTTGAGAAATTGTTTGTATAAGAGGAAATGATTAATTTTTAGAAGCTTTGTTTTTTAAATAAGAAAGGTTGTTGGAAATTGTTGTGAATTAGTTAAAATCCCTTGTAGAAATGTTTGTTGAAAGCTTATGAGTAGAAAAGTTTGTTAAAAGTTCCTTTGTAAAAAATTATGTTAACGACTTCTGAAGTTTCACCGAGTTTATTTTGTTGCCTCTGAAGAAAACTTTACAGTGAAATTAGATAACCTCATAAAAGGTTATTTTTAAAACAATAGAAAAACACAGAAGAAAAAAAAAGTAGAGATATTTTGAAAACCTTCCTGTTAATTTTTTTTAGGAAAAACCCATATCCAATTTAATTTTGGTTCCCTGTAGAAAATTTTAGAGTAAATTTTTCCAGATAATTTGTATTGTTGAGAATATATTTAAAAAAAAAAATTAAAAAAAATATAAAAATAAATAATATATATATATAATAAATATATTTATGGGGGGGAGTTGGTTGCTATCGTACCTCCCCACTCCCATGGTGGTACACAACCACCATGGTTGTGCACAGCAGCCAAAGGTTGTTGGTTGCAGCCTTGGTGGGGTTGTGGCCTCCCCACATAGGGAGGTACGCGCCTTCGGCTGCGTCATTTTGTTCTATAAAAAAAATTATTTAAATTTTTTTAATTTAATATTTAAAGATTTAAATTTAATTCAATTTAAATTTGTTATTATATATATATATATATATATATATATATATGTATATTATATATATATATATATATATATATATATACTATATGTGTGTATATATATATATATATACACTTGTCCAAAATTATAGAAAAATATTACATAGGTTATTTACAATGATTTCATGTTGTTACAAATTGAAAGAAAATATTTTATCAAATCAAATCGAGTGATTTTAATAAATGAAATAGTTTGAGTTAACTGATAGTTTAATTTCCATGGGGTATCATGTAATGAGTTATCTTAAAATGTGATTGTTAAGCATAGTAAATTTGCATTCTTAAACAAAATCTTGATGTTAAATAATTATTTAATTCTTTGATTTTCTTTGAGTGCTTTGTTGATTTCCTTAAATTTGGTTGTAAAGTTCCTTTGTAAAAAATTATGTTAACGACTTCAAGTTTCACCGAGTTTATTTTGTTGCCTCTGAAGAAAAATTTACAATGAAATCGAGAGAACCTCATAAAAGGTTATTTTTAAAACAATAGAAAAACACAGAAGAAAAAAAAAGTAGAGATATTTTGAAAACCTTCCTGTCAAATTTTTTTAGGAAAAACCCATATCCAGTTTACCTGTAGATGAATATGATTTAAATCTATTTTTCCAAATTAATTTATTTGTTTGAATTCTTTCTTTTTTTTTTAAATAATAATAATAAAATTAACTCTGTGAAAATTTTGGTTCCCTGTAGAAAATTTGAGAGTAAATTTTTCCAGACAGTCTGTATTGTTGAGAATATATTTAAAAAAAAAAATTAAAAAAAATATAAAAATAAATAATATATATATATAATAAATATATTTATGGGGGGGAGTTGGTTGCTATCGTACCTCCCCACTCCCATGGTGGTACACAACCACCATGGTTGTGCACAACAGCCAAAGGTTGTTGGGTGCAGCCTTGGTGGGGTTGTGGCCTCCCCACATAGGGAGGTATGCACCTTCGGCTGCGTCATTTTGTTCTATAAAAAAAATTATTTAAAAAAAAATGTTTTTTATTTAATATTTAAAGATTTAAATTTAATTCAATTTAAATTTGTTATTATATATATATATATATATATATATATATATGTATATTATATATATATATATTATTATATATCTATATGTGTGTATGTGTGTGTATATATATATATACACTTGTCCAAAATTATAGAAAAATATTACATAGGTTATTTACAATGATTTGGACAAATTGAAAGAAAATATTTTATCAAATCAAATCGAGTGATTTTAATAAATGAAATAGTTTGAGTTAACTGATAGTTTAATTTCCATGGCAGATATCATGCAATGAGTTATCTTAAAATGTGATTGTTAAGTATAGTAAATTTGCATTCTTAAACAAAATCTTGATGTTAAATAATTATTTAATTCTTTGATTTTCTTTGAGTGCTTTGTTGATTTCCTTGAGTTTGGTTATAAACATGTGGGGGGCCTTAAATTAGTTGACCTTTCTATAGGAATTAAAGTTATTGTTTAAAACTTCCAGAGGCATGAGAAAATAATGGTTTATTATGTGACCTTTTAATTTGATACTTGTCTCTATTTTGACTATAGTTGTGATTTTAAGTTTACACTTGGGTTGTACCCGTTTTTATGGGAGTTGATTCATATGAATTTTGGCGAGATGGTTTTTCCTCGCGGTTGTTCTATTTTGTGTTTTAGAGTACTTGTGGGTACAACCCTTTAGAATTTGTTGTTATGTTTTGGGTTTCTAAGGAGAGTGGCTCTACATGGGCGTCAACTTACAAAAGGGTTGTCAAGATAACCCACGTTAGAGTTAGAGTAATAAGTGATAACCTAATTAATTAATTAGGGGGTGGGTGGTTAAACATTAACAAGATAATTGTGGATGTCTCATTCACCTATTAGTGCTTTCGCAGACTAAAGGTGGGTTGAGAAGGCCGTGGTAGGAAAGATCATTGCCTCATCTGCACGAGAGGTTAATGGTTCCGCACGAGTCACCCTATGGGGTTGGCACCTAAAGAGGCTGTCAGGATAACCATAGATGGGGGCCGACACCTAGAGATAGGCAATCAGGATAACTCATGTAGGACTGTGCGATGACACTCTCCTATAGCTTTCTTGAGTTGTTTTGTTGCTAACCTCTGGAAGTAGTCTTTTGATGTTATGTTTCCCTTTATGTTTGTGTGTTAGCTTTCCATGTTTGGAGTTTAGTCTTGTGTGTTTGTTTGGATGTTCTTGGTTGGGGACACTTTTCTTATTTACTCTAGCACGGGGGTGGTCGGGTGGAACGTGCTACACACCCCGTTGGGTTTCCTATCTTGCACTTGTACCTTTCAGTGCAAAGTTTTGCAGAGACAGCTTGATCCAGAGTTTATATGTTTCGAGATGTATACTTGTACTTCTATTACACTTTGTGTATTGATATGTTACTCTCCCATATATTGGGTAGACTTATGATGTAATCTTGAGTAATTGCTCAATGAGATGTACTTGTAGATTGATGTAATGTATAATCACATTATGTAATTCATGCTTGATGCATAATTGTAAATATTGTTGATGTTGTGTTATGTTTGAGAAAATATGTTATTTATATTTCCAAGTATAATCTTTTATGAAAGCATGTATGGTTTCTATATGGTTTATTCTTGTCACATTGTTTATCCTTAATAAATGTTTAAAAGAAGATATGTGAATGATTGGGTTACGTTAGTAGAATTGATAATTATTTTTATCAACTTTGTTATGGGTTAGATTACGTAATGTCACCTCGTGTACCCCAAGGGACTTAAGTGTTTAACTTATAATCATTAGCTATGTTAGTTGCATTAGTAAACTTAGTGTATATTCTTTATGTTTTCAAAAAAAAAATTGTTGTGTTTTTAGTTATCCTTTGGGGTTTGGGCGACGGGGCATTACAATAAAGCATATAGCATATTAAGAAATGCCATTGTGTGATAAATATGTAAACACATAACTTGTAGATAATCATTAAGGAATACACAAAAGGTTGCTCCTACAATAGGAAAATAACAAGAATAACCATATATTCTAGATAGGACTTAGAAGAATTAATGATTTGAATGACTTTAGAGGAATAGGAGAAATAATTAATTTATTGACAAATTAATTATTGGACTATAGTGACAAAATTAATTAAATTAATTTTAATTAATTATGAGAGGTGTAGACACATAAAAATGGCCTAGACCTGCAAACTATATTTTTCTATGTCTTATCATATTTTGTCTATAGTCCAAATTTGACTATTAATTAAATAATTCTTAATTATTTAATTAATTCACATCTTTTATTCTTCCTGATTATTTAAATAAATTTTATTTATTTCAATACGTCATTAATATCTTATGTCCTCTTATAATTAAATAAATTCTTTAATTTATTTAATTATTGACCACCTTATCTTTTTCATCATAATTAAATAATAATTATTAATTATTTAATTGTCTCATTCAATTTCCTCCAAATTTAAATAAAATCATTTATTTAGATTTCCCTCTTTCCAAATAAATAATTTTAAATAATTTATCTTGTTGCCACATTCAAAATAACATTTTTCTTCATAAATCAAATCATTTTAAATTAATTATTTGATTCTCCAGCTATTTCCTCTTTTTAGTTAAATAAATCTTTATTTATTTAATTAGATTCCATATCTTGATTTTTTAATTAAAAATCAGTATTTAATTCAAAATGAAGATTTGTCCTCTTATCATAATCTTTCGTAATTAGATAATATCTTTATTATCTAATTAGCCATTGGTCATTTAAAGCGAAAAAGATTTGATTTTCTCTCCAACTCAATGTTTTTTTTTGTATTGATCTTATCTTCTATATTCCTCTTTGTCTCAACTATTCTCCACCATTGATTATTTTTTTTTTAATTTAATCTCAACAATTCATCTTTTCTAATTGAACCCTAACCCTACTTGCTAATTGTCACATTGAAGCTTGTCCATTGATTTTAGGGCAATTGTCAATCTTCAATCTTGGTCATGCATCCAAAATTGCATTTTCTATAAAATGATAATTTTGGTCTCATTTTGTCATCTCTTATATCTTAGGCAATCTTAGCATCTTAGCTTCTTGACATTTTGATATTTAGTCATAATTTATATTTTCTTACTAGTTGCATAGTGCATAGTTTAGCATTTCATTCGAATCTTTCAACACTTGTTTGGTCTTAGCATTTCCAAAGATTGCTCACATTAAATTTGAGGGCACATCATATTTTCAACAAGTTGAGAAGGTATAATGGAGATCAGCCATGGAAAATGAAGATGTTTGGGTGAGATCATTCATTTGTTTTCATTTACTTTCCTTTGCACTCTATTATTACTTTGGGTTTTTTTTTATGCTTTAATCTACTAACCATAAAATTTCCTTAGTTACATTGGTGAACCCGACATTTTTCTTGTAGATTTTCATACAGTTTTTGGTCTTTTCTTTTTTTTTGCAGGTACAAGTACGGAACGCCACATTTGTTGGAAACTTCGTGTCTCCCCTCGGCTTCCAAACCTTCGCATTAACTTTAGTTTTATTAATTTAGATTAATTTAGATCTCATTAACTTTAGTTTTATTAATTTAGATTAATTTAAAGTTAGATGTAAATTTAGATTTAAGATTTTTTATTTTTCTAAGTTATTTTAAATTTATCTTTTTAGATCTTAGATTTTTAGTTAATTTAGATTTTTAGATTTATTTTTATTAGCTTTTAAATTATATTTTTAGATTTTTTTAATTAGCTTTTATATTAGATTTTTAGATTTTTTAATTAGCTTTTAAATTAAATTTTAGATTTTTTAATTAGTTTTAAATTAGATTTTAGATGTTTTAATTAGCTTTTAAATTAGATTTTTTAGATTTTTTAAATTAGATTTTGAATTTTTTAATTAGCTTTTAAATTAGATTTTTAGATTTTTAAATTAGTTTTTTAATTAGATTTTTAAATTTTTAAGTAGCTTAGAGTTTTGGGTTACTAATATTCTAGTTTTTAGCTTGTGGCGAGGAATCTGACATTGTTTTGTGGTTTTTTTTATCACATTCCTTATTTCTTTAAATAAAAATTAACAAACAACAAACAAGAATCTTGCATTTACATTCATTTGGTTAAAATTTACTTGCATTTTCATGCCATTGGGTTAAAATGAACACAAGCATGCATTGAAACTCATATGGTTAAAATGAACTGACATTCTCATGACATGAGTTTAAAATGAACTTTGTCTTTCACATTTCAAGTTAAACTTTTAAAAAGAACAAAGTGTCTTGTGTGTCCTCCTCACATTATCATTTGGTAATTAAAATTTACAATTGTCTACAAATTTTGTCACCTTGATGCAATAATCAAGTATCATCTCCCCTTGTGCATTCATGCAATCCTGGTTGTAAGAGAAATGGTTATTGCCTCTAGAACTTGGGCCTTCCTTGGTGAGAAAAAGTACTCACCCCAAGGTGACTCAGACCAGCAACGAAGCTCTTTGGCCAAGCTACCCCTGATCGGTATATAAATGTGAATCCTAAGGGAAAGCCTAGGATTACGAGTGTGGATGTGTCATACAGACAAAGTAGTACTCCCCAAAATCTTGTTGAGCGTAACCTTTTCAGGCTGGAGTGCCTCCTAAATGAAGCTTAATCTTTTTCCCCATGTATGGCCACTTGAACGGGGGTCCCGAAATAAACACTTTTGTGTAGTAGCCAAAATCCTTCTATTTGCTAGCGCAACAATGGTCATTGTGAAGGCATCCACATCTTTACAATTTTTAGTAGAAGTGATCGATTTTCCATGAGAGTTTCATGGGGGTTGGAAGCTTGGTTGGCTTGAGAAGTGAGTGCACTGTAAGGGGGAGCTCATGTGGCCAAGCTTTTAGATTCACACTCTAAGAATATGCGGCTGGGGAAACCCACATGGAATCTAGCAGATATTGTCCCGGCCTAACCATAGGATTGTGCTTGTTTTTTTTGTGTTTGTCTACACTCAAAATATTGTGCTTGCCAAGTGTTTTTTTTTATAACTGAAACAAAACAAATAACACTTTAAACTGAAAAACAATTTTCACAATCTACCAACATTTGACAAAAACTAGATTCTGCAACACATTTGCCAATTTTTTTACAACGCATTTGACAACCTGCAACACATTCACTTTGCTAAACCGCATTTGTTGTCTCAAATTCCACATTTGCTTATTTTGTGTCGCATTTTTTAAGTTCAACACTGCAATTGCTCTATTGCACCACATATGCCTGCTCAAACGCCGCATCTACCTATTTTGCAACACATTTGCTAAGTTTTGCACCGCAACCTCTCTGTTGAACCACATTTGCTTGTTCAAATGCCGCATTTTCTTATCCCATGACACATTCGCTACATTGAAATGCATTTGAAGCCTAAAATGACACAATTGCCTGTGACCTCAGAAAACATTATCACTGTCAAAACCCAAGGCTAAACATTTGCAAACATATTCTAGACATCTTTTTTTGTTGTCTTTGTCAAACAACTAGATCAAGAATTGCTCAAATTCCTCCATCCTTGCATTTTAGGTTGCATTTTTAGTTTTCCATAAGTCTATCGTTGAACTTCCTTAATTGCATCCTTAGGATTTACCATCATTTTAGGTCCTCATTTTGTAGATTTTAGGATAGGAGTCCTTGCCATTCTTTGTCAAATCTTTTCCTTCAAAATTAAATTGTCATTGGACTTAAACAAAATCACCTCTTTTAGTCTTTGTCCTTTTGTGAGCCACTTCCAACTCAAAATTCTAGTGTGGAAATCTCACTTTTTCATCTTGTCATCTTGTCACTTAGTCCTTCAAACAAGTCCCTTGACAATCCAAATTGAGACATTGATCAAACTTTGAATGGTTAGTAAGCCTTTCCATAATTCTACCAAAATTGATTGCACCTTAGAGTTCCCTTAGACCTTGCATTTTGCATTAAAACACTTTAGTCTTCCATCATTCATTTTGTTCCTCATTATCACTTTGCATTTGACATCCTCTTTAAACAACATCATGCCATCCACCACCATGTCTTCCATTCAACAAACTCTTAATATGCTTGCTAGTCCAATTGAATACCAGTTGCTCTACAAAGGTCAATACCAACAAGCCTTAGACTTCAAGAGACAATTCTTCCAATCCAAAAATCAATGTCCTTACCAAAAATCTATCAATCCAAGTCCTCCATCCATTAACCCTCACCTTCAAATGTCTCTTAACACAAATCTTTCCATTAATTCACAACAAACGTCCACTTATTACCCTTATCCTAACCTTGACAAGGGAAACCAACTGTCCACTAGTCCATTACGAGTCTCCACGTCATATTCTAGTCCTTCACCTATCAATCTCGTCCAAGTCTACATGCCTTATCAACTATCTACCAACTCATGTCAAGTCTCCACATCATACCATATCGATCCCGTCCAAGTATCCACATCCTATTTTAGTCAATCTTACACCAATCTAGTCCAAGTCTCCATGTCATATCCTAGTCCTTTACCAACTAGTCTAGTCCAAGTCCCCATGTCTTATCCTAGTCCTTCATCCATTAATCCTTTTCAAGTCACTCCCTCACAAGCCACGTTTAGTCATGAAAATTCTATCATTGTCCAAAGTCAAATCCCATTTAATAAACTTGAGGATACATGTCAAAATGAAAGTCCAAAGCATGACATCATAATGTCACCCTCACGTCAAGACCAAAGTAGTCCATCCCATGACCCTATCTTTTAGTCCATCCAAGAAGTCCTTCAAGACAATCATGACATCCAAAATACACCTACCCTTGACACAAACTTCAATCTCAATTATATCGTCCATGACAACCCCATCTTTGACCAAGACACTACCATTGATCAAGAAGTCCAAAACGATCCACTCCTTGACCTTTATGCCATTCATGATCAAAAACTTAATGAAAACTCTATTCAGACCTCGATCATTGACACTTTCCAAAATGAGACACTTGCCTCCCTGACACACATAGACGATCTTCCTCAAGAACAAGAGTCTTCCATTATAGACATATTTGCAAATAACCAAGTTATAGCTGAATTTACTGGACTCTATGACAATAACCATAATGATGGTTTCGACATTGACTTGGAAACACCATTAGAATCATTTGAACCTAACATGTCACAAGATCAAACCAAAGATATCAGTCAAAAATATGTCCAACATGACAATGAAGCTAACCTATCCTATCAATTAGGATCATCCACCTTTATCAGAGCAGGCTTTCTCGCAAATGAAAATATTCCAAGTAACAGTGTCCACATACTCCATGATGGGTTAGCATCTTGTTTTCAAAAAAATGAATACCCCATCACAAATAACATCTGTCAAAGCATGCAATATCAAGGCAAAGGACTAGGCATACATGAACAAGGCATTCAAGAACCAATAAAACTTCATGAAAATCCTAGACATCAAGGTCTTGGCTATTCCTCATATAGCAAATTAGACAATGTTAGTAGAACCTCCTCGATACTGGGGGCAACCTTGTCAGATACAAATGTCATAATGGAGTCCATGAGTAATCCTTGTCATAAGATTGTTGCCAACACCCCATCCACCCACACCATAAACTGTCATTCTCAACATCTTAAACCTTTCCTTTGGAACCAACAAAAACAAAAGTCTTACAAAGTCAAAAATTAAATGTCAAAGGCCATTGAATCAGACAAAAAGTCAAGTGGAAAAATGAAATTAAAATGGATCCCAAAGAAAAATGGATCAAACAAAGAAAATATTCCAAATTCAAAAATCAATCAAAATGTGGAGCCACAAGCAAAGAGGACTCCCACATATAACAAATGTCCACCTCCTTTAAAATGGTCATCAAGCAAGGCATATAAAATTGTTGGTTCTAAACGCCATTCCAATCGAAATTTCAAACTCCATCATCCACCCTCCCAAGTTTGGAAAATAAAAAATGATTCATCCAAACATCCAAACAATCCTTCCACATCTACCATCATGTGTCATACTCCTACATCTCGTCTAAAGTCCAAAAACCACATGTCACAAATCCGTCACATCTTGGCAGCAACTCTTTATCACAAGGACTCTCATGGTACTCTATTGCAATGTGTGTATTCTGATAAGGCCAAATCTAGTATCAAAAAGGACCACAATGACATCAATCAGTTATATGCAAGCGCTACAATCTTGACAAGGAAACTACTTGAAAAAGGTTATTACTGGCATATCATGGCACCCATCTCTACATCGGCACCGTCAATAGTTGCAGAATAATCAGTGGGCATCCAAGATGTCTTGTCTGTATACAAAAAAAAATGAAAAATCCAAAAAAAATAGTAAAGAGAAAAAAATATTCCAACAATGAAAACTTGGCAAACAAGTGCCCTAGATAAGTACCATGATGAAAACCTGGAAAACAGGTGTCATGTGTAAAATAAATTATCTATGTGGAATTTTACACTTGGGGGCAAGTCATCTCATTTCCCATGCTTTCCTCATGACATTTAAACCCATCCATTTCATTCATATAATTTCCGTCCATTTTCCCACCTACCTTGGTCTTGACATAAAACTAGCACACATAAATCATGCTTTGGGAAAACTCTTGACATGCCTATCCTTTAGTCGTACATTATTCGTGAAACATCATGTCATTGCTGTCATAACATCATTATCCTATACGACATAGTCCTTGAAAATTATATGACAATTCCCTTAGTCTCATGTCCCCCATCCTTTACCAAGGCCACCTCTCATTCATTCATGTTTGTCACCTACCTTGGCTTTCCCTTGTCAAATGGTCTAAGGATACCCCATCATCCCATTTAGTCCTAACCAAGTCATTCCAAATGCAATGAGTTTCATCCATACATGAACATCATCCAAGACATTCCTTGACTTTGTTCCTGGCCCAACTGCAGACCTTAATCTTTTAGTCTCATTATCATCATCCTTCATTGTTTCGGGATGTGTCCTTCCCACGTCAAACAATGTTGTTATCACCTGTCAATTTGTATTCAACTTGACTAGGGGCATAGCCATGTTGGTCCTTGGATTCTCATGCATTTTTTGCGATCCTTATAAAACTTCAGGGTTCATGGCCGCACTAGGTTAGTCCATTAGGATTCATGGCACTACACTAGCACACACATCAAAAATCTTCAAGTCAAGACAAATCATTTTCCAAACAAGCAAACTTCTAAAAAAAATTATGGCAATCATTTAAATTCAACATGACAATCACATCAACATGTCAACATCAACATGTAGCCAACACAAGTCAATTCAGTCAACTTTAGTCAAACTTAGTCAAAATAGGTCAAATTATCATAACCAGTCAAACTATCAACTCTTGGTTATTCTTCAGATGTGTCTTTTTGCAGAACAACCTGTCATTTAGGCCTTAGGATGTATCCTTCCTAGGCATTGTCACTGTCATCTAGCATTTTGAGGGATCCTCTTGACATTTAAGGATCAATCCTCTCGACATCAGTATCATTCAGGATGTGTTTTTCTTGAATTTGGAAATCTTTGACATTCGTCATCTCGACATCGTCAAAAACCTTGACACCTGGTATTTCGACATTTAAAACACTCGACATTCAGGCACACTTGGCAAAAATTATCTTGACATTTTGTCTTTTTTTTTTCCATCATGTTACTCAGGATTTAGAGAAGCAACGGCGTATCATGATGATTGTCTTATTTTGTCTTATTTTGAACTATCATGTTACTAGTTTCTCGATGATGTCCTGACAACAAGATTTAGAGAAATGGTGATGTATCATGATGGTTGACTTGATTTTTCATCATGCTACTAGTTTCTCGATGATGTCCTGACAACAGGATTTAGAGAAGCAACAACATATCATGATGATTGGCTTGTTTTGTCTTTTTCAGGCAATCATGTTGCTAGCTCCTCAAGGATGTCCTGGCAATAGGATTTAGAGGAGCAATGACATTTCATGACTTGTCTTTATTGTCTTTATTTGTCTTTCTATGCTTGTGGCTGGTTATGATAAACAGACTGGGGCAATCACTCTCTTAGTATGAGTCATGATCATCCTTGTTTGCAACTATCTGTTTTGCAAGTGGATGACCTTGCACACCTTGGTCTATGTCATATCATGGTGTTTGATGTCCATTTGTGTCATTTTTACCACCCAATGATGATTTGAGCAACATCTATTAGTACTTTGGAAAATGTTTAAGGTTTCATTTCCATCCCACCCTTCTTCGTTTCCCCTCTAACATTTCATCTAGTCTACATCTTCATCATCCATATCTTTTGCACTAACATTTCTTTGTCTCTTCATATTCTCGTCTTCTCATCAATTTTGAGAGCACACCCATGTTCTTGGAACCTGTCTATCCTCTTGAGGGGGCATACCGCTACCTTCCTCGTCATTCTTCCTCATCCTATTTTGCATTGGGGCATATTTTTGACTTATTTTTTGTCACAATGTGACAAAGGACATTATGACAAAGAGGGGAAAAATGTAGACACATAAAAATGGCAGACCTGCAAACCATATTTTTTTGTCTTATCATATTTCGTGTATAGTCCAAATTCAACTATTAATTAAATAATTCTTAATTATTTAATTAATTCACATCTTTTATTCTTCCTGATTATTTAAATAAATTTTATTTATTTAAATACGTCATTAATATCTTATGTCCTCTTATAATTAAATAAATTCTTTAATTTGTTTAATTATTGACCGCCTTATCTTTTTCATCATAATTAAATAATTATTATTAATTATTTAATCGTCTCATTCAATTTCCTCCAAATTTAAATAAAATCATTTATTTAAATTTCCCTCTTTCCAAATAAATAATTTTAAATTATTTATCTTGTTGTCACATGACCCCACCTTTTTGAATTAAATTAATTTTAATTCAAAATAGCATTTTTCTCTATAAATCAAATAATTTTAAATTAATTATTTGATTCTAGCATTGACTTTTTCCTCTTTTTAGTTAAATAAATCTTTATTTATTTAATTAGATTCCATATCTTAATTTTTGAATTAAAAATTAGTATTTAATTCAAAATGAAGATTTGTCCTCCTTATCATAATCTTCTGTAATTAGATAATATCTTTATTATCTAATTAGCCATTGGTCATTTAAATGGAAAAAGATTTAATTTTCTCTCTAACTCAATACTTTTTCTGTATTGATCTTATCTTCTATATTCCTCTTTGTCTCAACTATTCTCCACCATTGATTAAATTATTTTTAATTTAATCTCAACCATTCATCTTTTCTAATTGAACCCTAACCCTACTTTCTAATTATCACATTGAAGCTTGTCCATTAATTTTAGGGCAATTGTCAATCCTCAATCTTGGTCGTGCATCCAAAATTGCATTTTCTATAAAATGACAATTTTGGTCTTATTTTGTTATCTCTCATATCTTAGGCAATCTTAGCATCTTAGCTTCTTGACATTTTGATATTTAGTCATAATTTATATTTGTTTACTAGTTGCATAGTGCATAGTTTGGCATTTCATTCAAATCTTTTAACACTTGTTTGGTCTTGGCATTGTCAAAGATTGTTCACATTAAATCTGAGGGCACATCATATTTTCAGCAAGTTGAGAAGGTATAATAGAGGTCAGCCATGGATAATGAAGATGTTTGGGTGAGATCATTCATTTGTTTTCATTTATTTTCCTTTGCACTCTATTATTACTTTGGGTTTTGTTTTTATGCTTTAATCTGCTAACCATAAAATTTCCTTAGTTACAAGAGGAATAAGGATAACATAATTAAATTAATTAATTACTTAGAAAGGTTAAATTAATTAAATATTTAATTTAATTAATTTAGGCCTCTATAGTTCTATCAAAGCTCTTTCGATAGAACATATGTTCTATCGAACCCCCTGGTTAGAGATCTCCCCCCAAGCTCTCCTAGTTTCTACAGATTTCTAGCATTTGAAGCTCTAATAGAGGGCTCAAATGGAACAATCTTGACAAACTGAAATCCATGATAGTAGTACTCAAAGCAATCTTTCCAATGATTATAATTTTAATATATATTGAGTATTTTGTGATTTTTGTTTTTAGATTAACTAAACATAGGTTTCTCACCAAACATCAACTTTTTTGTTCAATGCTTATGGAAAAATAGTAAACAAGTGAATTTTTTTTTTGAAAATATCTACGTAATAGGTATTGAAGTCCTCTTTCCAACAAACAAACAAAAAATTAAATTTTGATACATACACAAGAAGTTACGAGCTACCAAATGAACATATGTCAAAATTATAGTTGACTTTAAAACTTAATAAAATATGAAATACTAAAGCTAATGTTATGAAACAAATTGAAAACATTAGATATGGATGTTACAAAACTAAATTTGAAATAATTACATTCATATCTATTTTTTTTAAAAAGTGTTATGCCATACCAAATGAGTATCACTCTTTAAAAATGTTGAAATTTTTCCCACCATGAGGTTTAGGGCTTATCTTCTATGTTTTAAAGGTTTTAGTCTAAAACACTAAACCATAAATCCTAGCCATGTTGCGTTCTCCTTTTGTTCTATTTTAACGGTGACCTTCAGCAGCCCGTTTCCGGTCATTTAAGTTATCTTTTAATCCCTTTATATCGTCCTGATGACTGGCCCCTTAGCGTTAGCCATCTAGTTCACCTGTTACCATGGGCTCCATATTAACTGTGCACCTCTGCCAAGATAAACGATTGTGATAGTTGTGTGATTGCACAATTGAGTTAGCCTATGTGACAAGACTAATTTCGCAATGTCGCTGCAGACGTGACCTAGTCATTGGAGAGGCATATGAAGACTCAAACAAATGCTAGAGTAGACAGGTGAAAATGACAATGAAGGCAAGGAAGGAGGGGGAAGGACCACACCCCTCACACATGAACTTCTACGAACATAGAAAAACCAAAAAGAGGCCATTTTTTTCTCATTTCTAATTAGATAAGGCCCTGCCAATGAAGTGAAAGCACTCTACACATGGAGATTTCATAGTATTTTACCAGTCTAGTAAAAGAAAGATTCAGAGATACAAGCCTGATTTCCCAGCATCCATAATAGAAACTTGCACTTATTAGGAAACTGTATATGACAACTAGACAAAATTTCTTCCATTATAACTAGTTTTGGCTATCATGAGCAGAATGTTGGATTTTTGATTGACCGACCCCTTAGCATTAGCCATCTGGTTCACCTTTTACCACGGGCTCCATATTTACTGTGCACCTCCACCAAGATCAATGATTGCAATAGTTGTGTGATTGAGTTAACCTGCATGACAAGACTAATTATGTAATGTCGTTGCAGACATGACCTGGTAATTGGAGAGGCATATGGAGACTCCAACAAATGTTAGAACAAACAGGTGAAAATGACAATGAAGGCAGGGAAGGAGGGGGAAGGACCACACCCCTCACACATGAACTTCTACGAACATAGAAAAACTAGGAGGTTATTTTTTTCTCATTTCTAATTAGACTAAGGCCTTGCCAATGAAGTGAAAGCACTCTACACATGGAGATTTCATAGTATTTTACCAGTATAGTAAAATAAATATTCAGAGATACGGGCTTGATTTCCCAACATCCATAATAGAAACTTGCACTTATTAGAAAATTGTATATATGACAACTAAACAAAATTTCTTCCATTATGCCAACTATTTTTGGCTGTCGTGAGAAAAATGTTGGATTTTTGATTGACCAGCCCCTTAGTGTTAGCCATCCAATTCACCTTTTACCACGAGCTCCATATTTACTATGCACCTCCACCAAGATCAACGATTGTGATAGTTGCACGATTACGCGATTGAGTTAACCTGGGCGACAAGACTAATTTTGCAATGCCGCTATAGACGTGACCTAGTCATTGGAGAGGTGTATAGAGACTCAAACAAATGTTAGAGCAGATAGGCGAAAATGACAACGAAGGCAAGGAAGGAGGGGGAAGGACCACACCCCTCACACATGAACTTCTACAAACATAGAAAAACCAGAAGGAGGCCATTTTTTTCTCATTTCTAATTAGACTAAGGCCTTGCCAATGAAATTAAAGCACTCTACACATGGAGATTTCACAATATTTTACAAGTCTAGTAAAAGAAATATTTAGAGATACGACCCTGATTTCCCAGCATCCATAATAGAAACTTGTGCTTATTAGAAAATTGTATATGACAACTATTATTGGCTTTTGTGAGTAGAATGTTGGATTTTTTATTGACCAGACCCTTAGCGTTAGCCATCCAACTCACCTTTTACCATGGGCTCCATATTTACTGTGCACCTCCGCCAAGATCAACAATTGTGATAGCTACACGATTGCACGATTGAGTTAATCTGCGCGACAAGACTAATTCCACAATGTTGCTGCAAATGTGACCTAGTCATTGGAGAGGCATATGGAGACTCAAAGAAATGTCAGAGTAGACAGGTGAAAATGATAATGAAGGAAGGGAAGGAGGGGTAAGGACCACACCCCTCACACATGAACTTCTACGAACATAGAAAAACCAGAAGGAGGACATTTTTTTCTCATTTCTAATTATACTAAGGCCCTACCAATGAAGTGAAAGAACTCTACACATGGATATTTCACAGTATTTTACCATTCTAGTAAAAGAAAGATTCAAAGATATAAGCCTAATTTCCCAACATCCATAATAGAAACTTGCGCTTATTAGAAAACTGTATATGACAACTAAACAAAATTTCTTCCATTATGACAACTAGTTTTGGTTGCCATGAGTAGAATGTTGGATTTTTTATTGATGAGCAATTAAAGAATATATCTCTTGGTAGTTGAACGGAAGAGAATAGAAGAACTAAAGAAACCATCAATGAGGTGATGAATATAAGCCACTAATGTCTTAATTCTAGTAGGGGAGGAATAGGTAGTGAATGCAAGTTAATGTTTTTTTAATAATTTTTGTTTGACTTATGTAGTTTGTAGTCTTTTTAACCCTCCAACGTCTTTCTTGATTAAAATTATTAGTAAAGTTTTTGGATCATCTTACACTTTATAAGTTGTATTTTTCTTACCTCACCAATATCTTAATAAATACTTCAACTCACTAAACATAAATATGTTTGTTGATACTCACACATTTCAATATCAACACCTCTACAAAGAACCAACATGGGAAATCCTACAAGTTTGGCCCCTTAAAGTGCAAGATAACCTCCAAGTTTGAAAGGTTGGTTCCTTCTTTATTACAACTAAATATAATTGAATAAAAAAAGATAGAAAAAATTAAAAGCAAACAATTGAAGTGAAACATGAGTGATGCACCAAAATATATTATTCTTCCACTTACACATGGGTTCTTTGCACGAAACTCATTAGTCAACATAGATTTAAATAAACATAATTGTAATTCAAATTAAAATAAAATAGATTATTTTGGATTCTTAGTACAACTCATTAGTTGGCATAAATCTAGATAAACAATTGTCACAATGTAAAAGGTGAATATATTTATTAATCATAATATATAAAATGATTCATAAAATCACTATCATTGCATTTGATTAATTTAAATTTGTATACATTTGCATACTACAAAGGCTAGTAGAATTTTGAAGCCATAAATTAAGGCTATAGGCCTAGTCTTACAAGTGAAAAATATGAGAAAGGTCTACTTTTAAGACTTTTACAAGAACAAGTCCAAATATCCAAAATGTACCTAAAAAATGTGCCCACAACTCTTAATTAGCTAATAGACTACATATAGTGTGAGATTTCAGAAACAAGTCACACGCATGTAAACCACGGATTAGTCACTAGAAAACAAGTTTTAGTTGTTGTTTAATGGTAAACCGGTTTCTATTTAGTGGTAAAAGCCTCCAAAATCTCACTTATAACATAACAGCAGATAAATACTATTTTCCCAACTGGATGGGAACATTATATTTCCATTATATTTTACATTCATTTCACCTCTTTATGGATATGATCCAACTCAAAGATACAAATAATCAGTTTTTTTGCCTTTGACAGCTTTTGGGGATGTCTGGATATCCCTATTTTATAGTTAGCAGAGGGGGGTGTTCGTTAGAGCTTCCTAC
This sequence comes from Sequoia sempervirens, assembly GCA_007258455.2. NCBI lineage: Eukaryota > Viridiplantae > Streptophyta > Pinopsida > Cupressales > Cupressaceae > Sequoia > Sequoia sempervirens. Next base: position 46,029,252 of record VDFB02000008.1, read on the forward strand.
ACCTTTCGGATGTCCCTTGAATTTTTCAAGTGAAGGGAGATACGAAAGGTGTTTTTCTGGCTAGGCATGGGCATGCATCCCCCATGGTATGATGTTATTCATTGTTGGTTAGTGTCTTACAACATTAATCTTCGAACACTTAAAATATTTAAGCTCCCATGAGAATGCTTGTAGTATGGAAGCAACAAAGAGAAAAATGACAACAATTTCAAATCCTCTTACAAATATTTTGATTCTTAGGTTTTGGCAATTTCACTCTTTGCCATTGAATGGTAACTCAATAAATGCATAAAACTTATAAGGACAATAAGCTTCCTCCAACGGTTAATCAGGAAAATGATAAAGAAGATTGATTTTTAAATAAATGCATGAACTTTAATAAACAAATTGAAATTAAAAAAAATTGGTTGTTGTGCCCATCCATGTGTGCCCTTAAATTACTAATAAAAACTTCCTAAATGGCCAAATATAAGGGTTTCATATATACACCTTTATAGTTTTGATATCTAAATGAGACAAACCTAACAATTAAAACATGTTCTTTAGAATTAGGTGCAGGTTCAGTACATCAGAGACTGGTCATGTTTCTCAACGAGATTCCACCAGGAAAGTACACAAAATTTCTATGGAGAGGGTTTTCCTAATCAATATAAGATGCAAAACAATGCTTCTAGAGTTTCTCACAGAAACTCACACATGCACACAAGGATCAATGATACAGTTTTGCATATAGTAGCCATGCCTACAAATCCTTTTAAGATGCCAAAAAGAACAACATGAAAATGTTAGAAGCTACTTGGACCAAAATTTTAAGAGCGAGATGGAAAACTCTGATATAAATGTTTACACTCTCATGCAAAGGATGAAAGCGGATGGAAATCAACTCAAAAATGCTCCCAATGGGTCTTGCAAGTTTTTTTGTATACCACCAAATGTTATGCTTCTCTTGTTTGAAACATTTAGGTTAAGAACCTTGTAAGATATCGTGAACAAGTGAAAGAAAATCCATGCCCCCAGTTGAACTTACTCTTCATCATCATCATCGTTGCCTCCAACCCAATGTGTAAATGCAAATAGGAACTCTTTGAACGTAATCATTCTATTTTTATCAAAGTCCATTTCTTCTATAAGAAGATCAAAAGGATGAGAATGAAACAAGAAAAGAAGATTTTAAAACACATGCATGGCTGCTAAAGTTTCACATTAAATATGAGACATCTTTTAGGCTAAAAGAGACAAAAAAGCATAATGAATAATGGATGATACAAACCAAATCTTCTCGTGCCAATCCGGTCTATAGCTTTTCCTTCCTAAGGAGCTTCATTTATAGCATGAAGAATCTCAGTTTTGCTAACATAACCATCACTATCTTTGTCAAAAAATACAAATGTATTCACAATGGTATCAAAAGTGGCCTCAAGATCTGGCAACCCAATTCGTGATTTTTGATTGATTTATGTTAAAGAAAGCTCAAGACAAAAAGGTAAAATAGCAGTAGCTAAGTAATTATATGCCATGGAATGGGAAGTATAGTGGAGTGAACATCATCAATATTCATAGTAAAAACTGGCTAAAATGAAATTGAAGGAAAACAAAAGATTCATTTCTCTTAAATCAACCTGAAATGAAAAGAATAACAATGGTACCCCGGAAAGTTTTTATTGTTCTACATAGAAAAAGTTGATTTTGTACCAATCTTGTATGGATACAGAATTAGGATTATCTAGCTCCTCTAGGAGATATACAAGAGAAAGAACAACAATAAACCCGTTGAACTCAATTTCATTTCTGTCCTGCTGGGCGTTGACTGTCATCTTGTGGAGACACCAGCCTTTGATGCTGGAAGGGATTCCACTCAACTGATGGGATTTCTACCACACACAAGAGAAGGGGACATGGAATCATTTGTAGTGAAGGTCATTGACTGTGGTCCCCCACTGGCATCGTTGTACGCCAGCGATGATGCATACAGTGTAGTTCATGCCGAGATGGGCATGCACAAAACTAAGAGGTAGATTATGTTGAAATCTTACACCAACCATAGAATTTGAGCTACCACCTAAATCAGTATTTTTCCAGTGCAATCAACACTGTGGATATGTATATTGAATGGTAGAAAAAAAAGAACATATGATAGGGTTTGTCACTGGAGTTATCACGCTTTTTCAAGATAACTCTTGAGTGAAAAGAAGAGATTATTTTGTCAAAACAACATAAGAAAATATTAACTAACTTAGAAAAAATTGTTGGCTTATACAAAAAGGAAAAGAGATCACAATTACAGGTATTGGGATATATCATTTTTAAATTTTAACTCTATGGTGGAGAAGTACCAATGCCAATGGCATAAGGAAAAATTCAAGTCATGAATTCTAGGAAAAGATCATATTTGCAGAATCCCTATGAAGCACCAAAATGTATGTTTTCACAGTAGATAGAATTTAACTATACAAGGTGCAGGTTCAATATTGACTTCGATGCAGCAAGGTGAACAATCAATATTGACTCAAACAAATTTCAAACTTGGCAGTTGGTATAGAATTGAAATTTCATAATATTGTTATTTTGGCCAAGCTTTCTGAACGTGACTGAGTTGTAGCTCAGGGAATGCTTATAGTATGAAAGCAACAAAGAGAAAAATAACAACAATTTCAAATCCTCTTACAAATATTTTGATTCTTAGTTTCTGGCAATTTCACTCTTTGTCATTGAATGGTGACTCAGTAAATGTATACAACTTATAAGGACAATAAGCTTCCTCCAATGATTAATTAGAAAAACGATAAAGAAGACTAATTTTTAAATAAATGCATGAAATTCAATTAAAAAATTGAAATTTAAAAAAATTGATTGTTGTGCCCATCCATGCGTGCCCTTAAATTACTAATCAAAACTTGCTAAGTACCCAAATATAAGGGTTTCATATATACACCTTTACAGTTTTGATATCTAAATGAGACAAACCTAACAATTAAAATTTTTCTTTAGAATTATGTGCAGGTTCAGTACATCAGAGACTGGTCATGTTTCTCAATGAGATTCCACTAGGAAAGTACACAAAATTTATTTGGAGAGGGTTGCCCCAATCAATATAAGATGCAAAACAATGCTTCTAGAGTTTTTCATAGAAACTCACACATGCACACAAGGATCAATGATACAATTTTGCATATAGTAGCCATGCCTACAAAGCCTTTTAAGATGCCAAAAAAGAATAACATGAAAATGTTAGAAGCTACTTGGACTAGAATTTTAAGAGCGAGATGGAAAACTCTGATATAAATGTTTACACTCTCATGCAAAGGATGAAAGTGGATGGAAATCAACTCAATAATGCTCCCAATGGGTCTTGTAAGTTTTTTGTATACCACCAAATGTTATGCTTCTCTTGTTTGAAACATTTAGGTTAAGAACCTTGTAAGATATTGTGAACAAGTGAAAGCAAATCCATGCCCCTAGTTGAACTTACTCTTCATTATCATCATCATTGCCTCCAACCCAATGTGTAAATGCAAATAGGAACTCTTTGAACGTAATCATTCCATTTCTATCAAAGTCTATTTCTTCTGTAAGAATATCAAAAGGATGAGAATGAAACAAGAAAAGAAGATTTTAAAACATATGCATGGCTGCTAAAGTTTCACATTAAATATGAGACATCTTTTAGGCTAAAAGAGACAAAAAAGCATAATGAATAATGGATGATACAAACCAAATCTTCTCATGCCAATCTAGTGTGCAACTTTTCCTCCCTGGGGAGCTTCATTTATAGCATGAAGAATTTCAGTTTTGCTAACATAACCATCACCATATTTGTCAAAAAATACAAATGTATCAACAATGGTATCAAAAGTGGCCTCAAGATCTGGCAACCCAATTTGTGATTTCTGACTGATTTATGTTAAAGAAATCTCAAGAAAAAAAGGTAAAGTAGTATTAGCTAAGTAATTATAAGCCATGGAATGGGAAGTATAGTGGAGTGAACATCATCAATATTCGCAGTAAAAACTGGCTAAAATGAAATTGAAGGAAAACAAAAGATTCATTTCTCTTAAATCAACCCAAAATGAAAAGAATAACAATGGTACCCCTGAAAGTTTTTGTTGTTCTACATAGCAAAAGTTGATTTTGTACCAGTCTTATATGGGTACAAAATTAGGATTATCTGGCTCCTCTAGGAGATATACAAGAGAAATAACAACAATAAACTCGTTGAACTCAATTCCTTTACTTTCATCCATATCACATATGTGGTGGAATTTTGTTATTTCCTAATCAATGAACGAAACTTGGAGCTCATGGAAGCAGTCTATCAATTCTCGCACATCTATTGTTCCATTGGAATCTTTATCTATAGAAAGCAATTACCAATATTCAAATCAAGCTTTGCTATTTGAAATAGTGATTTTCCAGTGAAATTATGAGTCAAATATAATACCAAAGCATCATGCAGCTAAGGAAATCCTTGCTAATATTTCTCTAGCTATACCATTTGTTTTGAATTACACGCTACACAGAATGGGGAATATGGGATGGAAACACCAAAACAGTTTAACAGACAAAATAAACGTGGTTAAATAGTCTATACTTAAGCACATAGTACTATGTGCATTTCAAAAGTAAAGTAGTAAAAAATACTATATGCATATATGACAGTCAATCAGAAGTAAAAATATTTCAACAAGTGAGAAATACAAACTTTTGACCTAAATCGAAAGGTAAACCTGTAAAACTAAATATAACTACATATTTTCTAGCCATACCCAATGAGCAACTACAAAAGGATTCCATACAGATTTTTAGGTTACGATATAGGAAATAAAAGAAATAGAAAGAAAAAGGAAATTAAAATTGGATATTAAAAATCTATTTCAAGACATAAGACTTGCATGGTACAAAGTATCACATTTCAAGCCCATAAAATAATACATCCTTTCATATGCTACCTCATGATTTTATAGATATGTGGTACCTAACTAGTACCACAGTAGCCACATCAATCACAAAAGCAACAACACCAATAACAACAGAAACAGATCAAAATGTGGTATATTTGTAATGATCATAACAAGGTAAACTCGCTAGTTACCACCTCTCCAAGCATGCCATTTATAGTTATTTCCAAAATAACAGAATTTTGTGTGACCTGATGATCCTTGGTGACATATTGAATGACTTTATATCATTAAAAATCTGAGAGATTAAGAAATAAAATGTTTACCTAGCTTGACATCTACTGTGTCCACTCTTCCATATCTGGAAAACAAACTCTCAACCTTTGAATGTCGATCCCTATACTTTGTCCCCATAATACGCAGGCTTCATCTCTGCCACTCAATATTAGGGGCTCCCTGCTAACAAAAAACATATACAATATCAATCATAATAGTTTATTTTTGGGTTGCATGTGATATAAGAATCAAACAAAATTTTCAGCAATATTTAAGTACTCAAGACTCAGGTTTCCAGCATACATAACTCCATGAAAGCTATATGGGTCAAGACTCAAGGTTCCAACATGCGTAACTCCGTGAAAGCTATATGGGTTAGATAATTTGCAACAACAAAAAGTAGAAAATGCTTTCAGAAAAACTAACCATGCAATTTTTCTTCCGCTCTATCATTTTCATGTTATGTTGTGTAAATGAAAATGAAAATGAAGGAAAAATACCCGTTTTAGCGATTTTACTTGATACTCCTAGCATAGGGCACAACAGTCACAGAGGTTTTATTCCTGGGAAGTTGCAGTTTCATTCTCAGTCTCTCTTTGTACCCACACGAATAGCAACAATGCAAGCCCAGTAATAACAATACAAGGTACACATTGCTTTTCACCACACACACCACATAATGATAAGACACAAGTTGCTTAAATCCCTATATTTCACCATTTAAAAAACTATATTTCACCATTTGTGAGTGGAAACAAGGTTTACCCCAAAAATTTGTTTGGATTTGTTTGGAAGAAAATATGTCTGCACGATAGCCAGACCAAGTCAAACTATATGGTTGTCTCCATGGTTGGCTTATTCTTTTATTGTATGGATTGTGATTTCTTGTCTCGACATTTGAAAGAGTCTCCCAACACAAACAATCTTGCGCATTCTCTACAATGCCTCTCCCTGCAAATCAATCATTTTATATAAATATCATATGGGCATTGAATGAGGGAAGTTTGAAATGATAATTTGTATAACTGGTCCCTGCAAATAAACAGAGAATGATTATCATAAATAGAAGGCGTGAACAAACTAAATTTGTAACTACAACTCACCTTTGTTAGTGCTGGAGAATATGCTATGATAATTTTCTAACCCTTGAGCATGGACGCGAATATTCTCCCTGCAAAATTGCATGCCCATCATTTTAAAACTCTCGCTCTCTATTAAAACTCTTGTCTCCATCTATCCACTTCTCTCATATAATTTGCTTGCATTGGAGGATGGTTCCCACACTACAACATTGAATATTGCATTTACTTCCTCCTGCCCCATCGTACAACAATGCCAGGATGTATTAACCCTCACGCAAACAAATACTTAACCATTTTGCTTCTGTGTATTGAGGCAACCACGCCGAACAACCACCCCGAGAAACTCCTCTGACACCGAGAAATCTATTTCACAATTGGGCTGACAAAATTCCTAGTGGAAACTTCAAACAAAATAGCCTATCGACTAATTATTGGGTGTATATTTCACAAAAACTAGGAAGACACAAAAAAATGATATTTTTAAAAATGTTACAAAAGATTTGAGTTTCATTGGTAAAAAGTTCAATTAGTTGATAAGCACATTACATGAAGAGTCTTTTTTATCTCTTTTGTAAGTCCAAAAATACCAATAAAATGTCAACTCTCTTCACTTTCAAGTGAAATTGGCTTGAGTAGGAAAAAATAACAATATTTGTGAAAAGAAGGTAGGTTTTGGATGATAGTATTGCATAAGGCAATTGGGCATTGTTGTGTAGGGCTCCTCATTCTAAAATATTAATTGAAGATAATGTTAGCAAGTTGATCTTATTTTTGGCATGATCATATTTGTCCTTCATCAAGTAGTATAGATGCACCCAAACATAGGATTGAACCAAATGATTATGAATTGCATAAAAAACATTGGTTAGACATAAGACAACATGAGATGTAAGTTACATTTTTTGATATGAATCCTCATAAATATTGGGTTTTTGTTTTTTTTTTTGAAAATTTAAGGCCATGATATGTCAAACCAAAGTTTTTAAAACTTGTTGTCTTAACCATATTGAATTTGATCTATAATATCAGGTGTATTGAAAGATCATAGAATAAAATGATAGTTTGGAGAATGTGCCTCCAAAAAGGGTAAGTCAATTCATAACATTCATTTTATGTGATAAAAATGATTATTATGTAGATGGTCCAATGAAATATGCAAAAGGACTTTGTGAAACATGTGGAAATTTAGCCAAATTTACTTTGAGAAATGAAGATACTAACACGACAAAGATCGTAAATTGCAAGAGTTGTAAGTATATAAAGTATCAAACTAAATTTGGAAAATAATCCACAAGGTTAGATTATGTAGAAGAGGAACTACCCATTGAAACATTTATGGAAATTTTTCTTTTAATTGATACAACTAGATACATGCAACATGGATTATTTGCTAAGTGACAAGCTAAAGAGTTTTATTTATTGAGAGATACTTTCTGCTTGGAATAGTTCTATTAGTAGTTGAATTTTTATAAAGTTACTCTTTTATCCATCAAAAGGAGATTCAAAAACATTATTATTATTCAAAGCATGTCACTATTATGGTGCATGTATGTTATCGACATGCACAATTGGATTTGGATAGTGTTGAGAGTACATATGTACAAGTCATTAAGAAAGAGTATCACTTTTATATTAGTGATGATAAAGAGCATGGAACACATTTTGTAGAACATTTCATTAAGAATTTATTTGAAGATTTTGCAAAAAGGGGTGTGAAAATTGAGAAATATTTTGTATGATTAGATGAAACATTCATTAAGAATTTATTTGAAGATTTTGCAAAGAGGGGTGTAAAAATTGAGAAATATTTTGTATGATTAGATGAGTGTGCATCACAATTCAAATCATTAAGTCCATTTTATGTACAATTTGTAGATATCATAGACATGATAATATACCACAACTTTATAATTTCTTTGAGAGTGGACATGGAAAGAGTGAACATGATGGTGTAGGAGCTTGCATCAAACTTTCTCTATGAAAAAATTAAATGAATTATCAAAGACATCATATAAATGATGCTCATGATGTTGTTGAATGATGTAAAAAATACTACACATGTAAGATTGGAACATCTTTAGGGAGGAACCCATGTCCAAATAGAGTACTTTGGGAGATACTAGGTATGTAAATTATTTAAAAATAGTTTGACTTGTTTTAAATATTGTTATTATGTGAGTCAATGCAAGATGATGGGGGTCAAACTAGGCCCTTAAGTGACAATAAAATTCAAAAAAACAACATTAGGAAAATTGACATAAAAATTTGAATAATTATTAACATAATTTGAAAAATATGTAAAAATAGAATTATTAGAAAATTTAATGTAGTTTCTAATATACTAATATTTTTTTGGAAAAAAAGAAATCTATTTGGTGAAAATTTGAAATTTCAATGAAGTAGTACTAAATTTTTAGGAAAAATTTAAAAACAAGTGTATGTCTGACCAACCTAAGTACAAGAAAAAATAATATAATTTTTTGAAACTTTCAATATAAGTAGGGGACACATACTTGGATGTGCCGCATTTTTTTTGTAATTTTTTTGCAATTAAATAATTAGTTATTATTTTTTTATTAATTTTTTTAAAAAATAATACAACTTGTTTGTTTGACCACCATAATTTGGTCAAAAATTTATGAAATTCTTTTTTTTTTAATCCTATAGTATGGGAACCATAGAATGTTCTGCATTTTTTCAGATTCAAAAAATGTGAAATTGTTTAAGAATTATAGATATTTTTGAATTAGCTTATCAATCAACACTTTAGTCCAAATGTATGTAGAAAATAAATAATAGCTATCTATTTAATTCCAAATAAGACATATCTTATATTTTTGGAAAGCTAACAATTTTCTCAATAAACCCTTTTTGTTCATCAAATTTGAATTAAAAAAAAGTCGTAAACCTTTTTTTTGTCATATTGCCACTTTTTGGACCCTCGTGATCCTGCACTCACCCATTTATGTATATATATATATATATATAATTTGTAGGTGTGGATAGAAGAAAAATCCATGAATGTAAGAAGGCAAAGAAAAAAGATATTTGCATTGTGTCATGAGAAAAGATAACTAGACATGGACATAGTGCACTAGGGATTACTCTTATTTTTTATGATTGCATGTTGGGAGATTATAAGGATTTCAAGAGCCAACAATGTGGATATGCCAATGAATGAAATTCAGTGCCACTCTTTGTTACTGACACATATGATGAATATGTAGAAGAAATATTCAAAGACATTTCTTTGATTTCAACTTATTATGACCATATTTTAGGATTGATTAGAAAAGGTACATATCTATCAGTGTGTAGAATTCAGGTATAAATTTCATTTTTGAAAATTCTAATACATGTTGATCTAAAATTTATTTTTAATTTGTTTCTTAAACATTAAATTTCATGAAAAATTATTTTAATTTTATTACATCTCATTTGTGGTGCAAAAGATGTTTTCATGGTAATAACACATGATGGAAATATAAATGGTGTAAGTTATTATTTATTATGTTGTACAAAAGAGAGGATGAAGTTAATGAAACTAGAGACAAGTGATTGAGTTTTATTTCCCATAGGTTTAGTTGTAGTACAATGAACATATCTCAAACAAATCAAAATTGTTCATAGTGGCATTCACTTTATGGATTACTTACCTCACAACATGGGGTATCAGTATAGTCACCTAGTAATTGCTACTAGTCTATCTCTTCATCTAGATCCACTTGCATGTGGACATCCTAAGTGGAGATTAGATAGAGATGACCATGAGAATATATATTATATGTTATTGAAGAGCAATATAAACTAATGGATGTGATATGAAAATTGTGAATGCCAATTATATTTTAAAGTATTCACTAAACTCATGTACTAGTATGGAAAAATATTTCCTTAAAAGTAGATACCAAGTGTGTTAGGTCTACTATCTATCACTCATATCTTACATAGATCACTTTGATAAATATAAATCTATTGAATAAATTGAATGTATTTAATTTTGGCTTAAATGAAACTCTTAATTTTTTTAGAATTCACATGCTATCTATAGATCTAATTATTTTCATTTCATTGTGGCAATCTAGATTTGTTGAATTGCAATCATACATGTAGTTCATAAAGGATTTTAAGTTATTATTTCATGGCATGTACGTGCAGTCTCTATATGATATATATATATATATATATATATGACATAACAGTATCTTATAAGTAGTATTCTTGGACTTACCCCCCCCTCGTGGACCATCAAAAAGTGGATCGAAGACACGCAAGCTTTATTAAGGAAATTTGAAAAAGTGAAAGTGTCACACACCTATAGAGAAGCCAATATGGTGGCGGATTTCTTCGCCAACGAAGGGGTTAAGAAAGGTGGGGAGAACACGTGGAGGAAGAATGACAACCTCCATAATGAAGTGAAAGCGCTAATTTATTATGATTCAGTGCATGGGAGAGAAGGAAATCTTAGTCATGATGAAATGGATAAAGATCCAGTACATCGATTTCATTAGATTTGATGGGACCGACGTCACTTTCTTTTTCAAGAAGAGTCTGCGGCACGCTTTCTGGGTGTTCGACAGAAATTGCCTAAACGGGACCCAAAACAACCATTCTGAGTGGTATTACAGTGGGTTGACTATGGGTGGAGAAAGGAAACGCGTGGAGCCGAGCAATTTCCAGGAGCATAGAAAGAATACTAAAGCTTGGGAAAGAATTGAAAAGGGAGGTTTAGTCCCTTATATGGAAAAGCTCCATGGTACGGATGAAGAGATGCTGGACTATTTTGTCAAAAATTGGAAAAATGGAGAGATCGTGTTGTTTGGAAGGAATGTTAAGCTAAGTGAGGACTTAATTGGTGAAATAACAGGTCTCTCGACTGAGGGTGTTAAATTCTACCGTGATCGACGTTTCTTTGATGAAGCGGTTATCAAGTTTCCCAAAAAAGACAAGGAGAAAGTGAAGATGGTCAAGGTTGCTAACAGTTACTTTGATGTGGAATCCATAAAATCTATTTGGCGGAAAGTTTTAAGAGTCATCATGGAATATATTACGGTTGATGGACGCTTTACCAGAGCCTATGGTTACCACTTTTCCATTTTGAATCATTTCCGTCATAAGGTTCGTATATCTTTGCCTTTCTACTTATTTTCCTCTTTGAAGAATTGTCTCGATGATGTGGAAAGAAACCCTAGGAGGAATGCTATTATCCACCTTGGTCTTGTTAGGCTCATTTTTGAGCATTTTCAAAATCTTCCTGCACTGCCTAAAACTATAGATATTGAAGAGTTGGATGATGAGGAAACTGAAAGTAGTAAGGAAATTGAGCCCCGGGCCCCCCCTGCTTGTGCTCCTGTTGGCCTTGATACCTTTGCTCCCCTGTCTTTTTCCGGTCGAAAAATCTAAAAGTTCCTGCCCCATTGTCTTATCCTATACGACATCCGCTGCCTGAGGACCCTAGTCCGGATCTGGCTCCTCTGCATTGTCTTAACCCCCAGCCGTCTCCTGGGTGCCCCACTCCGGGTTTGTCCCCTGGTTTTAAAGGTAACCCTGTTATGAAACTTGTTTCGTACTCTGGAAATTCTATGGAGATCATCTCTGAGAAGCCCTTGGTTAGTAAGGATTCGGCCCCTAGTGCCCCTGTTTCTGGACAAGTTGGGAATGACAATTTTGAAACCCCTATTCAGGATGAAATTAATTCTGTCCTGAAAATGCTCAAGCCTGAGGAAATGGTTAGTGTTGCGGAAAAAAGTACAAAGGGTCTTTTTACCGTTCTCAAATGGACCCAGAAAGAAGTTTGTGATTTGAAAGGCCGTATCACTGTTCTCAATAATAAGGTTATGGAACTGGAGCAGAAGATCAGTTGGGACAGAAGAGTTAGTGAGGAACAGGAAATTCCTTTACCGAGGAAAAGACAGCAACTACAGGAGGATAGATTAACAAGTATTGAATGTAATATGTTCAAGTTTGGACAAAACATAAGGGCCACTGTTGCAAACAACCACAAAATCGCAAGGCATAATACAATCATCATAAATGCGATGGTGGAAAAGCTTGAAAAAAGTCAAAAGGGTTCGCTGGTGGTGGATTTGGATGTGAACAGAGGCGGCAGCAAATCGGCCGGTGAAGGTATTTCGACTCATACCAGAGCAAACATAAAAAGGAAAACCCCGACTTCTTCACACACGGTTCAAATCCTTAGGCAGGGGTTACAGGATATGCAGAATGTTGAAAAAGAAGCTGAGGAGTTACTGAATAATTTGGAGTAACTTGGTGTTTGGTTTTCTGGTTTTTTTGGGTGGTCCTTTTTTTGGACCCTGCTGTCTTTTGTTGCTGTCGTTTCCTTTTTGGGACAGCTGGTCGGTTGTTGGTACTTTTTATGTTTATCTTTCGTTTGTTTGAACTTCGTGGTTTCAGGTCCCTGTAAAACCTATTTTTTTCCTTTTCAAAAATAGTATCTTATAAGTAGCCTTTGACTTAGGTGTGCTAGGGCTTCAATAGCTTACAATTTTAAATAGTTCTTAGACTTTAAATAGAATTCACATGATACATTTACTATGGATCTATTTTTTTTTACATTTTAAATTGTGGGAGGATATTTTTCATTTAAAGTATATATTCTTTCAAATAAGTTTATGTGAAGCTCTTTTAGATTGCATGATGTGCATAGTTGGGAGCATCTTCAATTTTTTCATAAAGATTTATATTATTATATTACATGTATTTTTTCATATTGGGAGAATTTAATTTTAATTTAAATGATAATTTCCTATGGAATTATATTTAAATGCATATAGTTCAATAATTAAAAGGTGTTTTATGATTTTTTTCATTCTTCAATTCTTCATGATAGATCATATCTAATTTTGAACCACATTGATATGATGTTACATGATCTATTATTGAGCTTTTTTCATCTCTATCTAGACTATCTTCTTGCATGGGATTATTTCACGTTCATCATATTAAATAGAAAACATATACCCCTTCTATATCATAGATCTATATTGATATAGTAGCTTAACCTTCTAGTGATACATAGATAGTGATGATAATAATTTATGTGGTGGGATCCATTATTACAAGTATATTACCAATTTAGGGTCATCTATAACTATCATGTTGTGTTCTCCCACCCTAACCTAGAGGGACCTTGGCGATTAAACAAAATTAGTGCCATAGTCATGTGTACTAAATAGATATGAACAATTTTCTACCAATTTTTTGTTCCCATGTACAAGTAAGTTTTTTTTTTTCTATGTTAGAAACATTGTGATATGGAGTTTTAATTTTATACATATAAAAGAGCTATCATTCAAGTGGATAAGATGAATTCCACGTAAGAGACCTCTAGTGAAGTGAAGAGCATTTTGGATCCAATACGTGGGCACCAAAAGACCTCTATATATGGCTACAAGATTTCATATACCTTTATGTATATCTAAACACCCCTAATTTTTTTGTAGCCTAACCATAGTTGAGATTCATCCATCTAAAATATGTAATGAACCAACAAATTTTATTCGTAAGAACTTCCCATTGCATAATTTAGAGATAGGATAGTGGGCAATGAGTATGATCCTAGTCAGGTTTGTAGTTAGGAGTCTAAAGATTATTTGACCAACACTAAATTGGTGTGCTTTGTGATGATAATTATCTTGCATCTCATATAGACTATATATATATATATATATATAGGATTTAACTCATTGCTTAGTTCTATATTACATGATATATTTATTTTCTTCTATGGAATTGCTTTGTGCAATGAATTTCTTTGTGATATATTACACCATGCTTATTGTTGTTTTTACTTGTAAACTAATAGTAGTTTAGTAGATTTTTTATTATTGATTGAGTGAATTTATACTTATAGTTAGTTGATGAAACATTGAAATGGTTTAATTCATCTTGTATATATAAATACACAATTTTCTAAAAAAATAAATTTTAACTTTACTATTATTCTATTTAACTTTTCTATTATAAAGTTTTTATGAAACAATATTATTTGAAAAATCTATTCATTTGTGATGCTAGGTTTAGTTGTGTATGATAAAACCATCTAAGCATATCCCAAAATCATGACATTCCATGAGACTATGCATGATTTTATTGAGAATTTATTAAATAATTCACATTCTTTTTTATATTAAACCCCACAATTTTACATTTATTTATCAAGGTATAAATCAACTATAATTCATTATTTGTTTAAAATTAACTTCAAGTTTGAAGTTCCCATTTTGAAATGGACTTGAGCTATGTGATTGTACACTAGATATTAGTAAATTGTGACTGTAGACATCCAAATTTTACCACTCCCATGTGGTCAAATTCATCCCCTTTATACGCCTATCTCATATTCCCCATTAATATTAATTAAATAATTTATTTAATTAATAATTCACCTTTTTCCTAAGGTTTCTAAAGTATTTAATTTAATAATTAAATACTTTACCTTTCACCCTTTCTTCTCTAAATTAAATAAATCCATCAATTTATTTAATTTAGTCATTTAGCTTTTTGAATTTAAATCAATTTTAAATTGTCCCTTTTCCTCTCCCCTTGTCACATCCTCCATAATCTTCTTCCAATCTGGATTAGTTTAATTAATCCATGATTAGGATGTGCACACCCTTAATCAGGATTAGTGTCACATCCTCCATATTTTGCCACTTGTCTCTAATCCTTCATTAGTCTTCTTAATCACCTATTTGCACAACCTTAATCTAATCCTCTTTCCATCTTTGGTATGTCCTTCGAGTCAACCTTTCATAAGTGTTTTCCTTTTTAAGCCTTGACCTCTTCCCCGTGTGAATTAAAAATTCACATTTATTCATTCAATGCTTCCCTCTTCCTCATGTAGGTTGTTGGAAAATTCTAAATTCTCTCACAAGTCACATCAGTCACATGGGACAAGGACTTCCTTTATGAGGACCTTGTCTTATCCTCGAGGTACTTCCAATCATGTGAATTTAAAATTCACATTTATTCTCCCAACCACTTCTCTCTTCCCCATGATGATAAGTGAGGAATTCTAAAATTCTTCACTTGTCACCATCCTTCCACATGGGGACAGGAACTTCCTTTTTGAGGAAATCTTCCCCTAATCCCAAGGTATGTGCAAGTACCTCCACCTCACATGTTATTTTTTCCATCTCATTTCCACATGGCAAGATGTGAGGGCTTGTGTGCCCTCAACTCACCAGAACCCTCCATCTTGCCCACGTTGGCTAAATCCTAGCCATTCATTTCTCTAGAGATTCATCCCCTAAAATAAGAGGATTTTGTCTCATTTCTCTCATTCATTCATCACATTCAAGCCTTCAAGCAATTCAACTCTCAAGCACTTGGACTCTTAGCCACCATTGTTGCATTCTTCAAGCTTCCATTGCATACACTTTCACTTGCTTATCCAAATACCCACATCTCTCATTGCATTCATCATCCAACCTAGATCATTTTACATATCATTTCAACATATTTGCCATCAAGGGGCACACATCAAATCTTCATCAAAGGGCCAACCAAGAAGATCAACTTAGACAAGGTATATCTCTTGCTTTAATCTTTGTTTTGTTCAAGTTAAACTAGGTTTAACTTGAGGTGGGGTTGTGTGTGTTTCTCGTTTGCATTTCTGTGTTTTGCACCTTTTAGGGTAGGAAATCACGTTGCACCCATTTTTGGCATGCCCAGTGGGACCCACAAACGGGTCTGCTCTTTTATTGTGCTCTATTGTTTGAATTTTTGCAGGTTCAGGTTACACAGAGGTGACTCCATAACTAACAGGGGTGACCCTGCCCTCAAGACAGGTGACCCCTTGTAGAATCACCCATCTAGGAAATAGGGGCAAATCTACTCCCTGTTTCTTGAACAAGTGACTCTGCCCCTAGAATAGGCAACACTACCCCTGACAGGGGCGATCCTTCCTCGAAGAGGGGCGATTCTGCTATCAAAAGGGGTGATTCTGCCCCAGATAGAGGCGATTATGAGGTAAACAAGGACTTAAAGTGTTATTTCCAGAGTTTGTTTCTTGTCATTTTTTTAGTACTGACCCCCTAACTTGTTTTTTTGGTGAATGTGCTTGTTTTTACTAAAGTTTTTGTAGTTGTTTCACATTTTTCCAAGGCCAGAGATCTAGACTACTAACAATTTATTACAGAACGATCAGTCCCAGTGTAGCTAGTCTTGTTTGCTTGCTTGTTTTTCAAACTAGTTAGGCACATAGATCTAATTAGGGGGATCCAATATATCTAATTGTTGTGCTTGAAAGTGGAATATTGACATATCCAATCCCCTTGTGCCATTCAACGATCCTGGGTGAAGAGAAATCATAGTCCACTTAGTCCTTTCTGTTACCTAGAAGGCACTAGATCGTCCAAGCTTTTCCTTTGCACTTTGTGCGAGCTTGGGAACTAGCCTAAAAAGTCTAATGTTTTCTTTTAGCAGGACTTGCTTGGGGATTTCATCACCCCAAGGGAAGATCATAACCATGTGTACCAGTAGGGTATATAAGGGGGGGAGAGCCAAAGTTGTACCCCAATCCAGTCATGTCGTGTATGGTGAAGCGTCGAAGCTAGGGTGATACCTAGTTAAGACATGAAGAGTTGGTCTGAGTTTCCAGTACCTCGCTGGAGCTTCTGACTCACGCCTATGACAGGGTGGTGTTCATGGTTGTGTCTCACATACTGTGTGTATATCGAGGATTCCCTAGTTTTCCTTGTTCAGCCTAAATAGAGGAGCGTGTTGGCCGTACCCATCTTACTAATCTTAGGATTGTGTTGCTTGAACTGTCTTTTTTGTGCAAAACCAGTGCATGTCTTATTAGTCGAGTCAACCTTTTCGTTTTGCTTGCTATTTGTTTTGTTTTATGTCCTTTGCCATAGCTATTTTTATCCAAGTTAAGTCCAAGTCAACTAAGAGGGGCAACCTTTCCCTTAATAGAGGTGATTCTGCCTCTAACAGGGGCGACCCTACTGTCCATAGGGGAAACCATGCCTTCTGTTTGAGTCATTTCACAATCTATTCCTATCAAAATCACCTGTCCTTCACTGAATAGGAAACCTTGCTCTTAACAGGGGTGATTCTGCCTCTAACAAGGGCGACCCTTTTGTCAATAGGGGAAACCATGTTGTCCATAGGGGTGACCTTGCCTTTTGTTTGAGTCATTTCACAGTTTTTTCCTGTCAAAATCACCCATCCTTCACTAAATAGAAAAGTTTGCCCCTTACTTGGGGGAGCCTGCCCCAGAGAGGGGCGACCCTAACCTTAACAGGGGTGATTTTTCCTCTGAGTTGGGCGACCTTGCCCCCCAGTTGGGAAACCTTGCCCCTCAGTTGGGTGACCTTGCCCCCTAGTTGGGTGACCTTGCCCCCAATTGTGGAGCATCCATTCAGTCAATCCCGTCTTCCATTCAGTCAATCTGTTCATCCATCTCGTCCGTCCATTCATTTGTTCAATTAGCCCGTTTACCCATTAGGAGCATCCATTTTCTCGTTATGAGCATCCGTTTACCTATTGGAGCATTTGTTTTCTCATTCTGAGCATCTGTTTTCCTATTCAGAGGGTTCGTTCTCCCATTTAGAGAGTTTGTTCATCCATTCGGTGGATCCATTTATCTGTTTAGAGAGTCCATTTTCCTATTCTAAGAGTTTGTTTTCTCGTTTCGAGCATTCGTTTTCCCATTTAGAGTGTATGTTCTCTTGTTTAGAGAGTCTGTTCATCCATTTATCTATTTAGAGAGTTTGTTTTCCCATTTTGAGAGTCTATTTCCCCATTCTGAGAGTTTGAAAGTTGTTTAGGTGACCTTTCCCTCTAGTTGGGTGACCTTGCCCCCCAGTTGGGCAACCTTTCCCCCCAGTTGAGTGACCTTTCCTCCCAGTTGGGTGACCTTTCCCTCTAATTGGGTGACCTTTCCCCCAATTGGGTGACCTTACCCCTCAATTGGGAAACCTTGCACCCTGGCTAGGCGATCCTGCACCTTGATCTTTGTCCAAAAAGTTAATCTATTTCCTAAGCCATTTGCACCTTTTGTTCATCTGTAATGTCCACTTTAGTCCATATGCAGGTCATCCATTCATTGTCTAAATCAAATAGACACATCTTAGAACATCATTAGAGTCTATATCCATCATCAATTCATCAATCCCAATCACCTAGACTTCGTTTTAGGGGTTTTGATTTTTATGCAGAAACTTCTAGAGGCCATAACTTTTGACTCGGATGTCTGTTTGGGCTGAAATTTTATGGGTGATTGTATTATGAGGTGGCATGTGGATCCCCAATCCACTTTTAGTCAGTTGGCTCTCGTTTCGACACATTTTTTAGTTTTTGAAAA
The DNA here is from genome assembly GCA_007258455.2 of Sequoia sempervirens. Taxonomy (NCBI): domain Eukaryota; kingdom Viridiplantae; phylum Streptophyta; class Pinopsida; order Cupressales; family Cupressaceae; genus Sequoia; species Sequoia sempervirens. The sequence continues at coordinate 46,047,842 of VDFB02000008.1, forward strand.
ATTATTTTCATTAATAACTCGGAATGCATGTCTCATATTTAGGGTGTTAGTTGGCAATTCATTTAGTTTTATGATTTTTTTGGGAAAAAATTGGACTCTCAAAGATATTCCTATGCAGTTACCTAAAATGGAAAAATTTGACAATTTTTTAAAATTGCCAAATCTAGAAAAAATTGATTGTTAGCACCTTACGTCCTCTAGTTAAAACCCCTAAACCTGGTGTAGAATCAATCCCATCACATCATCCAATCATCTTAATTTGAGCTTAAATCCAATCCTAATCTGAGCTTTAATCTAATCCCAATCTGAGCTTAACCTAAAGCCCAATTTATGCTTTAGTCCACTGCCATCCAAGATCTTTTGATATCAAAACAAATCTTAAGATCCATTCCTCAATCTTCTTCCAATCCATCCTATTTATTCTTTCATCACCTTTTCTTTCCTACTAATCGTCTATTCCCATCTTTTCAATCCCTATCCATCTAATTCAACATCATGAATCCTTATCCTTCACCAATGCAACCAAAAATAGTAGTTAAGGGGAATCCTAATTACATTGACGATAATAATGAGAGTCTTGTTGATCAAGAGGTATATGAAATAGATCCCCTTGATGTTATCATTTCTAGTAAGCTTTCCCTGAGAACCACCCAAAATCCGATCACTCATCCAAGCTAGCCCATCACATCTTCACCCACATCTACTAGCAATCCTTATGCTACCTTTGACAAGGGATATCCATTATCTTCCCCTACCGCATCTCCATCATCTACATCTTTCTCTTATCCAACACCCACATCCTCTTATCCCAATCTATCATCCCAATCTTCTCATCCTAATCTACCATCCCAATACTCCTATTACAATTCCCCATCCATGTCCCCCTATCCTAATCCTCCTTACGAGTTCGCCCATCCTAATCCTAAATTCACACCTTCTTATCTTAATCCTATATCCCCATCAACCTATCCTAATCCAACATCCACATCTTCCTATCCTAATACACCATCTATGTCAACCTATCCTAATCAAACATCCCAATCTTTTTGTCTTAATCAGTTATCCCAATACCTCTACTACAATCCACCACTTGTATCTTCTTATCCTAATCCACCACCTACATCCTCTTGTCCCAATTAATGATCCATGTCTTCCTATCCTAATCCACCATCCCGATCTTCCCAACCAAATCCTCCTTCCCAATACCCTTACTACAATCCACTAGCCACACCCTCTTGTTCTAATCCACCATCCATATCCTCCTATATTACTCCATCTTCCACTCCACCATGTCCTAATCCTCCATCTACTCCCAATCCTACATCCAATCCCATTTCCCCATCTAATCCTAGTCCACCAATCCATAATCCTAATTCTCCACCAACCCATAATCCTTCATCCACTCCTACCGCGCCATCTAAGCCTAGAGTATGCACAATTCTCAGTCCAGAGGTTCTCCAAGGACTCATGACAAAGAATACATCCCCAACTCCACATCTTCAAGTCATGGAACCATGCTGCCCCACTCCCCCATGTACGGTCACTAGTGATGAGGCCCTTCTCCATACCACACCTATCATTATTGTTACCACCCCTAACACCACCCAAACCGTTGAAACAATCAAACCCACTGAATCCATTGAACCCCCATCTCCTACTATGAGATCCACTGAGCTCATCAAAGATAACAAAACCCAATAACAATCTTCTACTCCTAGATCCACCCAATTTGGTGAAGACACTCAAGTCCAATCCACTCCTCTCACTCTTAGTATCACTGAAATTCATTCTCAGGAACTTCATGAATCCTCTATCCTTCCATCTCCCTCACTTGAGGAGTTCCTCCAACATTCCATCATCATGCCACCCACACAAGATGAGTCATGCCAAGAGCTTGATCCAAAGCATACCAACATATCCCCTTCTCCACCTCAAGATCATAGCCCCCCATCCATTCATCCCATGATCCCCTTGTCACTCAAGATCCAATTACTCCATTGCATGAGCCCCTATCACCCATGACCATAACTCTAGATCCTATCATATCACCTAATCCCTCTCCTGATCCCTTACCACTCACTCCTCCTGATCAAGATGCTACTATCCCATCATCTCCATCCCATGATCCTCCATCATCATCTAACCCCACTATCCCCACACCACTTTTATATTCCCTCGGTACTCTCACATTCATTCATGGTGGTTTCCTTGCAGACGAGGAATTGAGCATATACACCACCCATCCTCCACCTAATATTGGAATCATATCATTCTTCCAAAATAAAAGTATCCTACCATAGATTGAATGCTCAAGAGAATGAACTATCAAGGAAAAGGTTTAGGCCTTCATGAGCAAGGTATTTTATAGCCCATCCATGTCAAAGAAAATCCATGTACACAAGGTCTTGGATATATCTCTCAAGACTCACAATCCAAAAATTTTGTTACAACCTCTATACGTCCTCAATGAGCCTCCTCAAAAAGAATGGTAGGCTCTTCCTGTCACTCCACTAAACCATTTGCCACCATCCCCCTCCATCGTATCACCTCAAAATGACCATCCATATTCCTCCTTTGTCTTCTGAATCCATTTTGGGTCCTTATGTCCCTTCATCCACCATCTCCCATCCTTCATCTACTTCATCCATTTTGGGTCCTTATGTACCTCCATCCACCATCACACATCCTCCAGGTACTAAGTCCATTTTGGGCCCTTATACCCCACAATCACCCCCTCCATCTCATCCTATCCATCCATCACCTATCCATGTCACCCATCATAAACATCCCTCTCTCATGCTCCCCAACCAGGATCAACAAAGGCACATATGTACACATCCTCCATCCACATATCATCCCCAAAATCCAACCTCCATCACTCCACATCATCCATCTCCTCACACCCATCCCATTGCTATTAAAATCACTTTGGATACCAAAGTAAAAATGCATAAATCTAAACATCCACATGAATCTAAAGCTCCTCATGTCCCCTTAAAAATACATGTTGAAGAAAAGAAAAATCAAATCCAAATCTAAATCAAACCCCCAGGCCACAAAATCCCACCAAAGCAAAGATCAAAACCATGTGGATCCCAAGGAAAAAATATGCAATGCCTTCAAATGAAAAATTTGTAACAACATCCAAAGTTGCTAATATAAAAGCTAAACATACGTCCCCTCCATCTCCTAAATATGTTTTGGGTCCTTATGTCCCAAAATACACTATCCCATCTCCTCCATTATCCCCACATCATCCATCCATTAATCCTCCTATTATTTCACATCCACCACCATATGTGTCAATGTTGGTCCTGAACTCATTACCCCATCACATACCTACCCCATCATTCCATCCACACACTTTCCAACATCCCATCCATTATCCCACATATATCCCACATCAAATCCCTTTAATCCATTCTCTTGTATAATCCATTTATCCTAATAAGGTTGTACCAACATCCAATAGTCATTTTGCATGTGGGCTGTTGTTACTGCATATGGAACTTGATGCTTGAGTCCATATATCATCTTATCACATATACTATAAATCCACTTATCCAAATCCCTATCCTTATCCATTTCCATCCACATTCTATCCAAAAATCAAAAATAAAATAAAAATAAAAATAAAATAAAATAAAATTCAAAAAATTCAAAAAAAAAAAAAAGTAAAGCAAAATAATTCATCCAATGGTGAAAACTTGGAAAACAAGTGCCTTGGATAAGTACCGTGATGAAAACTTGGAAAACAGGCGTCATGTGTAAATCCCCCATCCATCTTACTTCCTCACTTGGGGACGATTGCATCCCCTTCATCCATCTCCTCTATCCCACCTATCACATCCCAATTATCCCAATCCCATTTACATACTTTGGAAACCTATTGGAATACATTCCCCTCACCTATACACTATCCTAATCCTCATCCACATCCATCTACCTTCCTTTTCCACTAGTCGTGCTACCACCAATCTCCCTTCCTTATCCATGCATCCTATTTACATACATCTCCCTCCCTCATCCACCCATCATATCCTCCTCTATTTATCTACTTTCTCTTCCCATCCACTCGTCTTCCATCCCTTCAGCCTCATCATACATGATATATCTAGAGGAATATTCTAACCTTGTACCATAGTCAGAGACATCATTCATCGATCCTATCATCCCTTCCATACCACTATTACTATCTCCCCATCCATCCATCCAAACAATCCCTTCCATCTTCCCATCCTTATCTTCCTATCCATCCATCATCACATCCCTTCCATATCTCCATCCTTATCTTCCTATCCATCCATCGTAGCATCCCTTCCATCCCCTATCCTTGTCTCCCTATCCATTCACCTCTATCCTCATCCCATCTCATAATCCCTTGTCATTGGTATCTAGATATAGGCTTCCCCCCATGCAATCCAATGCCATCTATATCATCATCATCACTCCCAATTCTTTCACACATCTTTCCAATCTCCTATCACTTATCATCACTCATCTCTCCATCATATCATCCTCCCAATTCATCTTTTGATGCTTTGAATAACTATCCCATCCCTAAGCTTCGTCCAATCACCACCATCCTATCCAACAAGTCTATCTTGTCTCATCGTATCGGTTCCATCATTTTATCAACTTATCTTGCTCATCTCATTATCCTTTATCCATCGTTTGTATTTGGTATTTTGTCAAACTACATTGCCCCTACGCTTTCATGTAGGCAAGGTCGATCATTTGATCCACCCCTAAGGCTTTGCTTTGCTTTGGTTTTTGGTCAGTCCAGTCGTTGTCCTCCATCATTTTTCTACTTTTATCCATGGTCTTTTCTTGAACTATGAGGGCTCTACGCTTTCACGCAGGCAAGGCTAATCTTTGATCGACCCCCAAGCCCCTAGGTCTTTAGGGTTTGTTAGTCTTGTGTCTCGTGTCTTGTGTCATGTTGTCAAGTATGTCCTTATTTGGCTGGTTCTTCATAAATGAGATCCACTTGTATCATGAGATTTAGTCAGTTTTTGGCGTCTCCTACATCATATCGATCTTTTAGTTTAGTATCCATCTTTGGTCTCAACAGGATGCATCCTTCCTAGCAGACCTCATTAATCCCATCCATCCTCTCGATCCTATGACAAAGGACATTTGAAATTGATTCTGATCTTTTGATGCTTTTGGATTTTGTTTATCATTTGAGCTCCCTATCACAACTCATCAAGGTCGTCATGATCTATCATATCATGGTCTATTTTGATTGGTAAAGATAGGGGCATATCTTGCTCTTTTGTTTGTTGTTGTATTCTAGGTTGTCTCACGTAGTACCCACCAAGACTTGTACGGTCATGTGTTATGCTAAGGAATCTTTTTATGCTTGTGGTTATCCCAATGCCTGGCTTGACCAAGGTCTTCGCGACTTTGGGTTGTTGGGATAGCCTTCTTGTCTTTTTTTTTTTATGCATTCAACACTAATCCTCCTTGGTTTCACATACCATGGTACCTAGTGTCTTATGCTATAGGAAAAATTAGTGCTCTGAAAATGGAAAATTGCATTAGGATTGCATTTCATGATCAATTCCATTGCATTGCATCTATACCTCATCTATGACCTATGATTTTGGTTGTACAAACATTCATCCCCCCATCTCCTATTCTTCTCAGGATACCTATGGTTATTGATAGGTGTAGTTTCACACCCATATTCCCTTAATTTTGTAATGATTATAGGGAAAGTACTTGCCAATAAACTAAAGCAAGTATGATACGCCTACCATCAACTCTCATCGCTATGCAAGCCCTTATTTACACTCATGTTCATATTGCATTCCATTTCACATTAGGCCATCTCACATCTCCACCCAATCTTAATCCATTCAATCTAACACAAATCATCTAATCACATCCTTGGTCTTGTTCCCAGCCTTGCTACAAGCCTTGATCCAATCATCATCATCGTCATCATAATTGAGATGTATCCTTCCCTCATCAAAAACACTTTCATCATCATAATCAAGATGTATCCTTTCCTCATCAACAATACTTTCATCATCAGGATGTATCCTTCCCTATCCTCATGTTGTTTCAAGATATATCATTCCTTCATTGACAAAAATCCATCCATCATCAACCCATTTTGGCTTGTAGCTTGACTAGGGAAACATCACTTTTGTCCTTAAATACATTTGTGCTTCCCAATCTCCTATCGCTTATCATCATCTCTTATCCATCACTTTGCATCATCTTCCCCATCTTCCCTTTCATCATCTCATCCATTTCAAGAGCACACCCGTATTCTCTTGAACCTGCATGTCCTCTTGAGGGGCATCCTCAACCCCTAATATTCATGTTCACCCCCATCATCTTTCTTCCTAGTCACTACTTTGAATGACTGGGGCATCTTTTCCAATCTAACCATCTTCTTTTTGGTCCTATCTTTTAATCTTCTTTGAAATAATGCTACTTCATAGCACCATCTCAAAGAGGGGAAAAATGTAGACATCCAAATTTGACCACTCCCATATGGTCAAATTCATCCCCTTTATTTGTCTATCTCATATTCCCCACTGATATTAATTAAATAATTTATTTATTTAATATTTCACCTTTTCCCTAAGGTTTCTAAAGTATTTAATTTAATAATTAAATACTTTACTTTCACCCTTTCTTCTCTAAATTAAATAAATACATCAATTTATTTAATTTAGTCATTTAAATTTTTGAATTTATATCAATTTTAAATTCTCCCTTTTTCTCTCCCCTTGTCACATCCTCCATAATCTTCTTCCAATCTGGATTAGTTTAATTAATCCATGATTAGGATGTGCACACCCTTAATCAGGATTAGTGTCACATCCTCCATATTTTTTCACTTGTCCCTAATCCTTCATTAGTCTTCTTAATCACCTATTTGCACAACCTTAATCTAATCCTCTTTCCATCTTTGGTATGTCCTTCGAGTCAACCTTTCATAAGTGCTTTCCTTTTTAAGCGTTGACCTCTTCCCCATGTGAATTAAAAATTCACATTTATTCATTCAATGCTTCCCTCTTCCCCATGTAGGTTGTTGGAAAATTCTAAATTCTCTCACAAGTCACATCAGTCACATGGGACAAGGACTTCCTTTATGAGGACCTTGTCTTATCCTCGAGGTACTTCCAATCATGTGAATTTAAAATTCACATTTATTCTCCCAACCACTTCTCTCTTCCCCATGATGATAAGTGAGGAATTCTAAAATTCTTCACTTGTCACCATCCTTCCACATGGGGACAAGAACTTTTTTGAGGAAATCTTCCCCTAATCCCAAGGTACATGCAAGTACCTCCACCTCACATGTCCTTTTTTCCATCGCATTTCCACATGGCAAGATATAAGGGATTGTGTGTCCTCAACTCACCATAGCCCTCCATCTTTCCCATGTTGTCTAAATCCTATCCGTTCATTTCTCTAGAGATTCATCCCCTAAAATAAGAGGATTTTGTCTCATTTCTCTCATTCATAATTCATCACATTCAAGCCTTCAAGCAATTCAACTCTCAAGCAATTGGATTCTTAGCCACCATTGTTGAATTCTTCAAGCTTCCATTGCATACACTTTCACTTGCTTATCCAAATATACCCACATCTCTCATTGCATTCATCATCCAACCTAGATCATTTTGCATATCATTTCATCATATTTTCCATCAAGGAGCAAACATCAAATCTTCATCAAAGGGCCAACCAAGAAGATCAACTTAGAAAAGGTATATCTCTTGCTTTAATCTTTGTTTTTTTCAAGTTAAGCTAGGCTTATCTTGAGGTGGTGTTGTGTTTGTTTCTCGTTTGCATTTCTTTTTGTTTTGCACCTTTTAGGGTAGGAAATCATGTTGCACACAGTGACAATGTGTTAAATATAATGAAATATATCTATAAACACATGTGTACATTCCAAAATTATAAATGAGGTCATGTTATATATATACATGAATAAATAAATATCCATATAAACATGTAATATCCATATAAACATAAATACATCTATGTGTCAAATATAAGTCCATGAATATATAAAAGTTCATAAACATATAAATATATAAATGTCCATGAAGATATTTGTGAGAAAATCCTAATCGAGTGACTCTTAGAGTGAGAATCTTACTCTAATAGATGCATAGAGCCCTACAATTAAATATAATTATTAAATTATAATATTGATTTTAAATATTAAATTTGTGGGAGGTCTAATTGTACAAGTATATATGGTTTAAATAATAAATATCTTGAACCTTTCCACTATCATCAAGTGAAGCATGTGAGTGTGTGTGCTCTAGCCTCAAACTATCTTGAGTATCACCTATTGGATCAACCTATAAATGCAATGTAATGAAATATTGATTTCAAATATAATTTATTACATACCTAACTACAAGCATATATGTTTTAAATTATTTAAATATTTGACCTATCCACTTCTATCAACTGAAGTGTGGGCGCATACATGCTCTATCCTCAAATTAGGAGTATCAACTATTGGCTCTATATAGTTGCATATATATCTTGCAATATCTCATATAAAGCTTTACCATCCCTTAGTTCAGATCTAGCAATGATGTGTGCAATAGACTATTTGTAATGTCCCCTACTTGGGATATTTTTAGATTTTCCCAATTAGAACAATTAGAATAAAAAATAAGAAATTTAATATATTTAAGACGGTAAATTTATCAATTGAAATGCCCTTATAAGATATGAATCCTAGTTTAGGTCTTGTACATAGTATGTAATGTCCCCTAGTGAGGGAGTACCCGATTTTTTCCCAAATTAACAAATCCAATAATACAATTTATTTACAAGAGTGTTCTTTCACTAAATTACACAATAGCAATTGAATTTAGGAAAATGATCATCAAACAAAATGATAATGTAACATGCACACTATAGCCAACCATATTAGGAACTTGAGGGGAAAAACACAATGGGCTCTGAGATAATGTCCTCCACAAATAAGCCCAAGAGCGTTGAACAACCAACCAAGTCAATCTGATCCCTTGGCCCACAAGCAATCCAACTCAATGGGTAGTCTACTTAATTCATGGAACCTGTACTCCCGCATCTCTTTATTATGTTTCCTTGTCAATTCCTAATATGATTTTTATCCCCTAAAGTTGCACCCTGTTGAACCTGATGTCCAACGCCTCAGTGTAACATTGGGAGACGTCCAAAGATGTGGGTTTCTTGTAAGCAGAGGTCAACCTCCGGAGAAGGCCGACTTCCTTTGGTGTCACCTAAAACTACTCCTAAAACTACTGATTTTTTGAAGGAAAAGGGAGAGAGATAATGCATAAAAATGAAAATTAAACTCTAAGGTGATGCACCGAAATGACAGGAACCATGAGATACTCGAGCTACACTTGAATATTGGTGATAGCCATGAGACTGCACAACAAGATCCTGTAGATCACACATTCAAACAGGTTTGACATGCACATGCCTTTAAGAAGGAAAGACAAATTTTCACAAACTAGAAGCTCATGTGCAGGATTAAGTAAACACAGTTTGTAACCTACATGATACTACTTCTGCAAAGAAAGGCACGACATGAAACAAAAGCTATAAGGAAAGAGAAAATTTCACTAAGTAGCTCAATGAATCACTTAAAAAGAATGTACTATACTTGACAAGAATCAGAAGGAAGAATGATGGACCATCAGTAGTAACCAAGGTAGATTTTATATAACATGCTCCAAATTGAGTTACAAAATCTTGCTAGTCTGAGAGAGGACTGCAAAAGGGTCACAGACTTCAGAAGAGCATACATCAGAACTCCTTTACAAAAAGGAAAAAATTCCTTATATACAGAAAAGACCTCGGTCCCTTAGGGCTTTACAAAAAATATCAGTCCTCGAAAGATCTCCCATAGATCTTTTGATTGAATTAAATGTCGCACCCCTGCGTGTCCTTGTTGTGTGTGTCGGTGAAAGACTATTTCCTAGAGAGACCCTTAGATCTTTTAAAGCTACCAGGTGTATTTACTTTTGGTCCTTGTGTCCACCTACTGAATCCCCCTGTTGAGCACCTTGAATGCTCTTAAGTCCAGAATAGATACACATTGGTTCTCATTCTATTGATTCTCTTGGCACTAGTCAAGCTGCCAACGATTCACCCGTAGCTCTCCTTGATTGGCTGGGCACACTACATGCAGACTCCCCATTTCCTCACGTGTTACATCGAAGATCTTTCCCGTTTGCCAAGACTCCTTTCCGTCGGCCAGACCTCACATCGATATGACTTCATTGGCGGGACCGCTGGCTTTCTTCGGTGTGACCTTCATCCTTCGGCAAGACATTATGCTGAATGCAATAACTTATGCCGAGCTCCATTTGTCGGCGAGACATCGCCGAGTCGGGGGGACCTTTCTCTGACTTGGAATGCTATACTGAAGGCCATTCTCATCGGTGAGACTTATCGTGTCGCTAAGACCTTCTCCCTTTGTTTTGTCTTTCGGTGGGTTCCCTTTCCTGTTGGGGAGACATCTCCACTTCGGCATGACCTTACGCCGATATCAAACGTTCTCGGTGAAGTCTTTTGTGGTCGGCGAGACTCCTATCGAAGGCAAACATATCGAGGCCCCCTTTTCATTCTTCGGCAAGACATCCTCCGCTCGCTGAGACCTCTTTTCCTTCTATCCCCTCGCTTTCTCCAAGCTCTTTGTTTCGAGGAGACCCTTTGTAATCGCCGAGACATCTCAACGAGATCCCTTAGTCATACCAAGGGCCTTCTTTCTTTTGTGTCGAGGAGACTTTTTGTCCTCGGTAAGACCTCATGGCGAAGGGACCAACCTTTGTCGAGAGCCTATCCCTCTGTCGGGGAGACTTTCACCGAGCTCATTGTCGTCGCCAAAGCACCTCCGGGTCACCGAGACCTCTTGGCAAGCTCAAATTTCCACGCCGAAGACTTCAACATAAGGCACTGCGAGACATGTTAGTTTCGCTGGGACTTCTCACCAAGCACAAGGACTTACCCCGAAGGAATGCAATCAGTGTGACCTTTTGATGTCGGTAAGACCTCTTACCGACAGTCCTTCTTCTGGCGAGAGCTTCCCCGATGGCTTTTAAACTGGCTACTATCGGCGAGACATCAACTCTTCGATGGGACTTCACACCGAGCCACTTTGTTATCCCGAAGCCTGTGGTCGCCATGAGTCTCGCCGACTGATGATTGAATGGCCTATCGGCTAAAGATCCTGACGCGACAAGAGGTCATACCGAACCCTTCCTGTCACAATGATAGGCTCTGCAGCTTCGTTCGATAGGACATAAGCTGGGTCACAGCGACCTGTTTAAAATGGAAAGTAACAAAGCAGCCAGTCGACCAGATAGTAGAGATGTCATGCCAACCTGGCTCTAATGGAGGCTAAGCCTGTAACTATTGAGGCATAATTCCAACAGAGCAGTCCTCTTAACTGAACTCCTTGTGAAATGTCATCAGATGCATGAAATAACCCTCAATGGAGATATCCCATTTGGCCCTTATGAACATCTGCAATATAGATGTCTTGCCTGATTGAGCCTGAGGGTGATAATTAGGTAACAATGATCACTTTATGAAAAATCAAATGAATAATTACTAATCCTAAGTTTCTTGATGAATTAGAAAGTTAATTAAATAAAAATATGTTCTTACTAAATTCACAAACTAATAAATTTTGGATTCAAATACATGTGGCATACCAATTACTTTCTAATATTTATATTGTTGCTTTTTTTATTAGAATTCTTATTCCAAATCAGATTTGATTTATTTATTCCTCAATGTCTTTTGAAAATTATTTGACTTCCCAAATATACCCTCATGTCTTTGTAAAAGGAGGCATCCTTTGGAATAGAGATCTCCTTTTCCAAAGGTTATCTCTTTTTGTTCCCCTTAATGTTATTTAATTTTATTTTCAACCATTTCCTTAAATATCATTAATTATTAATTAGTGAAATCTCTTTCCAATAGATGACTTAATTCCTTTAAAACACTATTAATTATGCAATCACAATTACTGCATTATTAATAACAATGATCACTATCCATTTATTACTTCAAACAAAGCAATTCCTTTTCTCACATTCTAATTGTTGTTTTGTAGTTGCTACATCTTTTATCTTTATCCCTCTTTTATCTTATGTGCTTTTGTCTTATATGTTTTTTCCCTTAATTTTGTTTGTTTCTCTTTGGTTATTAATCACAATGGAGCATGATAGTTTCTGGTGGAGGCATGACGATTTGTCATTCCTGAGAGCACTTGTCCTCAATCAATTTTAAATTTGGATGATCAAAGATCTCAACTCCTTCCCAAGTGGTGTCTTCTTGGGAGGAATTCCCAACTCTAAAAGAAGATGAAAGGCTCAAAGAAATTTAGAAGGTTGTTGAGGTTAAACTGGGGAAGTCAGTGAAAGATTACTTAGTCAAAAAGAATTTTGAAGGTCGTGAAGTTTGGGAATGGAAATCAATGGATGATCTAGATGTGCAGGCTGATCAAAAAGTTTTATTGAAGCAAATTTTAAAAGAAAGGATAGTCGTGTTGGGGTGATAAAGACGAATTGATGTGGTGTGGTTCCAAAATGGGGATTATAGTGTTAGAATAGGTTATAAGTTATTAGAAGATGCATGGAAGTAGGAGGATTGGCCTCACTAATTGTGCTGGAATAAAAATTGTCTTCCCAAAGCAGGTTTGTTTGCATGGCTAGCTCTCAGGGGTCGAATATTGACGTAAGAAAGACTAATACAACTAGGATTCTATGGTCCTAATCAATGTGTGGTGTGCAAGAAGAATGAAGAGACAATTGATCATCTATTATTACAGTGTGAGTTTTCGGATAAGTGTTGGAAGTATGTACTAAATAAATTAAATTGCTAAACCCCCTACCATGCAACACTAGTAGAGATGTTTAAGGGATGGAGGAAAATTTTGAAGAAAGTTTTTTCAAGTGTTTGGTAGATTTTCCCTTCGCTAGTAATATGGGAAATATGGAAGGAATAGAATAGAAGGTTATTTCAGAGTAAAGAACTAAATATAGAAATTATGTTTTCTAAGATTGAGTTGTCCATAATGGAGGCAGTGAATGTGGCGGAAACAAAAAAAAAAAATTGTCTAAATTTCCCTTCCACCAAGTGGATAGCAAGTTGCAACAACAATGGCCAATGCTTAAAGTGCCATATGTAGGTGGTTTCGATGCAAAGGCTAAGGTGTCAAAATATGATAGGAATGTTGGTTGGGTTTGGCCTGAGGATGGGTGGCTAAAAGTTAATTTTCATGAGGCAGCAAAAGGGAATCATGGCCCTTTCAGGGCAGGGTGTGTTATTAGAGATATGCATGGTAACATTATGGGTTTTGGTGCTCAAAAACTACGAGAGGGAACAAATAATAAAGTAGAGGCACATGTTTCCCTGCTTGCAATGAGTATGTTGAGCAAATTCGTAATACAAAAATTACATCTAGAAGGAGATTCATAGATAATTATAAATGCGATAGCAAATGGTCAATCATGGGTTTGGAAGATAAATAAAATTATCAAGCTCATTCAACAAAAGCTAAATCAGTTCCAAGATTTTAATTAAGTCATATGTTTTGAAGTGGTAATGATGTGGTAGATAAGTTAGCGAATTGGGTTGTCATTAGTGAGTGGGAAAATTTACAAGTTACTAAGGAAGATTTTCGTGTGTTTTAGATTGAAGTGCCAAAACTTGTTAGGCCGGGTACAACAAACTATGGGGAGAGACAAAATGAGCAAGGATAGAATTGTAAAATAAGGATATCAAGATGTTCAAATTCATGCCAATGGAAAGTGGGTAATGCAACGTGGATCATGGTGCAGTTGATGTAGGATGGTGTCGGCTATTGTTGGCATAAGGGCTATCTGGGTAAATTGTGTTGGGTGTGTTTAGTTATTATCGATAGGTATCAGGGGATAGTTAAAATTTGGGTTGTTTTGATGGGTGAACATTATAATGTATTACATTTAAAAATAATTATTAATAAAACTATGTAGGGTAAAACCTGCTTTTACTAACAAAAAAAAGAATAATATATTAATAATAAGATAATACTAAAGATAATAATATTTATACAAATTATAATATTAAAAACATAAATAAATGATAATAAAATAATTATGAAATGAGATTAAATAACTAATCTATTTTTAAAAAGTAAAATAATAAAATAAATCTTAAATAAATGATAATAAATAATTATGAAATAAGATTAAATAATTCTAATAAAATAAATAACTAAAAACCATCTCTTTATATCTTTTATCATATTATAACACTTTAACATTCAATTCTATGTTATCCCAATATCACCCATATATTTAATAAAGGCTAATTTGTAGCATGTAATTTTAGGTTGGATCCTTATTAGGAAAAGTTATATTTTCTTTCCCACATGCAACCAATTATTTTTTTTTGCTTAGAAGCTCTAAATATCTTGCATTGAGTTGAAGGATTTATAAGCTCTAAAACCCTGATATTCTTAAATCTACTTTTCATTTTATGTGAATAGTTTGAAGCAATAGTTGGAGGTAGGTAGATTGGTATTTGTTATATATATATATATATATATATATATATATATATATATATATATAATAGAACATCTGGTGGGTGTTTTACATAATTTGGTACTTTAAATGATAGTAGGTTTGTTAAGAACAAGTGAGAAGAAATTTGGCATACAGAGGCAAAAACTAATTAAGGAGAAATGCTTATAAAACTGTGAAGTTTTACTTTTTGTGATTCAACACCAACTCACTCTTTACTATTTAAAAGGATCTCCATCCAATCCAATTACAATCAATATTTCAATACCTCATGATTATCTCTACTTAAAGTTTTATCATGATGGGCATTGGGCATTTGAGATTTTACTCTTTGCAAGCAAAAATTGGAAAAGTTTATTTTGACTATTTGTCACAATCTACCAATATGTTGAGCAGGTGTGATTATCCAACTATATGTGGGGAGTATGATATTTGCACAACTAATTGGAACAGGAATCTTGTCTTTTTATTTCTTGATTTTATTTTGATCCTCAGTCAAGGTACAAGGAGAGTTTTTGAAAGTGGAAGCATATTCAAAGAAAGTGAACTATTTTGCATGATGCCATACATCCCAACTACATACTATGTGCCCTCCCTTGGTGAAAGGTTAGTCGCTTGCTTTCTTATTCTCTAGGTTAAAATTGAGTTTCATATTTATAGGATGTTGTTTGGTGACATATTTCAAGTTTATTTATATGAGGACATGCCTATTATTCTATCATGTAAATATGTGTGTATATATTTATTGTCTTAAGTCTTTCGGTTATGAATCACACAACGTAAACCACCTAACATACTAATTGAGTAAATATTCAGTGATATTACCATTTTAAATGTCCAATTGGGAAGCAATAACTAAGAATAAAATAAAATGGCAGTTTGGTAAAAAAGAGGATTTTAAAACCTTCTCTGTTGTTGACACAACATAACAGCGCAATAGGAACAAAATAAAAGTTACCATGTTGCGGCTTTTAGCTCTGAACCATCTATCAAGTCAACTTAGGGGAATATTTTTCCTTTTGGTCTTGCATAGGCATGAGATGTTACTATCACCCCTTCTCTCGTACTCAACTAAGGAGTGAAAAACTATAGTTTATATGTTAATTTTTTTTGGATTTAGCACTTAATATTGATATTTGGATTCCTTTTAGGCCACTTCTTAACTGCAGGGTTTTGAATAAGTTTCCCTCATGTGACTCTAAGAAAACAAATTAAAATGAAATGAAAATAGCTAAATTGTCCACGTGCCTTGAGTAGGTTCATTTTTTGCATGCATGTTGAATATGGAGGATACAAGGAAGAGGAGAGAAGATTCAGGAGGCACTTTTCTTGGAAAGAGTGTATTATGGGCTCAACTATCAAGAATAAATAGATAGTAAATACAAGAAGAGAAAAATGGGTGCAAAAAGTAATGAGGTGCCATTTTTAACCATGCAAATTGGAGTTGGAAGATATCTAAAGTGAATACCAGTTTGGGATGTGATGCATACAATCCACTTGTTTGCTCACAGATACCCACAAGGAGTAGTAGGACACCAGGTCATTGCTTTCTAGAGCTTGAGCATGTTTCGTATTTTAGTTATATGTGGGAAAATCCCTCCCTTCTAAAGTTGATCTTAGGAGATTATTATAAAATTTCTCTTGCAAAGCAGTGTTTTTATCTATGGTTTCACTGCCAATTCTTCTCTTGGCTATTGTTATGTCATGTCCACCTTCTCCTTGAAAATGAACAATAAATCAAGTGATTTCTTTTACAATTCAACTGCTTATATTAAAGTTCAATCAAGAACCAAGTGTTAATTATTTAGATATAAATATCACTATTTTTTCATTGGTGGTGCAGTTGCCATGTTTTTGTTAAATTGTCGATATGGATATCTAAATTTGGAAAGGGTAGACAAGAGGAGAAAAAGGACAAGGATTTAGACTTTCTAGCTAAACCAAAGGAAATAGGAGTGTCCACCTTTTAGGAGATGGAACTAAACCTATTTCACACTTTATTTCATTAGGAAACCAAGATCCCTCAACCAAGTGACTCAATTGAGGGGAGGACTAGTGGTTTCCTATTGTAATTGGATGAGGGTTCACCATTAAAATAAAGTTTCAAAGGAGAAATGCAAACTCCTATGCACAAAACACTAGAAACTTGAAAAAATGAAATCAAATTGACAAACAACATGAAACATAAAAGTATTTGGAAGAATGGAGAGGTCAAAAACAAGGTCTGAAAACCTTGGAAATTATTGTTTTAAGGTGCATTAGGATTGATACGCCAAGCTGGGCGATTTAGTCCTACTAATGGAATCTAGGTAGAAACTAGAATCTTTTGATGGCTATTCGGGATCTATAGAAAGATTCCAAAAATGGCTATACCAGGACTCATACGCCTAGAGGGGTGATTTAGTTTCGTTACTATGGTTTCACTAATATTTTTGTAGCCTCTAGTGATCTTTTGTAGCTTCCATCTTTTCCAATCTTCAAGTTTGAGAGTTTGAATTCTAGCCTGTAGGTGAGTTTCTGTGAAGATGACAACTTCTGGACAACTTTGACAAATTTTGAAAAAAATTCTTCAAAGAATATTCAAGCTCCAATTCACCTAGATTTGTAAACACACATCAAGAGGGAAAAAATGTTGCTGTGTTAGGGAATAGGGGTTTTCCTCGGTCAAACCTCGTTTTGGTAATTAAGCCTTGAAATGAAATAGAATAACATGAAAGAATGATGAATGAACAAATTCAACATTGCAACTCACCAAACCCTTTAAATGAAGGCTACAAACTTGTGAGAAATGGCTCCAATGGATGTGGATCTAGACTCTTGATCTTGATATGAGGTAATGTCTTTGAATGCTTGCTTGAATCATGAAAGCCTACATCACAACTATTAGCTCACAAACACACATGATGCATGAGGACTTTGACATAATGCTTGATTCTTAAATGCTACTCCAAATGCTTGATAATTTTCTCTTGAATGCTCTTGATCTCATAAATTTTCTATAATGCTTGAATACTTGAAAGTTTAGGTGAAATTATGTGAAATAACCCTATATTTGTACTTGTTCATGCCTAATTTCTCTAAATTACAACACTACAAGCCAACATAAGATCTAGGATAATAAAATCCTCCCAAGATTTTGAATTAAAATAGGTCCAAGTTAAAGTGGGACTCATATGCCAGGCTAGGCGTATGAGTCCCAACGGCTCAAACTTGGGACACAAACTCTAAAAAGTGTTAAGTTCAATGTAACATTTGAAACCAGGCCCTGAAACCTATATGGGACCAATAAGTCCAGAGGAGCGTATGATTCTGAGATCCCTAGATCTAGAACACATAACCTCAAACATTATATTATGATTCGTCATTTGTTAAATTCAAGATTATCCATATGAAAGTACATCTAATTAGGCTTGTAGATGAAAAATAGGACCAATTAAGGCATAAATGAACCACATTTTAATAGGGAGGGCGCAAACAAGTGTGAAAATGTAAAGGGATACATTTTCCTACACTACATTCATCCCCCACTTTAGTGAGAGGAGGAACTTGAAGAGGGGTCCAAGTGTACCAATGCTAGTGAGATAGGATGACAATGATCAAGAGGGATGATCAAGCACCCAGGATCAAGATCCTATAGAAAAACAACAACAAAACAACATAGGAACAAAAGAACACGCATGTGAATGATATATGAAGCAACAACAAGGAACAAGCATACACTACCAAAGACATAAAGAATAAAAAGGAAAAAGGGTGGATCAAGCCTCAACAATTTTTCCAACACGATGTGGATCAAGCCTTATTTATTTGTCCAAAAAATGTTTACAAGTGGAACACAATGTCCACTACACAAAAAACATGCACACTCACAAGGGCTAGTGGAATATGGTATCCACTAGGTGATCTCCTAGTGAGACACATATGCACATGACTAGTATGTGCCCACATAGATAAGCAAGTGGCTATGGGAAAGTCATGCCTATGGTCGGATCCTATATGTACTAACCATACCAAAGCTATACAAGTCCTGATAACTTCGATAAGGCACCACACAACATGAAAAATACAATTCATGAGGCAAGAAAAACTTTGTATGCTAACACCCATGAACAAATAGGATGGCTTCACAAGCAAGCAAATTGTGTTATGCAAGGTGGCCATATAACAGTTATTGTAAATGAAAAATAGTGTAAAGTATGTTCAAAGGGGTTTTTCTTAGTTCATGTAAGGTCTTAACTTAGGAAAAATTGTGCCTAATGTATCCAAGCGAGGACCAATCAAAGAATAGAAAATTCACAACCTAGGGAATGTACATCGCTCGACATAGGATCTTTTTATTGTGGAGAAGAGGGAGAATCATCGTGTATTGCTTCACTTAATTTTGGATGTTGATTTTGCTTGTTGTTTTCTTCATTTAACCTTCGAGCAATAGCACGACGTCTACACCTACACTCTCTAGCATTTTTATTTCTTTTGGTACAATTTGCAAGTTGTGTTTGTGTAGGAGTGGGTTTATTAATCTGTTGGGTGAAAATTCTGTAATCCCTTTTCACAGATTACAAGACCTTGATTTCAACTACAGTTATGTGAGATAGAATCTCTCCTCTTAGAAAGGGGAGGCCCCCCTTCTTATTGCTTATTGAAACTAATGAAAACCAATTAGATATTTAGAATAATGTACACTACAATAATGATTTGGGGGTGTGTCACATTCATGATTCTCTCTTTTTTCAAAGAATATGTTTTACAATGTTTCACAATTTTAAATTCTTGATGCAATACAAATTCAAACTAAAATTAAGCAGTAATTCCAATATTCCTATCTCGTTAAAGAAAAGCATAGGAATACCAACATAATAATGATAAGTAACAAATAAGAAAAGCTCACGGAGGCACAAAGTCATTCTGTAGTTTCTGGTAATAGATTCTTCAAGATAATAACCAGTGTTGTTAAAAAAGCACAAAGTCTTCTATGTACTCCACAATAAGTTCCACGAATGGTGTGAATAAATATAAGCACAAAGTCTTATAGTGAATTCACCAATGGTATCGACAATTTCACAATTCCAAGCAATAAATATAACTCAAAGTTTACACAAATTCACTCAAAAGCCCTTCAATCTCAATCACTTAATACTGTCAATTTTAATCAAAACATAAGATAATTGTTCCCATCACAAAGTTTGGTATGCAACTTCACTTCTTTATTGATAAAAAATTAGATTCACAAAATGAACACAAAGTTTCAATATTTGCTTCTCAATTAGGCAACACTTCATTGCAAAAGATAATTTAAGGTCCCCATTACAAAAGAATCCTCTCTTATTTATAGATGGAGGATGAGAACTAATCTAGGAAAAACCCTAACTAACTAGTTGACTTATTAAAAAATGTTGTCCATGATTATAGGAAAGCATATGTGTTTACATGTGATTACATTTTTGAAAATGACATGTAAAATGTCGAAGCCTATTTACAAAATGCATAGAAGAAAGCATATAAACTATCTAACTCTAGAAATACAATAATTTTTTCATGGTTCCTTGCTCTTGGATTGGAAGTCTTCATATTTCTTCTTTGTCTCCTACATGAATACCTCATCTGAACCAACTGTATAGTCAATAATGGTATGAACCCTTGTGATTGACTTTCTTGTAGATGATCATATTTTCTTGCATCTATCTAGATGCATCTTGAGAATGTCAAGAGTGAGTCGTACATCACATATGGCATGCATTGAAGTCTCTGAAAATCCTTCATCTTCCACTTGCTTCATAATGGATTCTTTTAAAATATATGCAATCTCACTTGTAGGGAGGAAGGTATGATTATCATCAAGGAGTTTTCCCGACAACTCCTCTATTGTTGGTAACACAAGGGTAGACAACTGAGAGGGGGTGAATCAATTGTCATAGAAATTTAAACTTATTAAACTTATTAATCCTTATTCTCATATCTGATTTATAACCATGAAAGCTTAAATCATCAACACATCAGAAACACATATAACACCAAGATTTTTACGTGGAAACCCTGTTAGGGGAAAAACCATGGTGGAGGTCAGTCCACAAGATTATACCCTGTTAAAAGTATAAAGAAGAATAAATGGGAATGCACATGCATTCAGGAACATTTCCTACAGCTCACTGCTCAAATACAACAAGGCTTACTTCCTAAAGGAAGACACACTATCTTACAGAAACATTCGGATTACATCTGGAAGATTTTGAACTGAGAAAATAGCATCTGCTAATGCCTAATTATAGTTGCGGTTAAGCACATGAACACTTCTTCACACTCTACTCACTCTTCTTCACACACTTCTTCTACCTTTGAATGATTAGGACATTATTCACACATCACATACACACCATTTCCATCAAATGGAATAAACAATTGCTTATATATCCTTAACAAGAGATTACATTGCTACATGTCGGCTTCAAAAAAATAATAAAATGACTACAAACTATCGGCCCAAAACAATAACAATTATCAATGTGAATCAACCAATGTTGGCCACAACATAATAAAGACCCAAAAAAACATCCTCAAACATGAAACACCTTCAAAAATTATTCCACGAAGATCCACAACACGCTACCATCACCTTGTTAGCCATGAACATGAAAAACATGAACACGCAAGAGAAAATCACCAATTGTGAGCATAACGATCAATGCAGACGTGAAAAATAGATAGAGAATGATCTAGAAACATCCAAAAATATCATGAATCACCAGAGAAGCATCCACAACAACTTAACTAACTAGAATCACATCATCTTTATTCAGGAACATCAACTAAAGCAACAGAAAAATTGTCAGAACACAACTGTTCATAACTCAATCAAATCTTCATGTGGATCTCTGAAACTTAACGTGGATAAACTAGATATACTCAAAAAAAATGCTTTACTCCACAACCTTTGATCATCAACGTACTGAGCTAACCAACAGACTAAACTTCACTTCACCACTAACAACTTGCAACTTATTCCATTACAATTTTCTCAATATCCTCGACATATAAAACCTTAAAGACATTAATGCCAGTAGTGTTGACATTAATGAAAACCACATATCAACAAAATCCAACAATCTCCCCCTTTGGAATTGATGGAAACACATGATTTGAAAAACACCATCAACACAACTATCTCTTAGTACTTACCCCCCCTTAGGTTCTGACTCTTTTCTCCTCAACTCTTTCACATGACTCTTCTCCCCACAAATATTTTCACATGACTCTTCTCCCCCTTTTACATCAATGAAAAAGATACACACAAGCTTTGAACCACATATCTGAACATCTGACTACTCCCCTACTCCCCCTGAGTAGCAACCACCACAACATCAATCCGGATCAAGATATGACTATGAAATGCACAAATTGATGCAAGTCAATGCATCTTAGTTCTAATTAGGAGGGGAAATTAGTCCTAACTTCCCTCTAAGATACTCAAAATTATCCTTAGGCAATGACTTGGTAAAGATATCTGCAATTTGTTCCTTAGTAGGAACATACTCCAATCTGACTTCCTTTTCACTCACCACCTCTCTCAAAAAGTGAAACTTGATAGATATATGTTTGGTCTTTGAATGCAACACTGGATTCTTAGAAATGTTAATTTCACTTGAATTATCACATAATATAGCAATAGGATCATCATACACAACTCTGATATATTTCAACATCTACTTCATCCACAATACTTGAGTACAATTGTTAGTAGCAACAATGCATTCTGCCTCAGCAGTAGATAAAGAAATGGAATTTTGCTTCTTACTTAACCAAGAAATCAACTTCTTTCCCAAGAAAAATGCACCACCACTAGTAATTTTTCTATCATTCACATCACCTGCCCAATCATCATCAGTAAAGGCACTCCAAGGAAGATCATCATCTATAGGATACCACAGCCCAAAATCAACTGTCCCCTTTAAGTATCTAAAAATCCTCTTCACAACAATCCCATGAGATTCCTTAGGGTCAGCTTGAAATCTTGCAACAATGCATACATCATTCATGATATTAGGTCTAGTTTGAGTCAAATAAAGTAATCCACCAATCATTGATCTATAGCTAATCTGATTTTCCTTAGGTAAATCATCATCTTGTGTCAACTTACATCTAGTCACCATGGGTGTACCAACTGGCTTTGAATCTTCCATACCAAACTTCTTTAGCAATTATTTCACATATTTGGACTGAGATATAAAGATCCCTTTATCCAACTGAGTAATTTGCAATCCCAAAAATAATTTCATCTCTCCAATTATAGACATCTCAAACTCACTCTGCATCTCATCAGAAAACTTCATGCACAAAATATCATCTCCTCCAAAAATGATATCATCAACAAAGACTTCAACAATCAAATCTTTATCATCATCAATCTTGAAATACAAATTACTATCAGCAATACCTTTGTTAAATCCAAGCTTCATAAAATACTTGTCCAATCTGGCATACCATGCTCTAGGGGCTTGCTTAAGTCCATACAATACTTTCTTCAACCAATAAACCATATCTCCCTGATCAGTCAATTGAAATCCATCAAGTTACTCAACATACACTTCTTCAATTCACCATTTAGAAATGTTGACTTAACATCCATCTGATAAACCTTGTAGTTTTTGTAATTAGCATAAGCAAGAAACAATCTCATAGCTTCAATCCTAGCAACAGGAGAAAAAATTTCTTCAAATTCAATTCCTTCCATATGAGAATATCCTTTACACACCAGCCTTGCTTTGTTTCTAACAACTTCACCTTGCTCATTCAGTTTGTTTCTAAAGACCCATTTAGTTCCAATTACATTTTTGTCCTTAGGTCTAGGAACAAGAATCCATGTATCATTTTTCCCAATTTGTAGTAGTTCTTCTTTCATTGCTTCCACCCAATGTTCATATTTACATGCTTCATTCACACTAGTAGGCTCAGTCTTTGAAATCAAACATTATTCTTCTATAATTTTTCTCCTAGTTTTCACACCTTTGTTCTTATCACCAATGATCCGATCTTCTAAATGATTCATTCTTACATACCTTGGAGTTGTAGCATGTTCTTGAACTTCAGGCTCTGCACTTTCACTACTTCCTTCTTCTCTATTTTCTTGATTCACTGGAATGATCTGAACTTGATTTGAAGTCTAAAATTTCTTTCCTTTATTTGAACTTTCATTTTGATCATCTTAATCATATCCACAGGTTCTGGATGGTCTAGCTATGTCTTCATCAACCTTGAAATTTTCACTTTCAACTACTTTCCTCAATCTCTTATTGTAGCATTGGCAGGCCTTGCTTTTAGTAGAACAACCAAGAAAGATTCCTTCATCACTCCTAGCATCAAACTTTCCTATATCTTCATCTCTTTTGATATAACATTTACTTCCAAAGATTTTGAAGTATCTAATAGTAGGTTTATGACCATTCCATAGCTCATAAGGAGTCTTACCAGTATCACCTTTGACTTGTACCAGGTTGAGTGTAAACAATAGTTCTCACAACTTCTCTCTAGTAGATATGAGGAACATTTCCTTCCAACATCACGGTTCTAGTAGCTTCTTCAATTGTCTTGTTCTTCCTTTCCACAACTCCATTTTGTTGAGGGGTCTACGAGGCTGATAATTGTCTCTTTATCCCATGTTCTTCACAAAAATAATTAAACTCACTAGAAGTGAATTCACCACTTTTATCCGATCTCAAACATTTAATCTTTAGACCTGTCTCTATCTCAACCATAGCCTTGAAAATCTTGAACTTCTCTAGAGCTTTAGATTTATCCCTCAAGAAAGGAACCCACATCATTCTAGAATAATCATCAATAAGTAACATGAAATACTTGTATCCTTGTAAACTTCTGACTCTATAAGGACCACACAAGTTAGTATGAACAAGCTCCAACACTTCATTTGAACAATGTTGTTTGCTCCAAAATGAAATTCTAGTTTTCTTCCCTAACTGACATTCCTTGCATATGGCATTAGTAGGTTTCATCAACTTAGGAAGATCTCTCACAACCTAAGTAGAACTTATTTTAATAATATTATCAAAGTTAACATGACACATTCTCCTATACCACAACCAACTTTCATCAACTTGAGCAATCAAACAACTTTTACTAGTAGCACTCAGGTAAAAGATATTACCTTTTGTTTTTGTACCTGATGCAATCACATTTCCAGAACTTCCCAATATTTTTCATTTTCCATCCTTGAATTGAAGATTGTATCCCTTGTCAACCATCTGTCCAATACTTAAAATATTATGCTTCAAACCTTCTACACATAGGACATCATTAGTATTATGCTTACCATCAAGAGAAATGCATCCTCTACCACAGATTACACCAACTTTTTCATCACCAAATATTACAACACCACCATCATACTTTCCCAAGCTCACAAATTTACTTTTATCACCTGTCATGTGATGAGAGCATCCATTGTCAATCACCCTTTCATCTTTCTTTTCAACTCGAGCAGCTAGGGATTTCTCCACATTTGTACAATTAGCAGATTCAGTAGGGGCAAGATTATTTTCCTTTATAGAAATAAATACCCATTCATCCTCACTTACATTCCCTTTATCAGATTCATCATCTATCACACCTTCATCAGCAACATAATAACACTTTCTTTAGAATCTAGGCTAGCTATTTCTTGGCTTAGGAACTCTTTCCGGACACCTTGATGCAAAATGACCTATCTTATTACAAGAAAAACATTTAATAGGAAACTTCCCTTTATACTTACCTTCTCCTTTGGCTTCCCTTTTGACAATAAGTGCTTCAAGCTCATCCAATTTTCTCTCTTCTTCTTCAATCTCTCTCATTTCCTCCTTATACTTGAATATTTTTCTAGAACTTTCACCCGGATCATATCTTTGTTTATCCCTTCTAGAGGTAGTAGCCTTGAATGAAGATTCTATCTTAGGAAGAGCATCACCAAATTCACTCAACTCAAAAGTAGTAAGCTTACTAATCAACATATCTCTGGTAACATTTGTCATAGTCCAAAACTCCTCAATAGAAATAGCTTTGACTTTGTATGCAACAGGAAAGGATCTAAACACTTTAGCAACAATCTTTGATTCTTCCAATTGTCCACCAGCACATCTGATACCACACACAAGTTCATTCACTCTTTGCATGAAGGAAGTAATGTTCTCATCATCACCCATTCTCAACATTTCATATTTCCCTTTCAGACTTTGTAGCTTAGCAATCTTCACATTAGCATCACCTTCATATAAAGTTTCCAACTTTTTCCAGATCTCATAAGCAGTCTTTAGATCCATTACATTAGTCATCTCAGACTCAATTAGAACACTCAACAATGTTTCCTTAGCCCTGATATTGTACTCAGCAGCAGTAGAAGGACCATTATGTGGGATAGCAAACCTATTCCTTGTAATGTTCCAATAGGGTTCACCAATGCATCTCAGATGACACTCCATTCAAGTCTTCCATAGAGAATAATTTGTTCCATCAAATCTCAGGCTATCCTTCTTATATTATGTCACCATCCTAGATCACCTCAAGCTATTAAACTTCTTCCAAGGAACCTACTATGATACCAATTGTTGGCAACACAAGGGAAGAAAATTGAGAGGGGGGGTGAATCAATTGTCATAGATATTTAAACTTATTAAACTTATTAATCCTTATTCTTAGATCTGATTAATAACCATGAAAGCATAAATCATCAACACATTATAAACACACATAACACCAATATTTTTACGTGGAAACCCTGTTAAGGGAAAAACCACAGTGGAGGTCAGTCCACAAGATTATACCCTATTAAAATAATAAAGAAGAATAAATGGGAATGCACATGCATTCAGGCACACTACCTAGAGCTCACTGCTAAAATACAAGGCTTACTGCCCAAAAGAAGAGACACTATCTTACAGAAACATTTGGATTACATCCACAGGATTTTGAACTGAGAAAATAGCATCTGCTAATGCCTATTTATTGTTCTGGTTACGCACATGAACACTTCTTCACAATCTGATCACTCTTCTTCACACACTTCTTCTACCTTTGAATGAGTAGGACATTATTTGCACATCTCATACACACCATTTCCATCAAATGGAATAAAAAATCACTTATATATATCCACAACAAGAGATTACATCACTACATGTCGACTTCAACAAAATAATAAAATGAATACAAACTGTCAGCCCAAAACAATAACAATTATCAATGTGAATCAACCAATGTTAGAAAAAAAATAATGAAGACCCAAAACAACATCCTCAAACATGAAAAAACTTCAAAAATTATTCCACGAAGATCCACAACATAGTACCATCACCTTGTCAGCCATGAACATGAAAAACATGAACACACAAAAGAAAATCACCAATCACGAGCATAATGATCAATGCAGACGTGCAACACAAATAGAGAATGATCTAGAAACATCTAAAAACATCATGAATCACCAGAGAAGCATTCACAACAACTTAACTAACTAGAATCACATCATCTTCATTCAGGATCAACTAAAGCAACAAAAAACTATAAGAACACAACTGTTCATAACTCTATCAAATCTTCATGCGGATCTCTAAAACTTAACATGGATAAACTAGATATACTTGACAACAAACCCTTTAATCCACAACCTTTTATCATCAACGTATTGAGCTAACCAATAGACTGAACTTCACTTCACCACTAACAACCTGCAACTTATTTCATTACAATTTTCTCAATATCCTAGAAATATACAACCTTAAAGACATTAATGCCAATAGTGTTGACATCAATGACAACCACATATCAACAACATCCAACATATATCCCATTCACCATGACAATATGATGTCCTTTGACATCTTCTTGAACTTATTGTATGTCCTCAATGAGAGATTTGATAACCTGTATGCGGTTTCAAAAAGATTCCTTTACTTCCACATACTTTTCTTTGTCAGGGATCACCCCAACTTCCACCAACTTGCTTAACTTAGTCTCTTTCGTTTGCAACAAAAATGTGAGACTTTGTTCCATTTATTTTTGCTCTCTTGAAAGTGTGCTTACTACTTTCTCCAACTCTAGATTCATCTTGGAAACTTGAGTAGTCTTTTCATCAACAACTTTTATGAGTTATGAGCCTTGTTCAATTATTTCATCAATGATATCATATAACACCTTTCCCTTGGAGATAAACTTCCCCACGTTTTTCACCATTGGTTCCTCAACATTCACCATGGCCATAGGCTGCACATTTTCTAAGGAGCCTATGATCTTCAAAACAGATGCATAATGCTCGGCCTTCTCCTTATACAAATCTCTAGGTTGCTCCATTTTATCAAGCCTATAAGATAATGCATTCAAAGTTACCCGTGTATCTTCCTTTTCACTTGCATTGGCTACCTTCCCAAGTTGAACTCTAGTTACAGTGTAATCCTCCATATCCACATTGCCTTCATCATGTGGAGGAATGCCATTATCTACATAATAGTGACCAGATTTATCAACATGAAGTCTTGAATGAACTTTTTCCTTCTTCTTCCCCTTGGCTTTTGGAATAACTATCTCCTCAATCTCAAGCTCATCTAGGGAGATCATCTGTTTCTTTCACTTTGACACTTGAGAGACTAACCAAGGGGGAAGAAATGGACTATTTCCTTCTTGACTTACCATTAATTCTTGTGTAGTGGCCACTTCTATAGGAATGGATGATATTGTAACAATTGGAGTAGTATCCATCATGATGGCACCAATTGAATGCAAACCAAGAGGAACATGTAATGAATCATTCATGAACCTATCAAACTCTACATGAGAAGAGATATCAAATGATGGGGATGCTAAACTTGGGATGGATGATGGAGAACTTGAAGAAACATCAACAGAACTTGTAGGATAGGGTTTCCCAGAGGAGTGGAAAGGATTGATGTTACCAAAGGAGGAATAGTAAGCTTTACTACATGTAGAGTAGTTGCAAGAAGAGGTGAGGTAGGAAGAGGAGGTGGAGGAGAATTGGGATTAAGAGGAGTGCAAGGAACATTGGTAGTAATGGGTGATGATGTACGGGGAAGATATTCAACAATATTCTCATGAGGAGATAATTGCATTGCATCATCTTGTTTTTCTTCTTCCTCATTACCTTCTCCCTCTCTATGATCCTCTACTGAAAGTTCTTCATCTATTGATTCCTTTGATGTAGATTCATCTGATTCTTCACTTTTTTTTCGTTCTTCATCCTCTCCTTTAGAATGTTTTTCAGATGCAAGTTCTCTTTCTTCTTCTACAAATGGTTGTTCTAATTCAATATCTTGTTCTTCTTCAGTTACCTGTGTAGTGCTTTTTCTCCCACAAGCGAATTTGATCTTGGGACCCCTCTATGAAGAAGAGGGAGCAATAGAAGATTTATGTTTAGTTCGAAACTCTTGTTGACGACTAGCTTCACCTTTTGATATTTCACCTTCATATTTTGTTCTAAAAGATTTCATTTGAAAACCATCTTTTGTAGCCACTCATTTACAAAAAGAGGGACTCCTTTTCCTTGGAAACTGAAAGATACAACAAAGAAAAAAGTGCTCCTCGTCCTCCTCCCATGGTTCCTGTTATTCCAAAATCCAATGTACAAGTTCCTAAGACTAGTGTACCGTTTGTTAAACCTATAAATGAAGTTTCCACATCTTCCTTGCAAAGTTCTTTCCAAGATTTTGACATCATTGATCATGTTAAGAAGACAAAAATCTAGATGTCTGAAGCCAAGTACTTGAAATCCAATCCTAAGCAATTTGGAAGGCTTGTTAATTTTGTGAAGGATAAAGAAACCAATCCATCTAAAGAAATCTCTTCAGATATACCTGCTGCCCCAAATCCCAAAACTCCATAGAATAACCTTGTTTCTACTCCTCCAACTACTTCTGGACATATTGATCCTTTCTTTATTTCCCTACTTGTTAATGTCTTTAAGTTAAGCAATTGTGTCATAAATTATGGTGCATCAGAAAATGTTATGCCAACCAAGGTAGCTACTACCTTGGGTTTGAATTTAACAAAAAAATTCAGCCATTGTTTTTCCATGGAAAACAAGCAAGTACCATTGATTGGACAAATCAAGGATGCATAGTTTTCATTTGTTGCATATCCTAAAAAGAAGATCAAGATGACAGTTCTAGTAGCAGATGTGCTAGCATCTTATGAAATTATTCTTAGATGTAATTTCAGCAAAGATGTTGGAGGTGATTTGAACATGGACATATCAAAGGATAGAATACCAGTGAAAGGTGTTATGCAAAATTTGATTCTTGTTTGGGAATCAAAATTCTTAGTGAAAAAGTCTGATGATCTAAGAGCTCAAATTTTGTTTGAGTCTTCAAGTGTTGGAACATATTGTTTGCAAATAGAAGAAGTTGTTGAATCTTTAACAAGACATGAATCAGAAAGTGTTGGTTCATCCTCACCTCAAAGTGAATCATCATCAGATGCTTTATCTATCTCAGATTATGAATCTTCTTTAGATGATGAAGCTACTAATTTTGATTATGTTAGTCTTGGTGATCCAAATGATGTTTGGATAATTGAGTTTGATGGAAGTTGTTCTTCCACTGGCTCAAGAGCCAGAGTTGTCTTCATTTCTCCAAAAGGGAAAAACGTTCCTTTCTCTTTTAAATTATAGTTTGACAATACTAATAACATGGATGAATATGAAGCTTTGTTGTTAGGAATGCAAGTTGCAAAACAAAAGGGTATCAAGAACTTACATGCTCAAGGTGATGTTGAATTGGTTGTTTTCCAAGTAAGGAATTTGTATCAAACAAAAAATGATAGACTAAGGAATTATCACAATCTTGTCTGGGATTGTATTGAGGAATTTGAAGCTTTTGATATATCTGTGGTTCTAAGAGAATACAATGATAGAGTTGATTCCTTAGCAGTGTCAGCCACGCTGCCGATTCCAAATAAAGACTTTCATGGATCTACTTACACCATTGAGTTGGTTTTTCGTTTGAGTGTTCTTGATAACTCAGAGAACTAGAAATTTTTTAATGATGATCATCAAATTGTTGCTTTAATAGAAAAGGAAAAAAAAATGATGAGTTATACTTTAAAGAGAGTGATTCTGCACCCAGAGAATCTGTCTCTAAAATTGATCCAGTTACGAGTGAAGAATTTCTTCAGCTTATAGGGAATAAGATTCTAAAAGGGTTGGTGTCTCTTGAGATACTTTTCGACAAACATGATCGTTATGTCAAAAAGCAGCAATCCAACTCTGATTCTTCCACAGAAGTTGAGAAAGTTAACTTGGGAACTGATGCAGATCCGAAAATTATAAACATTGGGAAATGCTGCACAGTCGACAAGAAGGAGTAGATTACTAATTTGGTATGAGAATATATGGATGTGCTAGCTTATTCATATGAATATCTAAATTCTTTCCATCCAAAGGAAGTACAACATGAAATTCCACTTAAGGTTGGTGCATTGCCTTATAAAAAAAAGCAAAGGCAGTATAATCCCAAGATTTCTGGTACTATCCTTGTAGAGATTTAGAAAATGTTGAAGGCACAAATAATATTTCCTATTCACCATTCAATGTGGATAGCAAATATTATTCATGTTTGCAAGAAGATTGGTGAGATCTACATTTGTGTGGATTTTTAGAATCTCAATCAGCTATCATTGAAGGACAATTATCCCCTTCCAGTGATGGATCAAGTTTTGCAAACAGTGATTGGATCCAAGAAACTTTCTATGTTGGATGGATTCTTTGGTTATAATTAGATTGAAGTCAGTCTGAGAAATTAGCACAAAACTTCCTTCACAACACCATGGGGTACTTTTGCATATCACAAAGTGCCTTTTGGTCTTATCAATGTTGGTGCCATTTTCAAACAGGCTATGGACTTGGCTTTCC
Organism: Sequoia sempervirens; assembly: GCA_007258455.2. Taxonomy (NCBI): domain Eukaryota; kingdom Viridiplantae; phylum Streptophyta; class Pinopsida; order Cupressales; family Cupressaceae; genus Sequoia; species Sequoia sempervirens. The sequence continues at coordinate 46,079,300 of VDFB02000008.1, forward strand.
ATGATGTATTAGGTAAGTTCATTATGGTATATCTTGATGATCTTATAGTTTTTTCCAAGGAACGTTATGAAAACTTCTACCATCTAAGACAAGTTTTGGAGAGATGTCGTCAATATGGAATTTCTGTAAACCCCAAGTAGTCAATTTTTTGGGTCACAGAAGGTAAAATCCTTGGACATGTTGTGTCCAAAGAAGGTATCAAGATTGATTTAGAAAGAGTCAAAGGTATTCAATCCCTTACTTTACCTTCAAGTAAGAAGGTCATTCATTTTTTCTTTGGAAAGGTGAACTTTCTACAAAGATTTGTACTAGATTTTGTAGAAAAAACTCATCATATTGTAAATATGATGAAAGGAACTACCACCTTTCATTAGACATCAAAAGGAAAAGTTGCGTTCAATGACATTAAAGTGGATATTTCTCGTGCACTAGTGTTAGTCTACCTAGACTACACAAAGGAGTTTAATATGTATAGTTATGCTTCTAAGCATACACTCTCAGCAATTCTGGTGCAAGAAAATAGTGAGTGGTTTGAATCCCCAATTGCGTTCATGAGCTATCCTCTAAAGAATCATGAAATCAATTATTATCAAATGGATAAACATGCTTTTGTTGTGGTTAAGGAAGTAAAGCATTTTAGGTTCTACATCCTTAACAACCATGCTAAAGTCTTGGTTCTAGATACAACTGTCAAGTCCATCTTGACACAACATGAGTTTGGAACGAAAAGAGGCAATTGGATTTCCAAGATTCAAGAATATGACATGGAAATAAAACCCACCAAGCTGGTGTGTGGGTGATGATTGTGTCAGCTCATTGCTGAAAATAATCCTTATGAGGAAATTTCAGAATCTAAGGAGGTAGGCCCAAATGAATTTCCAATGGTGTTGTTTGTTAGTACTACTAACGAATGATATTCCAACATTAATAATTTTCTCACTTATGGGGAATGTCCTAATCACTTGATTTCAAAAGAAAGGAGAACCATAAAATTAAAGTCAACAAATTTTGTCTTATGGGACAACGGTTTGTACAAGCATGCATTGGATGGAACTTTCTTGCGTTGTGTTGATAAAGCACAATAGGAAAAATTGTTGAATTCATATCATGATTTAGCATGTGGAGGACACTTTTCAACGCCTATTACTGCTCACAAGATCTTGAGAGAAAAGTATTATTGGACTACACTTTTTCAGGATGTGTACTCTTGGGTGCATAAATGTGAGCTATGTCAATAGTTTGTGGGAAAACCAAAGTTGGTAGCTTTTCCCTTAAAATCGGTTGTCATTGAAGAACCCTTCCAACAGTGGGGGATTGATTTCATTGGCATGGTAAATCCACCTTCAAGTGCAGGATACACCTACGTCCTAATTGCAACTGACTACTTCACCAAGTGGGTGGAGGCAATACCAGTTAAGCATGCTACTTCTGAGGTTGTGTGTAGTTTCTTGAAGGAAAATATCATTTCCAGGTTTAGTCAGCCGAACAAAATTGTTGCTGACAATGCTTATGTTTTTTTATCAAATGAGATAACTAAGTTTTGTTTTGAGCATGTCATAACATTGTCACATTCTTTTGATTATTACCCACAAGGTAATGGCCAAGCCAAATCGAGCAACAAAAACTTGGTTACAATAATCTGCAAGCTTGTGCATGAAAATCAGCGTTTGTGGCACAAGTCCTTGTATGATGCTTTGTGGGAAGATAGGATTACTACAAAGTGTGCAATTGGCATGTCTCCTTTTCAACTCTTGTATGGGTTGAATGCTGAAATTTCTATTACATTAGAACTTCCCACCCTCAAGTTGGCTAAGGCCATTAAGGATGAGACTTTTAACAACTCAGTTGATAAGCAGATAATGTATCTCTTTGAATTGGAGGAGAAACAAGTTCAAGTAGCAAACTATATCATGGAGCATTAAGAACAAGTTAAGAAGTTTTTTGATAAGAAGGAAAAGTCTCGCGACTTTTAAGTTGGTGAGCTTGTTCTCTTATGGGACAAGCAAAGAGAACCAAAGGGTATGAATGGAAAGTTCAATTCATTATGGACAAGACCATACAAGATTCATCAATTACATCGTGAAAAAAACTTTCTCTTGGCATATGAGGATGGAACACCTTTTACTCTTCCTCATAGTGGGCAAAATTTGAAGAACTTTACACAATGAAGTGTCAGATGTTCAACGTAAATATTTTTACAGTTTTTGTGCCTTTTTGTTTTGAATCTCTTGATTCTTTTTCTTTTTGTCACCTGACTCTATGCCCAATAGATGGATAAAGGCACTTGGAGTTTGGAGTTCTCCCTTCATCCATTTCTAAAGGATGATTGAAGGAAGCTCCCCAACTAGAGCCAGTTAATATCCTCAGATCCAGCTACATTTGATTCACGGGATAACCCCCTACAAAACTTGTTCGTTTCATAGTTTTGTGCACTTCAAGCACGTAAAACGAGGTAATTTTTAATTAGCCTTGGTGTGTAGTCCAAAACCTCAAATCGTACATTTGAGAATTTGTCCGTGTTCATCCTTTGAAAATCTTCAAAACAAATATTTTGTTAACTTTCATTCTTTGAGAGTTAGAAAATTTTATCTCATGTAAGAGCATTGTTTTTCAACGCTCCTACATGAGTTATATGTTAGTTTTTTCTCCAAGTGTTGGAGCGGTGTTTTTCACTGTTCCTACATTTTTCCTTCACTTTGTCATGTCAGAGCACTGTTTTTCAGTGCTCTGACATATTTCTTCTATCAAGTTCTCTAGATGTTGGAGCGGGCTTTTTCACTGCTCGTGCATCTTTTGCATTTTGAAAATGCAAGAGTGGTGATTTTCACCACTCCTACATCTTCCCTCCCACTTCACACATGCATAATAAATGACCACCATTCTTGTTAATAACTCTTTTAATTGACTTATTTAAGTCATTTTAAGCTTGTTTCTTTTCATTTTAATCTGTCTCCTTCCTCTTCCTTGCACCAATCATCCTGCAGATTTCCAGTGAATTTGTGAGGGTGGATTCCGCAAGCATCTAAGTTTGGTTTTCGCCACTTTTTCATTGATTATACTAGGTGTGTTTAGTTCTTATGCTTTCCTTTCCATCTTTATTTCTTTGTCTTTATTTCTTCTTGTGTTTTCTTTTAAGGTTTTGTGCAACATTCTATGATGCTATTCCTTTTTGTTTCCACCGCCCAACGTATTTTCTTTTGTCTATGGGATTTTCAAATGTCTTACCTAAAACGTAGACATAATCAAGCGGTGAAATTTTTATCAAACCCCTCTAAACTTCATATGTGATAGCAGCATTTTTTTCCACTTTCACATGTTTTAAATTTTTACTCCATATACAGGAGCAGTGTTTTTCACTACTCACGCATCCTTTTTCCTCTTATCTTTCAAATGTAGGAGCGATGTCTTTTACCGCTCCTACACGAAGTACTCTTCTCCTAAGATGCATGAGCGATGATTTTCATCACTCTTGCATGTGAGGTTTTTATTTAAGGCAAAGTGTATGAGCAGTTTTATTCACCACCATTACAAAAAGTGACCGTCTCCCTCAAATGTAAAGGCATTGAAAAAGCCTGCCCATGCACATGGCTCAATATTATAAAGGACATGCTCGAGCGGTGATTTTCAGCGTCCGAGCATGAAAATGATCTTCTCCTTGATGCAAGAGCACTGATTTTCAATGCTCCAACACATTTTCTACCCCAATGTTCTAAGGCATGTAGGAGCATCATTTTTCAATGCTACTACATGCAAAAAAGTTTCTATCAGATGTAGAAGTGTTGATTTTCAGCACTCCTACACCAAAAGCAGTTTTCCATTTTATGCTTAGAAATCAATTCCATTTGCTCAACTGAACCTTGTTCCATTTCCATTGCTATGTTTTTCATGCTCCATAGCTCATTTTCACTTGCTCTAAATTACCTGCTTGCTTCATGCATCCCAATTGCTCTCATGCCACTTATGCTCCTAACATCTCCAAATCCTTTGTCTCTTGCAGTTTCTTTCAAATTCTCATCTAAGTGATCTCTAAAGGTGATTTTCAACAGTCTTTATCATTCTTAGATGACAACACAAGAAACTCCATCATCTTCTAGGAGAGACAAGATGAAGTACAAGTACCAAGGTGTTTATCTGCCTACAATTGTGACCTTTGAAGTTGATGAGATCAAAGATACCGAGATTGGTCATCAAGATATGTAGGACTTTGTAAAAAGAACTGTGAAGCAACCATTAGAGGAGAATTTGCGAGTGATTGTTCATAGCAATCTGCACTTAGTAGCTTCATTCCAACTTCCACTCATTGCACAAAGTTTGTTCTCCAGGTTACTTCACATTATATCAGAGAAGATAGAAGTGTGAGAGATTCTGCTGGTCAAGTCATGATGAGACTAGATCCTGAATTCTTCGACATTGTTTTTTGGGTGCCACATATGGAGAAGTATACTGATATTACTATCCAGCAAGTGTAGGAGGCTTATGACAAGAATTCAAACCAAGCTAAGACATTGATCAATACTCAATGGTTGAAGACTCCAAGGCCTACTATTTATAGGTGGCCCAAGGGTCTCCCACGGAGTGATTTTAAAGAGGATATTTGGGATATGATTACCCTTCTGAGCAGCGTGAAAGGATTGCCTGTTTCTAGTCATTTCCAAGATTGGATGTATGAGTACATCCAAATCATCAGGAGGAGGAAAGTGCATATATATTGGGGAACACAAATCAGTGATGAAATCCATGAATAGTTGATCAATGTGCCAACCACTTTGAAGTTCTATATGACTTCTTATTTGGTATATGTTGCTGCAGTGATGAGTCAATTTCTAAGATTCTCAAAAAAAGGAAACAAAAGCATGGTTCATGTGTATGAATTCTATTCCCAAATTACCTTGAGGAATATCCTTAAAAATTTCAAGGGAGTCATTGATGCCTTCTTTGCACCTTTTATTTTTACCTTTGATCCAACTTTAGAGAAGAAGAGGGTATCAGATGAGTCCTACAAGGTTGTAAGAAAGTTCAGAGGTATCTTTTTGCAACTTCCAACATTCACATATTTAAGGGTTGGTTGATATTCTGGGTGTGATGGGACCTTCAAATTTTGCAAATTTGAAGTGCCCAGGTTGTAAAATTTTCCTTTGCAGACTCAGAAGTGCACCTGCAAAATCTACCTGAGTGACCTACTTTGGAGGGTCACAATTCAAAGCAAGTTGATTTTCTTGCCAATCCCCTTGGTGGACCCATTTACTTGACATATGTGAACATGCATGTTATTTTTCAGCTTCCCATAATGAGTTTTGACATTTTTTTGAAAAGTGAAGCTGGAGGGTTATGGAACTTTTTATTGTTTGCATATTGTCAATCATGTGAAGTGACCTCCTATTTGACTTGATATCTTGTAACTAGATGATTTTCATGAGAAATGGATTGTTTTTCTCCATTATCCTTAAATTAATGTACTCCTTGGTCCAATTTCAAAGCCTCATGACCAGATTTGATATTTTTATCAGGCCAAAAGCAAATGCAGTTTGTTCATTTTTACACCTGCATTTTCAAAATGTTTTAAAGTGGTCAAGTTTGACCCTTAATATTTGATGATAAATATGGATTAAAGGGAAGCCCTTTTGCACACATACTCAGTGTACCTAGATGAGCTTATGTTTCCAATGGAAGCCTCCCAAATGTTGTTTTGATATTCTTTCAAAGCGGTGACTTTGAGAGCCCTGATTGGTGTTAAACATGTGCAGTTGCAGAAATGGTCGATTAAGCGACTTTGACATTGAATAAATTTCACCTTAGGATCTTTTTTGTTGATCCGTTTGTTGCACTACATTCTTGGGTCAAGTTTTTATATTCCTACTCAGTTTCAAACTCCTACGATAAGTTCTGATGGGTTATTTAATTGCTTTTTGATCGCGACATGGCAAAAAATGGTGTCCCAAAAAGTTTTAAATTTTCAAATTCTAAGAACAACCCATTTCTTGTTTTGGTCTAAAACCTTGCAGATCCATTTTCATCAAGATCGTAGGTCATTTGATACATTATTTTAATGTACTTTTGTTGCAGCGAACACGTCCCGAGGGCCAGTTTACAAAGGAGGTACCTGATTCTTGATGGTTGGGTGAAGTTTAATCAAATGATTTTTCTCTAAATAATTGATTATGGTCGCATGCAAAAAATCTTGGCTCCAGGGGTCGCCATTTGTGTGCAGTGAATTTTCTCCATTTGGCCTACAGGCATAATTAAAATTTGTATTTTTTCTAAAGTTTTAAATGCTTATGTTTAAAATATTTTTTGAATATTTTAAACATTATACAAATGTGAAAAATGCATTTAGGGAAAATTGGAAATGTATTTCAAATGTTAAGGAAAAACAAGTTTAACTCTTGCTTGTGATTGGCTAGAAAGCAGCTTTCACTCTCTGCACGGATGAACTTATGGCCAATCGTTGTTTTGGCTTATTTTTCCCATTTGAATCAGTGATGGCGCGATGACTGTTTCCTCTCATCGCCCATCACGGATTCGAGGGCTCTTTGCTTTTGAACATTGGCGATGGAGTGTGTTCTAAGTTCTTCATCGCTCATGGCTAATATATATATGTGTTTCTTGCTGCATCCGCATGATACTTGAGTCATGGAGTTTTTTAAAGGAAAATTTTTGCTCTACAATCACTATTGTATTGAAGATTGAAGTGTTTTCTTCTCAATGGAGGTTTCTTCTAGAGCATTTTGGGCAGATTTAATCAAGTACTATTGCAGGATGAACAATTCTCACATTTTTGGCTTTACGACAAGATTTTGGGGGTTTTAATTGGCTCAAAAATGTTGTTCCAAGTTGTAATTTTATCCCATGATCATTTCCAATACTTCAGTAGGTATTTTAAACATGTTTGTGATGAATTTTGGTTGCCAGTAGCTGCAAAAACGCCCAACATTGCCAAAAAATGACCTGCACACTTTTATCTTGCCATGGCTGCAATGAGTTCCATCAAAATTCCCAGCAAAACAAAGAACGAAGGATTCTAATGAAATGGTGAAATTAGGAGGAAGAACTTCGTGCATCGCGGTTTGATTTAGAGGTGAGCGATGAACATCTTTAAAAAGTTTGAGTAAATTTGGTGGGCCCGTGGTAGGATGCTCAAAGTTGTTTAATAATTTTAAATAGGGGAAACATAAAGCTCATGGGTAAATGATTTTTTTCCCAATAAAGTGAAATAAAACAAACTTTGGTTGCATTATATTCATTGAGAATTGCTACTATGTTCTCATTTTTCATTTCTATTCGTGATATGCGATGAATGTTGGCGACATTGGAGGAAAGTAAATTGTGGGCCCAAGTGAAATTTTAAAGTTTCTTAACTTTTAAAATGTTTGCCAATATAATATTTTAAAAGCTCCCCTTTTAAAATATAATATTTTAATCTAGAGCACGGGGGAAAATATTTTGATAAAAAATTTCCATGACTGGGTAGAACAAAGGTGAAACTTTTATGCTGGGTATTAAAAGTTTAATGATGTGCAAAAAAATAAAAGTAAGAGAAAATGGCATGGCAAATAATTTTGTAAAGTGAATATTTTATTCACTATGCAAAGTGTTTTTGTTGGAGATGAGTTTTTATAGAGAACACCATTTTCACGCAGTTGGATGAAAAATGAACAAAGGGGGTAAAGTCTTTTTCAAGTAAAGGAATTTTCAACGTGGGAAAAAGACTAAATGGAAAGAATGATAAGTCTTCTAGAAAGGGAATATTTTTCTGTTGCAAGGCAATGGAGTGAGGAGCAAAAAAGCAGAGAACGGGTCGAAGATTCTTCAGCAAGTAAAGGTAGTTACAGATCAAGGGAGCTAAAGATGTCAGGTGTCTTTCACAAATGGATTCTAGGGCTTCTTCTACTTCTATATCTTCTTTCTTCTTTTTTTATACAGGTTCTGAAATTTTGAATTAGGTGAATAAGGTAGAGTAGTGTTAAGTCTGAGTTGTAAATGGAGTATGTAAATTGTAATAGCTAGGTTTTATGAGAAAATGTCAGCCAATTTGTGTAATATTATATTACTGTTGTAAAGTTGTCTCCAAATTTGTATGCTTTTGATTATATGAATTCAATATATCAAGGATTGTTTGAGTTTGTCATCACATCTTTCATGTGATTGTGTTATTTGGTCATGGTTCTCTTTTAAGTAAAGAGCTAATTTACTTTGATCAAATCATTGTAATCTTGAGTGTACAAATAGGATTGGTGAGTACAACTTTATGGAAATAAGAGTGGGTTTGTTAATGCAAGGCATTAACATATTTTAAATCCATTAGTTGAACTTAATTTGTTAATAGGATCTCTGTTATAGTTTTATATTGGACTCCATGGCCCATGATTCGGCACTGACCTATCACAAAGCCTGAGACATTTTTAGAAACAATGATCATAAATTTAAATCTTATTACTTATCAATACCAGTTTGTTTGTGTGTTGAACTCATTTTAATGAATCACATCTCTCATGTTTAAATTAGGCATTACTATAGAGGTCAACCAAGCCTTTATAGTATTGTGTCTATTAAACAATCAAATGAGATTCATATATTCAATGTGTTTGATACTTTGGCACACAAGTATCTGAAAGCACACTGTTGGGATCACCCTCCCAGGTTTAATAGAGCCTGAAGTGCAGAAGATTTCAATCTCTTTGATTGAATCTTGTTCGTTGGTCATATCAACCCGTTGAGTCTGAATATGAGAGAGTGGCTACTCTTTAGGACTCATTACATCTGTTGATTTGGGAACAAACAGATTGGTGACTCTACTGGGGAGAATTTGAGAAATATCTAATAGAAGATCATCTAGCCTTAAGAGTCATTGAAGTTTCAGAACAGTTTGTAACTAGAGATTGGAAATTAGTGAGTCTTATTTTCCCATCCGAGTCACCAACAGATTGGTGACTTTGCTGGGGAGAACTTTGAATCTCCAGTTGCAAACTGTCTTATCACAAAGTCATATTATTTGTTTATCTGTAGTTTTGGGTCAGAATGATCCAAGAACTTGCATACTTGAAGGAGATTGTTACAATGTTTCTGATGTATTCTTGAAGTCTGGTGCTCTGCTGGTAGAGAGAACTCAAAAAATACATAGATCTTGGAAAAAGCTTTCTGCTCCTTAAAGATCTTTTCCTCTTTCAAAGATATGGTGACTCTACATAAGTTTCTACATCATCAAAAGAGTTGGTTGCAACAATTCTCAGGTATTTTTCTATTGTAATATCTTTGTATGAAGGTTTTCCCTTATTCAGTATTTCAAGATACTAGTAGAAAGGGAAATGAAAAAGTAGGATATTCTGAAAAGGATATTGAGAAGAAATTAGTTGTAGAGGGAATAAATTTATTTGCAAATATGTATTGTTGTCCTAGTTCCCCCTCTACAAGTTGTAATATCATGCCTAGAATACAGTCATGTCCTCAAAGGAAAGTGTTCACTAGCGAAAGATATGACTCTCTGGATTTCAGTAAAATCCAAGGTTACCCACATTTTGTCCAAAGAAGAATTAATGAATATTTGCCTAAGTTTAGAGGAGGTTTTGAAGAATTAGCATCACAACATGTACACGGTTTTTTTGATGTAATGGAAGATTGTCAAATAGCAAAAGAAGATGCTATCATGAAGTTTTTTGTAAGAAATTTAGAAGATAATGTTAAATATTGGTTTTCTAGTTTACCAATGCATTCCATATGTTCATGGAAAGAGCTTGAGAAACTGTTCATGGATGAGTTTGGTGAATTGAATGATGAATGCTTGACTGAAGAAATAAATCTGCATACCCAAGAAGCATTTAAAGAGAAATCTGAAAATAATGTTTGAACTTATGTTACCTATTTATGCATTGTGTGATATAGAAAGGTTTGAGGATGAATCCATCAATGATTTTCATGATAGATTCGTGAAATTTCTGCTTGCTATACCATAATCAGAAAGACCTGATGAGTTATTTTGCATTGATTTGTTTTGTGAGAATTGTGAGCTAGGTTTGAGTACTATGCCAAGTCACTTGAAGCCCCCTAGTCTTAAATGTTTATATCAATGGCTATCAATAATTGAAGAAATGATAGAGAAGTATGGAACTAATCTCCTGAATACCTTATGTGATGGTACTTTTTCAAGACTTAATCCAATAGATACAAATGGTATAGCAAAAGAAAATGATAGTGCATCATGTAGTGACGAGGATGTTGTTTTTGAACAACCTATAGAAGAAATGTACCTAGATGAAGATTGCAGCCATGATGGTCATGAAGAGATAAATGAAACATCTTAAGTTTCTTCTATTTTCTTTGAAAATATAGAAATAGAGAGTCAATTCTTTGTATCAAAAGAAGGTTGTAATGATGTAGATAATAATGAAAGTATTTTCTCATCTATGGAATTTGAATATACAGTTGAAGATAATGTTGATTCTAAAGTTTCATGTCTTCATGATGAGAACAATGGTGTTGTAGATGGAAGTTTGCAACCAGCTGAAAAGCATTTTTGTATGGGTGATCACAATGATTACAATTTTATTTGCAGCCTTGGTGAGTGTGTTTTTTCTCAAAAGGAAGAGGCAGAATTGATTTCTCTGAGTGGAAAGTGTTTAAATAAAGAAAATGATGAGATTTTTTTTGAAACCTCACAAGAACAAGATGATGGATATAAGTTGGAATTTTTTTTTTAAGAAAATATGTGATCAACAATTCTATGATGCAAATGACAAGGAGTGCAATGGATTTCATTTGAAGAAATCAACCACAAGCAGTTGCAATGAAGAAACCATTGATGGTTTTCAATTTGACAATGAAGAAGGTAGCCTTGTTGATTGTAGCAGTGTAAACAGAAGAGATATGTATACAAGAGGCTTATTGAATGAATTATCTAAAGTAGTTGATTATGAAGGGCATGCATATGTTGGGCATAATGAACAAGGAACTCCTCTTTTGTTTGATGCTTTACCTTCTTCTGTTCATGTTGCTGACTTTGAAGTTATCACTGAATGTTTGCTTGAGATCAACATTGAAGAAGTTGTACTTGATAATGGAAATATAGAGATAAATGTTAGTACAACTAATGATGCTATTTATGATGAGTTTTCACTTGAAGAATGTGATTGTGTAAATCACATGGATGCATATGCAGACCTCTTTTCTGGATCTGCAACTCATAGTTTTCTTCATAGGTAGTATGCTTCAGATTGTCATGTTGATGCAACAGGTGGTGTTGAATATGATACTTCTTGCAGCAGTGAATGTGTTTTAAACAGTCATTGTGAGGAATTTGTTGTAGAAGTAGTTTTTGAGCCATATGAACCCGTACTTGAAACTTCTTCTTATGGTAACATATTGAGTGTTGGAAACCTTGTCTATGAGCTTGAACTAGGGAACACTGTTTGGGATGCTGACATTTCTTCAAAATGTTATGATTTGAATGTGGATGAAAATAGTGTGGATTTGGTGAATCTTATTTTCAAGACATTGAGACATATGGCAATATCATTAAGCTATGTTGTTGGGATGATAACAAAATAACATACGATGGAATTTAGTTGGATGAGTTACAAATGTGTGAGCACTCTTTGCTTGACACACAGAAGGATTGCACACTATTTTTGAAGGATGATTTCTTTTCTAACCTTAATCATTGTGAGGGAATTGGTAAATGGGATGAGGTTGTACTTTCAGATGGTCTTGATCACTATCCTCACATTTTGTCACTTGCCGCAAAATCTGAAAATGAAATGAGTGGCAGTGATGCAACCTATGTCATTTGGTTGACATGTGATAGTAAAGTTAAATTCAAAGGCAACCTAACCCATGTTTTTGCAAAAATGAAGTCACTTTTGTTGTTGTGGTGTGACAGAGGAAAGTATGGATTAAAGGAGATCAACTCTTTTAACATATTAGTTTTTAAAAGAGGCAAGAATTGACTATCTTTTTTTCATTTGGTGGCTTGGGGCCATCAAGTGAATTTAAAAGTTTAATAAAGACAGTATTGCCCAATGATTCTGGCACTTGGTCTACTCTCCCACAGATCTGAATTCTTTCTATGCCCACAGGGGGCATACATCCCTAGAAAGAGCCACTGATGGAACCTTCAAATTTGAAGTGCCTAGGTTGTAAAATTTGTCTTTGCACACTCAGAAGTGCACCTGTAAAATTTGTCTAAGTGACCTACTTTGGAGGGTCACAATTCAAAGTCAGTTGATTTTATTGTCAAGCCCCTTGGTGGACTCATTTACTTGACATATGAGAACATGCATGTAAGTTTTCAGCTTCACATAATGAGTTTTGACAATGTTTTGAAAAGCGAAGCTAGAGGGTTCTGAAACTTTTTGTTGTTTGCATATTGTCAATCCTGTGAAGTGGCCTCCTATTTGAGTTGATATCTTGTAACTAGATGATTTTCATGAAAAATGGATTGTTGCTCTCCATTATCCTTACATTAATGTACTCCCTAGTCCAATTTCAAAGCCTCATGACCAGATTTGATATTTTTATCAGGCCAAAAGCAAATGCAGTTTGTTCATTTTTACACTTGCATTTTTAGAATGTTTCAAAGTGGTCAAGTTTGATCCTTAATATCTATTGATAAATATGGATTAAAGGGAAACTCTTTTGCACACGTACTCAGTGTACCTAGATGAGCTTATTTTTCTAGTGGCAGCCCCCCAGAAGTTGTTTTGATATTTTTTCAAAGTGGTGACTTTGAGAGCCCTGATTGATGTTAAACATGTGCAGTTGCAGAAATGGACGATTAAGTGACTTTGACATTGAATAACTTTCACCTTAGGATCTTTTTTGCTGATTTGTTTATTTCACTACATTCTTGGGTCAATTTCCTACATGTATGCTCAATTTTAGGCTCCTAGGACAAGTTCTGATGAGTTATTTAATTGCTTTATGATCGCGACATGGCAAAAAATGGTGTCCCAAAAAGTTTCAAATTTTCAAATTCTAAGGACAACCCATTTCTTTTTTTGGTCTAAAATATTTACAGCTCCATTTTCAACAAGATTGGAGGTCATTTGATACATTATTTTAATGTATTTATGTTGCGGTGAACACATCCCAGGGGCTAGTTTACAAAGGAGGTACCCGATTTTTATAGCTAGGTGAAGTTTAAGAAAATGGGTTTTCTCTAAATAATTGATTATGGCCGCACACAAAAAAATCTTGGCTCTAGGGGTCACCGTTTGTGTGCAATGAATTTTCTCCATTTGGCCTACAGGTGTAATTAAAATTTGCATTTTTTCTAAAGTTTTAAATGTTTATGTTTAAAATATTTTTTTAATATTTTAAACATTATACAAATGTGAAAAATGTATTTAAGGAAAATTGGAAATGTATTTCAAATGTTATGAGGAAAAACAAGTTTAATTCTTGCTTGTGATTGGCTAGAAAGCGACTTTCACGACTTTCACTCTGCATGGATGAACTTATGGCCAATCGTTGTTTTGGTTTGTTTTTCCCATTTGAATCAACGATGGTGTGATGATTGTGTCATCTCATTTCCCATCGCGGATTTGAGGGCTCTTTGCTTTTGCACATTGGTGATGGAGTGTGTTTTGAGTTCTTTATCACTCATGGCTAATATATATTTGTTTCTTGTCACATCGCGTGATGCTTGAGCCATGGAGTTTTTTAAGGGTAGATTTTTTATCTCCAATCAATATTGTATTGAAGATTGAAGTGTTTTCTTCTCAATGGAGGTTTCTTCTAGAGCATTTTGGGCAGATTTAATCAAGTATTATTGCAGGATGAACAACTCTCACGTTTTTGGCTTTACGACAAGATTTTGAGGGTTTTAATTGGCTCAAAAATGTTGTTCCAGGTTGTAATTTCATCCCATGATCATTCCCAATACTTGGGCAAGGATTTTAAACATGTTTGTGATGAATTTTAGTTGTCAGTAGCTGCAAAAATTTCCAACATTTCCAAAAAACGACCTACACACTTTTATCTTGCCATGGTTGCAATGAGTTCCATCAAAATTTCCAACAAAACAAAGAACAAAGGATTCTAATGAAATGGTGAAAGCAGGAGGAAGAACTTCACGCATCGCAGTTTGATATTTTTTTCTCTCATCTCATTAGCGATCTGCGATGCTGCTCTTGCATTTCGCCCATCACTAATATGAATATCACTCTTCTCAGGGCATTTGCGATGGGCAATAATATACTCTCCATCACTAATTATATATTCATTTTCTCTTTGAATTAGAGATGAGTGATTAACATGTTTGCAAAGTTTGAGTAAATTTGGTGGGACAGTGGGAGGATGCTCAAAGTTGTTTAATAATTTTGAATAGGGGAAACATAAAGCTCATGGGTAAATGTTTTTTGCCTGATAAAGTGAAATAAAACAAACTTTGGCTGCATTATATTCATCGAGCATCGCTACTATGTTCTCATTTTTCATTTCTATTCACGATATGCGATGAATGCTGGCAACGTTGGAGGAAAGTAAATGGTGGGCCCAAGTGAAATTTTAAAGTTTCTTAACTTTTAAAATGTTTTCCGAGTGTAATATTTTAAAAGCTCATCTTTTAAAATCTAGATAATATTTTAATCTAGAGCACGGGGGAAAATATTTTGATAAAATATTTCCGTGACTAGGTAGAAGGGTGATCCCACAATATTGGTTTACAATTTTTGGCCAAATTGGACACTGAACTGATTTTTTCTAGCTAAATCTTCACATTCGGGCATCTATAGCGACTAAATCGCAAGGAATTTGAAGATGATGCAAACTAGTGACTTATGAAATTTTGTTTGTAGATTCTAAATATATTTTTTTCAAAATTTTTGGAATCAAATTGCACTTCTTTTTCCATCTCCTTCAAAAACTAGTTTTCTTCATTAAACATCATTTTTAAGGAGTGACGCTCACCGTATAACACAACTTTTTTTCCATGAAGGATAAAATTCTAATTTTTTCGAATTTAGATATGTAACTACGATATCTAGTGCTTCCAATTGGTTTCATAGTGTTTTATTAAATATTTTTTCCTTAATCAAGTTTGAAGTCAAAGCAATTACAATTCAGACATAAGCAGACCGTATAACACAATTTTTTTTGTATGTATCAAAATTCAATTTTATTTTTTTGGATCAAGGAATTCAATATCTAGGGCACTCATATTTTTCAAAAAAAATTATAATCTTGTATTTTTCCACATGTGCAGAATAGAGAGCTTGATTTTTGGTCAAAAATCTACATTCACAAGAAATAAAAAATAAATATAATAATCAAATTAAATTTAATTAAAATTATACTTTTTTGGAAGCTTATAATAAGGACTACATACTTACAAAAAATAAATTTTAATTGAATTCATTTGATCCCATAAAAGGTAAATCAAAAGTGGGTTTTTATCAGCATTTTGATGGGTGCAAAGGAGACTTCGTTATAGGTATGGTTTAAAACTAGCGGGGTTCTATCCAAGGGGGCTTGGTCTAAGGTGGTTTGATTAAACCCTTTTCAATTGGAATCCTTTAAATGGAACTTTTCAAAGCTTAAATCATTATATTTGAACTAAAAATATGTGATTTTAGCAAAAATTAGGATCTCCCAGAAAGTGTAAACCACTATTGTGGCAACACCCAGAACAAAGGTGAAACTTTTATGCTGGGCATTAAAAGTTTAATGATGTGCAAAAAAATAAAAGTAAGAGAAAAAGGCATGGGAAATAATTTTGTAAAGTGAATATTTTATTCACTATGCAAAGTGTTTTTGCTGGAGATGAGTTTTTACAGAGAAAACCATTTTCACACAGCTGGATGAAAAACGAACAAAGGGGGTGAAGTCTTTTGCAAGTAAAAGAATTTTCAACATGGGAAAAAGACTGAATGGAAAGAATGATGAGTCTTCTAGAAAGGGAATATTTTTTTGTGGCAGGGCAGTGGAGTGAGGAGCAAGAAAACAGAGAGCAGGTTGAAGATTCTTCAATAAGTAAAGACAGTTATAGATCAAGGGAGCTAAAGATGTCAGGTCTCTTTCATAGATGGATTCTAGGGCTTCTTCTACTTCTATATCTTCTTTTTTCTCTTTTGTACAGGTTCTGAAATTTTGAATTAGGTGAATAAGGTAGAGTAGTGTTAAGTCTAAGTTGTAAATGGAGTATGTAAATTGTAACAGTTAGGTTTTATGAGAAAATGTCAGCCAATTTGTGTAATATTATTTTACTGTTGTAAAGTTGTCTCCGGATTTGTATGTTTTTTATTATATGAATTCAATATATCAAGGATTGTTTGAGTTTATCACAACTTTCCTGTGATTGTGTTATTTGGCCATGGTTCTCTTTTAAGTAAAGAGTTAAATTACTTTGATCAAATCACTGAAATCTTGAGTGTACAAGTGGGATTGGTGAGTACAACTTTATGGAAATAAGAGTGGGTTTGTTAATGCAAGGCATTAACATATTTTAAATCCATTGGTTGAACTTAATTTGCTGATAAGATCTATGTTACAGTTTTATATTGGACTCCATGGCCCATGATACTGACCTATCACAAAGCCTAAGACATTTTTAGAAACAATGATCATAAATTTAAATCATATTACTTATCAGTCCTAGTTTGTTTTTCTGTTGAGCTCATTTTAATGAATCACATCTCTCATTGTTAAATTAGACATTACTGTAGAGGTCAACCAAGCCTTTATAGTATTGTGTCTATTAAACAATCAAAGGAGATTCATTTGTTCACTGTATGTTTGATACTTTGGCACACAAGTATCTAAAAGCACACTGTTGGGATCACCCTTCCAGGTTTAACAGAGCCTGAAGTACAGAAGATTTCAATCTCTTTGACTGAATCATGTTCGTTGGCCATATCAACCCGTTGAGTCTAAATATGTGAGTGGCTAATCTTTAGGAATCATTGCATCTGTTGATTTGGGAACCAACAAAATATTCATCTAATCATTTACATACATATATAATACATAAAGTGCATACTTTCTCAAAATCATAACCTTTCTATTATTTTAACGTTTTAATTTATCACCATATTTATAGGTTGACAAATGGGTCAAGACCTAGGATATCTCGCAAGCCCCTCTTTTGTATAAATGAGACAAGTAAATTATTCTCTAGATAAAGACTTGTAAAATGGGTCCGTACAGGTCCATTCTCACTCATTCAAGGGCCTACTTCTCCCTACTAGAAATGCACAGAGGTATTTTTCCTCTTGGAAATATATAAATAGTCATTTCTCATTCCACCTTGAAATTTAGCCTAAGTCTCAAGGAAGTAAACAAGATCCATATGGGATCAAGATCTATTTAGAACCTTTTAAGTATTAGTCTTTAACTTAGATAATTGCATCAATCTAAGTTTTAAACTATTTTCCTATTTACTTTCTTTTATAGATTTTACCCAATTTTTGTGTCTCTATTCATAAATTTCTTAAACCGAAGTTTAGGAATTTCCTTTCTATGTTTTGTGTCTTTTAAAGGAGGTATACAAATCGTTCCAAGGGACCAATTCTTCAAATAATCTCTTCAACTACCACCCACTATCATGAAGATTTGAATTATGAAGAATGTTTAAATCACACTCAATTCTAGGTTTAGCTATTTGTAGGTTTAAGGCAACATTTCTTATATCAAATTTCTTATCACATGTCACCTATTTCAACCTTAAAATTAAGCTTACTAAATTTTAACCTCTAGATTACCAATTTGCAATGCTCTTAATTATCAATCCTCTTAAGCATATATTTTAAGTATCATGATTCAATATTCCAACTCACATAAGATTCCTTGTAATAATATGAACACTCTCCCTTTTATAACTTTAATTTAGTAATAGAATCATATTATGGCTATTTTTTGCATCAGTTTATATTGCAATAATGGTTTATAAGAAATTCATAATCTTTGAGTTCCTCTATCTTGCTATTAATTCAATTAATTATGAGAGAACACTAATGAAATTTCAAATATAAATTAAATACAAGTTTAACAAAATTTAATTAAGGGCCAACATATTCAAAGCAGTTTTCAACTATCAGTTGTCAAATAAAACTGCACCCTGTTGATCATGGAGTTCAAAATTCTAATAACACCACAAAAATGACCTCGAGTTATGGGACCTTGCATGTTCAAGGTTGAATCTCCAAAGAAGGTTGACTTCGTCTTTTGATCCAAGTGCAATGTGTTGGTCCAAACCAACACATGAAATCCTACCACTACTCTACTCTAACTCACAAAGAAAAAGAGATAGAAGGAATGCATGAAAGGGAAATGGGAGGTGGTACACCAATATGGAAAATTTGTTTCTTCCTAAATAAGATTGCATAAAAACACCATTGAAGAGGGACTAGGGGACTCACACAGATCTCTATTTGGTCAATTCCCAGAGGAAAACAGGGAGGTTAAGGTTTGACAAGGTGTTGAAAGCAAGGGAGATTATCAAACAACAACTTTAAATAATTTCACTCAAATATATATGCATGGAAATAGAAAACAAGCACTCAGATATGTAGGTAATGAAACTTACACAACCATAAACAAGTTGAGAAGAATAAAGCTTAATTGATTTCATTTCAATGTTAGAGGAAAAAAACTAATATTTACAATTGTAAAGGTGCAAAAATACATGTATGCAAAAGAAAAACCCTAGAGGAGCCAGAGGAAGAACCCTTAGAGTGAATACAATTCTTACCTTTATAGATCAGGCATAACTCAAAGCCCGTGCTCAAGAAGATTGAGCAACACTCAACACCCATGCCCTAGTAATGAATGTTGTCATGAAACTTGTGTGACAGGATGGAGGTAAGGCATGGATCTGTCAGAATGGTCAACAACAACAATAAATGAGCATGGGCGCCCATAAAATCCACTTGAAAAAGTGGAGGTAAGGCATGGATCTGTCAGAATGGTCAACAACAACAATAAATGAGCATGGGCGCCCATAAAATCCACTTGAAAAAGTCAGGAGGATCATAAATGATGTCCTTGAAGCCTCAAAAAATGAAATAGACTGCTCAAAAAGGTGGTTTGAGCATTAATGGCATATTCATGTAAAAACATGCCATTACATGGAAAATCAAGGCGTCGGGCCTGAAAGGAACCTTCGACTATGCATTAAATGGTCCAGAGCCTCGAATAGCATACCTTGTTGGGAATTGGGAGGAAGCCTTACCTCTTACCTAAAGTAGGTAAGAGGTAAGAGGAAAGCCTGAATCCCCAATTTTGAAAATTTTAAAAATTGAAAATTAGAAAGAAGTCTTACCTCTTATCTAAAGTAAGTAAGAGGTACGAGAGAAGCCCTAATCCTAAATTTCAAAAATAAAAAATTGGAAAGAATTCTTACCTCTTTCCTAAAGTAGGTAAGAGATAAGAGGGAAGACCAAATCCTTACACCCAAAAAGCAGAGGTTGGGCATTAGGCTCGAAGAGGTGACAAACATCAAGTGTTGGGCTTGATGCTTACTTCTTACCAAAAAGCAATACAAAGGTAAGGGAGAAGCTTGACTCCTGAAATTCAAAAATTTGACAGCTAAATTTTTGAAGAAATATTGAAGACTCGAGGGTTGGAAAGGGGAAGATAGAAGGAAAGTTGAAGACCCAATGCCCGAAAGACAAAGAAGGATATCAGGTGTTAGGTTTCAGGAGGAAGGCATGCCTCTTACCAAAAGCATGTAATAGGTAAGAGAAAACCCTGACTCCCAAAATCTGAAAATTTGACGTAGTCAAATTTTCAAAAGAAAGAATCAAGGAGAAGGAGGGAGGGTGAGAGGCTTATGAAGAAGAATTAGTAAGGGTTTAAAGGGTAAGGCCAATGACCGAAACCTGAAATACTTAGCTAAAAATGGAAAGAAGAAGCATAGGAGATGGAGAAACGGGGCAATGGAGAAGGCATGCAAGTATGAAGGGAAGAGAAAACCAAAAACCTCAAAAACTTAGGACTTAGCCAATTTTAGACTCCCTCAAAGAAAAATTTATGCAAGATGGCCCATGTAAGATCTCATGGATCGGTTATCAATGGTGGGTCATCAAAGGATGGCATGAAATGGCAACACTTATGGTGAGTTTTGAGGGATGATTGCTTTCTAGTCATGCAATCCAGAGGCCTTATCGGTCCGTTGGGCACAAAGTCAAGGGAATTCTTCAACAACTAGGCCTCCCAAGAGTGAACAAAACATGTGTAGGCCTACACCTAGAGAAATGCATGGAAACTAGGGACATACATTCCCTTAAGGAGAATGCAGGGTGTGTAAAAGCACTTCATGGAAAGCAAGATATTAACAATATATGCATGAAACTAAAAGGAAGAAAAAAATGGAAATTTGTCTCTATCAAAGATGAACCTTCTAAAGGAATTGATCTCCCTCAGACCATAGTTGCAAACTTCACCTAGCTGCAACCACTGAAAACCACTACCAGCATGTATAGAACTACACAAGCTTCCTACAAGGTGAAGGATCACTTCACTATAAAATTTTCCATTGCAAGGGAGCCATATGATGCAAGTGTTAGATTCTTCTAACATTGGTGCCTCAAGTGAACATACAGTAGTAGGGGTGAACCCTTTTGATGATAGGTCAGTATCCAAGAGCAAACCTTTTGTAGAGGGAAGATAACTCTCCTCACAAAAGGATAGGCCATTGTAATGACCACTGACCTCCTCATTGCATGAACTAAAATAGAAATGGAAAGTTTCTAGTTCATATGGTGGTGTAAAATATGTTGAGCTTGTTTATTGGTCTACACAAGGAATCTCTTCTTCATGCACCTCAAATGAAAATATTTGAAGCTGATGCATACTATCAAATTGTGCAACAGGAGCATCACTCTCCAGGAATATGTGTGGATTCTCAATGGTATATTTTTAGCATGTTGGTCCCATGTGAAGCATTCAAACACATTCATGTTATGGTGCAGGGGCACCCTTGGTGTCATGTAGTGACTTTTTGGTTTTTGGTCTTCTAAGGGTTGATTTCATGTAACAAGGTCTTCTTAGGCCATTATGAGTCAATTTGAGTCATTATTGAGTTTCTAGGTGCAAGGTTATGCAAAAGTGTCAATGTTATCAAAGTTACTCAAAAGTTGTCAAGCAACTTTTGCAATCTTTTTGCAAAAAGTGTAATTGGGTGATTTGTTAATAAAATGAACCAAATATGGCTAGGGACAGTTAGAATACAGTTGTAAAAATTGAAATAAGCCTTGTAATTTTGAAGAGGAAAGTTGGACTGATATTTTGTCAATGAAAGCTCTCTTTGCACGTTGTGTTTTTGAGTTTTCCCTACTTTTTTGAACTTCTATCACATTGTACGGTTAAATGGTGCAATGTATGGATGTAATGGTCATTGTATGTGTCTTAGATTTTATTTTTTTTGTTTGAGTAGAATCCATAAATTTTTGGGTGAGATATCAATAAATTAGTGTAAGTTGCTCTAAACCCTGCCTATGGTTTCATAGGGAATTCAAAATGTAATTCCTCATGTTTCCACCATAAGAAAATTAATCCTTCTTGTACAAAATTCTATTTTGGTTTATTCTAACATTCTCCAAGAGTTGAAGTTTGGAAGTTACACGTGAGAGGATAAATCTTTTGACAGTCGTTACATTTTGCTTTGTTCACAGTGAACAGACCCTCTAAGGTGATTGAATGCCAATGTTTTGGCATTGAAACGTTGTATGGTGTTTGAAGCACATAGAGACAAGAAGAACATTGGTGCCTAATTCCTTGGTAACCACTAAATAGCCATATTATTTTTTGATTGAAACTTTCACTTGTTTGTGAGGAAAAATGACTATCCCATTGTTAAACAGGTGCAAGACAACTAAGAGGGGGGGTGAATCAGTTGTCACACAAATTCAAGCTTAAAAATTTATCACTTATCAAATCTTCAACCACACTATTCTGTTATTAAATATAAGCATGAAACATAAATAACAAAAAGTAAATCAACACAATAAACACCATATTTTACGTGGAAAACTCAATAAGGGAAAAACCATGGTGAGGGTTAACTCACATATAAATGATTATAAACTGAATACAAAGGCTCTTTGCCAAGGGCTCACTGCCTACAGATACAAAAGAGAACAAAAGATCCACCACTACAATTAAAGCACATTCGCCGGATCGCAAAAACCTACAACTTACTACCTTCAACACACTAAAATACTACTATCACAGCTCACTCACACACACTTCTCTTATGATTTGTGGCACTCTTTTGTCACTTTGCATCACATTGTCATACAATTCTTCACAACTTGACTTTCTTTTATACCATCTTTAACATTAGAAACTTTCTCCAAGGTCGGCCACAATACATCATTTCATAAATTCAAATTATGTCAACAACTCTAAATTCCCATGGTGGAAAGGAATAAGAGTGGACAAATAAAAAATTTAACCAAGATCACAAATAATATTCTTGAATCTTCTACATGCTTTCTTAATTAAATTTTATTCCTCGAATGAAGTGTAAACACTAGGTTGGTCAAACCTAATGAAAACACAAGTTAACAGTGATGCACACACTTCCTAGCATGAAGATAACACGCGGATACCTCAACATGCTTCATTATTCATGAAACTTCATCTTAGATTTCTTCAAATATGTCCACGGCAAAATAATAAACTTTAATCATTGAATACCTTTCACCAAATCATCTGAACTATGCAAACCTGTACTGGAATATAGAAACACGACTTTCAAATTACCAAGCTTCAACCTTCTTTGCCAAAGCATAGAAAATACGTTCACAGACATATCCCAAATCCGCAAGATCTGAAACGAAACAACAGAGAACTGTGGAGCATAAATATTTCTCCCAGTCCACAGAACACTAATTTTGTCAATAGAACACACATACCAGTGGACACAACTTTTATGTACCATCAAACTAGTAGCTAAAACTCAGGAGATATCACCATGAGAATACCATAAACATGTCTTTAGATCCACACAAGCATATGATCAACATAGGAGAAGTACGAAGCACATACCGGAGCACATTCTGAACATTTTCATCACTCTAACTTCTTTTGTATATTAATTTTCTCAAAAGCGCTTGGAAACTCATCAAACCAACATATCTGCAACACCATGAAGATAGATCCGTGTACTCACAACATCTCAACAGTGTCTTAACCATACATGTACAATCTGCAACATATTGAATTGTGTTGACATTAATGACAACACCACCAAACTAGCTCATACTTGCAACAATCTCCCCCATTTTCATTGATGGAAACACATAACCTTTTCTCCCCCTTTGACATCAATGGAAAAGAACAACTGCTATGATTACTCCCCCTTAGGAGTACACTCATACTACAAAAATGAAAACCTTTTCTACTCCCCCTGCAGAGTAGACCCATCTATTAGTCCAGATAAATGAGAAATTTGTGAATTCACTAAACTAGTGCACCTACATGTGCACTTAGTTTGGAGAGCCAATGACCCCCAACCTCTCCCTAAGATGCTCAAAAATATCCTTCAAAAAATCCTTAGTAAAGATGTCTACAATTTGTTCCTTTATAGGCACATACTCCAATCTGACTTCATTCTCCATCACTTTTTCTCTCAAGAAATGATATTTGATAGATATGTGCTTCACTATTGAATGCATAAGCGGGTTCTTTGCAATGTTTATTGCGCTTGTATTATCATAGAGAATAGAAATAGGCTCATCACATACTACTCCAATGTCCTTCATATTGTGCTTCATCCATAGAACTTGTGTGTAGCAGGATGTTGCAATAATATATTCTGCCTCTGCAGTGGATAAAGAAACTGAGTCTTTCTTTTTACTCAACCATGAAACTATTCTTTCACCAAGAAAGAAAGCACCACCACCGGTACTCTTCTAGTCATCTACACATCCATCCCAATCAGCATCTGTATAAGCACTCAGGGTGAAATCAATTCTCTTAGGGTACCATATTCCATAATCTGGTGTGTCTTTAAGATATCTAAATATCCTTTTTACAACCATAAGATGTGCTTCTCTAGGACCTGCTTGAAATCTAGCAAATAAACACACTACACGCATAATATCTAGTCTAGTAGCAGTAAGATACAACAATCGACCAATCATGGATTTTTATTTGCTTTGATTAGTCTTAGCAGATTCATCATCCTTGCTTAGTTTACATCCAATTACCATATGAGTACAAACATGTTTAGAATCCTCCATCCCAAAAAAATTCAAAAACTCTTTTACATACTTAGATTATGAAATGGATATCCCTTTATTAGTTTGATTCACTTGTAGACCAAGGATGGAATTCAATTCACCAATCATAGACATCTCAAATTCTTTCCGCATATCTTCAGCAAACTTTTTACACATGCCTTCATTTCCACCAAAGATGATATGATCAACATATATAACCACAATCAACATCTTATTACCTTGCACTTTGAAGTAGAGGTTGTTGTCTGCAGAACCTTTGTTGAACCCTTGCTTTGTCAAATATTTGTCCAGTCTTGCATACCAAGCTCTGGGAGCTTGCTTCAATCCATATAATGTTTTCTTCAACTTACAAGCCATGTTCGACTTGTTAGACAACTAAAACCCTTCAGGTTGCTCCATGTATACTTCTTCCTCCAACTCACCATTCAAAAAAGCTAACTTAACATCCATCTAATATACCTTGAAGTCCTTGTGTGCAGAAAATGCCAAAAACATTCTGATAGCTTCCATTCTAGCCATAGGGGACAATGTTTCTTCAAATTCTATACCTTCAACTTTTGAATATCCTTTGCATACCAATCTTGCCTTATTCCTTACTACTTCTCCATTTTCATTTAGCTTATTTTGGAACACCCATTTTGACCCAATCACATTTTTGTTCACAGGCCTAGGGACTATTTCCAATGTTTAATTCTTTTCTATCTACTATAATTCCTCTTTCATAGCTCTCATCCAACTTTCATCTTCACATGCTTCTTTTACATATTTAGGTTCTATTTTAGAGAGTAAACAAAATTTTACCTCAGCTACAACTTTACTTCTTGTCTTCACACCTTCACTCTTGTCTCCAATTATCTGATCTTTCAGATGATTCCTTTGTACATATTTAGGAGTCATAGTAGTAGGTTTTGGTTCATTCTCTTCTTCTTCTTCTTCCGCTTGTTCTTCTTCTTCTTTCTCTTCTTCGTCTTTCAATTCCTCTTTCACAACTCTTATCCAACTTTCATCTTCACTTGCTTCTTTTACAGATTTAGGTTTTATTTTAGAGAGTAAACACAAGTTTACCTCAACTACAACTTTACTTCTTGTCTTCACACCTTCACTCTTGTCTCCAATTATCTGATCTTTCAAATGATTCTTTTGTACATATTTAGGAGTCCTAGTAGTAGGTTCTAGTTCATTCTCTTCTTCTTCTTCTTTCTCTTCTTCCTTCTCCTTATTTTCTTTAGGTATATGTCCACAGATAGGATCATCAGGTTCAACTTCACTTATCTCAATAGGTTTATGTATGTCTTTGTAGACATGTAAAATTGACTTAACACTTATCACAAATTCATAATGTCTCGAAACAACTTAGAATCAACCCAAAACAGCTCGGAACAACTCTAAATCAACTTGAAATGTCTCGAAACAACTCAGAATCAATCTGAAACGACTCTGAATCAACTCAGAACAACTTTGAATTAACTCAAAATGTCTCAAAATGACTTTGAATCAACTTGGAACAACTCTAAATCAACTCAGAACAACTCTAAATTAACTTGGAACATCTTGAAATGACTCTGAATCAACTCAAAATGACTCTGAATCAACTTGGAATGTCTGGGAATGACTCTGAATCAACTCAGAATGACTCTAAATCAACTCGAAACATCTCAACACATCTTTGAATAAACTCAAAATTTCTCTAAAACATCTCAAATCATATCAAAATCATCCCACGACATCTCACAATGAATCGAATGGCATTGACCAACATTTGAAACCCTATTTCCTCTATTAATTGAATAATACAACATTATTTAATTAATTCACTTTTTCATCATTCTTGACAAATTAAATAAATATTGTTTATTTAATAAAGACTTGAAAACCCTATTTCCTCTATTAATTGAATAATACAACATTATTTAATTAATTCACTTTTTCATCATTCTCAAAAAATTAAATAAATATTGTTTATTTAATAAAGTCTTGAAAACCCTAATTCTACTATTAATTGAATAATACAATGTTATTTAATTAATTCATTTTTTCATCATTTCTCAACAAATTAAATAAATACCATTTTATTTAATAAAGTTTTGAAAACCCTAATTATACTATTAATCAAATAAAAGAACGTTATTTGATTAATTCACATTTCATCATTTCAACCAATTAAATAAATTACATTTATTTAATAAAGTCTTAATCTTATCTTATTTTGTCATGATTAGTCAAACAACACCAATTATTTGATTACATCACTAATTCACCTTATTCCTCAAAATTAATTGAATTATTAAATCATAATAATTTAGTTATCGCACTTTCCCTCCAAAAATTTGAATAATTAAATCAAACTATTCAAATCAATTATCAAAAATCAAATCAAACTAATGCAACTCTATTTGCAAAATTCAAAGTTGATTTGCACATTCAACTCCAAAATGGAATTAATTAATTAAATTAATTAATTAATATTCCTCACCCACTTTTTAATTGAGAAAATCATGGATTGCTAACTAAGCAATCTATTTTGCTAACAAAGCAATCTAATTTTGCTAACTCAACCATCTAATTCCTAACTCAACCCTAACCGATCAATCAATTGCTAACTAAGTAATCAAAACCTTGACTAGCCAATCTATTCTTCAATCACCCTAATTATGCAATCAACTTTGCACAATCTTCTCATGTATAAATCCTCTCAACTCATTTTGACCGTTGATTTGGATATTCTCCAACACGATCCTGATCGTCGATTCAAAATTGCTTTTCCTATAAAACAAGCCTCTCTCCTCACAAATATAAATCAAAATTTCAACTTACCTAATGCAATGAAGTGTTGTCGCAATCACCATTGATAGAGCTTCAACCTTTTCAATCAACCAAGCATCATTCATCAAGCTTTTTCACGTAAGAAATGGAAGCTTTGCAGTGATATGAACAATCCAACATCATGAAAATACACTCCAACATGGGATGGTAAACTCTCCTTTTGTTTATTTGATTTTTTTTGAATATCTTAGGATCTCATTTCATTCAAATAGCTTAGATTTGCACATTTCATGAGTGATGGAATAGGATAGATTAAGTTTTTTGGGTTAGATAGCTTCTGATTTGAATCTTGCATTTGATCTTACTTTTGCATCTTTTCCCGATGGATTCCTTCGCCCTCACAAATTTTGGCATGCTTGGTGGGACCTAGGTCCTCCTTCCTAACATTTTTATGAGCAAATTTGTAGCCATAGGATTCTGGGAGCCTTTTGGAGACATTTCACGGACTGCCCAGCAAAATATCACTTTTGACTGTCAAGAATTCTAAGCATTTGCCACAAAATCGGCTTTTTTTCCATGGGAAGCTCACCTTTTCTCTAAGATCAATTATTTTTCTCCAAAAAGTGTGCTTTTGCTTCTTTCTAGGTTTGCACCTATACGAAAAATCTGAGCTTTTACCAAATTTCCAAGATTTTGCAAATTTTTTCTAAGCTTTTGGTTTTTCTTTTGAGAATTTTCTCTAGAAGACAAGTGCATGAATATTGTACTATTGCAATGACCTTTCTTGCTAACATTTTGGTTGTTTTGCAGGAATTAATGGATTTCTATGTAGGATTTTGAAAAATACTAACTTGTTTTCTGTAGAGAGGACGATCGGTCCAAGATCTTTGAAGCCACTGAATAATTTTGTTTATTAACTTAGGAATTTCCCTTTGGCGCTTTAAATGAACAACTCTCATATTTCAAATTTTTTGTTGTTAAAATGAACAATTTGAAGCTTTCTAAAGTAGGAATCTCTTTTTCATGCTCTAAAATGAACAACAACTCTCACATTTCAAATTTTGTGTTGTTAAAATAAACATTTTCGAAGCTTTTTAAAGTAGGAATCTCCTTTTGAAAAATGAACAACACAACTCTCACATTGTTTATAAAATAAACCATTTGAAGCTTTCTAAAGTAGGAACTCTTTTTGGTGCTCATAAAAAGAACATGAAACACTTCAATTTTGGGCTGTAAAAATGAACACATTTCATGTTTTCATAGATAGGAACCTTTAAATTTGGTGCGTAAAAAGAGTGCAGACGTTTCTCATTTTGTTGACGCACGTACGATTTACATTTGTTGACTAGTCAATGACTAGGCCTGACTTTCTTAGAAACACTTTAACTTTGGTGCTTAAAATGAACAAAATGTTTTTGTTTTTTTCACACCATTGCTATCTTAACTACTCGATGTCCTGAACACTTCAATTGGTGCAAAGATAAAAATAACATTTCATTTTTACTCACATATTCTTGGGGATAACACCGCTCGAGGTGTTTAAAATGAATCAATTTGCAATGAATTATTTTCTGTGCATACATTGATTGGCAAGATGAAGTGTTTTATCTTCTCCCCTCACACCATTTTGGCGATCTTGGGTGAGAAAAGAACATTTTTGAGCTTTTATTTTTTATTTTTTAAATTACCTTAGAGAGAGGGCTTGCTTTGAGACACATCCTGCGCTAGAGAACTCATTGCAAGGTCTCGAAGCATATTTACTGGCAGGCTATATCAAAGGTTGCAAAATCGTAAGAAAGTAGCATCAAGCCATGCTGACAATAGACTACACCTAATCCCATGCCTTAAGTGGAATGAGAATGGTTAAAGAGCCTTAAGTGGCCAAGCAGGTGAGTTTCAGATTTTCGTGTTCATAGTTACACTAAGAGACAATTGTTTTAGAAGCTACCTTATTATCCAAAACATTCTTTGAAAGTGGTGCATCAGAATTTACTTCCAAGAAGTTACTTGCCAAGTCCGACTACATGCCCATTCCATAATTCACATGTAAAATCATCTCTTCGGAGCATGAGGTAGACCCACCTAAGAGGATGGTTTCTCTCCACTAGGGTTGTAATTGTTTGTCAATATTAAACTTGCCCAATTACATTCAAAAAAAAATTGTGACATCAAATTATGTGTTTGATTTAAAGAAAAAGAACACACCAAAACAAACATTGAACAAGATGGTCAAACCATAAACCCTTTGAGTTAGTGTATACTTGTGAAAGAAGCCCTATGTTTGCGTTCATCAAATTAAACACTTTGGTAACTATGGATTGGGTGTTGTGATTTCACAACTTGAGCTATAGACATTCAGGTCACATAAAGTCCATGCTTTTGAGTCAGTCCAGTGCAATTATATAATTTTCCATACTCAAGAACACAAAGGAAACAAACACATAGAGGTTACAAATTTCCAATCCAACTCACAATATTTTTGCTAAACACTTAGGGGAAAAAAAAATTGAAGTTGCTTATAAGGTCATTGCTTGAACAAGACACTTGGAAAATTAGATTGGTCACAAAAGTCTCACACCCATTATTCCCATACTACTTATTTGAAACCAAAATCTTACAAAACATTAGGATCATTCCTCCCCTCAGAAAGTATGATATCAACAGTTACTTGGAACTCACAGATAGTTCAAGTATCTTTCCCACAACATATCCTCTAGACTACAAAGTGGAATATCAACCCTAGTTCTTTATCATTTTGATTTTTGGAAAGTAGCTACATTCCAAAATAGCACTCAAACTTTATGATTTTTGAGTTTCATAGCAAACCACCCCATACTACAACACCTTATGACCATTTGGTGACCCACAACTCCCATTCAATAACCAAGCCTTGTAGCACCTATTATTCAACCTAGTATCACACACATTGAAAGTGCCCAAACCGACATCATCAGTAGTTTGAGAATGTTCATTTTTGAGAAAAACGGAACACCCCACCAATTTCTCATTGCATCCATCATCTTAAACGAGGAAGAAGAAAAAGAAAATGTAGCAGTTGGAAGACCCATATTACTACCTCCTACGTGGAAATAGGTATTAAGTGACCTTATGATAGGGTATTGAACAACATAAACCATGGCACAACACCCTTATACCTTATGAACATTTGGCGACCCACAACTCTCATAAAACAACTAAGGCTTGTAGCACCAATATTTCAACTAGGTAACGCACATATTGAAGGTGCCCAAACTGACATCATCAATAGTTTGAGAACGTTCATTTTTGAGAAAAATGAAACACCCCACCAATTTCTCACTACATCCATTGTCTTAGACGAAGAAGAAGAAAAGGAAGATCTAGCAGTTGGAAGACCTATATTACCACCACCTACGTGGCAATAAATATACATACCTCATGCTTTTTGGAAAGAAAAAGATCCTTAGGTCTAGCAAGAGCAAGATCCTTAAGAGAAAATATATACTTAGGCTCTCAAAGAATCACCCTACAAAATTTTTTCCAAAGGTTTCTTCTCAAGGAGATATCACAACCATCAAAACCAGCTAGATCACTTATATTTTTTCTTTGCACCAATAGGCCATGTCTTTTCCAGAGAATTGGAGTCAAAGAAAAATAATCACAAAAGCTTGGTAATTGTTTATGACAACCATGAGGTCACAACACAGAAAGAAAATGGAAGCAAACAAAACAAACACTAGTATCCCACCAACCAAAACCATAAATGATGAAAGTAGCCCTTGGGGATAAAGGCCAACTAATCATGAAACACCATAGAAGAGGCCTATGTATAGAAATACCTTCAGTGAAGAGGAATTAAATCACAAATAGGAGGTAATTGAACAAAACAACCAAGACCCAAACAAAGTGGTTATAGAGGAGGTAGACATAGAGGAATAAATAAATGAGGATGAGCTGTTCGAACATTCCAACAACCCCAAGATTCTTCAACTAATGGACATGTTGTTCAAAAAGGATCTAAACTCCTATTTCTTCAAGTTAGCACAAAGTGGTGCTAAATTACCAGTTGATTTCAATGTAGAAACTCTCAAGGATTCCAACCTTATTCCCTTAGGGGATAACTCAATTGTAAGATAGATAATTGAACCTCTAGAGATGCCAAACATGCCACCTATTTTCTCACAAAATTATGGTCAACCCAAAGAGAACCCCTTATTTAGAAACCAACTCAGGTTGAACAAGCAGTAGTAGCACAATTGTATCAAGGAGTACCATCACAATATGAACCACCAAACAACAATCCTCCTCTCAGATAGTAGATACCTCAGAATACCTCAAACATGGACCCATCTAAAAACATTTAATACCTTCAACCAAGCGGAACACCGGGCCCCCCTCCCAATGGTCAATACCTTCAACAAGGTGGAACACAAGGTCCCCCTCCAAACAATTAGTACCACCAACAAGGTGGACCATATGGTCCCCTTCTAAACCAATAATACCAACCACAAGGTGTGCCATAGAGTGCCCTTCCTTAGTCATCCTACCAAGAAGGTGTCCCAATAACACATCAACAAGGTAACATTTAGTTTAGTCCTGCCCAACAGCAAGGTGTTCCACAGAGTACCCTTCCTCAATCGTCCTACCAACAAGGTGTCCCACTAATGCATAAATAGAGTAACCTTTAGTTTAGTCCCACCCAATAGCAAGGTGCGCCACAGATCTCCCTTCCTCAATAATCCTACCAACAAGGTGTCCCAATAACGCATCAATAGGGTAACCTTCAGTTTAGTCCTGCCCAACAACAAGGTGTGCCACAAAGTGCCCTTCCTTAATCGTCCTACCAAAAAGGTGTCCTGATAACACATCAATAGGATAACCTTCAATATACTTCATCTAACAACAAGGAGTTAACCCTCCATACACCCAGCAAGGACCTAACCTAATATCCACCCAAAACAATTACCAAGGTCTCATACCTTCACAATATCCGATATACAACCCAAACATGGTGAGATAGCAAGGCTATTATACATAAAACTCACAAATGAAAATGCCAAAAATGGACATGGAAATGAATTTAGAAGTCGTCACCCAACAGGTAGCAAGAATGCAAGCCAAAAAACAAAAGAAAACTTACACTATCCAAGAGATATGCCCATTCCCGTTTGATCAATCTGTCACTACAATACCCTTTCCAAAACATTTTGAAATACCTAGGTTTGACAAAAAATACAAAGGAAGAGGGGATCTAGGAGAGAATATACATAATTTCTCTATATCATGCATGGAAGCATGACACAATGACTCATACCTCATGAGACTATTTCCCCGTAGCCTTACAGGCCATGCGATAGAGTGGTTCACCCGTTTGACACCAGCAATCAAAACCTTTGATGAACTATATAACAAATTCATAAGTCAATTCTCCTTCAACATTGAACACGATGTCACCATCACAAGCTTATCCACAATCAAACATAATCAAGGAGAATCTTTTATCTCCTACCTACAATGATGGAGACACAAGGCTAGTAGATATAAATGGCCTATTCCCAATAAGGGATTGGTAGACATATTCATTACCAACATCTTACCTAAGATCAATTATCGGCTCAGAATTTTATGTCCAATAGACTTTGAAGAAACCATTGAGAAGGGATTGAATATTGAAAGAGCCCTCATTGCAAGAGGTTTCCTTAAAACAAGTAGCTCAAAAGACAGTCTGTCTACTTCAAATGAGAAACCTAAAGTCTGGGCTAAAAACAAAAACGTCACAAATGATGGAGTGGTCGATGCTAGAACACTATGGTAATCACTAAACATAATTCAAAACAAACCACAGGTAGCACAGATAAGCTATGTTCCAAACAATGTGCAAAATAACCAAAATACCTATCCCAAGAACAATCAGGTTATGAGCCCACAAATGAATTAGGGAGGACAACAGAGGCAATACGATCAACCAAGAAGGTGTTAGAAACCAAGATCTGAAATGCAAACCAGAAAATAACCTTCCATAGAAGAGAAAAACAAAAAAGCAGAGATTGCATAAAGATGTGCAACATAATATTATTCAGGAATTCTTAATTACAAGATATGATTTTCTTTATAAAAGAAAAGATGCATAACCCTAATCTTATCTTGAGCAACAAGATAGCTCAATAAGATAGTGATGAGAATTAATTAACCTAGGAATTAAATATTACCTAAGTAAAGTTATGCAAGTGTAATTAAATATTAATTACACTAACACCCCCCCATAAGTACAACTTAGGGAGACTAAAAAAGCATGAATGGGTCCCGACAATAAGGCCTGATCAGGTACCCAAGTACAAATACAATAATGAAGTAGAGAAGGAAAACCCAGTGGGACAAAACCCCCCTACAATGAGATGACTGCTGCAAAGAAGCACTGGAAGAACACTGTGGAGTAACACTAGAACTGCAATCTGACAAGCAAGGAAAGATACTTCTATCAACAACTGAAACCAAAAATGGAATCATAATAATGTGACAGTAGACCCGATGCCACAGAACACTAGAAAACTCACAAACTGGAACAACCCTGGAATCTATGAAGCAACAGTAGATGAGATGATGACATAATCTGGAAACCGTGTATCTCAATGCCGATGCCAAACTGGGACTAAAACTCTTCCATGGGAAGGAGTACCATGAAGACTCTAGAACATTAACCATAAAAACATGGCCCTCAAATTGAGAAAGACCTGAACCAATGTGGATCAAGAAACATAATCTCTCAACTGAAGTGTGAACCGATGAATCTGATATGTGTCAAGAAATAGCAAAAATGTGGCCAAAATAAACTAGGAAACCAGATAACCCATACGAGTTTCCAACAAATCAAAATGGAGATGGAGATCAAAGTGAAAACTACACTCTAATCATATTTATTATGCAAGAAACCCCCCTGATGGAACTTTATCTTAGTTCATTTATTACAATAACCCAATGATTGTAAAAGGAGAGAATACAAACATGCATAAATAGAAAATAAAAAATAGACCTCAAATCTGTGTAGAGGACTGAATCAGCTTTCCAACGCCGCAAGAAGGACAAAAAAAGGATCACGGAGTCAAAAGATATGCCCTCCGGAGTGAAAACAACAACATATGAGTTCAAGGACCTGCAAAATAAATCTAGAGAAAAATCTAGTAAAAACACCTACACCACTAGATCGGCGCTAGAATCAGCTTTCCAATGATATCTCATTTGTGAAAAACGAAGATCGTACGCAAAAAATATGCCCGATTTGGTGAAAACTACTCCAGAATGCCCAATAAGGGTTGCAGGGCGCCCAAGGGGCTAAAACAAATAAGCCCCTGGTCCTATGCGCGACCAGGGGCTGGTGGATTTGGGGTTGGGGCAGAGCCCCTAGTCATGCATATGACTGGCGAGGAGCTGGGAGACTGGCCGGGGGCTGGGCACATAGCACCCGGTCCCCCATGGAACCGACTACTAGTGTTGTCTAGCCCGCAGGGGCTGAGCGTCAGGCCCCCAGTCCTCCATGTGACCGGGAGCGCTGCAGATGGGCCTGCAGGGGCTAGAGGCCGAGTGGTAGAGGAGGGCGGTGATGGTGGGTTGGCAGCCGCCCGGTGGCACAATTCTACAAAACTATAGGCACCGGCGCAAACTCCAAAAAAGCACATTTTATTTTTTATTTTTCGATTTTCATGCCTTGGGGAGAGTGCTGGGGAGGCCGTATGGCCCCCTAGGAAAACAAACTTTTCCTTCCGAACCAACTTCACCAAAATCAATGAAACGAAAGGCAATATTGGAGTTTTTGGCAACTGTGAATGCGATGGTGACCTTCGTTTCTACTCAAACTGCTCCGAAAAAATCCGCTACCTCCAGAACTTGTAAAAAATCTCCCAGCTTGAAACCCTCATGGATCTGGCAAACGATGGCCAAAATCTGCAAAATAAAATCCAATCCTAACTTTTTCCAGTGCTCTGAATCCAATGGTGAAGCTCGATCTGATCCAAAATGCCTCATAAATGAGCTCAAGGCATGATACCCTTGAGGAATCCCGAACGAACTCTGCAATGATTTTCTCAAAAATCTGAGAAGGGGTTGCAAATCAAGGTTCTAATACCATGTTAGAAACCAAGATCTGAAATGCAAACCAGAAAATCACCTTCCATAGAAGAGAAAAACAAAAAACCAGAGATTTCATAAAGATGTGCAACATAATATTATTCAGGAATTCTTAATTACAAGATATGATTTGCTTTATAAAAGCAAAGATGCATAACCCTAATCTTATTTGGAGCAACAAGATAGCTCAATAAGATAATGATGAGAATTAATTAACCTAGGAATTAAATATTACCTAAGTAAAGTTATGCAAGTGTAATTAAATATTAATTACACTAACAGAAGGAAATTCATAGGACTAGGTGAATCACTAGAAACAGTCATGCACAAACTAGTGCAACAAAACCTCCTCAAAACTAATGATCATCCAAACTATGAAGAACCTAGTTTCAAAACACCATGGTATAATGAGGACTTGTGTGACTTCCATATGATCAAAGGACACACCACAAAAAATTGCATGAGACTCAAGCACCTTATCCAAGATTTAATAGATAAAGGGGAGGTGGATGTCGAACATTGTCCTAGGAATAAGGACCTACAAATATACTCAAACCCAATCCCAAACCATGCCAAAGGGAATGAAAAAGGAAAGAAACAAGAGTACCATAATTCCAATTACACATATGGGGACACAGTCTTAGGAACCCTCACACAAGTTGATGATAATAGGGAAAATGTAGTAACTCTACAAGGTGGAGACAATAGCTGTAACGTAACTACCTGTCGAGGAAGAGTTACAGTTCAAGGAGTACCACCCAAACCTGCAATCAAGTCACCAAATGACTACAATATTGTGGAGCAATTAAAGAAAACACCTACCCTAATCTCAATCTTAGAGTTGTTAAAACTATCACCTACCCATAGGGAAATACTTGAAAAGACATTAGAAATGGCAGTCCCTAATGACCTCAATCCAAGTCAATTCCAAGCTATGGTTGGTAAAATCACACAAAGTAATCACTTAATCTTTTCTGAGAAAGATCTACCCCAAAGAACATTTCATAACCAAGCCCTCTACATAGAGGCTGGTGTTCATAAAACCATGGTCAAACGAGTACTGATAGATAATGGTGCGGGTTTAAACATCTATGCCTTAAAATTTGTTAAATAGTTGGGATATTCTGATGATGTGATTAACAAAGGAAAGAGTATCACAATAAGGGCCTACGATGATCTAGAAAGAAATTTTGAAGGAACAGTTAGGTTACCAGTGCAGATAGGGCCAACCCTAGTCGCCATACAATCTTCTCCTAGGATGTCCTTGGATCCATGCCTTACAAACAGTCCAGTCCACTGTTCATCAATGCTTAAATTTCCCCCATGAAGGAAAAGAGGTAACACTATATGCCAATCCTGAGCCTTTTCATTTTTGTGCCAAATTAGAGGAGAAATAAAATAAAATCCAATGTATACCTAGCAATGACATAGCATTCCACTCCTTTTCTTATGTTTACCCTTCAACACTTCCATCCACCTCAACCAAGAACACCTCAAGTGACCAACCCAAAATGGAAGCCAAGATTTAGGTACTTGACAAGGGTAATGGGAATTACTTTTTCAACCAAGCATTATGCATCGACATGCTTCCACCAACACCCAAAGTATGTGGAGTTCCAAAAGAGATCAAGATAGTACAAATGATTGGCAAGCCCACTATCTTCACTCGGTGGGGAGACATGCAAGATGAAGAAATATTTGAGGAATTTTTATCTATGATATACAAAGAGGACCCAAAAGAACCAGAAAAGCTACAACCCAATTTTGACCCTACTACTAAATTTTATTAATTAGTTAAATAGATGGGATATAATGGAAAATGTTCCCTGGGGCTACACAAACAAGTCCGGTCATAGCCTATTATAGTAGAACAGAGGAAGAAGAACATGGGGCTAGGTTATAAACTAAAGGATGTGGTTATGCCAAAAACTGGATGAACCTCTTGGAAGAAGCAAGAAACTTCTACTAGCATCAAGGCACTGGATACCTATCATACCTTAGACAACAATTTACCCGTTGAAGAATTATTTGATAACTTTAGAATTGATAGGTTACCTCTCCAACATATTCAAACCATTCCAAACATCTACTACAATTCCAGTACAGACTCTAATGAATACGAGTGGGATTCTCCTTCCTTCATCATCGGATATGATTCTCGCACTTCTAGCAATGATGACCTAGACACTCAGTGGGAAAAAAGACACCTGAGCCATATTGAACCTTTCATCCACTTCCATAGGCTTTGTAGATCAAGATGATAACCTCCCACTCCAATACCCGCAACTCATAGATTGGGATCAACAACAACATACACCTATTCTAGATCAATTCTAAAATGATGAGTCAATCATGGAATTCATGGGATTTCAAATGAACATACCAGCAAGAGACTACAAAGCAGGGTTCATCATGGAAATGGAACAAGAGGCATACTTTGGTGGAGAGATTGAATCTTCTAGTTGCAAAAATGAAAGAAAGAACATAAAAATATAGTCCCCTAGAGAAAACCACCTTGTGGCTCTATTAGATCCAAAAAAGAGAAAAATAAAAAATGCATCTGAAGGTGAAAACCTCTTTGAGGCATCCAAGGATGGAAGATTCAATCTCCCTATATCAGAATATCAAGAAAGATCAACACTGCTAGTAGAAGAAGTAGAACCCATAAATGTTGGCACAATAGAAGACCCGAAGATAACCTACCACACTGCATCACTAGACCCAGAAGAAAAGGACAACTTCACAGCTTTCATCAATGCCTGAAAGATAAATTTTGCATGGAAATATGCTGACATGCTTGAACTAGATCCAAAATTAGTGGTACATCATCTAGTTGTAATCCCTGGAGAAAATCCTATGAAGCAAAAACTCAAAAAAATGCATCCACAGATAGCATTACTGGTAAAGGTAGAGCTAAAGAAACTACTAGATGTGGGTTTCATCAAACCCATTGACTATCCACAATGGATATCAAATCTAGCACCAATGTCCAAACCTATTGGGGGCATAAGGATATGTGGAGACTTTAGAGACTTCAGCAAAGCCTATCCAAAGGATGGCTTTCCATTTCCAAGTATCAACATGATTGTAGATCTAATAGTAGGGCATGAGATGCTATCCTTAAAGGATGGTTTCTTCAGATACAACCAGATAAAGATCTCTCTAGATGACCAACACAAAACAAGATTTACAAGTTCTTGGGGAATATTTTGTTGGAATTCAATTCCCTTTGGTCTAAAGAATGTAGGAGTGACATATCTGATGCAGAGGCAAGGTGGAGAAGATTCAATCAAATTCTAATAAAACAACTTTTGCTATTACATTCAGCCATCTTGCAACCCTTAATACTATCAAGGCTTTTAGACTCCAAAACTCATCAAATAGACCAATTTCTTAGAGAAAACCTCTCAAGTACCACTTCATCATCTATCTAGAATCTACTCAAACTCCCAACACAATTCCCAAACCAAGCATATGAGATTTCTTGGCAACTTCTTGGAGAACCTTCACATTGCCCTGCAAAAAGGCTACAAGATTAGGCCTATTTTTCAAACAAAGTATCCTTCAATCTTCTCCTATTCTCATAATCTATTGGACAGTCATTAATCATGTTTGAAAACACTCAATTTCATAGGTTTTAGTCAATTCCTCAACCTCTTAGCCATCATTCCTTGAAACCCTCAATTTCCTTCCAAGCACTTAAGGTTTTTAAGTTTTCAACCATCTAGGGCCTTCCAAGCCAAATCAAGGTATCAAATTCCTTGCCTAGGGTCTGCACAGGCATTTCACACTATTTCCAAGTCAAGGCCTTCAACAAAGGATCAAACACATTAATAACCCAACCATTCCTACATGAACAAGGCTTTGTTTCACATGTGGGTAACAACCTACAGACTGCAACACGTTTTATTGTCACTCCAAAACACAAAGAGACTCATCCTAAACTATCTCCATGCCTCCCCACTGAGCAACAGATCGTGACAGTAAGTGGGGTGGCTTAAAACATTAAATGGACTTCAACCGGTGCCCTCACTGCCCTGTATAGGCAGTTCACCGAGTTTCCCTACTATTCCCTCCAAATCTATGATTAAGCCCTCAAAATAGGTTCATAAGCATGCTAATTCCCTATCCTACAGGATTCACAAATATTTAGAGCATTAACTTGCTTGTACGGCCTGTACAATGAAAACAAAACACAGGAAAACAGTGATAAAGAAGAAAAACCAGAGATTTAACAAAAGATATGTTGCTTTTATTAATGATTGTTCATTCCCCTCATTTCATCAACATTTTCTCGTGCCTTTCCAATACTTTTAAACATTTACAACTCATTATATCCTTCCACAATGCCTTTAACCACCAAAACTAACTTTTGAGAGACTCATAACAAATTTGTTGCATTAAGCAACTCACAAATTTGCAGCTTTAAACCCCTCCAACCGAATTGACTCTAACTAATGACTTCTAGATCATTTTTAACTCATTCCTAATACATAATTAGGACTCCCACTCTTGCACAATTCATACAAATTCATATGTTTTCCATTAAGGCTTCCAATTCAATTTATTGACACAATTCAATGCAACAGTGCATTTGTGCACATTGACCACCAAGACACACAAATTTCCAAAAGACATGAAGGAGTGATCTATTAGACCTTATGAAAAAACCCCTAAACTCACCCAAACATTTCATTACCAAGACATATTTTGAATGATGGTTGTAGGTGCCCCTGCACCAATATCAAAGAGCAATGACGGTAATATTTCATGATATGCTACACACAATCATGGAGGACTTTGTGGATGAAATTCTAGCAAAATCAGTCAAAAGGGTAGACCACTTGACAAACCTAGCCAAGGTATTTGATTGTCTTGAATAGTACAATCTGAGACTCAATTATAAGAAATGTTCATTCAGGGTAACATCTAGAAAGCTATTGGGGTACATAGTATCAAGAAGAGGGATTGAATTAGATCTGGCCAAAATAAAAGAAATAATGGAAATACCTCTTCCAAAGAGACTAAAATAGTTGAGGAGCCTACAAGGGAAACTGCAATCCATCAAGTGATTTATCACATAATTGGAAGACAAGTGTCACCCTTTCACTCATCTCCTACATAAGGACATCACCTTCAAGTGGGATGGGAGATGTGACTAAGAATTCCAACAAGTCAAGGAGTACCTACTTACTCCTCCTGTACTCATGTTGCCTATCCTAGAAAAGGAAATGATACTTTACGTGTCTACCACACAAGCAGCACTAGGAGCTCTCTTAGCCCAGCTAGATGATAACAATAAAGAAAGGGTAGTCTAATATATCAGCAGAACACTAGTGGGATAAGAGCTAAACTACTCACCCATTGAAAGATCATGTCTCTCCATCATTTTTTCAACACAAAAGCTAAGACACTACATCCTAAACAGAAAGGTCAAGCTGATTTCTAAGATAGACCCACTCAAGTACTTACTAGAAAAGGCTGCCCTAATAGGCCAAATAGCCAAATGGGTAATGATACTAAGTGAGTTTGATATAGAATATGTGGATAGGTGAGCTATCAAGGGACAAATTATAGCAGACCAACTGGCCAAAGCACCCTTAGATTATCATAAACCTCTCATAGTGGATTTTCTAGATGAGAGTATTTTGATGGAAGAACATATAGACCAATGGACTCTATACTTTGACAGGTTCCATACTCAACATGGATCTAGATCTGGTATTCTATTTCTCACACCACAAGGAGATAGTATACCCAAGTCCTACAGGATTGTATTTCCATGCACGAACAACATCTTAGAATATGAAGCTCTTATCACAAGGTTAAAAATGGCTATTGAATGGAGAATAAAAGAACTACATGTCTTTGGAGACTCTCAGCTAGTGATCAAACAAGTGAACGATGAGTACCAAACAAAAGATGAAAAATTACTTCCATGTAAAAGGATGGTGGATAGCTTCAAGGAATACTTTGTTAGAATAACCTTTGAGAAAATTCCCCGAATCAATAACAGAGTCGTCGATGCAATGGAAACAATAGGCTCGCTACTTGATATTCCACAGAATGTGCCTAAATATGAGTTCCTCATGGAAAAGTTGTTGGTACCAACATTTGACATCCCATAATTAGAATTGGTATGTGTTTTTGTTGGTCCTAACTCCCCATGGTACCAAGATACTTTTGACTACATCTAGCATGGTACCATACCCATTGATTTAACGACTACCCAAAAGAAAACCTTTTACCCATAAAATTTCCCATTTTACCATCCTAGGAGATACACTATACCGTCGTAGTCTACATGGTATGTTACTCTGGTGCCTTGATGCAAAAGAAGCACAAACAACCTTACAAGAGGTTCATGAAGGTATTTGTGGATCCCACTCCGGTGGACTTAACCTAGTCCAAAAATTGCTCAAAATAGGATACTACTAGCCTTCCATGGAATATGAATGCATACACTATTCTAGAAAGTGTCAACAATGTCAACAACATAGTAACCTGGTCCATGCACCAACACAATAATTGAGACCTATAACCACACCATGGCCTTTTTCACAATGGGGATCAGACTTGGTAGGCAAGATATCACCCTCTTCATCCAACGGGCAAAAATTCATTATCGTAGCAATAGAGTACTTCACTAAATGGATAGAGGAAATTCCATTGACCTATATCACTGACAAACAAATATCAAAATTCATTTTGAATTATCTCATCTGCAGGTATGGAATTCCCCAAACAATAATAATAGACAATGGAACCCCATTCACAAATCAGGATGTCCAAGAGCTTTGTTCCCAATTTTCTATCCACCATTGATTCTCCACACCCTATTACCCCCAAGTAAATGGTCAAGCTGAGGCATCAAACAAAACCATACTGAAGATACTCAAAAATATTGTTAATGAAGTCAGTCATGATTGGAATTTGTAGCTAAACCCAGCCTTATGGGCCTACCAAACCAACATTCGCACACCTATTGGCGCCACACCATTTTCCTTGCTCTACAGATCAGAGGCCATCTTTCCTATTGAGGTAAAAATCCCTTCATTGTGAGTTTCACTAAAATGCATGGTCAACAATGAAGAATACAGGGTACCCAGACTGAATGAATTAAAAATCCTAGATGAAAGATGTTTGAGCATGTTAAACCATTTGTAGGTTTATCAGAATAGACTCAAGTAAAACTATGACAAAAGGATCAAGGATAGGAACTTTCAAGTTGGTGAATTCGTCCTTAAAGAGAATCAAAAAGTACAACTAAATTAGGATGGAAAAGGAAAATTTGAACCCAACTGGTTAGGCATGTTTGTCATCACAACAAGCTACGGCTCTGGGGCATATTAGTTAGCTACTCCTGAAGGAGAACCTTTAGTTGAACCACTAAACAACAACCACCTCAAAAATTTCTACACATGAAGCATGTCAGAATACCCCAAGCAAAAGGGTAAAAATCCAAAAAAAATACAAAAATACAAAAAAAAATCAAAAAAAGAAAGAAAAATAGTAAAGAGAAATAAAATGTCCTCTAAGTGAAAACCACTTTGTGGCACTCTTAGAACAGGTACTATAGTGAAAACCTAGCAAATAGGTGCTATGTTTGAATTAAAACTTGCATCATTATCTATCGGTACTATCCACAACATCCACCCATTTCATTTCATAATAAAATAGGGAATCCAACCATGGCTTGTCATTGATTAAGGAAAGTCATCTTGTCTCAACTGGGGGCAGCTTCAAAAATTTGGTCATGGATTAGATCTTTGAGCATCCTATCATGGTCATTAAAATTACAAAAGATCAAAAAGCAATGGAAAATAGCAAAAAAATTCAAGAACATTTAGAAAACCACAAAAGACAAAAACATTTAGAAAACCATAAAAGACAAAAACATTTGAAAAACATTGAAAACAAAACAACATCGTGGGGTTATTCTTTCACTCAAATAT
This sequence comes from Sequoia sempervirens, assembly GCA_007258455.2. NCBI lineage: Eukaryota > Viridiplantae > Streptophyta > Pinopsida > Cupressales > Cupressaceae > Sequoia > Sequoia sempervirens. The sequence continues at coordinate 46,122,291 of VDFB02000008.1, forward strand.
TCTAAGATATCAACATTTTCTTGAACCTCACAGCTAGTTCAAGTAGATTTCTTGCAACATATCCTCTAGACAAAGAAGTGGAATATCAATCCAGATTATCAATGTTGTTTACCCAAAAATAGTTTATGCTTTGAGTCAAACAGTCAAACTACATGGTCTCTGCGTGTACAACGTAGGAAAGGCTTATTAGCCCCCGAGACCCTAGGTCAGTCCCCTTAGGTTTCCAACATACTTTGTTTAAACTTAGTCAAAAACACAAAAAATCCAAAAAAATAGTCAAAAGACACAAAATCCAAAACCATTCACAAAACAAAAAAGGTCAAAAACATCAAACCAAGTGAACTACGAGCCTTTGCATGTACAACGTAGGCAAGGCTTATCTTTGATGAGCCCTCGAGGCCCTAGGTTAGTCGCTTGAAAATTTCAAAAACAACATCATAAAACTTAGAAAAATAAAAAAGACCCATGTCCACCATCACAATTCACAATAAGACATCATCCATAATAAACAGGTCATCACACTCACCCTTTCACAAATCAAACAAAACAAAGAAAGCAAGCATAAAAAACGAGAATTTTCAAGTAGACAATCACAGAAGAATTTTATCACAAAACAAACAAAAAATAAAGCCAAGTATCAAATACATATCTTTTTGGAAAAGACCCAACAACATCCTGAGATATGTCTTAATGGATCCGTTCCTATGATAGACAGGATCAACATTGGATAATAGACCCACCCCAAATAGATATGGCAAGTGATATAATAGCATTGTTTTATCTTTTTTTTATCTTATTTTTGTGATTTTCATTATTGACTCATTCCTAGGATCTCTCGAGGATGTCCATAAGGATTTAGAGAAGAAGGAATGGGGGCATTTGAGCGTCATTTCAATTTGTTGTTTGTGGATAGTCTTGTTATACTACCATGGTGAATACTTGCTTTGTTCTATGTGTGGAAGTCATCTTTGAAACATTTCATGTCACAGTGAAATGTTAGGTTCTTAATACCTCTTGTTTTACTAGTCCGACATGTTTTTAAAGCTTCTCACTCATACACTCTAACAGGGTTTCCGTATGTCTGGTATGAGCAAGAATACTCCTTTTTTGTAGAGTCAAAGTCCATGCAATAAATACAAAGTCACCTTGGTCATTAATACCCTGGTGCATCGTATTTATTTGCTATATCAAAAAGTATTGTTCAAACTGCAAAGTCTCTAAAGCAAAGCAAAAGCAACTCACCAACTACTAATTAACATCATATTTCTATCTATCATCAATATTTCCTCTAATTAACATCATTTTTTTCTATCAAATCATCAACATTTCTTCTAAGTGAAACCTGCATAGCAATATCATTGGTACCATTCTACATCCACAATATCGACAACATACATCATGATGATAATAAACCAATAAAAAAATCATGTATGGGGCATTCATTCAACACCATATCATATAAACATACATTATAATATATCATCATCATATGAGCATAAAACGAGAATGAATTGAAGAAGGCATATATCATATATATCATCATAAAAAAGGAGAGTACATCATCAGTGTGATAGGATATCCAATATCTATACGAGGCCTCGACTGGGCCAATAAGTATAGGCATACAAAATACATGTCTACAAAATGCCTCTGATCAATGAACAACATAAAGATCAAGTACCAAAGTAAGACCCCAACAGAAAAGACGAAACCCTATAGATCACCAAAACGATCTGGTTTTCTCATAGATTGATCACATGCACCACCACCTGCACCATCAACTACACCATCACTTCCCATAGAACTAGGCTCTCCAAACCATGGATGCCGAGCACCCCTGGGAACAACAACCTCATATAAAGTCTGATAGTAGGTAGACCTCTACAAATAATGATCCCATTTTTCCCTAAGAGTATCTCTCTTTGTGGTCAGCAACTGTACAAAATCCTCTACAGCATGTTGTTGACCACCCTCGCTATCCCGTTCAACCCTCAAAATATCTATCTTAGCCTTTGCAACCTATCATTTCACTATCTCTGCATCTATGGCAGTAGTCATATGAGCTAATAGTATGTCTCCATCCCTAGCTGGTGGAGGAGGACCCGAAACCTGCCTAAAACCCTACACCTGAGGTGGCTGCTCATCCTGATCACCTTGGGCTCCATCATGAGGAGATCTATCCCAAGCTCTACCCAACTACTCTATGAGGACCTCAATACGTTGTCACTCCCCACAACAACCTGTAATACCTGATCTACATGAAGCAAGAGTACCCCTAGGAACAGTGAGTCTCGAAGGCTTGCAGTGGAACCACCACTCATCATAGTCATTAGAGGTACCTAGATCTACCAAACCAACCGACCAACCCCAATCAACTAGGGCAAGTGCTCTGAACTCAGCAATAACAATATCTATATCTGGCTGAAGACCTCATACACAAACCTCCCAAGTCATCCGACCAAAATGAGCCTCATAAGTATCAAGAACTTGGCCCTGTCTCTCCCCAAACTGACAACATACTCAGTTTGGTAAATAACACTCTAGCACAATATCAAAATGACCAAGCAACCATTGGGCCTGTTGAAAATAGACAAGGTGATATGCATCCTCTGGCCAAGCATCACACCCCAAATATGGTCTCCACACAAAGCTAGGAATATCATCGAAAACTCAACACCAATAAGGAAGATCTCCAAGCAAGGTGTAGTGCACAAAATCCCCATAATGATATGAGTATGGATCATCGGGGTGATGATCCTATATCCCATATGGCTGAGTAACTACAATATGCTCCCACGCCCAGACATGAAAAAGTGAAACACCTACGGAAATAGATTTCCCACCTCAATACACGACCTTGTGCATATCTTTGTACAAGTGGGAGAGAAGACATGGACCCCAAGCATACCTCATACCATGCTTAAGCATATTTTCAATACACACAACCCAACCTACGGGAAACTGTCGACCTCGACTATTAGGAACAATAAGTCTTGAAATCAAACCACATAGGACAAGCAATATAGGATCTGCACTGTCAAAAAAATCAGACAAATCGATCTCTGATTGATGTACTAGAAAGTGACAATCACCTAACACATGTTGCATGGTAGGGATACTGTGTCGAATATGATAAGTAACCAACTCCCCATGAATAGGAAGATGAAGTATCCTCCATACATCCTTAAGAGTGACAGTCACCTCTCCTGTAGGTAGGTGAAACAAGGATGTCTCTGAATGCCATCATTCCATCAGTGTATTCATCATAGCAATATGAGTCCTAATAGGAGGCATATAAAAAATGTGAAGTAGTCCTAAAGCATCAAGAAAATATCATTCTAACACACCAAAATGGGCAATGGGATCAAACAAATGTCGAGGACATCTCTCCCTTGGTTGTAGTACTTTGAGGCCAACCTGCAATCATTTTCAAACTGTAATGTTAGGGTTTCACTCTAAATAGGTGGAAGACATAATATAACAAAAAACATGATGACAAACAACATTTAGGATTACAAATGAACATATGCTAGGGTTCCAAGAAAAAGCTAAAGTCAAACACAACAGAAGTCAAAAACAAGGGTTTTGAGCAAATGCTCAGAAAACACAAAATAAAAGTGAGCTTTTCAAGCAAAGGTGGGACTTTCAACCAAAGGAAAGGAAACAAAGGCGTGGAAATATGGAAAAGATAAGGAAATATGTCAAAAGCGAGCTTTCAGGACCTCAAACAGTCAAAGGTGAGCTTTCAGAACAAAGGTGAGCTTTTCAAGCAAATGCTTAGAAACAAAAGCGAAGATCATGAGCAAAGGTGTGGAAAATAGGAAAAGGCATGGAAATATGTCAAAGGCATGGATTCTTAGTAGGAAAAAGCATGAAAACTGAAGAAAAACCTCAGAAAACAAGAAAATTCTCCTATGTTAAAAATGGCAAGTGGGAGCGGGTGATTTGAATGGAGATGCAGAAGGGGAGGAAGATTCTAAAGATGGCGATGGGGATTGGGTTCCTGCGTGGGGGTTTTCCCTTCTTTTTTTTGGCCTGCTTTGGCTTTGGGCATCCCTGGCGGTGCTTGTTTTATGGATGGCTTCTATTGGGTGGACGGTTGCACTCTTTGGTGTTACGTCTCATGTCTTCCTTTGGGTGAATGCTTTCTCTAATGACACGTCTCCTATCTTCCTTTGAGAGAATCCTGGACTATGTTGGGTGTGCGTCTCCCGTCTTCCATCTGGTGGGGGAGTGTTCTCTATTGGTCTTGTAGCTATTGTGGTGGGCTTTTGGTGGAGTGGCTCGAGGTTCCCCTATTATGGGTGTGTCACCCTCCTCTTTCTATATCAAGGGTGGTCCTTGGTGCATAGGGCCCTCGCTGTTGCTAGTATTTGTTCTCCTTGGTGTGATAGGGATTCTAAAGCACCTATTATGGGAGAAGGTTCTATGGTTGGCACAAAAGCAGATGGAGATGTGGATGGATGCCTGCTGGAGGCATCAGTTGTTTGTTTGTTGGTGATACCGTTTCCCTCTCTTGATGTCTCTTTTGTTGGGGTCGTGGGTGAGGGTTTGGAACTTTGTGTTCCCCCTCACCTGGCTTGTGGATTTTTGGGGGTGATGGAAGAGTTGGATCTTTTCCATTTTGGTCTCTCTTGTTTGTTTAGTTGCACCTCTTCAAGTCTCGCTCTCTTTAGATCTAGTTTTGGGGGTAAGGATGGCCTTTGGGCCTCACCCAATCTCTTCTCTTTGGTGGATTTTGGTTGGAACCCCTTTCTCTTGGGTTTGCTTTTGTTGCTCTATTTTGGTTGGTTGGTTCCTTCTCCTTGGTGTTCTATTGGTTTAGCCAGAGGGGTTTTGTTTCCTTGGCTTCTTTTGATGGAGTTGGTTTCTAAGGCCTTTTGTTGTATGCTCTATGTTCTATTCCTGCCTCTGTGTTTGGATTGGTGCCCTGTTGTGAACCCCCTCTCGGTTGTGATGATTTTTCATCTCTTGGGGTTTGTTTCCTTTGTGTAATTTATTTGTTGGGTTTTCACAGCTTTTGCTTGGAGGAGTTGTTGGTGGGGAGCTTTGTGTTGGTAGAAGGTTTCCTGTTGTTTTTGGTATTGTCTTTGGTTGATGGTTGGGTTTGTTTTCACGCTTTTCCTGAACACCTAAAAAAAAATTATGCTGATGATTGCTAAGGTAGCTCTCTGGTTTCCTACTATTCTCTTGGAGCTCCTGTATGCTCAACCAAAGGATGGTGTGGCTTCCCATTCTTCTGGAGCTCTGACTTTCTTCCATTTCCTATGCACTATGCCTTTTGTTGAGGCAAAGACAACTCTTGATGGTCAGGAGTCATTTCCTATTGAGTTGGAGGTGGGTGTGTTGGATGTGGATGGTTTTCCTCTTCTCTCATTTCCTTTGGTGGTGTTCCTATTGAGGCGGAAGTTTCTCCTATCGAGGTGGGGGCCAAGGCTACTGAAGAAGTGTGCTCTTGGTTTTTTGGGTTTTCACAATATCCTCTCCTATAGAGGGGAGCTCATTCCTCTTGAGGTGGATTTGGAGTTGGTCTGTGGAGCACTTCAAAGCTTCAAGAGGTCTTGTGTGTTGGTGTTTTTGATTAGGAGGTTGGGTTTAATGGTGGTCGTTACCATTAAATTTTCTTTTGATGGGTTATGGTATGTTGTTTCTGAGCAGATGGATGGTTGTTGTTGTGTTGGTTTAATGCCTGATTATTTCAAGGGGTTTTTATTTCAGTCAAAACTTGGGTGGGTTTTTTTTATCTCGGATAAAACTAGGTTGTATCTGGGCTTCAGGCCCATGCTTGTGTATCTCTTGTAGCCTGTGATTTCATGATTATCTATTAGTGGCTGTTGTTGGGCTGCTGGTGGTTTATGAGTTATCTTTCTTGCAGCTTGCTATTGTTGGGATGATTTTTCTTAATGATGTTATCTTTTGTTTCAGATTTCTTCTCTTGTAAAGGGTTTTGGGACCCTTCAAAACCCATTTTTAACCCCTAATCAGAACAAGAAACTTCGCCTTTGACCTAGAAACTTTGTACACGCAAAACAAGAATGAAACAACACGAAAGTGAAAAAGAAAGAAGGTACATACCGGGTGATCAACACTTGAAGGCTATCCAACCTCTCGAACGAACTCAGAATGATGTGGGGCTCCATCAAAACGCAACATTGCTCCTCAAAAAATTGATAGAACGAGAGAACTAGAGACAAGAATTAGCTATAGAGTCAAAACACAAATGAGCTATCTAGAAGATAAATTGCCTATATAAGCCTCAAGAAAACCCTAATTTCTACTTGAGGAAACTTCCTACTTTCAAAATAGAAGCTCAAAGAAACATCAGAATAAGAAACAAGGGACCTATAAACCTGATTCTATTACCTAAACACATCAGAACGGAAATAGAATAGAGTTGTGAGCCTGACCTCAAAACTTGAAATTTTTGGTCAACCTCTCGAGGGGGTAGCACAAAGTCCTACCATCATTCCACAAAACACTGGGGCATAGTGGAGCATAATTTTTTTTCAAAAAAACTTGATCTTAAAAACAAAATCTTTGAAACAAAACAACCAGTACTTTGTATCAAAGAGGGACAAAATGTAGACATGTAAAATTGACTTAACACTTATCACAAATTTAGAATGTCTCAAAACAACTCAAAATCAACCTGCAATGAATCAAAACAACTCTAAATCAACTTGAAACATCTCAAAACAACTCAGAATCAATCCAAAATGACTCGGAACGACTCTGAATTAACTCATAATGTCTTGGAACAACTCTAAATTAACTCAGAATGTCTCAGAATGACTCTAAATCAAATCGGAACAACTCTGAATTAACTTAGAACATATCAAAACGACTCTGAATCAACTCGAAACATCTCAAAATGACTTTGAATCAACTCGAAATGACTCTGAATCAACTCGAAACGACTTTGAATCAACTCAAAATGACTCTGAATCAACTCAGAACATCTCTGAAACATCTCAAAATCATCTCATGACATCTCACAATGCATCGAACGACATCGAACGACATTCAAAGCCATATTTCCTCTATTAATTGAAGAATACAACATTATTTAATTAATTCACTTTTTCATCATTCTCAACAAATTAAATAAATATCGTTTATTTAATAAAGTCTTGAAAACCCTATTTCCTCTATTAATTGAATAATACAACATTATTTAATTAATTCACTTTTTCATCATTCTCCACAAATTAAATAAATATCATTTATTTAATAAAGTCTTGAAAATCCTAATTCTACTATTAATTGAATAATACAACGTTATTTAATTAATTCACTTTTTCATCATTTCTCAACAAATTAAATAAATACCATTTTATTTAATAAAGTATTGAAAACCCTAATTCTACTATTAATCGAATAAAACAATGTTATTTGATTAATTCACGTTTCATCATTTTGACCAATTAAATAAATTACATTTATTTAATAAAGTCCTAATCTTATCTTATTTTGTCCTGATTAGTCAAACAACACCAATTATTTGATTACATCCCTAATTCACCTTATTCCTCAAAATTAATTGAATTATTAAATCATAATTTAACTATCACAGTTTCCCTCCAAAAATTTGAATAATTAAATCAAACTATTCAAATCAATTATCAAAAATCAAATCAAACTAATGCAACTCTATTTGTAAAAGTCAAAGTTGATTTGCACGTTCAACTCCAAAATGGAGTTAATTTAATTAATTAATTAATTAATATTCCTCACCCACTTTTTGATTGAGAAAATCATGGATTGCTAACTAAGCAATCTATTTTTCTAACAAAGCAATCTAATTTTGCTAACTCAACCATCTAATTCCTAACTCAACCCTAATTGATCAATCAATTGCTAACTAAGCAATCAAAACCTTGACTAGCCAATCTATTCTTCAATCATCCTAATTGTGCAATCAACTTTGCACAATCTTCTCATGTCTAAATCCTCTCAACTCATTTTGACCATTGATCTAGATATTCTCCAACACGATCTTGATCATCGATTCAAAATTGCTTTTCCTATAAAACAAGCCTCTCTCCTCACAAATATAAATCAGAAATTTGACTTACCTTATGCAACGAAGTTTTGTCGCAATCACCATTGATAGAGCTTCAACCTTTTCAATCAACCAAGCATCATTCATCAAGCTTTTGCACATAAGAAATGGAGGCTTTGCAGTGATACGAATAACCCAACATCATGCAAATACACTCCAACATGGGATGGTAAACTATTCTTTTATTTATTTGAATTTGTTTTGAATATCTTAGGATTTCATTTCATTCAAATAGCTTAGATTTGCACATTTCATGAGTGGTGGAATAGGATAGATTAAGTGTTTTGGATTATATAGTTTCTAATTTGATCTTGCTTTCGCATCTTTTCCTGATGGATTCCTTCCCCTCACAGTCTTCATCAACTTTCACATTAGCACTTTCAATAATCTTTCTCAATCTTTTGTTAAAGCATATGTATGCCTTGCTAGTAGTAGAGTATCCAAGAAAAATTCCTTCATCACATCTAGTATCAAACTTTCCAATATTTTCATCATCTCTTTTAATATAGAATTTGCTTCCAAATACCTTGAAATATTTCACAATAGTTGTCTTACCAATCCATAACTCAAAAGGTGTCTTTGTGCTGTTGTGCCTGATCTGAACTCTATTAAGAACATAAATAGTAGTATGTATCGCTTCTCTCCAATATACATTTAGTACATTGGACTCTTTCATCATATTTCTAGCATCTTCCTGAACTGTCCTATTTTTCCTTTCAACTACTCCATTATGTTGTGGGGTTCTCAGAGCATAAAACTATCTTTTTATTCCATGCTTCTCACAAAATGCATTAAATTCACCAGAAGTGAATCCACCACCTCTATTAGATCTTAAACAGTTTATTTTTAGATTTACTTCATTTTCCACTCTTGCTTTGAATACTTTAAACCTATCCAGGGCCTAATTCTTTTCTCTCAAAAAATCAGCCCATGTCATTCGAGTGTAATCATTAATAAGCAACATGAAATATCTATCACCATTCAAGCTTCTAGTCTTAGTCAAACCATAGAGATCAGTATGCACTAATTCCAACATTTTAGTAGTAGAATTCTCCTTTCCTTTAAAGCTACATCTTGTTTGCTTCCCCAATTGACAATTTCTACATATGGCATTAGCAGGTTTTGTGATTCTAGGCAGTCCTCAAACAATCTCCTTTGCACTGATCTTGAATAGGTTATCAAAATTCACATGTCCCATTCTCTTGTTCCATAACCAACTTTCACTAATTTGAGATACAAGAAAATGACCATCAACTCCTTTTAGCTAATAGACGTTTCCATGATTTCTTCCAGCAACAATCATATCTCCATTTCCGGATCCTTTTCTGATTTCACGGGTATTGTTCTGTAACACAAGTTTAAAGCCATTGCTACACATCTGACCCATACTTAGAAGGTTATGCCTCAAACCCTTCACATAATACTCATCATCAGTAATATGCATTCCATCAAAACTAATTGAACCTTTACCACATATCTTCACTCTTGAATCATCACCAAACATAACTAAACCACCATCATACCTCTCGAGTTTAGTGAAATTACTTTTATCTCCGATCATGTGATTTGAACATCCACTATCAATTACCCAGTAGTCTTCATCCTATCTTGCATGAAATGCAATAACAAAGGTTCCTTCCATCCTATTCTTCCTAACCTTTGAAGCCTTCTTACTTACACATTTTCTAGAGTTAGTGGATACATATTCACTTTCCAAAGCTAAGAATAAGCATTCACTATCATCAACTTCATTGTCAAATTCATCATTAGAATAACTGCCTCTTCCTTTACATAGTATAGCTTCTTATACTTCTTATCTTTCCTATCCTTATTGTTGTGTATTCTCACAACACGCCCCATTTTTCCCCTTTGGAAAAATGTGGACCCCCTTTTTCTTTACTTTGCCTTTTTTTCTTTGTTTTTTTTCTCACTTTGTCATTGTTTTGATGCTTGGTCAGTTGTTGGTTTTCCTCTCTCATTCTCACTTGGCCTCTTTGTATTATGACCTATTTTTTATCTTCTTGGTCTTTTGGTGTTTCGGTATGCTCTTAATGTTTATTCTGTTATCAAAAACTGGAATCCCAGAATCCTGCATTGAGCCGAAAGAGTTTGTATCTTCAAAAGACTCTAGCTCCACCTGGTATTTCATTAATAAAATTTTCTAAACCCAGTAATCTTCCATTTTACCAGAGTCTAGTGCTTTATTTTTTCTTTGAACTAAAATTCAGAAACCAGAAAGTCTACTTTGAAATTTCATTAAGTTTATCTTTTAGTTTTGGTTTCTAGTCTTTCTCTTGTTCTAGTTTTTTCTTTCTTTTTTCTAGGAAGTATTTCCCATATCCCAGTGTTATTTGATTCTTTCAAAAGCATTATCAAAAGCGTCAATCCCGGTGGTCATCATTAATCAAATATCTTTAATGGCGTATACCTTGTATAAAATTAGTGTGACATATAAGTGCCATGTATAATCATTGTGTCATCTTTCTTCTCAAATAGAGAGCCAACACAAAAATCTAGGTGTTTGTGATTTGAACCATAATTCATAATAATTACACCTTTATTCTAGGAATTAATGTGAAATAACACATAATTAATTAATTTGGCGAACTACCTATGTACTTGGCATCACCTCGAGCATGCAATTCCTTTTACAACACTCCACTTTGCATCATATTGCAAATTTACTAAAGACATTGAATTCATGAAGCTACTTTAGCGCACAAAGAAAGGTAAAATTTTGAGAAACTAAGTCACAGCTACCAAGGGTTTTGAAGTTATATTTTGAAGAATCACCATTTTTAGCTAGAACCAGGTATGTTCCGAATAACCGATACATTAATAAAATTTTCTCAAGCTAGAAAATTTTGATGATGGTATTTTCTTCATTTTGAAATTGGAATGTTAATTTTTCTCTGAGCTGTCAAATTTAATGAAAGAATGAATTGAAAATTTTATGAAATGTAAGTTTCGGTTAAATTTAACCCTAACTTGTACATATAGACAAATATTATGAAAATTCTAGAGCACTTTATATCCAAAATGAGCACTTTTGACGCAAGAGAAGAAGATGAATTCAAGTACTACAATTCACAAGTAGTACCCAGTAATGTGGTGGTCACAGATACCCACATGGGATGGTCTTTCAAAATTGAAATTCATTCACGACTGTTGCAAGAAAATGCTACCCAATGCACCAAAAATGTTGTATCCAATGGGTTACTTCCTGTAGGAGGGTTTCTACCAACAATGAAAGCTCCATAATTAGTTATGCTATGCATAAACTATTATAATTCAGCCAAAAGGATTGCTGAAAAAGGGGGAAGAACTTATGCAGACTTGTCTCAAAAAGGAATTATGTGTACATTCGGTCCCCCCTCCTACACACAGATGTTCAATGTCGACCTGAAAGCCAAGGCCAAGACATATTAGAGCGTTGAAGAGCGTAATAGAGAAATTATGAGCACCCAATTGTGCCAATAACCAATCACACCATAGACCAAGGTAATTCAAAGGTCTATGTTTAAACAAGAAATAAAAGGCATAATAACTTTGTTGAGCAGAGTAGTTGGTTTGAGAGATGCAAGAAAATTTGAACCCTAGATGTTCTCGATAATATCCCAAATGATAGAAGGTCTTGTAGAGTTGCATTGGGGAAAATTGATAAGTGATAGGCTACATTAACAAATTACTACATTCCCCAAAACCATATGCTTCTACATATCATCATATGTTATTTACTCCTATGCTATGAGAGCCAGTAAACAAGGATTAAAATAGATTGGTACTCTGGGCACACAAGTTGGCAATAGTTTGATATATGCACATTTACCCCAAATCACTATTCACGGGTATAAAAGTGATTACAGAAAAGTTAATGATTTGTTCTCCATGAAATTGGTGAGAATAATGGAAGGTGATAAATCTAAGAGATTATCCCTAGAAGCACAAAGTTCCATTAGGCCTATGGGAGGCTAGTACATACAGTTACCAACTTACTCCTACATCAAAGTGGAGGGATTTGATGGACACCCATTTATGCTACCTAGGTATCCTACAGATAAAATTATTTTATTGGAATTAGTGAGACAGTTAAAACCATCTTAGGCTCTTTATAGCCATGCTCACAAGAAAGCCTCTTTTAAATTTCCCATCACAATAGGAAATTATAAGTGCAGTGCAACTAAAGTAACTGATTTATGTGAGGAGGAATTGAAGACCTACAATTTTCAATAATTTCCACTCCAAAGAGTGTACTATGATATTGAAGGAAATATTGCTAAAAATATAGTTGGTTTCAATGCTCATGTGCCTCATTTAGAAGATTATTGGCTTAATTGTGAAGATGAGCACGTGGTTAGAAGGAAAAAGTATGAAAAAATGACTTTAGGGTTTGCTCGAATGCTCAAACTCTATGGCATCCCAAAAAAATTGGAAGAAGATGATGGTCAGGTGCTGAATTAGTTTTACAAAGATGACAGGGTATATGATGAACCCATTCGAGACACAGGTGTTGATGACAAAGACATGACATCAATTGCTAAGTTTACTAGGCCATTCCTAAGGTATACTCAACACTGGATTACTGAGTTTTGCAAAATTTTAAGAGAAAGGGTGATTGAACCCATCTACTCAGAAGATAAAAGAAGAAAACAAAAAGATGAAATTGCTTTCGAAAGTGGAGAGCCTACCAAGAAGAAAAAAAAGACTAGTAAGGTTACTCCAAGTGTTAGAATTGAAGAAAGAATCCTTGAAGCAATAAGATAGGAAGTTCCCATAAAACTATCAGAAAAATAGAAAGATGTAGACACAGGTAAAGATAAATCAAAAGCAAGACCTAAAGGTGCACCTTCTTCTATAGCTAGACCCAAAACTAGAATAACTATTGATGAAGGAACAAGAGCAACAGGGAATGTTGGTACACAAACTAGGTCTACATCTCAAAGAGTTGCAACATTATTCACTTCTCCCCCTTCTGTTAATATGGCTAGTATGAAGCAAGCACTGGGCGAGACTCTTGTGGCTTTAGAGGAAATTTTTGAGGAAGATGAGGCCAGAATTAAGGAACAAGTAGATAGATGGGGTGCTATGTGGGAAAGGGTACAAGAAAAGAAATACAAAGACAAGCCCATAGTACACATAGTGATAGAAGAAATTCAGGATACGAGCTCTAACCCCATAAATATTGAAGAAGAAGAATTTATTCAAGGAACGCTTGCCTCAGAGGCAGGAAATCCTAGCATGCTTCAAATGGAAATAGGCGAAAATGTAAAGCAAAATCCTATTGATGAGAGAGATGTTGAAGATACTCTAGATTCCAAATTTTCTTTTGAGAATGTGCAAAATGTTAATGAACACTCGTAGGTCTTTGCATAATCATATAAAGGACATGCTGAAATTGAAATTCTAGAAGAAGAAGCTACACAGTTCAGAGGAGATGGAACTGAAATTGAAAAGAATCCTAGTGTAGCTATAAATGAAGAAAATAAGGTTCAGAGAGATGAATCAAAAAATATAGATAGAAAGGAAAATACAAGTCTCCAAACAGAGGAGGCAGTGCCAAATCCTACCAATCCCGAGTCTATGCCAGATGTTGCTAAAGAAATTCCCATTTCAGAAAATATGGAAAGTCAAAGAGATGAAATTCTTGAATCAAGTAATAGACAGAGACAAGAAAGAGTTACAGAGGTACAATAAGATGATGATACACCTGATTGGTTAATTAGGGAATTAGCTTCTCCAATGGAAATAGAAATATTACCTCTAAATCTCAACAATTTTATATAGGAAGTAAGTACTCTTAAACCTAGGCGCAAAGCAAAGGAAAAGCATGTCATACAGAGTAATGCAGATGGTAATAGAACTATCCAGATAGCTACTCCAACAAATGACAAGGATAGACATGAGATAACACCTAAGGAGTATAAAATCACAAGTATTAGTCTTGGACACTTGTCTTGGCAACAAGAACTAGAAGAAATAAAAGTAAATTTAAATGCTACTATTGCCAGAGTACAAAAATATAAATAGACAAAAAGAGAATTGAAAGAATGAGTTGCTACCTTGGAACATTTTATTAAGTCACTGACTTTATGTGGTCGAGAACAAGCTGAACTGCCCCAACATCTGGTGCTAATGTCACAAGAGCAAGTAGATGCCATTGTTGCAGTTCATCATAGAATGAATATGTTTGAAGAATGGATTGAATATTGGATAAATCAGGGAGATGAATTTATTACAAATGCAATAAGAAATTACAAGGAAGCATACCATCATTCAGAGGAATTGAAAAGATTTGAAGATGAATGTAGATTTCACTAGGAGCAGGTCCTTGATGAAAGGAAAAATATGGAAATTCTCATGCAAATAGATATCCAAGAGTTAATACAAAATAATATAATATCAGAACTTGAAATTTCATTGCCAGGAAAGTGGAAGAAATATTTGAAATGGGAAGGTGACATGTTAGTACAATGTATTGAAGGATTTGAAAGAGTCATCGTTGAGTACAGATTATTGATAAGAGACAATCAATAATTTATTGAAATATTGTCACGTCAAGGATTTGATCCCCAAACATTAGGGTAGGATGGGAAGGAAGCTAAAGCTTTCAAGGAATGGAAAGAAAGGATAAATAGAGATCTTGTTCAATTATTGACGAGGGAGGTCATCAATGAAATAATACAGTGCAGAAATGTTAAAGCCAAATATGAAGCACAAAAAGCACAAAAAAATGATGTCATACTTCAAGTGATTGAAGAATATACCAGGCTCAAGCTTACTTGGAGATCAATATGAAGGATTTCAAAACAACACATGCATAAAATATTAAGAGCTTTCTGAGAGTACCAATCAAAGAAGGAAGGAAGAGTCTCGGAACCAGAGCCATAAGCGAACACGGAAAGAACTAGATACCAAATACCGAAAATATAATGGAGTTCATTTGTTGTTTTAATTTGTAGGTTTATCCCAGTCTCGGTAGATGTTTCTCATTCTAGTATATTGAAAAGAATTTGGTAGCCTTGATGGAGATAAAGTGTTTGTGCTGAAGTATGAAGAAAAGTGTTGATGTGGACAGAGTCAAAGCTTTGACTTATTCTAGAATGTTCTTGATGACAGTTGGCACATGCCACGTGACACATTTTAATTTGTTGTTTCTGATTCTCTGAGATAATTTTAAGTTGAACTTCTAAGTGCCTTGTTTCTATAAAATGCCATCTCCTCCCACATTTTTATTTTAAGTTCAGAATTTGTGGATGTCGAAGGAGCAAAAATTATTTTAAGTTTTATTCTTTTTTCCTGCTTTTTGAACCATTTCAGTGTAAAACTTGTATGCACATAGACATTAATTGATATCAAAGATTTATGGATAGCTACCTATCTAAGTATCTTTTGTAGATGGTTTTTTAAGTTCAGCTGAACAACACTGTATGTTGCACCATTTAAGGGTGCATACATAACCTATTCAGTGTCCATAAATGAAACCCCCTCTTTAAAAGCTTGCACCATTTTATATTTAGTTGTGAAGAAATATGGTGAAATATAAATTGGTTTGCTCTGTTTTGATTAATTCTTTGGGGTATCCATGGAGAATAATTGAGAGAAACTTTTATTTTTTAGTATTTTTTATGTTTTACTGTAGATTAGATGTTTAATATTTTGAAAATGTTCCAAAAATATAAGTGAATGGAAATAGCTTTGTTGATAATCTTTTATTTTCTATGAAATTTTTGAATGTTGAATGCTAAATTTACTTAAGTGATAGCAAATAATTTGTGTTGTTCATGAAATATTATGCTGAATCTTTCAATTTCATGATGTCATTTGATAATGAAATGAAGTTTTATGTGAAATGTTAGTAATCTTGGCAAAGTTGGAAATAACCGTAGTCCCTTTGAGATTAACAACAATTGTCACATCTTTACCTGAGAGCGACCCTAGTGCAATCATGACATGGTTATCGAAGACTTGGGATTAAACAAAAGTCAATCTTTGCTCTATAAATGTATAATTTCCTCTTAGGTTGTCTTTGTTTCATATATTTCAAGAAGGATAGGTTCTTCACTATCTTGTCTGTGGAGATTTTATTCGATCTGTTTACTGCGAGTAAAATCGTTGTCAACGGGAACTAGCGCTAGAAGGAGGGCTTATTTTTGTTATTTTTGGTTTTGTTAGGTTTTAAACTAGATTTCCGTAGAACCACTAAATCTCAGTTTAGTGATCCTCAGGT
Organism: Sequoia sempervirens; assembly: GCA_007258455.2. Classification (NCBI taxonomy): domain Eukaryota; kingdom Viridiplantae; phylum Streptophyta; class Pinopsida; order Cupressales; family Cupressaceae; genus Sequoia; species Sequoia sempervirens. The sequence continues at coordinate 46,138,580 of VDFB02000008.1, forward strand.
GACCTTAGTTGAGCTTAGTGGTTGAACATTGTCCAGACCTCAAAAGTTTGCAAGTTCAAGTGCAAGTCCAAAGATTCCAGCTATTTTTACACCATCCCCTCCTGTAGTGATGGCATTCTTGTTAGAGTAATAAGTTGTTTTACTTAATTAATTTAATCATATTGGTTAATTAATTAAGTCACTTATCACTTTAGTTACTTAAGCTAAACTTAAGCACATTAATAATTAATTAATTATTAATTATTAAGTGTGCACACTAGGGTTTCCCTTTTTAGGGTTTCTTGATCTCCTTTCATAAGGATTTGATCTCATTGTAATTATCAACGGGAGAATATTTGTAGCTTTCATATCTTCTTGAAAGTTTTCTCTCTTCTGTAACTTTTTCTTGTTGAAGTTAATTGCATACATTTGTTTGCAAATCTCTTGCGTGGAAGGTGTATTTGTTTGTGTTTGATCCTGTGGCTCATGGTTTTGTGCTTGTTTCACAATTCTAACATGGTATCAGAGCGTGGATTCAGCAAACCCCTTCTCGATTTATGAGGTTTTTTTCTTCAACAAGGGTTGCAGGCTTCAGATCTGAATCCCCTTTGCTTTCTTTGCAAATTTTGGAGAAGGAAGTTTTTAGAAGCATTTTGGCGTAAATCAGATCTCTCCATTGAATCCAGAGCTGTCGGAATAGTCAAGATCGGCCTTTGTTTTGTCAAATTTGGCTTCCGTTTGTCAGATCTGTGAGGGTTTGAAGAAAGGGTTTTTTTGCCAGATCCAGGGGGTGCTCGAGTTTTCAGAGCATTTTCAGCATAAACGGACCTCACCATTGCGTCTGCAACGGCCAAAAACCCTAAGATCGACTGTGAAATCGTCAAAATCTAAACAGTTGATTTCTGAGGCAATTTGTTTTACTCGTACGGCCCTATTTGTTGTCTGCACGCACTTCGAGGTGATTTTTTTTCTCTACAAATTTTTCTTAAAAAAAAATCATTCAAAATTTTTTTTTGAAAAACTTTTAAATAAAAAGCGCAGTGTTTTTTTGCATTAAAATTTTTGGATTAAGATCCAATGGCTTATTAAGGGCTGCGGGTGGTCTAATACCACCACGTGGCAGTGGGGGGGTGGGCCGCCCACCCTCTCCATTTTTTTAAATTTTTTAATAAAAAAAATTATTGTACAATTTTTTTGTTTTTTTAAAACAAAAACAATTTTTTGTAATAAGTTTTTTTTGCTGTTTTTTCTTTAAAAATAAAACATGCAATTTATTTTGCTTTTTCATGCAAAATAATGCATTGTAATTGGAGGAGTTTTTTTTTTCTGCACACTAAATCTGGCGGACCTCCAGATCTGGAGGTGTTTTTCCTAAATTTGGCGGAGATCATTTTTTGTCCACTCAGCCCCTCTCCGTTGGGCTCTTCAAATTTGCACCCAATATTCCAGAGGCCATATCTCAGCCATACGGTGGGCTTTTTGCATGCAATTTTTTTTGAAATGGGGTGGAATTTCGTGCTCTTCGCAGTGGTGCAGGTATTTTCCAGTTTTGACTTCTGGTTTTTTCCAGAATTCTATTTTCTCAGTGCTGTTGTTGTTCAGTTCTCGTTTTGGAGACTTTGACGGGCCATATCTTCTGCATCCGGACATATTTTTGGGTGCCATTTTTTTTGAAACTGCATATTTTTTCGTGTACTTCATCATGGTGCTACCAGTTTCCTCTTTTTCTGTAAGAGAATTGTATTTTCAGCATGTTGTCATATTTGGACATTATAGACATTATGGGCTCACATTGCATGTATTTCTCTTTTGTAAACACACTGAGATAAAGTGCCTCAGCATTGTATGTGTAGTATTGGGTTTCTTGCACATCACTTTGTGCCTTATTGTACTCGCACTATGATATAAAGTGCCATGGGGGTTGATGTTTGCCCTTGTTTTCCTTCATACCTTTCTCATGCGTATGTGAATTTTGGTTTCACATCCTTTGTATCAACTTGTACTTTCATGTTTGCACCTTCAGATGCTCTTGGTTCCTCTTCATGCACTACTTTCTGGCATTCAGTTTCAGTGTACCTGTCACGCCTCTCCCTTTTCAGCATTATGGGGGGGTTTCTACTGTTGGTGTTAATGCTTCCTTGGTTTCGATGGAGTGAGCTATGTATATAGTATTTGTTCCTATGTACTAGGCGGATGCAGCGACTGGTTACCCATGCATTTCGGTGAGATGGATCACTTACCATATGGACACTCTTACATTCCTATTTTTTGGAGGCGACCTTCCACTTTTTCATGATCAGTTCTTCAGAATTTTGGTACCTTTACCATCTGTATCTTCGAGTTCCAGGTGTTTGCCTTTGTTTGCCATCTGATTCGAGTAGTGTCATTGGGGGCACTCATGCAGATTGTTGTCTTCTTGATCCTGATCATCATATCTTCAGAGGAGGTTCTTCGGCACCGTAGCAGTCATCTTTTGACAGAGTTTGTAGCTTCTTCATGCTTCTGTGATGTTCTACATGTTCTTCTCTTTCAGGACATTTCCTTGATTTGGAGGCTTTTCAGTCCTTCAATCACCTTTGATCTCTTTTTGGAGCAGAGTTTTTCCCATGAGGTTTTCTCTATTTCTCCTCTTTATAGAGATCTTTTGTTTGTACATGGGTACCTTACTTGGCCTTGTTTTCCGGGACCCATCCTTGCTTTCATGCATCTTTTTCTTAGTGTTTTAGCTACTTCCTAAGTTCATCTTAAGGGGGGGTGTTAGAGTAATAAGTTGTTCTACTTAATTAATTTAATCATATTGGTTAATTAATTAAGTCACTTATCACTTTAGTTACTTAAGCTAAACTTAGGCACATTAATAATTAATTAATTATTAATTATTAAGTGTGCACACTAGGGTTTCCCTTTTTAGGGTTTCTTGATCTCCTTTCATAAGGATTTGATCTCATTGTAATTATCAACGGGAGAATATCTGTAGCTTTCATATCTTCTTGAAAGTTTTCTCTCTTCTGTAACTTTTTCTTGTTGAAGTTAATTGCATACATTTGTTTGCAGATCTCTTGCGTGGAAGGTGTATTTGTTTGTGTTTGATCCTGTGGCTCGTGGTTTTATGCTTGTTTCACAATTCTAACAATTCTTTAATGTGGAATCACCGATTCAATTTTCTGTAGATAATGATTTACCAAAAAAGCCTGATAAGTTGTGTCCTAAGTATTATTTCCACAAGGATGTTGAAGAACATATCATTATATTCAAAGATACATGTTTTCGAGCAAGAATTCAACATGAAGATGTTGTGTGTCAATTGTTCCCATATACTTTGAGTGATGATGTTTACCAGTGGTATATCAATTTTCCTCGTAATTCCATTTGATCATGGCAAGACATGGAAACTCAATTTTTAGCTAGGTTTAGAACACCGACTAATCCTACCTTGCTATATCACCAATTCGCTCAAATAAAGAGGTTCGAGGGAGAACCTATAACCTCTTTTAATGAAAAATTTCAAAAGGCTTACTCTAGGTTACAAGCACCTTATGTAGTGGATAATTTGTCTGGTATCGTAGTTTATTATACAGCAATAGATCCTTTAAGTGCTATGTTTGTGAAATGAAGAGTTAATCCTCTCACTACTCTACCAGAAGCTTATGTTGAAGTCGTAAGTGTAAATTTAGAAATGAAACATCTTGGAAATGGATCGTCCGCAAATGGCGAAAATAGATTAAATATTTACCCTACCCCAAATATGAATGGAGTCCCTATAGTTCATCCCATGACTCCTAACGTTTATCCTGCAGTGGTCCAAAATGGGACATTTCCTCAAAATACTTTCTTTCAACCAGGAAATAGTCAAGCTTTAGTCCCTCACCCTAGTCCAACTATTACAGAGCTATGTCCTAATGGAAATTCTTTTTTCTCACAAACTGAAGAAAATCAAAATGTCAAAAATTTTGAGGAAAAAGAAGACATGAAAGAAGTTACAACCCAACTCAAAATATTGACTATAGAAGTTACACAATTAAGAAATCAAAATTTTTATTCTCAAAATCGAATGTATAAAGCTCCCAAGCCATCTAGACCATGGAATACATGCCCTAATAATGGGGGAGTATCAACACCTTTAGATAATCCTGATTCAACTAATGAAAAGTTTACATCAAAAGTGTACTTAGTTGATCTTGCAATGAAAAATTGGTGTAGAATTCATAATACAAATGCTCATTCTGAAGTGGATTATTCACAATTCAAAATCACTTCAGATATTTTCCTTGCTGCTACTCATTATAATGAGCATTGTGATTCTCAACCTCCTAAAGGAAATGAATTTGTTTCAGTAGGATATGACTCTATGTTAGTCCTGGAAAGTTATAAATGTTTCAAATTACCTTCAACTATCACAAGTCATGCTCATAGATATGAAGGTGATGATTTGACTATGACTTTGGAGACATACACTTTTCCTTATCAAGATGAAAATGAACCTATGGAAGAAATGGGTGAAATGCATGCTTTTCAACAATATTAGAAGGGACATAATTACAACACGAGAAATAATGCTAACAGTGGAGGTAGATTCAATGGGCCTTTAACAACATCCATCCTGCCAAATAACTTTAATACTCCACCTGATGACAAATCAAGCAATAATCCTTGGTTAGCTAAGGTGACCTCTCATTACAATTCATCAAATGTTTCAAAAGGTGAAAAGATAGATCCCACTGATCAAAACAATTTGACTAATTATTTAGTAGAAGAAATAAAGAAAGTAAAGATTAGCCTTTCTTTTTCAAAACTACTTAAAACACCTATGATCAAGAAAGCTTTCTTAAACACTTTGGAATATTTTCCCAAAGAAAGCAAATCCAAGGACATTCAAGTGAAAGATAGTCAAGCTAAAGCAAAAGATAAGAACATTGTTACCATAGCTGATGCACAAGTAGCCTTTTATAAAGGAAAACTAGAGTCCCCGCCATTTTTGCTCACTTTGAGAATATTTGGTTAGAATCTTCATAATTGCTTAGTAGACTCTAGAGCTTCTACTAACATGATGTCATTATCCATATGTCAAACATTGGGGTTAACTCCTGTAAATTCTTTAAAGAAAGTCACTCAACTTGACAAGACAAAGGTAAATGTAGTAGGAGAGTTGACTAATATACACATGCAATTGGCTTCTGATCCTAGAATCCAATATTATATTGACATTCAAGTTGTGGAAATACCTCATACCTATGGTATGATTTTAAGTAGAGAATGGTCTAAAACATTAAATGGATACATGTCTACTAACTTCTCACACATGTGGTTACCATGGAAAGGAGTGTCTAATCAAATTAGGTTTGAAAGAGAACCTCACATGAAATACATGATTATAGATTATAATAAAAAAAAATGAAGTTCTATATATCGATGTAGAACCAGGAGTTTATAAAATACACAGTTCAAGAGTTAAAATTGAAGAAGTTTTCACTTGTGATGCTAGGAAATCTAACGAATTAATTCCTGGAAAAAATGTTTTAATTGAATCATATTGTGATTCTTTTGAGGAGGAGAATAATCCTTATGATAAATTTTAGAAGAGTATTATTGCAAAAACTCAAGAGAGTAATAAAAGTAAAATTTCACTAAAAAATTTGTTATTGCAAGACTGGTGCAGATTGCATAATGCTACACTTTCAGAGAACAACTATATGATGTGTCTAGAGATAATCCACAAAATTGAGAGCCGATATTGTCCAAAACATGATGATGTCAAAAGAATTGAACTGGAAACCCATAAAAATGAAGATCAAAACATACAGAATGAAAATATTTGTACCATGATGTCAAAAAATGGTAAAATATTGAATACAGATGATCAAGCTTGGATTCTCAAACTTGATGGATCAAAATCAAAACAAGGAATTGGAATTGGAGTGGAATTTATCAACCCACAAGGTAAATCCTTTCTTGCTCCATATCGATTGCAATTTCAATGTACTAACAATGTGGTAGAATACGAAGCTCTTATACAAGGCTTGATCCTAGCAATCAAGAAGAAAGTTAGACTACTCAAAGTGTTTGGTGAATCATAATTGATAGTTAAACAAGTCCGAAAGCAATATATTTTCCACTAAAAAATATTATCTAATTATCAACATAGAGTGTGGGATCTAATCAAAGAGTTCAACACATTTAATATTACTCATATTCCTAGAAGATTTAATTAGAGAGTCGATGCTTTAGCTACTACTGCTAGTACTTTGGAACCTTTAGAGACCTCATATTTGAAAAGATTCAAAGTTGAATTGGTACAATTACTTCGGTTCCTAATAATGTCACTAATTTACAAGTGTTTGAAGATGGCAGGCACATATTGGAATTCATTACTAATTCTGATATTTTCGAAGCACAAATTATTGAAGAGATAGATCATCCTGATAGAAAAATTCAAGATGAAGAATTGACTCAAGTCAAAGATAATATTCTAAAAGGAATAATTGAGTTAGAATGATTGTTTGATATTGATCAGATAGTCAGATAGAAATATTTACCTCAAAGTGAAGGAGGATTATCTGAGTTATATAAATTGAATACTAAAGAAGATCCTAAAAATATACTCATAGGGAAGGTTTGAACTAAAGAAGAGAAGAGAAATATTGCTCAGGCACTTAAAGATTACTGGAAAGTCATAGCATGGACATATGAATATTTTAAAATGTATGAAACTTCCATCATTACACATACTATACCATTGAATTCTGATGCAAAACCTTTCTGACAGAAACAACATCTAGTGAATGCACTTTTAGAGCCTTTAATTCAAAAGGAAGTTCAAAAATTGTTGTCAGCCAAGATAATTTTTCCAATCAGACATTCTACTTGGGTGGAAAATTTAGTCCCTGTAAGGAAAAAGAATGGGGATATATAATTGTGTGTAGATTTCAGGAATCTCAACAGAGCATCTGAAAAAGACAATTATCCACTACCCTCACACAAAGAAGTGTAGAAGTTGTCAGATCCAACTTCAGAGTCCAAGATCACCTGCATGCAAATGGATACCTGTCATAGGGAAGAGAATAGAGAAAAAAGCAAGCGAGGGTTTGAAGCTCTGTAATATTAGAGATCTATTATCAGAACAATAGAATAGATTATTTACAAAGATCAATCCTTAAAAGGAGATCAAGCAAAACCTAAAAAGAAACCCTAATAGGTAGACATTTAATAATAATATAATTATTAAATGTCACAATATGCATCTAAGTGAAATCTTAAGAGTAGAATAAAGGTGACTTAATTAATATAATTAAGTGAAAACCTTTACTCTAACACCCCCCCTTAAGATGAGCAAGAGTGCAGCTACAAACATGTGCAAAAAAGCTAATGTAACTACAATGCATGAAAGTAAAATTGGGTCCTGGCAACTAGGCCTGATCAGGTACCCGAATACAACCAAATCTCTATAAAGTGGAGAAATAGAGAAAACCTCATGGGAAAAACTCTACTCGAAAAGAGAGAAAAGAAAGGAATGAAATGCACTAATGAAAGAAGGATAGGAGGTGGATTACATGATACCCCCCATAGACAGCTTCTATCATATAAGTACATATACAATGGTCTCCATAAGAGAGATAGAAAGAGAGAAGAAGGCCCCCCCACAATGAAGAAACTCTTGTCACAATGGTAGATGCCTGATGTAGAATCAAAAAAGAGATCCTGAAGTGGCAAATGATATTCCTCCCCTTGGGAAGAAACAGATCCAAAGGACGATGTCGAAGAAACCCTGTGAAGAGTGATGAACCAATCTGTCTCAAGATGTGTGCCACGATAGGATGCTGAAGAATCTCGCTGTTTGAACTGAAATAAATGATGTCAAATCCAAATGGATGTGGAGAATCCTAAAATGAAACCTCTGAATGCACTGATAATGGTGGGCGTACAGTGATAACTTGACTGTCAAGGTAGAGGAGATGAATGTCCTCAAAATAATCCTCCAAATCTGCAATATAGGACTCAACAAACAAGAAAGATATGTCTGCAAGATAAGAGTCCAGAGTAGCTATGTCTGGAAGGTGAATGATGCCCTACTGCACTGAATCAGGAACAACAGGAGATGTTGATGAAGTCTCAGTCTGAAGAGTAGGAACTGGGAGACAAGCCTCTGATCCATCAGAATATGTAAGGGTGTCTAAATACTCAAGTTCCTCTAAAGTATCATGATCAAAGGGTGTATTATCTCTCCAAGAAAGGGGTAAGAGACAATCTGAAGCAGGATCCTCTGCGAATGGAGAGAGATTGGGGTCTCCATAGATCTCCCAAAGACGTGTCCAAAGTGGGTGAGGACAATCAATGCCCGATATAGCCAACACAGTGTCATGATCAACACTAGACAATATAAGTCCTACTATGTGATCTCTAATGATATCCCATGCTAATTTTCTCTCTAAAGTGGCTAGTTCAAGTATGAGGTCATACAAATAAGGCAAAAGATTAAGCCACCTACAATGTGTAAGTATACCCTTTGCCCATGACTCATAATTACCCCATTCCAGAATAACAACTGAAGGGTGAGTAGAAAAACCCATGATAACTCTTCAACTGAAAAAAAAGGGAAATCTGACCTTACTGCATTTAGATCAAATAATATAACCCATCCCACGCAAACAGAACCCATGTAGGTGCTAGAATGTCCAAGTAATTGAGCAAAGTGTAAAAACACACAAAGCTGAATAAAATTTACCTGGTAAATTTTCTGATAAAATATAGTGCAGATCTAGAAATATCACTGTAACACCTTTCCAACGCCTATTCGTTTGCGCAAAACGGAGTCCGGACGCAAAAGTTATGCCCCCAGAAGTGCAAAAAACATGTTCTGGCTTTGACAAGAGAAAACGGCATCAAAACAGAAAAAAAGGATATTAGACCTTCACCATCAGATCGGGCTCAGAACCAGCTTTCTGACGCCTATTTTTGTTCGAAGATCGGAGAAAAAATGACCATTTTATACCCGATTTACCAAAAGTAGCTGAAAATGCCCAATTAAGCCTCCATCAGCACCTGGGGGCTAAAAAAAAGGGGCCCCTGGTCCACTGGGCGACTAGGGGTTGGGGCTGGTGGCATGGCGGGGCATTGGCGGTGCGTTGGTGGCACGATGGTGGTGCACTGGTGGCGTGCTGGCGGCGCGCCGGTGGCCTGTCGACGGAGCTCCAGCGGGCTGAGCGCTGACGCCGACTGGGCGGCCAACTAGCGAAGGTGGCGGCCCGGCGACTATTGCTGGCCCACCGCCTCTGCTGGTGGCCAGCGGCGATGGCGGCTTGCTGGGTTGGCCACAAGGCGGCGGTGGCTTCCTATTATAAGGGAAGCGCAGGTTTTTTTAATAAAAACCTTCAAAAAATCAATTTAAAATTGATTTTTGTGATTTTTTTTGAAAATTTTGACCTCGAACAGCGTGCCCTGGGGCCGTACGGCTCTAGGGCAATTTTTTTTTTCCTTTTCGGTCGACTGTGGCCAAACTGGACTTGTTTTATATGAAAATAGGGGTTTTTGGGCGCTGTGAATCCAACGGCGAGGTCTGTCTGGGCCCAAAATGAACCCAAAAAATGAAGTAAACCTAGATCCACAAGAAAACAACCCAAAAATTATGAAATCCTGATCAAACCCTCATAGCTCCAAAATCTTCAAAACAAGAACAGGCTGCAGCAGGTCTGCTCTGATACCATGTAGAAGTTGTCAGATCCAACTTCAGAGTCCAAGAACACCTGCATGCAAATGGATACCTGTCACAGGGAAGAGAATAGAGCAAAAAAGCAAGCGAGGGTTTGAAGCTCTGTAATATCGGAGATCTATTAGCAGAACAATAGAATAGATTATTTACAAAGATCAATCCTTAAAAGGAGATCAAGCAAAACCTAAAAAGAAACCCTAATAGGTAGACATTTAATAATTAATATAATTATTAAATGTCACAATATGCATCTAAGTGAAATATTAAGAGTAGAATAAAGGTGACTTAATTAATATAATTAAGTGAAAACCTTTACTCTAACAAGAAGTGTTACAGATAGTTAATGGTTCACAAATGATGTCCTTTTTGGATGGATTCTTTGGCTATAATCAAGTAATGGTAGCGAGGGAAGATTGGATGAAAACAACTTTCACCACTAAGTGGGGGACTTTTGCTTATAGAAGGATGCCATTTGGATTGATAAATGTTGGAGCTACATTCCAAAGAGCCATGGACTATGCTTTTCGAGAATTGATAGGAAAATGCATCATCATTTAAATGGATGACTTTACAATATTTTCTAAAGACAAAAGAGATCATGTGTGAGATCTCAAAGCGATATTATAGAAGTGTGAAACTTACGAAGTTTCTCTAAATCCTAAAAAATGTATTTTCAAGGTGACTGAAGGAAAGTTATTGGGACATATCATTTCTGAACATGGTATTTCAATCAACCCAGAAAGAGTGAATGCACTACTCAAATTACATCCCCCGAGAAGTAGAAAAGAATTAAAGCCATATTTCAATAGGATTAACTTTGTTCAGAAATTTATTATAGGATTTGCCGAAATAGTGAAGCCACTCAATGATATGTTAAAAAAAGATTCCAAAATAGAGTGGACGAATGAAGCTAAGATCGCCTTCGATACTATAAAGACTACAATTATAGAAGCACCAATACTGGTAAGTCCAAATTATATTAAACCTTTTTATATTTACTCATTCGCTTCTGGTCATACTTGTGTTGCAGTATTAACACAGAAAGGAAAAAATAAAGAAGAAAAACCAATTTCTTTTATGAGTGCTTTGTTCAAGGAAGTAGAATTGAGATACATAGATGTTGAGAAACTAGCCTTTGCTTTGGTCAAAGTTGTACACAAGTTCAAACATTATATCCTCAAGAGTATAGTTAAATCTATTGTCCTAGATTCAACTATCAAAATGTTGTTAACACAAAGTGAGCTCGGAGAAAAGAGAGCTAAATGGGTTACCATATTACAAGAATACAATTTAGACATCATACCTATGAGGTTGGTTTGGGGACAAGCTTTGGTTAAATCTATTGCAGAAATAGATCCCCAATTTTCAAGTCAGCAATACATGTTGGATGAAAAAGATCAAGAAGACTGGTATTCAGACATTTGGCATTATTTGATCAGCCATACTTGCCCTAATCATATGAAAAGGAATCAAAGAAGCCCTCAAGATAAAATCATAGAGTTATATGATTAAGGGAGGGGTTCTATTTAAGAGAAATCATGAAGGAATCTATTTAAGGTGTTATAATAGAACAAAAGCTGATAAAGTGTTGCAAGAACTACATGATAAATTTGGAACAACTCATGGAACACCTTTGGCTACTACACACCACATTTTTAAAGCAATCTACTACTGGCCCAAGGTCTTTAAAGATACTAATGAACATGTTAAACACTGTCATGCATGTAAGACAACGTCAGATAAAGGAAGATTCAATGCTCAACAGCTACAGTTGTTGATGGAGATGTGTTCCTTTTCCCAATGGGGATTAGACTTTATTGGAAATATGAATCCTCCATCTTCAGTTGGACATAGATTCATATTGACTGCTACAGATTATTGTACTTGATGGACAAAAGCATGCCCCAACAAATAATGCACTACTGATGTACTCATAAATTTTTTGGAAGAAAACATTATCACCAGGTTTGGAATGTTGTACGTATTGGTATGTGATAATGGCCCTGCTTTTGCTTCATTGAAATTTTCTAATTGGGAATTTGAATATGGCATAACATTAAAAAATTTATCTAATTATTATCCACAGGGAAATGGGTTAGCTGAATCATCAAATAAGAATTTGTTGGATATAATTAAAAAATTGATTGAAAAGAACCCTAGGGAATGGCATTCTTTGTTAAGGTTCCCCTTTGGGTAGATCATACTAGGATGAAAGTTGCATTAGGGAATTCTCCTTATCATTTGATCTATGGGGTAGATCCTATATGACCAATAAACATAAAAATCCCTACCTGGTAGTTTGCAAAAGAATATATTGGATTAGATGATCAAACAAAAGCTTGATTGTTGCTATTGATGCATTTAGATGAGAAACAAACATGAGCTATAGATCAATTTTCCAAACATCAATCCATAGTGAAAAGATGGTTTGATAAGTGTGCCAAATTAAAGACTTTTAGAATATTTAATTTGGTTCTATATTGGAATAAAGCTCATGAACGTAAAAATGAACATGGTAAGTTTAACAGATTGTGGGAAGACCCATACCAAATTTCTAAAATCTTGGGTGATAGCACCTATAGACTAAAGTCCTTGACTGGCAAAGATATCCCATTGCCTGTGAATGGGAAATTTCTAAAACATTATTTTCAGTCATGAGTAAATAGTCTTTTTGTAAATAGTCTTTTGTAAATATTTTTTTTATTTTTGTTTGTTTTGTTTTGTTTTCTGTTTTTATTTTTTCTGGGTGTTGCGTTGTTTGACTTTACATTAATTAGCAACTTTTGAAGGTTTACAAGTCAATAGAATGTCAACTCCAGAACTTTAATCTCTATTCTAATTGGAATTAGTTTTCCATTTATAAATTGTTCAAGAATTGTTCAATTTTATGTACTCTAATTAGCATGAATTATTCAGTTTATGTTGAGCTACAAATGAATACATTTAAATCATTCTACTGAAATTTTGGAATAATAGTTGTTTGCATTAATTGAAAAATCAAAAGACTATATTTTCTACCACTGTAATCCCCAACATAATAGCGGTGCTTCAATGCTTGCAAGTTGATAAATGAGCTATTATTGCAATATCAAAAGTGAAAAATGAGCTATCATTGCTATATCTAAAAATAAAAATAAAGTGATATCAACTCTTTAGGCTATCCAAATAACTCTACCGGGGCTATGGACACCTAACCGGAAGTAGAGCTATGTTTGGGGGGAATTACAGAGATAACCTTGTCGAGGCTATGGATGCTTGACTAGAAACAAGGCTCTATCCTTGGTTGGCTTAAAAGGAATTGTCATATTATGTAGATTAATGCAAACGGTTGATATTTCTAAGTTTACTGTAGTGGAAATAGTCAGTTGCACACACGTGAGCTCAATAATACTTAATTTTGCATGCTAACAAAAGTAAAATTTGAAAATGGAATAAGGATCCCATGATTTATAATTAGAATACTAAAGAAAGTTGGAACATTGATGTTAGATCTGGAATTGACTTTCTATTGTATTGTTTTATTTTGTTGGTTGCTTGTTATTGTGTAGTCTCACAACACACCCCATTTTGCACCTTTGGCAAAATGTGGACCCCCTTTTTCTATTCTTTTCCCTTTTTTCTTTTTTGTTTTTGCTCGCTTCGGCATTATTTTGATGCTTGGCCAATTGCTAGTTTTCCTCTCTCATTCTCACTTGGCCTCTTTGTATTATGACCTTTCTTTTTTTCTTCTTGGTCTTTTGGTGTTTCGGTATGCTCTTAATGTTTATTCTCTTACAGGAAACCGGAATCCTGCGTTGAGCCAAAAGAGTTTGTATCTTCAAAAGACTCTAGCTCTGCTCAGTATTTCATTAATTGAATTTTCTAAACCCGGTAATCTTCCATTTTACTAGAGTTTGGTGTTTTATTGTTTCTTTTAAGTAGAAGTCAAAAATCGAAAAGTCTGCTTTGAATTTTCGTTAAGTTTATCTTTCAGTTTCAATTTCTAGTCTTTCTCTTGTTCGGATTTTTTCTTTTTTTTTTCCAGGAAGTATTTACTAGATCCCGGTGTTATTTGATTCTTTCAAAAGAATTATCAAAAGCCTCAACCCCGGTGGTCATCATTAATCACATATCTTTAATGGTGTATACCTTGTATAGAATTAGTGTGACATATAATTGCCATGTATAATCATTGCGTCGTCTGTCTTCTCAAATAGCGAGCCAACATAGAAATCTAGGTGTTCATGATTTGAACCATAATCCATAATGATTACACCCTTATTATAGGAATTAATGTGAAATAACAGGTAATTAATGAAGGTGGTGAACTACTAATGTACTTTGCATCACCTCGAGCATGCAATTGCTTTTACAACACTCCACTTCGCATCATATTGCAAATTTGCTAAAGACATTGAATTCATGAAGCTACTTTGGCGCACAAAGAGAGGTAAAATTTTGAGAAACTAAGTCATAGCTACCAAGGGTTTTGAAGTTGTATTATGAAGAATCACCATTTTTAGCTAGAACCAGGTATGTTCCGAATAACCGATACATTAATAAAAGTTTCTCAAGCTAGAAAATTTCGAAGATGGTATTTTCTTCATTCTGAAATCAGAATGTTAATTTTTCTCTGAGTTGTTAAATTTAATCAAAGAATGAATTGAAATTTTTTTGAAATGTAAGTTTCGGTTAAATTTAACCCTAACTCGTACTAATAGACAAATATTCTAAAAATTGCAGAGCACATTATATCCAAAATGAGCACTTCTGATACAAGAGTAGAAGATGAATTCAAGTATTGCAATTCACAAGTAGTACCCATTAATGTGGTGGTCACAGATACCCACATGGGATGGTCTTATGACAATGAAATCCATTCACGGTTGTTGCAAGAAAATGCTACCCAATGCACTAAAAATGTCATATCCAATGGGTTACTTCTTGCAGGAGGGTTTCCACTAGCAATGGAAGCTCCAGAATTAGTTATGCAATGCATAAACTATTATACTTCAGCCAAAAGGATTGTTGAAAAAGAGGGAAGAACTTATGCAGACTTGTCTCAAAAAGGAATTATGTGTACATTTGTTCTCCCCTCCTACACATAGATGTTCAATGTTGAGCTGAAAACCAAGGCCAAGACATATCAGAGCACTGAAGAGCACAATAGAGAAATTATGTGCACCAAATGGTGCCAACAACCAATCACACCACAAACCAAGGTAATTTAGAGGTCTATGTTTAAACAAGAAATACAAGACATAATAACTTTGCTGAGCTGAGTAGTTGGTTTGAGAGATGCAAGAAAATTTGAACCCTAGATGTTCATGATAATATCCCAAATGATAGAAGGTCTTGTAGAGTTTCATTGGGGAAAATTGATAAGTGACAGGCTACATGAACAAATTACTCCATTCCCCAAAACCAAATGCTTCTACATGTCATCGTATGTTATTTACTCTTGTGCTATGAGAGGTAGTAAAAAAGGATTAAAATAGATTGGTACTCTGGGCACACAAGCTGGCATTAGTTTGATATATGCACATTTACCCAAATCATTGTTCACAGGTATAAAAGTGATTACAGAAAAGTTAATGATTTGTTCTCCATGAAACTAGTGAGAACAATGGAAGGTGATAAATCTAAGAGATTATCCCTAGAAGCACAAAGTGTCATTAGGCCTATGGGAGGCCGATACATACAATTCCAAACTTACTCCTACATCAGAGTGGAGGGATTTGATGGACACCCATTTAAGTTTCCCAGGTATCCTACAGATAAAATTGTTTTATTGGAATTAGTGAGAGAGTTAAAACCATCTCAAGCTCTTTATAGCCATGCTCACAAGAAGGCCTCTTTTAAATTTCCCATCACAATGGGAAATTATAAGTGCAATGCAATTAAAGTAAGTGATTTATGTGAGGAACTGAAGACCTACCATTTTGAAGAATTTTCGCTCCAGAGACTGTACTAGGATATTGAAGGAAATATTGTTAAAAATATAGCTATTTTTGGTGCTCATGTGCCTCATTTAGAAGATTATTGGCTTAACTGTGAAGACGAGCACGTGGGCAGAAGGAAAAAGTATGAAAGAATGACTTTAGGATTTGCTCAAATGCTCAAACTCTATGACATCCCAAACCAATTGGAAGAAGATTATGGTCAGGTGTTGAATCAATTTTATAATGATGACAAGGTATACGATGAACCCATTCTAGACCCAGTTGTTGATGATGAAGACATGACATCAATTGATGATTTTAGTAGGCCAATCCTAAGGTATACTAAACACTGGATTAATGATTTTTGAAAAAAATTTAGAGAAAGAGGAATTGAACCCATCTACTCAGAAGATAAAAGAAGAAAACAAATAGATGAAACTACTTTTGAAAGTGGAGAGCCTACCAAGAAGAAAAGAAAGACTAGTAAGGTTACTCCAGGTGTTAGAATTGAAGAAAGAATCCCTAAAACAATAAGACAAGTTCCCATAAAACTATCAGAAAAATAGAAAGATGCAGAGACAGGTAAAGATAAATCAAAAGCAAGACCTAAAGGTGTATCTTCTTCTACAACTAGACCCATAACTAGAATAACTATTGATGAAGGAACATGAGTAATAGGGAATGTTGATACGCAAACTAGGTCTGGATCTCAAAGAGTTGCAACATTATTCCCTTCTCCCCCTTCTGTTAATATGGCTAGTATGAAGCAAGCACTGGGTGGTACTCTTGTGGCTTTAGAGGAAATTTCTGAGGAAGATGAGGCCATAATTAAGGAACAAGTAGATAGATGGGGTGCTATGTGGGAAAGGGTACAAGAAAATAAATCCAAAGACAAGCCCATAGTACACCTAGTGATAGAAGAAATTTAGGATACGAGCTCTAACCCCATAAATATTGAAGAAGAATTTATTCAAGGAATGCTCGCCTCAAAGGTAGGAAATCCTAGCATGCTTGAAATGGAAATATGGGAAAATGCAAAGAAAAATCCTACTAATGAGAGAGTTGTTGAAGATACTCTTGATTCCCAATTTTCTTTTTAGAATATGAAAAATTTTAATGAACACTCACAGGTCTTTGAAGAATCATATAATGCCCATGTTGAAACTGAAATTGAAACTCAAATTCTAGAAAAAGAAGCTACACAATTCACAGGAGATGGAACTAAAAATGAAAAGAATCCTAGTGTAGCTATAAATGAATAAGATAAAGTTCAAAGAGATGAATCAGAAAATTTGGATAGACAGGAAAATATAAGTCTCCAAATAGAGGAGGTAGTGCCAAATCCTACCAATCCTGAGTCTATGCCAGATGTTGCTAAAGAAATTCCCATTTTAGAAAATATGGCAAGTCAAAGAGATGAAATTCCTGAATCAAGTAATAGACAGAGAAAAGAAAGAGTTACAAAGGTACAACAAGATGATGATACACCTGATTGGTTAATCATGGAATTAGCTTCTCCAATGGAAGTAGAAATATTACCTTTGAATCTCAACAATTTTATACAGGAATTAAGTACTCTTAAACCTAGGTGCAGAGCAAAGGAAAGGCATGTCATATAGATGAATGCAGATGGTAATAGAACTATCCAGATAGCTACTCCAACAAATGACAAGGATAGACATGAGATAACGCCTAAGGAGTATAAAATCACAAGTATTAATCTTGGACACTCGTCTTGGTAGCAAGAACTAGAAGAAATAAAAGTAAATTTAAATGCTACTATTTCCAGAGTACAAAAATATAAATAGAAGAAAAGAGAATTGAAAGAATGAGTTGCTACCTTGGAACATTTTATTAAGTCACTGACTTTATTTGGCTGAGAACAAGTTGAACTGCCCCAACATCCAATGCTAATGTCACAAGAGCAAGTAGATGCCATTGTTGCAATTTGTCATAAAATGAATATGTTTGAAGAATGGATTGAATATTTGATAAAGCGGGGAGATGAATTTATTACAGATGCAATAAGAAAGTACAAGGAAGCATACCATCATTCAGAGAAATCAAAAAGATTTGAAGATGAATGTAGATTTCACCAGGAGCACGTCATTGATGAAAGGAAAAATATGGAAAGTCTCATACAGACAAATATCCAAGAGTTAATACAAAATAATATAATATTAGAACTTGAAATTTCATTGTGAGGAAACTGGAAGAAACAGTTGAAATGGGAAGGTGACATGTTAGTACAATGTATTGAAGGATTTGAAAGAGTCATCGTTGAGTGAAGAGGATTGATAAGAGAAAATCAAGAATTTATTGAAATATTGTCACATCAAGGATTTGATCCCAAACATTAGGGTAGGATGGGAAGGAAGCTAAAGCTTTCAAGGAATGGATAGAAAGGATAAATAGAGATCCTGTTCAATTTTTCACGCAAGAGGTCATCGATGAAATAATACAGTGCATAAATGTTATAGCCAAATATGAAGCAGACAAAGCACATAAAAATGATGTCATACTTCAAGTGACTAAAGAATATACCATGCTCAAGCTTACTTGGAGAGCAATAGGAAGGATTTCAAAAGAATGCATGCATCAAATATTTAGAGTTTTCTAAGAGTACCAATCAAAGAAAGAAGGAAGAGTCCCAAAACTAGAGCCATAAACAAACACGGAAAGAACTAGATACCGGAAATATAATGGAGTTCATTTGTTGTTTTAATTTGCAGGTTGATCCTGGTCTTGGTAGATGTTTCTCATTCTGAGGTATATTGAAAAGAAGTTGGTAGCCTTGACGGAGATAAAGTGTTCATGTTGAAGTATGAAGAAAAGTGTTGTTGTGGACAAATTCAAAGCTTTGACTTATTCTAGAATGTTCATGATGACAGTTGGCACATGCCATGTGACACATTTTAATTGGTTGTTTCTGATTCTCAAAAATACTTTTAAGTTGAACTTCTAAGTGCCTTGTTTCTATAAAAGGCCATCTCCTCCCACATTTTTATTTTAAGTTCAAAATTTGTGGATGTCGGAGGAGCAAAAATTTCTTTTAAGTTTTGTTCTTTTTTCCTATTTTCTGAACCATTCCGATGTAAAAATTTGTATGCACATAGACATTAATTGATATCAAAGCTTTATGGATAGCTACCTATCTAAGTATCTTTTGTAGCTTGTTTTGTAAGTTCGACTGAACACGACTATATGTTGCACCGTTTAAGGGTGCATACAGAACCTATTCGGTGTCCATAAACAAAACCCCCTCTTTAAAAGCTTGCACCATTTTATACATAGTTGTGAATCAATCTTGTGAAATATAAATCGGTTTGCTCTGTTTTGATTAATTCTTTGGGGCATCCATGGAGAATAACTGGGAGAAACTTTTTTTTTTTAGTATTTTTTATGTTTTACTTTAGATTAGATGTTTAATATTTTGAAAATGTTCTAAAAATATAAGTGAATGGAAATAGTTTTGTTGAAAATCTTTTATTTTCCATGAAATTTTTGAATGCTTAATGCTAAATTTACTTAAGTGATAGCAAAGAATTTGTGTTGTTCATGAAATATTACGTTGAATCTTTGGATTTCATTATGTCATTTAATGATTAAATGAAGTTTTATGTGAAATGTTAGTAATTCTTGGCAAAGTTGGAAATAATTGTAGTCCCTTTGAGATTAACAACAATTGTCACATCAATACCCGAGAGCAACCCTAGTGCAACCATGACCTAGTTGTTGAAGAGTTGGGATTAAATGAAAGTCAATCTTTTCTCTATAAATGCATAATTTCCTCTTAGGTTGTCTTTGTTTCATATATTTCAAGAAGGATAAGCTCTTCGTGGTCTTGTCTGTGGAGATTTTATTCGATCTATTTACTGTGAGTAAAACTGTTGTCAACACTTATCCTTATAATCCTTATTCTTCTTATGTGCAGCTCTGTTCGAACATCTTGAAGAATAATGACCAATATTACCACAACTGAAGCATTTAAAGGGAAACATACCTTTATACTTTTTTATACCTTTCTTCAATTTCTTGGTGAAGTTAGCTTCCAACTCATCAACACCATCGCTATCTGGTTCCTCCTCAATCTTCATTGCCTTGAATGTTGTCTCTATCTTTTCTTCTATCTTGTCATCTTTCCAGAAATTTCTCAATTCAAATGCTTGCAGGGTGTTGAACAATTGTTCCAAGGTGTACTTCTTAGGATCATGCATTTCTTCAATCACGAAAATTTTATTGTTGTAGTAGTTCGGTAAGGTGATTAGGATCTTCTCAATTATGTCTTCATCTGATAGCTTTCCTCCTTGATTTCTAACTTCATTTGTAGTATGTTCAACCCTGTGAAAGAAACTGTAAATTCTTCACCATCTTCCATCTTCAAGTTCACAAATTTGCACTTTGCCACCAATCTCTTTGTCAATTTCACCTTTTCATTTCCTTCATACATGTTGTTGCACCCTTAATATTAGTGTACATCGGGTTATGAATAGTTTTCTTGTGTCTATCTTAACTCTCTATTAAGTCATATTATCATTATTATGTTGTTATTTAGTTGTTTAGGTCAGCCTAATACTTATATAGGTGTGTCTAAGTTGTCCTAAGTGATATCCTATGCATAAATAGCTATATATAAGAGGTTGTGAGTCTTATTTTATCATCAGGTTGTGAAGTGTGTTCTCATTAGAGATATTTGGAGGTTCTTCCCCTCAAGGTGGCTTGTTATTCTTAGTTATTATCAAGTATTTGCAGCATATTTCATATCATATTCTTCTATTGTGTAAGCTATTTCATAACAAGAGGGATCAGAGCATGATCTTGGCACCATAGAGGCAAGGTTTTTTCTCAATTTTGGAGGCGATTTTGGGAAGAGCATATATTTCAAATTTTGGCAAAAAAAAATTCTAATTTTTAAAGGATTTTTGAAGAACATATTAAAAAAGCTACAGTATAGATTTCAGAACAATTGGAGCATAATTAAGTGAATTATTGCAGAATTAGGGTTTTGTACATAAATTTTTTGGAATCTGCATATCTCACACATCTTGTCAAATTGGAGCCTAATTTTTATTGGGTTTTTGAAGACATACTAAAGGATATTATAGTAAAAAATTGAAAGAATTAGAGAGAAAAAAAGCAAAATTTGGAGGAATTAGAGCAGAAATAAGCAAGTTATTGAAAAATTAAATTTTTCACAAATATCACTCTCCATGCTGCAAATCTGCTTATTTCTTGGAACTTTTTTAGGTGAGAGTTGTTTTTTCCCTAGTAAGTTACAGTAATTTTTTTAGATAATTTAAGTTTCATTTGTGTGATTTATTTCAAAATTAGTGGTTCCCATCATGACGAGGCCTGCAACAAGGGGCAAAAAGAATATTGTCACTCCAGGGAAGACTCTTGATAAGGATGGGGTAACAATAGAGGATATTACTCCTAATGAGGAAATAAGTAAGGTCAAGGAAGGCATTTCCTCAATGAAGATGGATATTTGTGACCTAAGAGGAGATATATCGAACATATGAAACATGTTAAGCACCTATATGGCTGAACCAAGAAAGGAGTTCTCAAGCGACCGAGGTGAAAATTCTAGGTCGGCTAACATGGACACAAGTTTCCATACTCCTATGGGATCTAGGAATTTATTTCCAAAGGTGGATATGCAGAAGTTCAATGGCAAGGATCCTCTAACATGGATAAACCAAATGGAGAATTTTTTTGAAGTACACCAAATCCCAAATGGATAAAAGGTCACGATAGCTTCCCTATATCTAGAACCAAATCAATTCATTTGGTATCGTTGGCTTTGCACTCATCGAAGGAAAAATGGGCTCACCGTCTCATGGTCAATTTTTACGAAGGAACTCCAAGCACAATATAGCAATAGCGTGACAAACAACTTCTTTAGCCAGGTGGCTAAACTTCAACAAACAAGATCAATTAAGGATTAATTCAACAATTCCAAAATCTATCCTTAAGAGTGGATATAATTACAGAGGAAAACTTGAATGATTTATTCTTGGGGGGTCTCAAGGATCACATTCAACATGAGGTACGCATGTTTAGCCCTAGCTCAATAAATGAGTCTTTTATATTAGCACGGAGGGTAGAGGAGAAGTATTTGATTCCTAAGAAGCAAGGGGCTAATGTGACAAGAGAGAAAGGATATTCAACACAATCTACTAGGTTGACTCCACAACAAATTGAGGAGAAAAGAGAAAAAGGGTTGTGTTTCAATTTTGATAGCAAATATAGTTGAGGACATAAATGTAGTGCAAAGAAATTGTTCTATATTGAAGGTCCAAGTGAGGAAGAAGAGGAGGAACTCATACTAGAGGATGAAAGGGAGTCAAATGAGGAATCACATGATTCTCAACCAATCATTTCTTGTCATGCACTCTCAAGTTTCAGTGCTCCACAAACTCTCAAGGTGGTGGGGTTCTTAAAGAAGAAGAAGGTAACAATGTTGATTGACTCAGGTAGTGCTCATAATTTCATCAACAAAAAGTTAGCTACTTGTCTAAATTGTTTTATATATCTAGCTCCAGAGTTTTAGGTTTTGATTGCAAATGGTGGTATAGTTAGTTGTTTAGGGAAGTTTCATAGCATTAAATTATCCATGGGAGATTATCAACTTGATACCCCAATGTATGTGATATCCATGGGTGCAATAGATATTGTTTTGGGAGTACAATGGCTTACTACATTGGGAACGATTGAGATGAACTTCCAAGAACTATTCATGAGATTTCAATCAGAAGGAAGGGTAGTGGAGCTAAGGGGGTTGAAGGAAAAATCCCCACAAATGTGATCCGTAATTAGAGGTTTACAAATTATCTTGTAAATTAAATCTAATTACAGTAATTTCCCGATCTAATACAAAATTGCGTGATTATGCCTTTTAACCATTGAAATTACAAAATAAGTAATTATAAATTCAAATACTGAATTTAAACTAGAGAGAAAATTGAGATAGAAGATAGAAGAATGAGACAAAGAAATAGAAGGATCACAACGCGCAGATTGATAACGGAGTTCGTCCAATGTGGACTACGTCTCCGGGTCCGCTTCTCAGTGTTGGGACCCTTTATTGATATCGCCAAGCAAAATTATGCTTTCTTACAATACCCAAGCTCCAAGAACCTGCAATAATCTCTCCTTAATCTCTCACTCTTTTACAATTTTTGGTGTACAAAAGCACCTTGTAAATTCTCCTCCAAAGAATTATTTCTCCCAAAATGAACTTGAATAATTCTCCCTGTTACAATTCTCTCCAGGAAAATTCCCGTAAAAAATTATCCACTCAATAATTTTCCATTGTCCCTTTACAAAAATCACCCCTTTATATACACATTTATTTGCTATATGGCTTTAACCATATTATTTTGCAAATATTGCATATCTCCCATATACAAGTAAAAATTCCAACCATTTCCCCCTTTTACAATAAAAATAACTAATATCCCGTTAGTATAACAAATTAATCTTTCAAAAATAAATCCACCTTTGGCTTTTATAATTCCAAGCTGTACAATTGAAAAACGAACCCCTTTAACTATGGGCCGTTATAATTTTGGACTTGCATTATAATCTTTAAACATATATTTTAAAAGCCCCTTAATAATCTCCTTTAAAATAAACCCGTTAAGTATGAGAAAGGTGGTTAAAGGGGTTAATTTGTTGAAATGTAAGTTTATGGGATTCTTTTCCTCTCCTTGTTTTATGGGCAAGGGAAGAGGATTTTAAGGGATAAAATCCCACCAAATTCTCCTTGAAATCACAAAAATCTTTTCATTTTTAAACCATACGTGTTTTCTTTTAACAATATGGTTTAATCCATATTATTTTTCCACCATGTATGTACCAACTCACCACTCCTGTCACATCACCACCTGCCATGTCAGCTTGCTGATGTCATCAAAGTCAACCAAAGTCAAAATTTTGACCAACCTTTGACCAGCCGTAACTTTCACATATGAGCTCCATTTTTGAAACCGAATATAGTTCTGAAATCAGCACGACAAGCACTACAACTTGGCGTCATTTTTATTTCATTTGGAGACAATCAATTTTTTGCCTTTTTGAACCCCTGATTTGCTTGTTTGACTAAACTTTTGACTAAGCATAACTTCTGCATACAGACTCCTTTTGAGCCCATTAAAGTTGCGTCAGGATCATGTTTGCAAGCTCTACACATTGATGCTTCTTTGGATGAATTTTGAGACTATGGAACTTGCAGGTATTCTGGATCCACCTGGATCAAAATGGTAATCTCTTATCAAATGCAAAATTTTATTAAGAAAGGAGTGGATGGATTTGTGGACCAACTATGTTCATTAGAAGTCTCTCAGTCTAATGCTCCTACTCATCTAGATTTGCAAGCTATAATTGATCATACTCAGTTGTTCTTGGAGATATGCCTAAAGGACTTCCTCCTAAGAGGGATCATGACCATGCCATACAATTAGTTCTAGGGAGCCAACCACCGAACATCGGGCCTTACAAGTATCCACACATACAAAAGAGTGAGATATAAAAAATTGTTGAGGAGATGATAGAGGTAGGAATTATCAAGCATAGCCAAAGTGCTTACTCCTCGCCTGTGGTGATGGTACGCAAGAAGGATGATACTTGGTACATGTGTCCAGATTATAGAGTGCTCAACATGTACACCATTAAAGATAAGTTTCCTATTCTAGTCATTGATGATTTGCTAGATGAATTGAATGGAGCTATGTATTTTACCAAGTTAGATCTTAGATCTGGTTATCACCAAATTCGGATTAAGGAGGAAGATATTTGTAAGACAACATTTCAAACTCATGAGGGCCATTATGAATTTTTGGTGATGCCATTCGGTCTTACCAATGCACCATCTACATTCCAAAGTTTGATGAATTCCATTTTTAAGAAGTTCTTGAGAAAGTTTGTGCTAGTATTCTTTGATGATATATTGATTTATAGCAGGACTTGGGAAGAGAACTTGCAACATGTGGATCAAGCATTACAAATAGTTGAAGATCATCAACTCTATGCTAATCCATCCAAGTGTGCTTTTGGTCTTAAGGAGGTGGAGTATTTGGGACACATAGTTTCACATGGAGTAAAGGTGGACCCTAACAAAATTAAGGCTAACATGGAATGGCCTATTCCAAAAACCATTAAGAAATTGAGGGGTTTCTTGGGATTGACAGGGTACTATAGAATATTTGTGAATAATTATGGTCGTATAGCAACACCTCTCACCACTCTATTGAAGAAGGATTCTTTTCATTGGAACAAGTCTGCTAATACAACATTTGAGAGATTGAAGGAGGCTATGTGTACAAATCCAGTGCTTGCCACTCCTGACTTCACCAAGGAATTCATTATGTAATGTTATGCTTCTAGAAATGGGATAGGAGTAGTGCTCATGCAAGAACGTCGACCAATTTCTTTTGAGATTCATCAATTAAAGGGTAAGAATCAGCTAAAACTATTTATGAGAAGGAAATGCTAGCAATCCTTCATGCAGTTAAACAATGGAGGTGTTACCTATTGGGTAGACACTTCAAGGTTAAGATATATCATGATAGCCTAAAATATTTTTTGGAACAAAGACTATCTTCTAAAGAGCAACAAAAATGGGTCACTAAGATGTTAGGATATGACTTTGAGATTGTATATAAGAAAGGGAAATAAAATATTGTAGTAGATGCACTTTCAAGGAAGGATGAGAAAGATGAAGCCTTATTGTGTGCCCTTTCAATATTACAAGAAAATTGGGTGGAGGAAGCCAAAGTAGAGTGGAAAATGATGTTGCAACAAGTAATCCCATCGAACAATTAAAAAGTGATCGTAGTAGTTCAGATAAGTTTTGTTGGAAGGGAGATATTGTTTGGTATAAAGAATGTTTGTATCTCTACGAGAATTCCACTCTTAAACACAAGATTCTCATAGAGTTGCATGAGTCTCTAGTTGGTTGTTATTTGGGATTTTTGAAGACATATCATCGAGTCAAGAAATATTTTTTTGGGGAAGGGCTAAAAGGTGATGTTTAAAAATTTGTGGTTGAATGTTTGGTTTGTCAAAGGAATAAATGGGATAAAATTAAGACAACAGGTCTCTTGAAACCCTTATCTATTCCTAGCCAGCATTGGGAAGAGGTATTCATGGACTTCATCATAGGGCTTCCCAAATCGAAAGGTCATAATGTCATCATGGTAGTAGTTGATCACCTCACTAAATATGCACATTTCATTGCATTATCACATCCTTTTACAGCAAGTGCAGTGGAAAAATATTTTTTGGAGAATATCCAAAAGCTAAATGGTACACCTAAGGTTATTGTTAGTGATCCTGATCCTATCTTCACTAGTCACTTTTGGAAAGATTTATTCTCATGTTTGGGTACTCAATTGGCTCATAGCTCTTCATACCACCCTCAATCAGATGGGAAAAATGAGGTTGTTAATAAGTGTTTGGAAGGATATCTACGTTGTTTCAATTCAAAGAAACAATCTCTATGGGTAGATTGGCTACCACTTGCAGAATGGTGGTATAACACTTTTTTTCATAGCTCATCAAAAATGTCTCCATTTTTTGCACTTTATGGATATCATCCTCCTTCCATCACATCATCAATAAAGGTGTCACCAAGAGTTCGAGCAGTAGAAGACCACTTGCTTCATCAACAACAAGTACTTTCAGGACTCAAGGATAATTTAGCCATGGCACAAAATCGAATGAAACAATAGGCAAACCAACATCGTAGTGAAAGAAGTTTTGAAGTTTGGGATTGGGTCTTCTTGATATTTTAGCCTTATAATAAAATCACACTAAAGCAACAAAAAAAGAGTAATAAGTTTTCTCCAAGGTATTATAGTCCATACCAAATCATGCAAAAGATCGGTAGTGTTGCCTACAAGCTAGAGTTGCCACCAACAACAAAGATACATCTTGTTTTTCATGTTTCCTATTTGAAGAAGGTAATTGGGCATAATATTCCAACTCAAAAAACACTACCAGAGCTTGATGAAGAGGGAAGAATCATTTTGGAACTAGAGTGCATTCGTCAAACATGCACAAAGAAGCTGAGGAATAGAACTCTCATTGAGTATCTCATCCAATGGAAGAATTTACTAGTTGAAGATGCCACATGGGAGGATGAGGAGTTCATTCAAAAGAATCCAAACTTGATTAGAATTGAGGACAATGCTTCTTTGAAGAAGGGGGCATACTATGCCCTTAATATTATTGTACATCAGGTTATGAATAGTCGGCTTGTGGCTATCTTAACTCTCTATTAATTCATATTATCATTAGTATATTGTTATTTAGTTGTTTAGGTCAGCCTAAGAATTATATATGTGTGTCTAAGTCGGCCTAGGTGATATCCTAGGAATAAATAGCTATATATAGGAGGTTGTGAGTCTTATTTCATCATCAGGTTGTGAAGTGTGTTCTCATTAGAGATATTTGGAGGTTTTCCCCCTCGAAGTGGCTTGTTATTCTCAGTTATTATCAAGTATTTGCAACATATTTCATATCATATTCTTCTATTGTGTAAGTTATTTCATAACACTTGTCTTCCAACTTCTTCCATACATCATATGCAGTATCCAAAGAATTAACCTTAATTCACTCATTTTTAGATAAACTACTGCAAATCGCATACTTAACCTTCTCATTTTCTTCATAAGCAGAGATCTCATTTGCAGAATTAACTCCACTGGACGGGAGTGTATACTTATTCTCAACAACCTTCCAGGTCTTGAAACCAAGAGAGATAATATATCCTCTCATCTGTCCCTTCCAATCTTTGTAGTCAGTTCCATCAAACATAGGGATCACCAACTTGTGCACCATCGGATCTTCTTTAAGCAGTTAATCTCTATAGAAAGGAACCAAAAGCTCTGATACTAATTGTTAAATAGGTGTAGGACAACTAAGAGGGGGGTGAATCAATTGTCACACAAATTCAAGCTTAAAACTTTATCACTTATCAAATCTTCAACCATAATATTTTGTTATTAAATATAAGCATGAAACATAATTAATAGAAAGTAAATCAACACAATGAACACCATATTTTACGTGGAAAACCCAATAAGGGAAAAACCACGGTGAGGGTTAACTCACAATATAAATGATTATAAATTGAATACAAAGGCTCACTTCCAAGGGATCACTTCCCAAAAGAGGACTCACTATCCAAATACAAAGGCTTGTTTCCTACAAAAGGACTCACTATCCAATAGGGAGGCTCACTGCCTATAGATACAAAAGAGAACAAAAGATCCACCAGTGCAGTTAAAGCACATTCACAGGATTGTAGAAACCTTCAACTTACTACCTTTAACACACTAAAATACTGCTATCATAACTCGCTCACACACACTTCTTCTCTTATGATTTGTGGCACTCTTTCGTCACTTTGCATCACACTATCATACAATTCTTCACAACTCGACTTGCTTTTATACCATCTTTAACCTTAGAAACTTTCTATAAGGTCG
This sequence comes from Sequoia sempervirens, assembly GCA_007258455.2. NCBI lineage: Eukaryota > Viridiplantae > Streptophyta > Pinopsida > Cupressales > Cupressaceae > Sequoia > Sequoia sempervirens. Next base: position 46,166,677 of record VDFB02000008.1, read on the forward strand.
GCCATAATACATCATTTCATAAATTCAAATTGTTGGTTCTCAGTTGTGATCATATGGTTTGTCCTTGATGACAAAATCCCTTTCAGTTGATTCTACTTGTTGACAGTTTCATATTGGTTTCTCATGCTTTATCTTGGTACTGTTTTGTCTATATGGTTTACTTGTCTTGGCATTCAGTGGACAGTTTACATTAAGTTTTTTAATATCTTTTGGTACTGATCAGTTTGAGCTTTGTGCAGTCTCAGGTTATCTTTTGTAAATTGTTTCGGTGACAGAAAAAGAACATATCGGCGTGAGAATGCTAGGGTCTCCCCAATCCATTTTTTCTGATAAACGTCTGTGTTGCCTTCGGCAAGACGTTTTTGATGTCATGACGATTGGATTTTACATACAGGTAGCTTTCGGCAGGACTTCTCCTTGGTTTCGGCGATAGAGGGTGATCCCTATCGGCAGGAGTTGTACCGTTGGTATGAAGTCACAGCGAGATTGTTATGTCTCACCGACCGGAGGTTGAATGGGAACACATCGGCAAGAGTTGCGGAATCGATATAATGTCATAGCGAACCCTGTTGGTCTCACCGATGGAATACATATGGACCTTGTCGGCATAGGCATTGAGTTATCTCGGCGAATAGGAATGATCATGTGGGATTTCGGTAAGACACAGGATGCTCTACGAGAAGTCACCCTAACTATGCATTGTCTTAGCGAAGGCGGATGAAGGATACATCTCGGCAAGAGTGTGTTTTTGTTTCAGTGACTCAGAATGGATAAAGTCTTTCGGTGAAACATAATGAAATCTACATATGGTCTCCCCGATAACATTTTTTCATGGCAACCCACATGAGAATGAAGGTTACATTTCGGTGAGAGAACTATTGTGTGTCGCCGACCGGCACAAGAAAGAACTTTTCGGTGAGAATTTTTTTTCATCGAAGTAAGGTCATGGCAAGGTTGTTGTGTCTTGTCGACCGCTGATAATGAAATACATTTCAGTAAGACTCTTGAGTTTCGATGTAGAGTCTCAGCGAACCCATCAAGTCTTGCCGACAAAGTCTTATGAATGGCTTTCGGTGAGAGGTTGGTAATGTCTCGGCGATCAAGTATGTATCGCGGGGTTTTTCGGTATGTCTCAATGAATTCTTTGGGATCTCTCCCCAATTATGAATTGTCTCGGTGACACCGGATGAAAGGATGACTTTCGGTAAAACAAAGCATTATCTACGAAACGTCTCCCCGACAGCAGAATGTCACAGCGACAAACAAAGAGATGACTGATGGCGATAAAGTTTCCTTCGGCATAACAATTCATCGATGGACAAATGGATACTTCTTGGTGAGATGTTGGACTTTGATAGGACTACATGGTTGTCTCAGCGAATGATTAACGAAGACTCAATCACTGTGGTCGACATGTGAATTTCTAAATATAGTTGCAGGCCGACATCTTTGGTTGGCATCGAATCTCTGGTATTTATGCATTTCATGCTGCACATACTGGTTTATAATCACCATTTTTAGAACTGCTCTCTGCATCTCAGTTACTTATGTGGCAAACAATGCCCTGTCAGAGTATTGTTATTCATGCATTAGAGGTTATGATTTATAGTGGTGGGAAGTCGTGCTTTTTAAGCAGTGAAATGATCTCACACGTTTCAGATTTGTTGAGGATGACTCTTAGCTGGGTGAAACGGCTCTTGTATTGGCAAGTTAATTTCACTTTGTCTAATAATCTTGCTGGGTACAAGATGAAGAATTCTATTGTAAAAAGCTTTGTTAACTTTAGTTTGAATCTTTTCAGTTTGGTTGTTCAGCCATTACTCCTAAAGACAGTTACTTTTCTGGCATCCTTTTCCTGAAAATAGAAAGGAGGTTTCAGCTCTCCTTTGACCTCGAATCTCTTTGAAGACTACACACTGGAAAAGATGTATAAAACGCAATGTTGTGAATACTGAAGGAACTTCTGGCTAGTAATTTTGAGACATAGTTATTTTGGCTATATCAAGAGATGTATTGGAAAACTCTATAATATAAAATTTGGAAAATATGATGCAGAACAGAGTTGTAATTGTTTTCTATTTAATATTTTAAGGATTCAAAGTGTTGGATTCTTAGGGTATTAGGTAGATAAGAGTGTTGAGTTTCTTGAGCTTACTTGAAAACAAAGAGATCCTCTAATATTATTATTTTTTTGAAAATAATTTGAGGGGTTGGTGCTCCTTGAAATTGGTGTTTCAAAATGAGGGGCTGGTGCTCCTTGAGTTGGTGCTCATAAATTATCCTATAAGGCATTGTTAACAGTGATTTTGAAGATTAAGTCAGTAAGGCAGTTTAGGAGTGGTTTTTCTACCCCAGGAGGGTTTTCCACTTAGCAAATCCTTTGTCTTATGGTCTCTTTGTTTTGATGTCATAATTTTTCTTGATTGTGATAATTTTTATCAGTCTGAACATTGTTGAATGATAGTTCCTTCATATTTGCAAATATTTAGTTCAAATATCTTGCACAAGTCATTGCTAAAGAGTCTAATTCAAAAGGAAGCTTAAGAGTTCTCATTTGATTCATTGCTCAAGAATAGTTGTAATTTTCTAAAGGTGTTTGTTGTCTCAATACCTTTCGTGTCTTTAAAGCTGCATTCAAATCAATTGTTTAAGAAGTGAGTCAATAATGTTGATCATCATTTGCACAGTCTTATGAGTTGCACCCGCACTGTCATCATGCTTTGATTGTTAATCAATGTCAGCCAAAATTGTTTTGGAAAATGCAAGATATCTCACTCAAATCATATTTTCATAAGTTGTCTAATAGACTGAGTTAATGTTGCCATATCTTTGTCCTTTCAAAAGTGATTACTCTTCTCTGTTGTTGAAAGAAAAGGAAATCAGAATTAAAAATCTTGGTCGAAGTTGAAAAAGTTTAGACATTGATTCACCCCCCCCCCTCTCAGTGTCTGTCCATAACTCCAACACAAATTAGGTCATAAACTCTAAATTCCCACAATGGAAAGGAATAAGAGTGGACCAATAAAACATTTAACCAAGATCACAAATAATATCCTTGAATCTTCTACACGCTTTCTTAATTAAATTTTATTCCTCGAATGAAGTGTAAACACTAGTTCGGCCAAACCTAATGAAAACACAAGTTAACATTGATGCACATACTTCCCAACATGAATATGACATGAAAACACCTCAACACACTTCATTATTCATGAAAATTCATCTTAGATTTCTTCAGATACGTCTGCAACAAAACAATAAACTTTAATCACTAAATACCTTTCATCAAATCTTCCAAACTATGCAAACCTATACTGGAATATAGAAACATGACTTTTAGATTACCAAGCTTCAGCCTTCTTTGCTAGAGCATAGAAAATACCTTCACAAGACATATTCTAGATCTGCAAGATTTGAAACGAAATAGCAGAGAACTGCGAAGCAAAAATATTTCTCCCAGTCCACAGAACACTAACTCTACCAGTAGAACACACATACCAGAGGACACAAATTTTACGTACCATCAAACCAGCAGCTAAATCTCGGGAGATATCACCATGATAATACCATCAACACACCTTCAAATCTGCACAAGCATAGGATCAACATAGGAGAAGTGTGGAGCACATACCGAAGCATATTTTGAACATTTTCATCACTTTGACTTATTTTCTATATTAATTTTCTCAAAAGCACTTGGAAACTCATAAAACCAACATATCTACAACACCATGAAGATATATCCATGTACTCACAACATCTCAACAGTGTTTCAACCATACATGTACAATCTGCAACATATTGAATTGTGTTGACATCAATGACAACATCAATGAAAAAACCACCAAACTAGCTCATACTTGAACACCCATTACTTGCTGCCACCCTGGAATTTTTTTTCATGCACTTTGAATATCCCAAAACCTTGTGAAAGGTCTACAAGGATACTTATATCATCACCACATGCTATCCATGTGGTCACCATGTTGTTCCATGTCATTGAATGGCTTGTTTTCTTTGAAGGTCAAATGTCTACCCTTGTTGAAGAAGTCTACCCCTATCATAGTTCATTGAACCTTAAGGATGACTTGAACCCATTGTTGTGAAATATAGTATCAATAGTCTAGTTTGTGCCCCTCCTCTACATCATTTTGGTATCAGAGCCAAACCAAATCAGAAGAAGGATTGAATTGAAGTCAAGTTGCAATGCCTCCAAGGTTGAATATAGAAAGGATAGTTAGAGAGGTGAGATACTCTCTTGCACCAGAGTTGAGGGCCATAATATAAAGCCTTGATGCAAGAATCACAATTTTTGAGACCAACCAAATGAGAGGAGCAGTCATAGGGGATTTGATTGACCGACAAGATGATGAAGAAGAAGTGGGTGAAGAGACACCATAGGGAGAAGATGATGAGGAAAAGAGGTTTGAGAGGTTGCTAAAGGTAGCAAAGAATGATGGTTCTAAGATAAAAATGGAACTCCTTGTTTATGCAAGAAGTCTAAATGGAGAAGAACTCCTAGATTGGATAGGAGAACTTGAAAAGTATTTTGAGTATGAAGAGATACCTGAGGGGCAACAAGTGAAATTAGCAAGGACAAAACTAAAAGGACATGCATCCCTATGGTGGGACTATGTTAAATAAGAGAGAAAGAAGAAGGGAAAGGTGAAGATTTCATCTTGGGATAGAATGGTTGCAAAATTGAAGGGTAAGTTCTTACCAAGTGATTATGCCATTTAGTCGTATAGATAGTTGCAAAATTTGGAGCAGAAGGATATGGATGTGAAGACCTAAACAAAAGAATTCTATAAACTAAGCATTGGATCAAGCCACATGGAAGAGGATGTGGACAAGGTTGCAAGGTACTTGAATGGATTAAAGTATAGTATACAGGATGAGTTAAAGTCTCACAAGCCCAAGAACAGTGGAAGAGTGTTATCAATTGGCCATAAAGGCTGAAGATAAGTTGAAGAGGAGACAAGAAAATAAAATCAGGGGTAGAGGAAGAAATTTTAGAGGAAGGTCATTTGATGATTCAAGACACCCACATGGGAGTCAAGGAGAGACAAGCAATGCCCAAGAACAAGCTATAGATTCAAGAGGTGGTTTTAGGGGAAGAAGATCAAATTCTAGGGGTAGATTTGGGAGTGGAGGAGGATCAATTGGATTCACTGGGAAATGTTATTAATGCAAAAAATATATAGGCCACCAAGCATGGAAATGCACTGAAGAACATTCATCTATTTCTTTTGGAAGTGAAAGAAGAAATCAGATTGCACAAGGTGGAGATGATGTTGAGAGTGTACATTCTTCACCACACATTGAAGAACCAAAATTTGAGGAGTTTTTGTTGATAAGAAGAACTCTAATCAAAGGGCCCATGGAGAAGGAACCACCACAGAGAAAGTCACTCTTCAGGACTATATGTAAATGCCAAGGTAAGTGTTGCAAGGTTGTTATTGATTCAGGTAGTACTAACAATTTGGTTTCTCTTGAAATAGTAGAGAAGTTGAAATTAAAAAGGTTCCCTCATGCCACTCCCTATAAGGTCTCTGGTTAAACAAAGAGCAGCAAGTAGTTGTGAATGAACAAAGTTGGGTAGAATTTCACATAGGGGATATAAGGATAAGGTCTTGTGTGACATAATTCCAATGGATTTTTTCCATTTTCTTTTGGGTAGGCCTTGGAAGTATGATAGAAAGGCAATCCATGATGGTAGGAAAAATACATATGACATAGAAAAGGATGGGGTTTCTTACACCCTCACACTATTGAAAGATGAAATTCAAGAATCACAAGTGGGTTCTAGTGTTATGTTGGTAAGTGAGAAGGAGTTTGTCCAAACCATAGAAAAGGAAGACAAGGGCTTTGCAGGCATAAATAGACCTAGGATTGTTATGACAACCACTAAGGTTGATCAATTACCATTGGAGGTTCAAGATTTGTTCAGGATCATGTTAATATGGTGATAGATGACATTCCAAGGAAGGGCACTAGTCCTCATGTAGGGTTTTTAGAGTGGGAAGACAAACCTTTCAATGTGATTAAAGATACTAAGCATTTACAGTTGGAATATGAGGATGCAACCCAAATTATCTTTGCATTGCTTAGGAAATTTGGTGAAGGTAATCCCATACAAGATGAGGTTAAGAGGCTCAATTCCAAGTTAGAGGTTCCATTTTATGTTTTGAAAACTAATATGAATAGAGAGAAGGAAAAGGCCACTGATTTTGTAGATCTAAAGGAGAGAGCAACATTAAACTTTGCAGGTTTGGATGATATAGGTTGTATTGTTGATTTTTAGTCCAAGCCCCTTCCAAATCTAAGCATTAATGGCATTGAAAAGGAAAGGAGAAATCAAGTTTTTCTATTTTCCATTGAGGGTGAAGAATATACACACTCATCACAAGCATTAAACAAGGAAATATTAGAGGTTAGATATGATTTACGTCTTTTAGAAGAGAGTAGTAACACTGATCAAGAAAACATGTTTGATGTTATGATGGTTAGAGAAAAAGAGAAGACAAAATGCTCTAGTTGAGATTACAAACTTGAGGGGTGAGAAGTTTAAGGTTAAAATAAAACAAGTTATTGAAGAAGAGTAAGGTTCTATTGCAATGTATGCAATCCATCAAGCAGCAAGGGAGTTAGTATAGAAGTACTTAATTTCAAGGTTGAAGATTTAGTTTTTTCTTTGTACCCTTCAAAAAGGGATGTTGTTGTAGGTCATGTTGTAGGTTCCCAAGTATTTACAGATGATGAGTGGCTCCAAGACCTTCCACCAAGATTGGAGTGTATCTTAGACACCAAGGCACTCAAAACCACAAGAAGCTAGGCCTATTTTCAGTATTTAATCAAGTGGAAGGGTGTGCCTAATGAAGATGCTACTTGGATGTTTGAGGATGATATTATCAGGCATGGAGTTACTATTGCAAGTCTTAACTCAAGTGGAACTTGAGTTATTTTTCTCCTCTAGGGATTATGGTGAAGGGGCACCCTTGGTGTTGCTGGAACCAAAATTTTAATAAAATTTTTAGGGATTTTATCAGTGAAAATTCAAAATTCATACTATCATTTTCAATAAAAACCTCATTATTGCCATCCATAAGGTTAAAACTACCTTTTACTACTATACCACTATGACATTGGATACCCCATATAGCCATTACATCATACCTCTCTACCGCAACCCATTACAAAGAAGCTCGCGGTATGACAGTATAAGGAGTTAAAACTATACTCTATCACCTTCACCGCTATACCTCGGGGGGTCAGGAAATACACTGCGGTAGAGTGGTACACTAAAGGATAATAGAAAGAGGCACCGCTATACCATAGAGGGTCAAATCATAGCCCACGATAAAGCAGTATACTAAGGAGGGTACTAAGAAGAAATACTGTGATACCGCTGGAAGATAAAATGTAGCCCATGATAGAGTGGTATATTGATATATGTATTAAGGATACACTGCGGTACCACAAGAGAGCCAAAGGTGATGTACGGTAGAGCGATACACTGAAGAAGGAGAACAAAACATACCGCGGTACCACAAGGGAGTGAAAAGTGACACGAGGTAACGCGATAAAGCAGTCATTGGGTCATTTAAAACATAACAATCACATCAGTCAACATTGAAATATGAAATTGAGCTTGATACAAAGATTTGAATTGTGTGAATTTGAGTCAAGAGTTAATGTGTTTTGGTGTAAAGATACATGAAGTATATTGATATTTATCATTCATGATAATAGAAACCAAGTGCAGATGAGCTCAAGGTGCAGGAGTAAAGGGAATTCTCCAAGGAAAATCATCTTATTGGGTAAGCTCTACTCATCACTCTTTAAGTTTTATAACAATGGCACCAAAGAAAGTAGAAGTAGGAGCTAAGAAAGATGAAGTCAAAGATAGTAAACCCTCTTTACAATCCTCATTTCTTTCTTTATTACATGGTTTAGTAGATAAAGGGCCCAAAAAAAATTTCAGGGATTTAGCTTAGGGATGTAGAGACCCTATTGTTCCTCACTCGGGGTGGAATTTGTATTGGTATTTCTATCGAAATAGAAATGATAAGGTTCTGACATAAAACTCGTGGACCCTTGATTTAGCCAAATTGATTGTTCCAAATATTTTTATTGATGTCGAGCTGATTAAAGCTCTATCCCATAGCTACCATGCCCCAACTAAAATTTGTAGGCTTCTAGATGGTGTGTGTTTAGTTGATGTTTCAAGGGATGCCATTATCAAATGTTTTAACCTAAACTATTAAGTTGTTACAGAGGTAAATTTGGGGAAACTAGACTTAGAGTACAAGAGACTAAGAAGGACATATAGAAGTGATGAGCTCCCCCTGCATATGAAGAGGGGTAATAATAACATAATACTCCCCATCCCTTTACTCAAAAATGCAACCTTTCCCAGTTTTAGACTTTCAGGTTTACTTCAATAATACTTATCATGCATTATGTCGAGTACTGGGGATAAATGTAGAAGAAAGTATGTTAGTGAGATTGATCAGGATGGCTATGATCATTCAACACCCTGAGTCGAATGTAGAATTTTATTTTGCATCTATGATTGGAGAGAAAATACATGAGGGTTTGTTGAAGGTCAAAGAGGCTAAGGCTCCCATTTCCTTTAGAAAATATTCTTTGTTGTCATTTAATATTGTACCAAAATGAAATGAAATGGACTAGGAGAATGAAGCTATTCACACAAGAGAATGGAGTAAGACTCCCTGTACAGAATTGGTGCTACATCTAGGACAACAGGTGCACAAAATGTGATTTTGTTGTATTTAGAGATGACTTTGTTGTAGGATTGATAGCTTCCCTTGGTTACCCAACACCAAGATTACTTGAATCTTTGATGAGTGTAATGAGGCCTATACAATACAAGCTAGAATTTGGATGTACTCATAATTATGCTAATTGGTTCCTCATGCCACGACACACCATTATTATAGTGTACGGTTGTGACCAAGCACCACACATCTTTGCCAAATTTGTACCTGCAAGGGTATGTTTTCTAGAATTCATGTGGAAAATTCTTTGGATGGAACATGACTTGAGGAGGAATTAGAGAAAAGGAACATTTTTACCTGATTTGATAGTATTTGAGGAATTGTCTATTGGATCTAATATGTTGGAGGAATTGCAAAATTTCATGAGGGTTAATTATCCCTTCAAGTCTGGAAAGGAAATAATATGTGACCCAGAGGGTCATATTAATATGATCAGACGAACCTTGCTAACAAAGAGGGCCATATCTCATGTATTTGACCCTAAGGAGGATGTAATAAGGAATTTGGTATATTTTGCTGATGTATTTCAGAAAAGAAGGAGATGGATAACGATGATGGGTGGGAAAACCAAAAGAAGGAGAAGAATAAGAGTTTTAAAGGGTTTTTTGTAGATGAAACCAATCTTCTTAAAGGGATGCAAATGACTCTTGAAAATTTTGATGAATTTTATAAAAAGGCCCAAGATGAGGGGTTAATTCCACTTCCCACACCCCACCAGCCATCACATGAAGCATCCACATCTCATACACCACCTACATCACCTACACATCCATCCCCTCCATATCCTACACATGAACCCCTAGCCAAGAGACAGAAGACTAAGTCATTGGTTGATTATGACTCAAGTGATGATGAAGAAGAAGAGGCAGTTTTGGCTCTGACTGAAATGAAGGAGGTAGTAGAGCAACAAAAAATTCAAGAGCCTCATGATCCTAAAATCAGGGTATCAAAAGAAGGTGTTGATGATATTCAGGATGATGAAAGGGTTGTGACCTCTCTGAGGTTTATGGAAGATGATAAATTCATCCATACAAGTGAATTTAAGGACTTCTGGATTAAGATGAAGATGAAACAATTTGATGAGAGATTGAAAATCAATCTTATAGGAGCTGATGAATCAAAGCTGGCTAAAATCCAGGCTCAAAAATTGGTAGAATTAAATATTATAATATCAATATTACCCACCAGGAGGTAAGAGAACTAGTATTGAAAAGTGATATGCTAATCATACTGGGGATGGAGTTATCTAAAGTGTTTCTTTTAGATCAGATTAGAGCACAAGATGATCCAATGTTAGTAGCAGAGTTTGATTCAGAGGAAGGTGTTTCAGGAACAAGGTACAACCCTACTACCCAAACTTTGGCTTTGTGGACAAAATAGAAGAACACAAGGAAGCCTAGGCTCTTGGATGTGGTGCAAGAAATGAGGGGATTAGCCCTGGTGAGAATGATGAAAGACACAACTCCTATAGAGGCCACAACTATAACTATGCAAAATTGTCAAATATGGAAAAGAAGATCAACAAATATGAAAAGAGACTAAAATTGTCAAATGATGAAGTGAACAAATTGTTTATTGAGAATGTGAAGCTGAAGTAGTAGTTGCAGCAGGCTACCACCATGAGAGGGGTTGAAATTTTTTATTATCACCCACTAGTCCAAGTAGAAGATCCACAAATTCAACAATTGAAAGATGAAATTGCTAAATTGAAGAAACATAATATGGATGATGTCAAGCAACATATCATGGAGATTTTAAGGAAGACAATTGAGCATAGAATTGAGATATTGAAGGAGAAGATAGGTGGATTACATGAAAGCTTTAGCAATTTGATTAAAGCTTTGGAAAAAATAAATGCTAACTCCCATATCCTTGAAGAGCTCCAGAAAAGGTGCCAACCACCCTATCACATACTGACTACTCTGTGCAAAGCCACACAAAGGGATCTAGATGCTCCACCAAGACTCAAACCAACACAAGAAATGATAAAGAGTGTAATTGAGGAATATAAGTATTTGGTAGATATGGGGAAGAAAGTGGAGAATAGAAGGATTGCATTTCACTCCATTAAATGCCTCTTCAACCCCTCAATATTCAAATATGATAATCAGATAAATGGAATGGATGAGTGGAAAGAAGAATTTGATTAGATAGTTCCAAAAGGCTTGACACATGTACAAGATGATGGGGAGATCAATCCTGACAAATTCCATACTTGATGGGATTATCACAGTGGACAATGGATACACAAAATTTGTAGTGGATGTGAGAAATCTCCTAGATAATAGGTGGAAAAGTCATCTCACAAATCTTGCATCTGCACAAGAATTCAAATGGCTGAATGATCTGACAATCAGTAAGTGGCAAGAGAAGTATTTGAGCTCCGATGAAGATTGATCATTTGCATCACATAGAGAAATTATCATACAGTGAAAGCTTTGCATAAGCCTTAGATGACCACAAGCTTTTACTTGAAGATTAACGGATTAACACACATGTTTGTTTCTTTCAGTTATGCTTATTTTCATAAAAAAAAATTGTTATCAAAAGACATGTCCTTTGGTATGAAGCTTTTTGCCTCTCGTATAAATAAGACAAACCAAGACCAAAAGGAAAGATTAGATTGGATATAGGGAAAAGTAATAGGTGAATAGGGATTATTAAAATGCTTACATTTCTAAAGACCATGATGCATGTATAAATTTTGAAGAAGTCAATGGAAAATATTTGATTTTGTGGCCTCATACTGGTATCAATTGTTTGTTGAAATTTATTGAAAATATTATCTGGTTGTCTCCAAGGATGACATATCCTTATTATTTAAATTGATGTATCAAGGATATCTTCAATTTATCAAAGCACATTTTTTTTTTGTGTGGTTCAATTAATTGTGTCCTTCAAGCAAGGATTAAATTATTTTAATTAATCACAGTAATCTATAAAAGGTCATTTGGATCAATAAGGAGAACTTGGTAATTACATTCTTGCATGTTTATACAAGTTATAAACCAATATTAGTGTGTCAGATAGTTTGATTTATTTCCTTTATAGGTCACATATTCTATATCTTCATGAGACTCCATCCACCCAACAAGGAACTGGTCTTATCCATCTCATCATTTAGTTTTAGCCAATTCATTTTCAAAATTTTACATCTGTTAACTGAACATATTCATAACTCCACCTTGATATTACTTATACAATTTATACCAAATAGGTTTGCATCTCTCCACTTCCAATTGCCATTGTGGATAGATTGCTTAAGTAGGAAGCACACAATTTAAATTTGTTCCATTTGCATAGGTACACCCACCTAGGTTTGGCAGAGCCTGAAAAGAAGAAGGCTCAAATTTATCATTTGGCCTTGTACGTTAGCCAAAAACATACCAAGAGGTTGGCAGCCTATTTTTGTTTCTCTACTAGAATTTTTGTGAACTAACAGTTTGGCAACTCTATTGGGAAGTCAACTTAGAATTAGGGCCTTTGTCATAGAGTCAAAAATATTACACAAGAATCTGTTGGGAATAAGAAGTTATAAAATTTTCTCACTTCCACAATAGTGAGTGGAAACTCTGATAAAATAAATGTAAGGAAAAATTTGTTGCATCTCATAGTAACCTCCAAGAATAGTAGTGCCTACGGTAACTTTAATTTCGATTAGGTTGCCTCAAAGACATGTACTACTATGTCCTAAAGCTGAAATGAACACAGTTTATTTCCCACATTGATCCTTCTGAGAGAAGCACATGTAAATTAAACAGCAAGCAATGACAGATTCTAGAAACAGAATCAACACAGATGAAAGATAAGACAGAAAGCAAAACACAAAGATTTACGTGGGGAAAATCCTCTCGGATAAAAAACCCCACACTCCAAATAGTGAGCCATTGTATTATTCAGCAACTAAAGGTTACAATACAATTCAAGCTCATAGCCTTTTCAGAGATTACATCTTGTTCATTTTGTAAACAATCTGGTAGCAAACTCTCCTTGAGAGATCAACCATGGCATTCATGATTTGGAGAGATTCTAGCAACATACTCCTTCCTTCTCTCTTCCTCTACTTCGGCCTCATGGCCTCCGGCCTTTCAGCCAGCCACTCAGGTTTCTCTCTTCTTCTCTTCAGCTCTCCAAAACTCTACATAGAACATTCAATGCATACATATACATTCGTTCTCATCTTCCAACTGTCGGATCACAATCTCTAGCTCAACATCATTATCGTCGAAGATGTTTCCATTTCCTCGTGTAGAGCTTTCCCTTCCACACAAAAACGGTCGCAACGGTCTCACAGCAAATGGTTCACATTCTGCTCTCTGATTGGTCCAAGTCGTGCTGCGTAGGACGATCTTCCAACGGTCAAAGGCGTTCAACCTATGTCGCATGTCAGTGAGACACTAACTGTGTCTCCCCGATGCCACAGGACCGATTGCACATTCATCTCCAAGAGTCTTCACTATCGGCAAGAGGTTACATCGAGTCCAGAGAGCTATCTCATAGACTTCGCCGTGTCGCCAAGACATCACTCCAATGTTCACAAGTTACATCAAAATCAGTATTCTCATCGGCGAGACAATCGCCATTTGATGAGACAACATATCGATGTTCCAAAGTCATATCGATGTTGGCTTTTCCATCGGCAAGACACCTGCAGTTCGCCAAGAATTCATACCGAGCACTTCATGTTATACCGAAACATCCCAGTCGATAAGACTTATCGCTCGCCAAGATGTCACACCGAGACTCCTCAAGTCATACCGAAAAGTCCAACCATCGGCTATACATTCCTCATTTGGTAAGACAACATACTGAAACACATGTGTTACACCGAAGTCTCTTGTCGGCTAGACTTACCACTGTCACCAAGAGGTTACACCGGGCCTCTTATGTTACACCAAAGTCACACAACCATCGGCGAGACCAACACCTATCACCAAGACTTCACGCCGAAGTCTCCATGTTACCCCGAGCCCACCTTTCGCCAGGAGTCATGCCGAATGCACCCCACACTGTCGGTGAGACAAACGTTCATCGCCAAGACTTCATAGTGAAGCCTTCAAGTCATACCGATGTGTTCCACTGTCAACGAGAGAATCAACCTTCGGCAAGACTTCTTACCGAGGTTTCCATGTTATCCCGAAACCACTGTTCTCCAAGAGTGACACCGAACCAATGACCCCACGTGTTGTCAGCGAGACTTCCGATATTCGATGAGACATCATATCGAAACAAGCCTTTCGGCCAAGGGTCTTCCCGATGTCTTCGAGTGTTACATTGTCACCAAGACAATCCTTCATCACTGAGACTTCACACCGAGACCCTTAAGTTACTCTGAGTGTCTGTCGGTGAGACATACCGACAGTCACCAAGAGATCTTCCTGAGCCCTTATGTCACTCCGAAGACTTCTATCGGCGAGACATTCATATCGGTAAGACCTCATACCGAAACATAAACCTTTCGGCCAAGTCTCTCCAATATCCGATAAACACCATTAGTCGGTAAGAGATCTCCACTTGGCAAAGGGTTACAGCGAATGCACCAAGACATAGCGATAGGCTCCTTCGGTAAGACAAAAGAAAAGTCACAGCGACATGAGCAAAACACAAGGTTACTGAACTATCAGTCGGCCAGACAACAGGAATGTCACAGCAACCATGCTTTCTCAGAGGTTTCAGCCTATGAGATTGAGGCACATTTTCCAACAATCTCCCACTTGACGAAGATCACACAGGAACCTCCAAAGCAACCAGGAACTAATATCACACTAGCTCCACCAGTTCAAACCCTGTAGTACTCAAGACACCCAATCAACATGATTCAACAGATAACATTCCATCAGACAATCTGCAACAAAGACCAGGCATCCAACTGCAACTCACAGACCAACAAAGCAACTGATCACAGCCTTCCAGGAAACCACATAGACCTCAAACATGCTCTCATGCTCCATCAAGAATTCAGCTCCAACATCCAAGATGTCCATCATTCAGGCAATAATCTTGTCATCTTCCAACATGCCACCTGTGGAAGAAGGATACAAGGCCAAGGTGTATAAGCACCATTCCAACGAACATAAGCAAAAGATCCTAGTGTATCACCAACAAGATACTGCTACCACTTCACTGTGCTCAAACGCTATACAAAAGAAATATCAACTTCAAAGCTTCAAACAAAACACACTAGTGAAGTCATATCTAGAAACAAGAAACTAAACATCAGTTAGAACAACAATCAGACTGACTGCTTCCATCCAACTGATAACCAACGTGACTGGAACTAGCACCCACAGCTCGTGCTATTCCATCCAATCTCACATACCTTGAAGGTATCACCATTAGTAAACTTCTGCCAATCCATTAACAGCAAATACAAGTTCCAGTGTCAACCAGTCGAAGAAGACAAGACACATACAGGAACTCCCACTGCCTGAGTAATCCAGATCTGAAAGATCAAAGGCATCGCAAGTCTACCAATACCAGCACATAGAAAATGTAACCCTATAGTACCAAGGAAAAATCCACAATGATATGCACAACCTGCAACAACCTGCCACAAGAAACATTTCTCTCACCACAAACCTTCACGGCCATAGAGAGAATCTTTGCACATCATCTTCCTGTAGAGCATCCTCCTACATACACTTCTAACATCCAGCTGTGTCAAGAATGATCTTCTTCACATCCCAAAAGAAAGCCTTAACAACATCCATTCGTTCAATCACCAAGATCAAATCAACTTTTAAAAACATGGATGTAAGATTCTTAAAGAAGATCAAACTACTTCATTCCCCATTTCAAGAAATCAGCCCATATATCATCTCCTACCAATTTTCATTAGCAACAAGGAGATAAAACAAAACTGTACAACTTCCACTATGAATCCTCCAGAACCATTAGACAAAAATTCAAAATCCATATCATGAAAGTGAACTTAATAAAACACATCTAAAAGATATAAAGGGCCAAATACCTCTCAGATAAACTGTCGAGTAGACCAAGAGTGGGAACGAGAATACTCCTTCAAGATATACAAACCATCATGACTAATCCAAGAGCTATCTGCTCATAGGTCTCTTATTGAACTCATGTTCAACGAAGGTGTAGGCTTCTCGGACTTTCTGCTAGAAAAAATTCATCAAGAATACCAATCAATAACACTTCTCTCATAAGAGAAAAATAGCCTCACCTTATTCTTCATGTGTCCATGAGTACTAGCAACCGATCATCTCATGCTAAACTTCAACTGCGTTACTGCACTATCCCAAAGTACCAAGCAAATAATCAAAGCACCCAATACACAAAGAATTACCAGACCACTGTCAAAGCTCCAATCATCTGAATCAGGAACTTATCATGACACCATGATCTACACATCCCCATAGGAGATTCCATGCTTCAAGTGACCTCACCATTTCTCAAGTACAATGCACAATGCCAAAACTCCAATGCACAAACAAGATTATACCATGGCATACAACAAATAGACTCAAAAAAAAACATCACCTGTAAAGCACCACCAACACCTCAGCCAAAGACTCCAAGAGTCCTCCATGGTTCCAAGATGTTGCACATCTTCAAGTAATGTCCATGCAAATGCAAAAGATCCCTTCTACAGCAACAAGATCAAAGAGCTCTCCCAAGAAACATCTGCAACACTAAAGAAGACCATTCACCACCACGTGATGAATCCACAGTCACTGCTAGAGCTCCCACTAAAACGTGACACCCGAGCTCTCCAAGCATCATGACTACCTGCTATAGGTTCCCATAACCGACTATTCAGGTATTCAATAGTATCCATCCTCTCATCTCAAAGCACCACACCGATGCACAAGTGACCACATACAAGGCCAGCTTTAACAAGTTTGCACCAACAATGAATCAACCTCGTGGATATAGACAGTCCACTTCCGAGTTGTCTCATAGCAAACATGTAGGTAAAGACAACCCACAACATTGCACAACCCATAGATCCATTCAAGAGAACCATGCAAACCCATCATCACATTGGAAACGCAAAACTGAGATTTCAAAGAGAATAACTACGAAGACAACATGACTCAAACACCAAATCAAGATCAGATCTGATTTTCCAATCACATCCAAAACAAGCATCATAGTCAAGAAACCCACAAGCACCACCACAGGAATGCTGAGTGACGAATCACGTACTAACACTCCCATGCAGAGAAGAAATCATACCTCCTCAAACCATGCACCAAGCATGCATGCAGAACTGCAACTATCTCATCTAGCAACACCCCAAAAGGCTGGTCTCTAGATAATAGCTTAACAGCAACTCCAAATGGTCACAAGTTTTTCTTAACTGTGTAAAACCTGCAAAACCACAGAGCCATGCAAGTACAAAACATCCTTAGAAAGAAAACAACAGTTCAGGAGAATCCAGGTCCCTTTCAGACCAACTCTAAAACCACCAACATGTACATGCATCCGAGAAAGAGAGAAAGGCTATTTCAGAAGCTTGCAAACCATCTAATGATTAACTCCATAGCCTTCAAGCATTCGAGGTTAATAGGAAACAGTGCTTTCCAACACCAGGAACCACCACCTAGCATAAGCACTCTCTTCCATGACTGAGAAACAACCTAGGCTTCTCCATATCACCTAGGAGCCTGACACACAGACGCCCAATATGAAAGCTTTACTACTACATAGCCACAGAGCAAAGAAATCCACCTCATACTCCAAGGTTATACCTATACCAGCCAGGAGACACAGATCACAACATGATCAACTCCTTTTTCCATCTTGACCATCCTTCAAGCTGCATGTTGTCTCAGAATACCACAAGGCTTCCAATCATCAAAGGATCAATACATTAGTCCATTCCTCCAGATTTCTTCCAACCCATAAGGCTAAGAAATCTTCACAGGAGAAATATCTAGAACCAACAACCAAAAGAAGGCTCTAATACCACTTGTAAGGAAAAAAATTTTGCATCTCAGACTAACCTCCAAGAATAGTAGTTCCTTTGGTAACTTTAATTTCTATTAGGTTGCCTCAAAGACACGTACTACTATGTCCTAAAGTGGAAACGGACATAGTTTATTTCCCACATTGATCCTTCTGAGAGAAGCACATGTAAATTCAACAACAAGCAATGAAAGATTCTAGAAACAGAATCAACACAGATGAAAGATAAGACAGAAAGCAGAACACAAAGATTTACGTGGGGAAAATCCTCTCGGATAAAAAACCCCACACTCCAAATAGCGAGCCATTGTATTATTCAGCAACTGAATGTTACAATACAATTCAGGCTCATAGCCTTTTTAGAGATTACATCTTGTTCATTCTGTAAACAATCTGGTAGAAAACTCTCCCTGAGAGATCAACCATGGCATTCATGATTTGGAGAGATTCCAGCAACATACTCCTGCCTTCTCTCTTCCTCTGCTTTGGCCTCATGGCCTCCGGCCTTTCAGCCAGCCACTCGGGTTTCTCTCTTCTTCTCTTCGGCTCTCCAACACTCTGCACAGAACGCCCAATGCATACATATACATTTGTTCTCATCTTCCAACTGTCGGATCACAATCTCCAGCTCAGCATCATTATCGTCGCAGATGTTTCCATTTCCTCGTGTAGAGCTTTCCCTTCCACACAGAAACGGTCACAACGATCTCACAGCAAACGGTTCACATTCTGCTCTCTAATTGGTCCAAGTCGTGCCATGTAGGATGATCTTCCAATGGTCAAAGGCATTCAACCTGTGTTGTGTGTCGGTGAGACACTAACCGTGTCTCCCCGATGCCACAGGACCGATTGCACATTCATCGCCAAGAGTCTTCACTATCGGCAAGAGGTTACACCGAGTCTAGAGAGCTATCACACAGACTCCACCATGTCACCAAGACATCACTCCGATGTTCACAAGTTACATCGACATCAGTATTCTCATCGGCGAGACAATCACCATTCGATGAGACAACATACCGATGTTCCAAAGTCATATCGATGTTGGCTTTTCCATTGGCAAGACACCTGCAGTTCGCCAAGACTTCATACCATGCGCTTCATGTTATACCGAAACATCCCAGTTGGCAAGAGTTATCACTCGCCAAGAGGTCACACCGAGACTCCTCAAGTCATACCGAAAAGTCCAACCATCAGCCAGACATTCCTCATTCGGTAAGACAACATACTGAAACACATGTGTTACACCGAAGTCTCCTGTCGGCCAGACTTACCACTGTCGCCAAGAGGTTACACTGGGCCTCTTATGTTACAACAAAGTCACACAGCCATTGGTGATACCAACACATGTCACCAAGACTTCACGCCGAAGTCTCCATGTTACCCCGAGCCAACCTTTTGCCAGGAGTCATGCCGAACGCATCCCACACCGTCGGTGAGACAAACGCCCATCCCCAAGACTTCATAGCGAAGCCTTCAAGTCATACCAATGTGTTCCACTGTCGGCGAGAGAATCAACCTTCGGCAAGACTTCTTACCGAGGTTTCCATGTTATCCCGAAACCACTATTTGCCAAGAGTCACACTGAACCGATGACCCCACGTGTTGTCAGCAGACTTCCAATATTCGATGAGACATCATATCGAAACAAGCCTTTCGGCCAAGGGTCTTCCCGATGTCTTCGAATGTTACATTGTCGCCAAGACAATCCTTCATCGCTGAGACTTCACACCGAGACCCTTAAGTTACTCCGAGTGTCCATCGATGAGACATACTGACGGTCGCCAAGAGATCTTCCCGAGCCCTTATGTCACTCTGAAGACTTCTATCGATGAGACATTCATATCGGTAAGACTTCATACCGAAACGTAAACCTTTCGGCCAAGTCTCTCTGATATCTGATAAACACCATCAGTCAGTAAGAGATCTCCACTCGGCAAAGGGTTACAGTGAATGCACCAAGACATAGCGATAGGCTCCTTCGGCAAGACAGAAGAAAAGTCACAGCGACATGAGCAAAACACAAGGTTACCGAACTGTCAGTCAGCCAGACAACAGGAATGTCACAGCGACCATGCTTTCTCAAAGGTTTCATCCTGTGAGATTAAGGCAAATTTTCCAACAATAAAGTATACATCAAACCATCACAATAGTTTACAATGTATGGTAGAAGGTACTGTTGCCTCTATTTCACCTACAGTTAAATCAGGCGAGATAATCAAATGTTAGATCTTCAAAGGCCAGTGGTACATTCACACAAGGGCAAAGACTCTACATTTGTTGCTAGGTCACAGGGAACTCAGTGGGAGAAGCTACCCTAGGAGGCTTCGGCATGAAAATCATCCAAGGAGAAAGTCGGCAAGACTCTCCTACTGTCTGGTCGACTGACTATTTGATTCTTTCCATCCTGAGTAGGTCACTGAGACCTAGTTTATGTCATGTCAAACGAGCCTGTAGAGCCTATTGCTATAATGGAGATGGTTCGGTATGACCTCTTACCGCATGGATTTCCTTGGTCGATAGGCCATTCAATCATCATTCGGCGAGACTCTCGGCGACCACGGGCTTCGGGGAGACCTACAGCGCTCAGTGAGAAGTTGCAGCAAAGGTTCGATGTCTCGCCGACAATAGTGATCCTCGGTGTAACTATGGGACTTCGCCAAAATGTCCCACCGACATTAAATGTCTTACCGACTTCACACGGGTTCCCTTCAACAGGAGTTTAAGGCTTCTGTGAAGGGTCACAGCGAAAAGCTTATGTCTTCCCCACCATGCACCGAAGGGTCTTATCGGCATAAGGAGATAGCTTCACTAGGATGTCATACCGAAGTGGAGATGTCTCCCTGAAACGAAGCAGAGCTCGGTGAAGGGGGAAAAGATTCGGCATGAGTTTCACCAAACATAGGAGCCTCCAAAATGAAACAAGGGCAGCGTCAGCAAAGGATATTACCTTCGTCAGGATGTCCTGCCGAAGGATAGGGGTCATGCCGAAGAGATCAAATGAGACGGCTTCGGCGTGAGTCTCACCGAGTAGTGAAGCCTTTAGAACGAAAAAAGAGTTCGCCAGGAAGAGGGGAAGTTCTACGAGATGTCTCGGTGATACCAAGGAGTCTTGCCAGAGTGAAACGAAATGTGTGTTCGCCAAAGTTAAAGTACCTTCGGCACAACCTCTTCCCGAAATAGGGACGTCAGGCCGAGAGGAGATGAATCTTATTGATGTAGAGACTGACTGTCGGAGGGATGTCTTACCAATATCATGTGGTCTCAGCGACAGAAAGGGATCTCCATGTGACATGTCAACCCACTGATCTCTTGGCGACAAATGGTGTCTCGTCGATGGCTCTGGTAGAATCGGTATGATCTTTAGGTCTCGCTGGGAGCTCTCAGCGATGGCTCCATGACTTGCCGATGCTTGCAAGAAGTTTTAACCGCATCACAGAGACATGATTAGTGTCTCACTGATATATGGTTCAACAGGGGAATGTTTTGACCGTCGAAGATGCTGTGTGGTTTTCACTCAACCAATCAGAGAAATCTAAAGGTAAACCATGGTAGTCTGAAGAACGTCAAAAGGATGAAGGGCGACGTGTATCTGTAGCAGGCTCAGAGCATTCAAGGTGCAGCCGAGGTAGCTCAATCGAACATGACAACAAGATCGGAATGAATGCGGTAGCTGAAGATATCTGAAGAAGGATTCCTCGGAGATGACTCTTCACCATCATGGACACACAGGGGCTTCAGCATTAATTTTGATCAAAAGATCTGAGATAGATATTTTTCTGAATTGGGAAATTTTTGTAAGCCCTAATGGGCCGATATTAGTCTGTATATAAGGAATTTCTTGCCTTTTTGTAAATAGTTCTGAGGACACACTCTAAAGAGTTAGTGATTTTTTAATCAATCCTTTCTCAATCAATGTATGTTTTTCTGTAACTCAACTGGAATCCTGAATACAACACATAGTTTACCTTGGAATTTTGTGTTCATGTTTATATTGATTCTCATTTATGTATCTTTCTTTTGAACAATGCAATTCTTTAACTGTGTTTTATAATTCTGTATTCATATCTTAGAGCTGTGAAATTAATCTTTCCTTCCTGAGATGTGTATGTGGGCCAAACCTGTTAGGACTAAAGCATTAAATCTAAAAGAGGTTGTTCTGAGAATAGCGATTAGGCTTTCAAGTGTATGTTCTTCCTGTGTTCATTTCATGATTTCTCAAACAGTTTGGTGTATCACCCTAGTGTAGTCCTTTAATTTATGTATCTCTTCCCTCTTTTCTCTCAAAGAAACAATAGTTTAGGTGATACCCAAAGGAAGTCGGCCTTCTCCGGAGGTTCATTTCAGCTATAGGTGACCCACAGCCTTGAGATGATCCTATGTTGCTCTAGAATGCTCAGTTTTTTGTCAAACTTTGCACAGGGTGTGATTCTAGGTGACAACAGTTTCTGGCACACCCGATGGGACAGGAATTTGTTTTAACTGCTGGTTTGGTATGCATCCAATGAATTATAATACTTTGTACAATCCTTTTGCATACCTGGCAACTCCACAAAGAGGAGGAACTCCAAAAATCCACGCCTTCCATAGTATATGAAAAGAGTTCGAACAAGAAGCAGCTCAGGCCCTTTTGAATACTTGCAGTTGTCACCACCAAGAAGACAAGCCAGAGTTGAGGAAAGGCCGAGAACAACAATCATCCCTTCTAGAAGAACTCTGTCCACTCCTCCACCTGTAAGGTCTCATTTCATTGCATCAACAAATCCACCTCAGATACCTTCAATGGCCGCTCCAAGGAATCAACCCTTCATTGCTTTCAATAGAGGGAGTCCCTTGAATCTGTTACAACACAATGCTATCCCAATGGCAGCCTTGAAGAGTTTGCCAACTTTCGTGGGAGAAGATCAAACTACTCCAATTGAACATTTGAGAGATGTGGCTTCATTTTGTGGAGTCCACCACATAACCGAAGAGGACGCTGCAGTGAGATTGCTAGCTGCTTCACTAAAGGGAAGAGCTGTACAGTGGTATAGGAGCCTACCAGTCAGTTCGATTGCAACATGGGACGATTTTGGAGAAAAATTGCACAAGCAATTCCAAGACAGGTCTGAAAACTTGTCTCTACTGGAGCAATTGACTACAATCAAGAGGGCTCCCCAAGAGCAGATGAACAACTTCAACTTCATATTTCAAAGGACTTGGGATAGAATCCCTGCAACGGTGAGGCCACCTCCAGAGTATGCATTCCTATACTTTTTGAGAGCTCTGAACAGTGATATAGCTGTCATGATACAGTCAATGGGAGGAGTGTCTTTACCAGATGCCTTTGAAGTAGCCATCAGAGCTGAAAATAGCTTAATACAAGCTGGTAAGATTGCTCCTAGGCCACCAATGCCAATTTTTCCAGAAATTCATTCAAACATCCCCTTGCAAATACCTCCTTTCACACCTCTACCAGTTGTACCAATGCTACCAACTGTTGTTCAAACCATTGACAAGCAGGAAAGTGTGGCTTCAAGCTCATCAAATGAATTACAAGAGATCAAAAGTCTTTTACAGACTTTTGGTAACAAGTTGATGAATTTGGAAAAGCAACAAACCTATTCCAGGCCTTATCAACAGCAAAATCAGGCCTCAAGTCAGCCTTTTCAAGGTCAGCAGCAGTAATTCCAAGGGAATAGACAGCAGTATCAGGGCAGTTATCAGGGCCCAAGACAGAGTGTGAACACAAGGCCTTTTCAGGCCTATGCTCCAGCACCTATTAGTGCAGCAAGGGACCTAGTTCCCACTCAAAACAACTTAGCAGCTGATTATGAATGGTGCTACCCTTGTAACTAGCCTCATAATCAAGCCACTTGTTCAAATGGACTCATCAATCAAGCACTGATGGTACAAAATGCTTCAGGTTCACAGCAAAGTGCATGCAATGATGCATCTTCACAACATCAGGACCAATTAAGCAATGATACAACCCTGCTTAATTGGCAAGGTCAAGAATTCTGTGGGTTGAATGAGGATAGCTCTCCAGTTGTAGCTAATACCAGGGCCAAAAAGAGAGCATTTGAGCTTGACCAAGTAGCTGATAGAGGAAGGGTGGCAGCTGTGGAACCATCTACCTCTTGAGTGGCTAGTGTTTTGCAAGGAAATCAGCAACTCCCAGTTATAGAGCAGCCACGCTTACAAGCTGATCACACTGGTGTAAAGGTACACAATAAAGTAAACCTAGTTGTACCTTTTAACATTCTTGATACTATGAAAAGGACAAATGTAACCATGTCTATGTGGGATTCTCTAGTCATCCCCGATCAAAAGGATATGTTACAATCAGCCCTATCAAGTTTGAAAATGTCTGATGAATCTGAGCTCCCAATAGGTCAGGTTAGAGTTGTGTTAACAAATGATTCTCAGGGAAATGATCAGCAGCCTTGCATAGAGAATGAGAAAAGAGTTAAACCACCTCCTTTCTACATGTCAGTGATTATTGGTGATAAATTAGTCTACAACTGTATGGTAGATAGTGGAGCTAGCAACTCCATCATGCCAAAACAGATTGCTGACAAACTTGGACTAAAATACCAGCCTTTAGAAAAGGGAGTGATTCAATTGGATGGCACTTCGGTTAACACTTTGGGTATTGTCAAGAATTTAAACCTCACTCTCCATGCTTGTCCAAACTTTTCAGTCCCTCAAGACATGTGTGTCATAGACCTTCCACCTTTCTTTTCCTTGTGTTTATCTAGAGATTTTACAGCCAAGATAGGTGGTTATGTATCGGCTAATTTGTCACATATGCTTTTTAGAACAAGATATGGGACTAAGGTTACCATCAAGTCTAAAAGATTGGCCAAATATCACATTGAGCCATATAACCCAAGTCCCTTTAATGTTGTTCCTATTGCTGCAGACACAAATTGTGTTGCTTTTACTGACAATGAACTAGCTGCTGCTCAAGAACTCCAATCAGAAGTTGTTCCTGACGTGCTACTGCATGAATGGGCGGTTGAAAATGTATCGGACAGTCTTGAAGACCTTATTCAAGATGCTGGTATGGGCAACTATGTCATTCTTGAGCCTGATAGAGAGATTCCAAACTTGGAGAAAGATGCGGATCAGTTGTTGCAACCACTTGATGGACTTTGGTAGATGTTCTTTGATGGTTCTAGAAGTAAAAATGGAGCAGGAGGAGGTGCAATGTTGATTTCTCCACAAGGTGATAGGTACTACTCTGCATTCTGTTTTGCTTTTGCATGCTCCAATAACACTGCTGAGTATGAAGGCCTTGTTCAAGGTCTAGAGTGGGAAAGAAAGAGAGGAATAACCAACTTGAAAGTCCATGGGGACAGCGAACTAATTGTTAATCAAGTAAGGGGCCTGAATGTCGCCAAGAATGACACATTAAAGTCTTATAGAAATAGAGTGTGGAACATGCTCGAAGTTTTTGATGCCTTTAATTTAGTGTCTATCCCAAGAAATCAGAACAAGCATGTTGACAGGCTTGCAGCCATTCGAGCACAGTTTGATATTCCAAATGACATCAGAAAAGAGAAGGTGCAGCAGTATGTGAAGGTTGTAGTCAGACCCTCAATTCCTGACAACAACATTCATTGGCAAGTCTTTGATAGTGATGAGCAGATCCTTTCCTTCTTGCTCGAAGAAGATCAGTTCTCCACGGTGAATCAAGCAAAACTCAAGCAGCAATATGGTGATCAAGTCATACAGCTAAAGACAAATAAATTACCCAAAGGCTTGGTTACCTTAGAGTCAATTTTCAGTACCGATGATCAGCTCAAAAAGGGTAGAGCTGGCTTGCAAATCAAAGAAGAACACTATGAAGAGCTGGAGATTTTCAAAGGTAAACTTCTTAAGATAGGAAAACTTTGTGCACCTGAAGATAGACAAGCTTTTGTTGCTTTGTGCCAAGAGTTTCATGATGTCTTTGCTTGGGAGTATTTAGATTTGAAAGGATTTGATCCCCATATTGCTCAGCATACAATTGAATTAAAACCTAACGCCAAGCTAGTAAGGTAGAAACAAAGGCCCTTGAATCCTAAACTTGAGCCCCTAATGATTAAGGAGCTGACTAAACTAGTTGAGGGGGGTATTGTCTTCCCTATCAAGCACACTTCATGGGTTTCTAATCTTGTACCGGTTAGAAAGAAGAGTGGTGAGATAAGGCTCTGTGTACACTTCAGGGATCTTAACCGATCCTCTCTAAAAGACCACTACCCACTGCCCTCCATGGAACAAATTTTACAAGAGGTTGCTAGTTCTGAAAGGTTTTCCTTACTAGATGGTTTTTCAGGATATAATCAGGTGCTGGTTAAAGAGGAAGATCAGTTTAAGACTGCTTTTACAACTAAATGGGGCACCATGGCATACAAAAGGATGCCTTTTGGTTTGTCCAATGTTGGTGCCACGTTTCAGAGAACCATGGACATGGCGTTTCAAAGTTTGATCAACAAGATTATACTGATTTACCTAGATGACATCACAGTTTATTCTAAGAATGTTGATGAACATCTGTTACATCTTAGGAAATTTTTTGAAAAGTGCAGGGAGTTTGGTATCTCCCTCAATCCAAAGAAGAGTATCTTTGTTGTCCATGAAGGGAAACTATTAGGACACATAGTGTCAAAGCAGGGAATCACTATTGACCCTGAAAGAGTCAGAGCCATACTTGAGTTGCCGCTGCCTAATCACAAGAGGGGCCTACAGAGCTTTCTAGGATAGATCAACTTTCTAAGGAGGTTCATTCCAGACATGGCGAACTGGCTACAACCTCTAACAACCATGTTAAAGAGGAATGCAGTCTTCAGTTGGACAAAGGAGGCAAAGCACAGTTTTGGAGAAATAAAGGAGGCATTAGCATCTACTCCGACATTGGTAAACCCAGACTTCTCTAAAGACTTCTTTTTATATGCTTTTGGTAGTAGCGGTGCAATCTCTACTATGTTGGTTCAGAAGAATAGTGACAATTTAGAGCAACCCATAGCCTTCTTTAGCCAAATACTTGATGATTACAAAGAAAGGTATACATTTGTTGAAAAGCATGTTCTCTCTGTGATTAGAAGTTTGAAGAAATTTAAACCTTTGCTTTCAAACAATAAGGTTCATATTCTGGTTGCACACTCAAGTGTGAAGGAATTTCTGTTGAATAAGGATCTGAACGAAAAAAAGCAGGGTGGATCACTAAGGTCATGGAGTACGATGTAGATATTAGCATCACCAAACTAGTTAGAGGTAAAGGTCTTTGTGAACAGCTTGCTTCAGGGTCGAGCAGTGAAAGTGAACTAGAAAAGGATGTTGTGCTTGCCAATACAAATGAGCCTCAGAATGCTCAAGATGATGTGCCCATGGGGATAACTAATTGGGTTCAGGATATGACCCAATTTCTACAAACTAGTTAATGCCCATTAGGTCTGAACAAAGCCAAAAGAAGATACTTTAGACTGTAGTCCATACCATATGTGCTGATGGGAAATGTTCTTTTTAAGAAAGATCTGAATGGTGTCCTGTTAAGATGCATTCACAGGGACCAAATTGAAAAAGTGCTTCATGAGTTTCATGATGGAGCTACAGGAGGTCACTTTGCTCCCAGAACTACTGCCTGGAAGGTTATGAGAGCTGGTTACTACTGGCCCATCTTGTTCAAAGATATGTATGCCTGGTCAAAAAAGTGCATCAAATGTGCTATGTTTTCAGGAAAGGAAAGGCTGCCCGCTATGCCCCTGCATCCAATTCAAGTGGAGCAGCCCTTCATGAGATGGGGCATCGATTTTATTGGACCAATAAATCCACCTTCCAGTGCTGGTCACAAATGGGTACTTATAGCCACTAACTATTTTATGAGGTGGACAGAAGCGGTTGCATTGAAGGAAGCAAAGGAATCCTCAGTGTTGAACTTCTATGAAGATATAGTCACTAGGTTTGGAGTACCTGACTCCATCATATCTGATAATGCCCTTGCATTCATGGGTCTAAGGGTAACCGACTGGGCCGTTAACCATGGCATTCATTTGAGCACATCTTCAAATTATTACCCTCAGGGTAATGGCCTAGTTGAGAGCACAAATAAGAACCTCATCAGAATCATTAAAAGAACCATAGAGGACAACCAAAGGACCTGGCCCAGTAGTTTAAAGAATGCACTTTGGGCAAATAGAGTGACCCCTAAGAGGTCTGTTGGTAACTCGCCATATATGTTGGTCTATGGTAAAGAGGCAAGATTGCCACTATTTGTGGAGCTTCTGGCTCTTGATATTGTTCGCCATTTGGAAATGTTTGAGGAGCAGAACCCCATGTCTGTAAGGTATGCAGAGCTCATGGAGCTCGAAGAATCAAGGGACAGAGCAATGAAAACTTTGGAGGATCATCATCTCCAGACAAAGAAGACATTTGACAAAAGGGCTACAGCAAAGTCTTTTAAGGAGCGAGACCTCGTGCTAAAATGGGATGTTCTGAAAAGCAGACAAGGCCATCACACCAAGTTCGACAATATGTGGACTGGTCCATTTATTATCACAGGTTGTAAGGAGCACAATGCATATCAACTAGCTACAACAGAAGGTGAAGTGCTTCCTATCCCAGTCAATGGGATACACCTTAAGCCCTATTTTCAAATCTGACAAGTCTATCTATTGTACATAATAGTTTAGGCTTTATGTTTTCCATAAGTGTTGTTTCAGCACAGTATATATTTTCTCTTTTTGTTTTCCCCATCTTGTCATTTTGGCAACCTGTTGTGTCCTATAAGTTTCATGCAAATCGCAACCATATGTCGACTGACATTTTATTTGTTCTCTGAGTTTTCTAATGACTCCATGCCCAATGGATAAGCCTAGTCACTGGTTCTCATGTTTAGCAGGCAAACATCCAGCAAAGGTCACCAGAATTGTTGCCTCTATTTCACCTACAGTTAAATCAGGCGAGATAATCAAATGTTAGATCTTCAAAGGCCAGTGGGACATTCACACAAGGGCAAAGACTCTACATCTGTTGCTAGGTCACGGGGAACTCAGTGGGAGAAGCTACCCTAGGAGGCTTCAGCATGAAAATCATCCAAGGAGAAAGTTAGCAAGACTCTCCTACTATCTGGTCGACTGACTGTTTGATTCTTTCCATCTTGAGCAGGTCGCTGAGACCTAGTTTCTGTCATGCCGAACGAGCCTGCAGAGCCTATCGCTATAACGGAGAGGGTTCGGTATGACCTCTTACTGCATGGATTTCCTTGGCCGATAGGCCATTCAATCGTCATTCGGCGAGACTCTCGGTGACCACGGGCTTTAGGGAGACCTACAACGCTTGGTGAGAAGTCCCAGCGCAGGTTTGATGTCTCGCCGACAACAATGATCCTCGGTGTAACTATGGGACTTCGCCAAAATGTCATGCCGACATTAAATGTCTTACCGACTTCACATGGGTTCCCTTCGGCAGGAGTTTAAGGCTTTGGTGAAGGGTCACAGCGAAAAGGTTATGTCTTCCCCACCATGCATTGAAGGGTCTTATCAGCATAAGGAGATAGCTTCGCTAGGATGTCATACCGAAGTGGAGATGTCTCCCCGAAACAAAGCAGAGCTCGGTGAAGGGGGAAAAGATTCAGCATGAGTTTCACCGAACATAGGAGCCTCCAAAATGAAACAAGGCCAGCGTCGGCAAAGGATATTACCTTCATCAGGATTTCTTGCCAAAGGATAGGGGTCATGCCGAAGAGATCAAATGAGGCGGCTTCGGCGTGAGTCTCACCAAGTAGTGAAGCCTTTAGAACGAAAAAAGAGTTCACCAGGAAGAGGGGAAGTTCTACGAGATGTCTCAGCGATACTAGGGAGTCTTTCCAAAGTGAAACAAAATGTGTGTTCGCCAAAGTTAAAGTACCTTCGGCACAACCTCTTCCCAAAATAGGGACGTCAAGCCGAGAGGAGAAAAGGAGCCCGGCGGGTTTTACTTCTAAGGACGTCGGCGAAGGTCTCCCCGACATGAATCTTATCGATGTAGAGACTGACTGTCGGGGGGATGTCTTACCGATATCATGTGGTCTCAGCGACAAAAAGGGATCTCCATGTGACATGTCAACCCACTGATCTCTTGGCGACAAACGGTGTCTCGCCGATGGCTCCGGTAGCATCGGTATAATCTTTAGGTCTCGCTAGGAGCTCTTAGCGACGGCTCCATGACTTGCCAATGCTTGTAAGAAGTTTTAACTGCATCGGGGAGACACGATTAGTGTCTCACTGATATGCGGTTTAACAAGGGAATGTTTTGACCGCCGAAGAGGCTGCGTGGTTTTCACTCAGCCAATCAGAGAAATCTGAAGGTAAACTATGGCAGTCTGAGGAACTTCAAAAGGATGAAGGGCGACGTGTATCTGTAGCAAGCTCAGAGCATTCAAGGTGCAGCTGAGGTAGCTCAATCGAACACGACGATAGGATCGAAATGAATGTAGTAGCTGAAGATATCTGAAGAAGGCTTCCTCGGAGATGACTCTTCACCATCATGGACACACAGGGGCTTCGGCATTAATTTTGATCAAAAGATCTGAGATAGATCTTTTTCTGAACTGGGATATTTTTGTAAGCCCTAATGGGTCGATATTAGTCTGTATATAAGGCATTTTTTGCCTTTTTGTAAATAGTTCTGAGGACACACTCTAAAGAGTTAGTGATTTTTTAATCAATCCTTTCTCAATCAATGTATGTTTTTCTGTAACTCAACTGGAATCCTGAATACAACACAGATTTTACCTTGGAAGTTTGTGTTCATGTTTGTATTGATTCTCATTTCTGTATCTTTCTTTTGAACAATGCAATTCTTTAACTGTGTTTTATAATTCTGTATTCATATCTTAGAGCTGTGAAATTAATTTTTCCTTCCTGAGATGTGTATGTGGGCCAAACCTGTTAGGACTAAAGCATTAAATCTAAAAGAGGTTGTTCTGAGAATAGCGATTAGGCTTTCAAGTGTATGTTCTTCCTGTGTTCATTTCATGATTTCTCAAACAGTTTGGTGTATCACCCTAGTGTAGTCCTTTAATTTATGTATCTCTTCCCTCTTTTCTCTCAAAGAAACAATAGTTTAGGTGATACCCAAAGGAATTCAGCCTTCTCCGGAGGTTCATTTCAGCTATAGGTGACCCACAGCCTTGAGATGATCCCATGTTGCTCTAGAATGCTCAGTTTTTTGTCAAACTTTGCACAGGGTGCGATTCTAGGTGACAATAGTTTCTGGCACGCCCGGTGGGACAGGAATTTGTTTTAACTGCTAGTTTGGTATGCAGCCAATGAATTATAAGACTTTGTACAAACCTTTTCCATACCTGGCGACTCCACAAAGAGTAGTAACTCCAAAAATCCACGCCTTCCATAGTATATGAAAAGAGTTCGAACAAGAAGCAGCTTAGGCCCTTTTGAATACTTGCAGCTGTCACCACCAAGAAGACAAGCCAGAGTTGAGGAAAGGCCGAGAACAACAATCATCCCTTCTAGAAGAACTCTGTCCACTCCTCCACCTGTAAGGTCTCATTTCGTTGCATCAACAAATCCACCTCAGATACCTTCAATGGCCGCTCCAAGGAATCAACCCTTCATTGCTTTCAATAGAGGGAGTCACTTGAATCTGGCACAACACAATGATATCCCAATGGCAACCTTGAAGAGTTTGCCAACTTTCACTGGAGAAGATCAAACTACTCCAATTGAACATTTAAGAGATGTGGCTTCGTTATGCGGAGTCCACCACATAACCGAAGAGGACGTTATAGTGAGATTGCTAGCTGCTTCACTAAAGGGAAGAGTTGTACAGTGGTATAGGAGCCTACCAGTCAGTTCGATTGCAACATGGGACAATTTTGGAGAAAAATTGCACAAGCAATTCCAAGACAGGTCTGACAACTTGTCTCTACTGGAGCAATTGACTATAATCAAGAGGGCTCCGCAAGAGCAGATGAATGACTTCAACTTCAGATTTCAAAGGACTTGGGATAGAATCCCTGCAACAGTGAGGCCACCTCCAGAGTATGCATTCCTATACTTTTT
This sequence comes from Sequoia sempervirens, assembly GCA_007258455.2. Lineage (NCBI taxonomy): Eukaryota > Viridiplantae > Streptophyta > Pinopsida > Cupressales > Cupressaceae > Sequoia > Sequoia sempervirens. The sequence continues at coordinate 46,198,439 of VDFB02000008.1, forward strand.
GAGAGCTCTGAACAGCGATATAGCTATCATGATACAGTCAATGGGAGGAGTGTCTTTACCAGATGCCTTTGAAGTAGCCATCAGAGCTTAAAACAGCTTAATACAAGCTGGTAAGATTGCTCCCAGGCCACCAATGCCAATTATTCCAGAAATTCATTCAAACATCCCCTTGCAAATACCTCCTTTCACACCTCTACCAGTTGTACCAACGCTATCAGCTGTTGTTCAAACCATTGACAAGTAGGAAAGTGTGGCTTCAAGCTCATCAAATGAATTACAAGAGATCAAAAGTATTTTATAGACTTTTGGTAACAAGTTGATGAATTTGGAAAAGCAACAGACCTATTCCAGGCCTTATCAACAACAAAATCAGGCCTCAAGTCATCCTTTTCAAGGTCAGCAGCAGCAATTCCAAGGGAATAGACAACAGTATCAGGGCAGTTATCAGGGCCCAAGACAGAGTGTGAACACGAGGCCTTTTCAGGCCTATGCTCCAGCACCTGTTAGTGCAGCAAGGGACCTGGTTCCCACTCAAAACAACTTAGCAGCTGATTATGAATGGTGCTACCCTTGTAACCAGCCTCATAATCAAGCCACTTGTTGAAAGAAATCAGGATGAACTTGTTGATAATGCAGACTTAGAATAAAATTATGAATTTATGACTCAAGAAGAATTAAATGCATAGTTGGAGTACAAAAGACAATAAATGGAAAGAAAGAAAGAAAAATATGAATAGAAGCTCCAGGTGATAAAATAACTCTAGGATTTGAAGCTGCAAAAGGCTCAATTTGATGCTCAAATAGCTAACCTCCCTAAATATATACTACCTCACAGGCAAGGAAATAATAATGCAGGACCTTCAAATCCACCAAAATCACCTCAAAAACCATATAGGAATCAATACAAATCATCAAATGCTCCACCTAAAAATCCATCACAACACCCAAATGTTCAGCCACCCCATGGCCAACAATATGTGCCTCTACCCCAAGTGCAATATAATAATCCATTATATCAGTATCAACATGCTCAAAACCCACCTCCTCAACAATACACAACCATGATCAGACAATTTGACTTAGCAAGATTCCAAATATATCCTTACCCTATGGACAGTAGCTAGAGAGGTCTTGTCCCAAAATTTACAGGAAGTAGTGTTGTCACTACTGAGGAACACCTAAGGAGTTTTAATGCTTTTATTCAAGATCTGGATATGTAGTATGAAGATGTACCGATGAGATTATTTATGATGTGATTAACTGAAGAAGCTAGATATTGGTTTAATAGTTTACCAATAGCTTTTATTGATTCCATTTAGGAGTTTCATGATCAATTTCTTGAACAGTATGGGAACCAGTGTGCATCAGAGTTTTCCTTGCATGAATTAATAAGTATACAGAAGCATCAGAATGAGTCAATTTATGACTTTAACCAAAAAATTTCCAAATTACATAATAAAATACCTCCTGGATCCAAATTGGTAGACCTACAACATTAAGTATTTATCTAAAAGCATTTGATCCAAAGATAGGATATGAGCTTAGAAATAGGTGCCCCATAAATTTAGCTAAAGCTCAAAAAATAGCGTTGACTATTGAAAATAATAGAAAGGCTGCTGGGATGATTAGCAAGAGAGATAATCCTAGGGTTCCCCAACATTTCAGCAATCCTTAGCATAGGAAAGAAAATACATATAGAAATGAAAGGCCCAGGTTGCATGATATGCCTTATAATACAAATTGGAAGGATGGAAAGCCTGTGATGGATAGGCCTAAAAGTAAGGAGATCCATGATCCCTTAAAGAAGAGAGGAGCATACATGGTGAAAAAAATCCTTGGTGTCAAGTTTGTAACTTTCCACATTCCCCTGATCATTGTATTGTAGCTCAGTCAATACAAGAAGATGAAATTATAGTAGACAACAATGAAGAGGATCGTACAATCTATTTAACTTCCAACACTCTTCATCCCATTGAGCAGGGCTATTCATCTTCAGAAGGAGGCTATGAATATGATGTTGATAACCAGAGGTACAATGTCCATATGGCATAACAACAAGTTTTTTTCTGATCATGAAGAAAGAAATGATGAACAATGTTCTCCTAGTGCACCATCCCAATCAAGTAAATGCAATATAAGAAGACCAACTAAGGAAGAGATTATGAAATTAACCATCGCTGCAGTAGAACAAGCAAAAAGAAAATATTGGTTGAGAAACAGAACAGTAAGTGAAAGTGAGGGTGTCCCAAGAGGAATATTTATGAAAGATAGGAAATCACCACAGGGAGTTTCAAAAAAGACAGAAAATAAGTAGCCAGATAAGAATGAACAAAAGCATGTTCATAAGGAAGAAAATAAAGAATTGCATAAAGACAAGAAAAAGTTTGATCAAACAAGCAAAAAAGAAAAGGAGGAAAATAGAGGAGATGCACTGGAGCAAAAGAAGATGATCAAAACATAAGGTGTTTCTTTTGATTTCACACAAGTTTTATCTCAAGTAAAGATGTTTGTCCCATTACTTGAAATGATGAAAATTAAAGAGTATAGGGATAGTACTATTCAGTTGATATCTAGTGGGAATGATAAAAATGAAAACTTTGAGAATAAGGGGGGCACTAAGATTAGTAATAAGAAGGAAAAGGTAAATGTTCCAGAGGTTTTCCTAGGTGACGCATTGATAAACCCACCACGAGTGGATCCATTCTTTACTACATTACTTATAAATAACAAACTGGTAAGGAATTGTATGATAGATTTTGGTGCTGCTATAAATATCATGCCAATAGGGGTTATGAAACAACTTGGCATGTGGGTAGATACCAATGGTGGTAAGTGTTATGCTATGGATAATAGGCATGTCCTAGAGGTGGGAGTCATGAAAGATGTGGAAATAAAATTGGCTGCTTATCCACAAGCAACTTATAATATTTACATAACTATGATTGATACACCTCCTCATTTTGGGATGCTTTTATCACAATAGTGGACTGTAGCAGTTGGAGGAAATGTACAGTTTGACTTGTCATATGCCACAATATCAATAAATGGTGAAGAGGTCAAATTATATAGAGAACCAAGGATGAATCAGATTGTGGATTATGTTCCTCAAGATCAGTTAAACTACTTTTGTGATGTAGATCTAGGAAGTTTCAGAATAGAGCCTTCTTAGCCTAAACTAGTGAATACTGATCCAATTGACAAACATGTTTCCAAGAATCAACATGGTGTGTGGAAGATATATTTTGATGGAGCATGTAGCCAGGAAGGAACTGGAGCAAGGATAGTGTTTATTTCACCTAAAGGTATTACATTCAAATATTCATTCTTGCTAACATTTGAATGTACAAACAATATAGCAAAGTATGAAGCCCTGCCAATTGGTTTGAATATGGTTGTTAAACATAAGATCAAATTGCTAACTATCCTGGGAGATTCTAAATTAATTATTTCACAAGTCAGGTCAAAATATGCTGTGAAAAACAAAAGGTTAAAACAATATGGGAATGTTGTATGGGATACAACTAAATTATTTGATTCTTTCTCCATTGAATGGATAGATAGATCCAAAAACTTGATGGCAGATTTTCTAGCTAATGTAGCCTTGAAAAGAGATGATATCACCTTGGCTGGAGTATCTCAGGTTGAATTCAAAACAAGGCATGTTGTCCCTGATAATATCTATAGTTGGAAATTTTTCAATGATGACACAAATATCATAAAGTTTCTCCATTGTATAGATCAGTATGAAGCTCAGGAGATTGACTTTAATGCCTTTGTTGAAGAGGTAGATGGGAAACAGATTGTGTTTCGAAAAGAAGTTTTGCAGCTTAAAACCAACAAAATTCCCAAAGGACTTGTGGCACTAGAAATGGTATATGATGGGAATGATCATTCTTTCATGAAGCAAACACCAATTAAAAGAGAAGATGTTGAAGAATTCAATTTGGGGACTGAATTAGCACCCAAAAAGGTATATATTGGAAAGAAAATAAGTCCAACAATAAAGAAATGTTGATTGCATTGTTGAGGAAGTACAAGCATGTTTTTTCTTGGTCTTATGAGGATCTTAAGGCCTATAGGGAAGACTTATTCCAACATGAGATTCCACTAAAACTAGATACAAAACCATTTAGGCAGAAGCAGAGACCCATCAACCCAACATTGGAGCCTAAAATGCAAGAGGAGTTGGGAAAAATCAAAGATGGAGGAATTATCAAGCCCATTAGACATTCAATGTGGGCCTCAAACTTGGTCCCAGTAAGAAAGAAAAATGGGGATATTAGACTATGTGTAGATTTCAGAAATTTAAAGGTTGCTTCCCTTAAGGATAATTACACTCTCCCTAATATGGAAGCCATACTGCATAGAGTAACAAGATATGAGTTGTTGTCAATGATGGATACATTTTCTGGGTATAATCAGGTCAAATTTAAAGAGTCTGAGCAATACAAGACAACTTTTACTACTCCATGGGGAACGTATGTTTATGTGAGAATGTCATTCGGTCTCACAAATGCAGGGGCAACCTTCCAAAGGGCCATGGATGTGGAATTTGTAGACTTGATCAATGCTATAATGGTAGTGTACCAAGATGTCCTCACTGCTTATTCCAAAAGGGTAGAGGACCATGTAGAACACCTGGAGAGAATATTTATCAAGGCTTAGGAATATGGTATCAATCTCAATCCTAAAAAATGTCAATTTTCTATCACTAAGGGTAAACTTTTGGGGCATATTGTATCAAAATAAGGGATTAGAATAGACCCTGAAAGAGTAGAATCCATAGACAAAATCCCCATTCCCAAAACTAGAAAAGCCATTCAATCATTTTTTGGACAATTAACTTCGTTAGGAGATTTGTGTCAAATTTTGCTGAGATTATTAAACCCATATCCAAAATGCTGAAAAAGGGAGAAAAAATAGATTGGACTGCAGAAGCCCTAGAAGCTTTTATATCCATTAAGAAAGCTATCAAAGAAGTCCCCATTCTGAAATCTCCTCATTTCACCAAACCTTTCCAAATATTCTCATTTTCCTCGTTTCATACTATAGCATTTGTTATGTTACAAAAGAATGATGAAGGTCATGAGCAGCCCATATCCTTCCTTAGCAAGTCATTGCAAGGGTCAGAGTTAAAGTATGATATTATGGAGAAACAAGCTTATGCATTGGTCAAAGCAACTAAAGCTTTCAGGCCATATCTATTTGGAGCCAAAGTAATTGCATATGTACCACATGCAGCTATGAAAGATATCCTGGTAAAAATAGAGGTGACAGGGAAAAGATGTAGATGGATCAATAAGATCCAAGAATTTAATATGGAAATTTAGATTACCAAGTTAGTGAGGGGACAGGGTCTAGCCAAACTAATGGCAGAAGCAAACATTGAAGCTAACTAAATCTATAATGTGGAAAAGGAGGATGGTGTAGTTGCAAGCACCGAACACACTCCTTGGTATACAAACATAGTGTACTATCTCAGACACATGAAGTGCCCTAAAGGATTGGATGATAATCAGAGGAGAACACTAAAATTACAAGTATCCAAGTATGTATTCATAGAAGGTGATTTATTTTGGAAGAATAGGGATGGAGTGTTGTTATTGTGTCTAGATGAATCACAAGCAGAACATGTCTTGAGGGAGATGCATGAAGGAGTGTGTGGAGATCATTATTCTACCAAAACGACTACACATAAGATTCTCAGGGTAGGCTATTACTGGCCTAAGGTTTTCAATGATTATTTTTCATATGTAAGGAGGTGTGAAGCCTGCCAAAAATTCTCAAGAAAGATGAAATATCAAGGAGCCCTATCGCTTAGACCTTTACAAGTAGAAGCCCCTTTCCACCAATGGGGAATTGATTTTATTGGGGAAATACAGGAAAATTCAAGTGGAGGACATAAATGGATATTAGTAGCTACTGATTATTTCATTAAATGGGTAGAGTCAATCCCAACTAAACAAGCAACAAGCAAGGTGGTAGTAAATTTCCTGATGGAGAATATCATAACTAGATTTGGTACACCAGTAAGATTGATCATAGACAATGGGATGTGTTTTAGGTCTGATGAATTCAAAAGCTTTTGTAACACATATGGTATTACTGTTTCTTATGCTGCCCCCTACCACCCACAAGCAAATGGTCAAGCAGAATCTAGTAATAAAAGTCTTTTGAAAATCATATGGAGGATGTTAGATTGAAATAAGAAGGCTTGGGACTCAAAGTTAAGAATGGTTGTGTGGGCGGACAAAATCACTGTGAAGAAGGCAATTGGAAAATATCCATTTGAATTAGTGTATGGGACACAAGCCAGGATGCCATTGCAAAACCTTTTACCAGTTTATAATTTCATCCTTCAGGAATATTTAGATGTTCCAGAACCAATGGAGGAGAGAATGAAGCAACTTGCATAACTTGATGAAATAAGGAGAATGGCTCAAAATCAAAACATGAAGTTGCAATCTCAAATGAAATATCTTTTTGATAAGAAAGCCAAGGATAGGAAATTTGAGGTGGATGATTTGGTATTGATGTGGAATGCTAGATGTCAAGAGAAGGGAAGGCATGGAAAGTTTGAATACTTGTGGTTAGGTCCCTTTGTTATCATTGGGAAAGGAGGGGAGGACTCTTATTATCTCCAAAACATGTCAGGTGAGGAGCAAGAATTGCCAATACATGGGAAATTTCTAAAGCATTTCTTTTCTTGAGGAGTACCAGAGGATTAAGGATTGCCAATGCATGGACAATTCTTAAAAAAACTTCTTAAAACAATTTCTTTCCATGCATAGTAGTTTAGGAAATCAGAAAGGGACTAGGACTTGCCAGTACATGGACAATCCTAGAATTCCCTCATTAAAACAAAGTCTTTCTCCATGTACAATAGTGTAGAATCATTTCCATCTCCATCATTTTCTACCTCCACATCCATTTTCATTCCATCCACACCACACTTCCATTTTCATATCTTCTGAAATCTTGGTCTACACCCAGAGATATTCTGGATTCTTGCAGTGATTCATAAATCACTCATCCCCAACTAGAGCCGCTGTTGGAACTAGAATTTTCATAAAAAATTTAGGGATTTTATCAATGAAAATTCCAAATTCATACTATCATTTTCACAAAAAACCTCATTATTTCCATCCACAAGGTCAAAATTTCCTTTTATCGCTATACCGCTACTGCATTGGATACCCCATATAGCCCTTACATCGTACCTCTCTACCGCAGCCCATTACAAAGAAGCTCATGGTATGATGGTATAAAGAGTTAAAAATATACTCTATCACCTTCACTACTATACCTCGGGGGGTCAGGACATATACCGCGGTAGAGTGGTACACTAAAGGACAATAATAGGAGGCACCGCTATACCATAGAGGGTCAAAGAATAGCCCACGATAAAGTGATATACTAAGGAGTACTAAGAAGCAATATCGTAGTACCAAATGAAGAAAAAAGGTAGCCCACAATAGAGTGATATATTGATATATGTATTAATGATACACCATGGTACTGCAAGAGAGCTAAAGGTGATCTGTGATAGAGAGGTACACTGAAGAAGGATAACAAAACATACCATGATACTGCAGGGGAGTGAAAAGTGACACGAGGTAATGCGGTAAAGAAACTGTTGGGTCATTTAAAGCATACCAATCACATCAATCAACATTGAAATATGAAATTGAGCTCAATACAAAGATTTCAATTGTGTAAATTTATGAGTCGAGATTTAATGCATTTTCATGTAAAGATACAAAAAGTAGATTGAGATTTATCATTCATGATAATAGAAACCAAGTGCAGACGAGCTCAAGGTGTGGGAGTAAAGGGAATTCTCTGAGGTGAATCATCTTACCGAGTAAGCTTTTCTCATCACTCTTTAAGTTTTATAACAATGGCACCAAGGAAAGCAGAAGTAGGAGCTAAGAAAGATGAAGACAAAGCTAGTAAACCCTCTTTACAATCCCCATTGCTTTCTTTATTACTTGGTTTAGTAGATAAAGGGCCCAAAAAGGTTTTCAGGGATTTAGCTTAGGGATGTAGAGACCCTATTGTTCCTCAATCGAGGTGGAATTTGTATTGGTATTTCTATCAAAATAGAAATATCAAGGTTCCAGAATCAAACCCGTGGAACCTTGATTGTTCCAAATATTTTCATTGATGTTGAGCTGATTAAAGCCTTGGCCCATAGCTACCATGCCCCAACTAAAATTTTCAAGCTTCCAGATGGTGGGTATTTAGTCGATGTTTCAAGGGAGGCCATTATCAAATGTTTTAACCTAAACAAACAAGTTGTTGCACAGGTAAATTTGGGGACACTAGAACAAGAGTACAAGAAGCTGAGAAGGACATATAGAAGTGATGAGCTCCCCTTGCATATGAAGAGGGGTGATAATAGCATAATACTCCCCATCCCTTCCTAAAAAAAGGAGCATTTCCCAGTTTCAGACTTTCAGTTTTACTTCAAAAATACTTATCATGCATTATGTCAAGTACTAGGGATAGATACAGAAGAAAGTATGTCAGTGGGATTGATCAGGATGGCTATAATCATTCAACACCCTGAGTCAAATGTAGAATTTGGTTTTTCATCTGTGATTGAAGAGAAAATACATGAGAGTTTGTTGCAGGTCAGAGAGGCTAAGGCTCCCATTTCCTTTAGAAAAATTCTTTGTTGTGTCATTTAATATTGTACCAAAATTAAATGAAATGGAATAGGAGAATGAAGCTATGCACATAAGAGAATGGAGTAAGACTCCCTGTACATAATTGGTGCTACATCTAGGACAGTAGGTGCAAAGAATGTGATTTTGTTTTATTTAGAGATGAATTTGTTGTTAGATTGATAGCTACCCTTGGTTACCCAACACCAAGGTTACCTGAATCTTTGGTGAGTGTAATGAGTCCTATGCAGTACAAGCCAGAACTTGGATGTACTCATAATTATACTAATTGGTTCCTCATGCCACAACACACCATTATTATAGTGTATGATTGTGACCAAGAACCACACATCTTGCCCAAATTTTTACCTGCAAGGGTATGTTTTCTAGAATTCATGTGGAAAATGCTTTGGATGGAACATGACTTGATGAGGAATTAGAGAAAAGGAACATTTTTACCCGATTTGACAGTATTTGAGGAATTTTCTATTGGATCTGATATGTTGGAGGAATTGAAAAATTTCATGAGGGTTAATTATCCCCTCAAGTCTGGAAAAGAAAGAATATGTGACCCAGAGGGTCATATTAATATGATCAGAAGGACCTGCTAACAAAGAGGGCCATATCTCATGTATTTGACCCTGAGGAGGATGTAATAAGGAATTTGGTATATTTTGATGATGTATTTCAGACTAGAAGGGGATGGATAATGATGATGAGGTGGTAAAACCAGAAGAAGGAGAAGAATAAGAGTTTTAAAGGGTTTTTTTGCAGATGAACCCAATCTTCTCAAAAGGATGCAAATGACCCTTGACAAATTTGATGAATTTTATAAAAAGGCCCAAGATGAGGGGTTAATTCCACTTCCCACACCCCACCAACCATCACATCAAGCATCCACATCGCATACACCACCTCCATCACCTACACATTCATCCCCTCCATCTCCTACACATGAACCCCAGGCCAAGAGACAAAAGAGTGATTCATTGGTTGATTATGACTCAAGATATGATGAAGAAGAAGAGGCAGTTTTGGCTCTGACTAAAATGAAGGAGGTAGCAGAGAAACAAAAAAGTCAAGAGCCTCATGATCCTAAAATCAGGATATCAGAAGAAGGTGTTGATGAGATTCAGGATGATGAAAGGGTTGTGGCCTCTCTGAGGTTTATGGAAGATGATAACTTCATCCATACAAGTGAATTTAAGGACTTCTAGATTACGATGAAGATGAAACAATTTGATGAGAGATTGAAAATCAATCTTATAGGAGCTGATGAATCAAAGTAGGCTAAAATCCAAGCTCAAACATTGGTAGAATTAAATATTGATAATATCAATATTACCGCATAGGAGGAAAGAGAACTAGTATTGAAAAGTGATATGTTGATCATACCAGGGATGGATTATCCAAAGTGTTTCTTTTAGATAATATTAGAGCACAAGATGATCCAATGTTAGTAGTAGAGTTTGATTCAAAGGAAGGTGTTTCAGAAACAAGGTACAACCCTACTACCCAAACTATGGGTTTGTGGACAAAATAGAAGAACTCAAGGAAGCCTAGGCTCTTGGATGTGGTGCAAGAAATGAGGGGATCAGCCATGGTGAGAACAATGAAAGAAACAACTCCTACAAAAGATGCAACTATAACTATGCATTCCGCAATGTTCACTAAGGATGTGGTAGAAAATATGAAAAATAAGATCAATGAATATGAAAAGAGACTAAAACTGTCAAATGATGAAGTGAACAAATTGTTTATTGAGAATGTGAAGCTGAAGCAGTAGTTACAGTAGGCTACCACTGTGAGAGGGGATGAAATTGTTGTTTATAACACACTAGTCCAAGCAGAAGATCCACAAATTTAACAATTGAAAGATGAAATTGCTAAACTAAAGAAACATAATATGGAGGATGCAAAGAAGCATATCATGGATATTTTAAGGAAGATATTGGAGCATAGAATTGGGATATTGAAGAAGATAGGTGGATTATATGAAAGCTTTCGCAATTTGATTAAAGCTTTGGAACAAATAAATGCTAACTCCCCTATCCTTGAAGAGCTCCAGAAAAGGTGCCAACCAACCTATCACATTCTAACTACTCTATGCAAATCCACACAAAGGGATCCAAATGCTCCACCAAGACTCAAACCAACACAAGAAATTGTAAAGAGTGTAATTGAGGAATATAAGTATTTGGTAGATATGGGGAAGAAAGTGGAGAATAGAAGGATTGCATTTGACTCCATTAAATGCCTCATCAGCCCCTCAATATTCAAAGATGATAATCAGATAAAGGGAATGAATGAGTGGAAAGAAGAATTTGATCAAATAGTTCCAAAAAGCTTGACACATGTACAAGATGATGGGAAGATCAATCCTAACAAATTCCATACTTTACTTGATGGGATTATCATGGTGGATAGTGGATACACAAAATTTGTAGTGGATGTCAGAGATCTCCTAGACAATAGATGGAAAAGTCATCTCACGAATTTTGCATTTGCACAAGAATTCAAATGGACGAATGATCTAACAATCAGTAAGTGGCAGGGGAAGTATTTGGGCTCCGATGAAGATTTATCATCTACATCACACAAATAAATTATCATACAGTAAAAGCTTTGCACAGGTCTTAGATGACCATGAGCTTTTACTCGAAGATTAATAGATTAACACACATGTTTGTTTCTTTAAGTTATGCTTAATTTCATAATTATGTTTTGTTATCAAAAGACATATCCTTTAGTCTGAAGCTTATTTCCTCTCATATAAATAAGACAGACCAAGACCAAAAGGAAGGATTAGATTACATATAGGGAAAAGTAATAGGCAAATAGGGATCAATAAAATTCTTACATTTCAAAAGACCATGATGTATGTATAAATTTTTGGAGAAGTCAATGGAAAATATCTGATTTTGTGGCCTCATACTTGTCGATGGTCAAAACAACACAACAACATTAAACATAATATCACTATTATATTTCTCCTTAAAGAGAAAGACAACATATAGTAATCTAACTCCCTAGGTCATGGTAGTTGGTTCTCAACTGAGTTGATATTGCTCAATGGTCAATGCAACTATAATATGCAAGGGGCATTTGTTGGTAATGAGGAACAAAGCTGCACTAGATCAACTTAACCTAAGTTGGGGGGGTTTAAATAAAGCTAAAAAGATAGATCAAAGCTTTAAAACAGAAGAACATGAACAAAGCTTCTTAATATCTAGACATGCATATCAATAATGAGTGTTTCTTTACCTAACCAAAACCACAACATGATACAATCCGTAGAATAATCTATAACACTGCATACATTCATGGTGTTAATTCTCAATCACAACCATTCACTAAACTTTACTTCAAAACTTGAAATAGATCATTCACTCTGTAGACACTAAAATTTGGTCTAAGCCTGCGACTTCAATTTCTTCATAATTCATATTTTCATGGTCATGATTAAATAATGTTAATTATTTAATTATTCTCTAAAGTCCTTCATTTCTTTATTAATTAAATAAATTTAATTATTTAATTAATCCACCTTAACCTTAATTCATCTATTAGTTAAATAATCTTAATTATCTAATTAATTCTCATTTTCTTTATTCTATCTAGATTAATTAAATAAACTCTTTTTATTTAATTATTTTACTAATTAACCTTTTCATCTTTCTTAAATTAAATAAATTCTTATTTAATTTATCGTAATCACATTTCTGACTATAATTAAATAAATACTTAATTATTTAATTATTCATTTAACCTTTTCATCATTGAATTAAATAAATCTTATTCGTTTAATTTATCCCTAAATGTCGAAACTTGAATTAAATAAATCATTTAATTCATAAAAGTCTACTTTTAACACATTCCTCTATATTTAGATAAATGTTTAAGCTATCTAAGTACTCACTCTCATTTGACTCAAGATCTATTTAAATCGGTCAGTTATCTCCTAATTTAATGTCTGAGTTGCTTTCGCAAATAAACTCTCTGTCACAATCAGTCAGTTATCTAGTTCTAACTCATATGCCTGTACATGCTTATTAATTAAATATCTTTATTTAATTAATTAAATCTTGTGTGTGTGTTCGAACAAAACGTTGCTTTTAATCTATCTTTATCTTTCTCATGCAAAGATAATTCTTTTGTTTTCGAATACCAAACTCAAAGATTAAATCATTATTTAATATTTATCTCTATTCTTAGTTTTTATCACTCATGTCAGTACTAACAGTTATCTCAATGCATGTCCAATATTTTAATCTCAATCATCTGTATATCTTTCGATCTCAGCCTCTCATTCGAATTATCAATTTTCTATAAATTGATCTATATTTCATCATTTTACCTCTCCTGAAATCTTATGACTTTTGGAAGAATATCTATTATCTGAATCTTTGATGTTTTGCTAAATTGCTATCACAAGCTATACTTGCATAGAGAAATCTGAGGGAAAATATACTACAATGGAAAACTGGAGAAGGGAAATTGAGGTCATACATGGAACTACATAGATATTGGGTGAGATTGTTCAGTTTATTTATGTTTTAGTTTTCCTTTGTTCTTTGTTGTTTAGCTTAGATTGCATTAGAGATTGATTGTAATATCATGTAGGTGGAAATATAACATGGCTGAGAGACAAGGGCCCCAACCATAGACCTCTTGCCTCTCTAACATCCCTACCAGTATCTCCCCCATCCTACAGGGAATCCATGACCTCGATGGTCAAGAAGAACTATGCCTCCAATCAAAGTACATAAAAGACAGTCTAATTGCCTATACCTCTATGCTAGGACATTCCACCTAATCTCATAGTGATCAATACCTAACTGTCTAATATTTTGGTGAGGGTAGTATCTACAAATCTCAAAAAAAACCCTATGTGTACCATACATGACTCTAACACCTCTAATGGGTAATCTCAAAATCCTATATACATCCTCTAAGGCAACTGTCGCCTCGCCAGTAGGCAAGTGAAATGATGATGTTTCTAAATGCCACCACTCACACAATGCAGTCAATAGCCCCCAGTTTGCCCGAATAGTGGGCATGAAAGTCATGATGTAATCCCAAGTGCCATAAAAATCATTTCTCCCCACTCCGCAAACTATCATGGAAGCAAAAATTCAATGGTCTAGACTCTCTAGTATAAACAGGATCTAATGCAACTTGCAATGGCATTGTGCATGCCTCATGTTAGCAACAATGATATATCCTAGTCAAAAAATTCAAAAAATCATGATAGTCAAATGCGTCACTTTATTTGCAAATGCGTTTCAAAAAGTTGTGTCATTTCACTTTGCAAATGCGTCAAAAAATTTCAATTGCATCATTCAACATCACAAATGCATGCAACAATTCAAATGCATACCTTTACAATCATGCATACCAAACAAATATCCTAAATGCAGATGCGTTGAAACATTTTCAATTGCATAATAAAAAGCTATATGTGTCTATGCAAAACTCAACTGCGTAGCTATTTAACAAATGCATCGAATAAAATTACAAATGCGTGTAAATTTCAAAATCCTACGCTAAGCACAAACATGAATTTACAATTGAGTCATTATGCATACATATGCGTTGATTACGAAGACAAATGCGACATTTTAGAAAGGTAACACATAAAAAAAAATGAATTAAATGCATTAAAATGTGTGCAAGGAAAAATTTCAAGAGTCAGTGTAGAGCAACATATCGGGGGGTCCACGTCTGCAGGTCGTCAGAATGCCTGAATGCGATATGCATGATGGTGAGTGTGTGGAACTGGAGACATCATCACTAGGAGCCAAAAGCAAAAGTTTTAAATTTCTAAACTAGGTGGGTAAAAATGAATTTGTTTTCCACCCCATTTTTATTTATACCTAGGGTTTTGGGTGGCATTTCTTCAAACCTTTTCTATTGGCCTCGTAAACATCCAACTTCAATAGACCCGTAAACGTCCCTAACACCTCCAAATTCATTTTCATCAACTCCACTGCATTTCTGGCTATCAAATTGACTAATTGGGACTATTTCCAAATTTTTTGAATTTTTTTGCAAATTTGTCAATTTTCCCGATGGGGCATAGCTTTACTTGTTAAACATTGGGGCATGACTGGGGCATATTTTTGATTGATTATCTTTGACACAATGCCGAAATGACATTGTATCAAAGAGGGGCAAAATCTAGACACTGAAATTTGGTCTAAGCCTGCGACTTCAATTTCTTCGTAATTCATATTTTCATGGTCATGATTAAATAATGTTAATTATTTAATTATTCTCTAAATTCCTTCATTTCTTTATTAATTAAATAAATCTAATTATTTAATTTATCCACCTTAACCTTAATTCATCTATTAATTAAACAATCTTAATTATTTAATTAATTCTCATTTTCTTTATTCTATCGAGATTAATTAAATAAATGCTTTTTATTTAATTATGTTACTAATTAACCTTTTCATCTTTCTTAAATTAAATAAATTCTTATTTAATTTATCATAATCATATTTCTGACTATAATTAAATAAATACTTAATTATTTAATTATTCATTTAACCTTTTCATCATTGAATTAAATAAATCTTATTTATTTAATTTATCCCTAAATGTCGAATCTTGAATTAAATAAATCATTTAATTCATAAAAGTCTAGTTTTAACACATTCCTCTATATTTAGATAAATGTTTAAGTTGTCTAAGTATTCACTCGCATTCGACTCGAGATCTATTTAAATCGGTCAGTTATCTCATGATTTAATGTCTGAGTTGCTTTCACAAATAAACTCTCTGTCATAATCAATCAGTTATCTAGTTCTAACTCATATGCATGTACATGCTTATTAATTAAATCTTGTGCATACATTTGAACAAAACATTATTTTTAATCTATCTTTATCTTTCTCATGCAAATATAATTCTTCTGTTTTTGAATACCAAACTCAAAGATTAAATCATTATTTAATCTTTATCTTTATTCTTAGTTTTTATCACTCATGTCAGTACTAACAGTTATCTCAATGCATGTCCAATCTTTTAATCTGAATTGTATGTATATCTTTCGATCTTGGCCTCTCATTCGAATGATCAATTTTCTATAAATTGATCTGTCTTTCATCATTTTACCTCTCCCAAAATATTATGACTTTTGGAAGCATATCTATTATCTGAATCTTTGATCTAAATCACTATCACATGCTATACTTGCATAGAGAAATATGAGGGCAATTATACTACAACAGAAAAATGGAGAAGGGCAATCGAGATCATGCATGGAACTACGTAGATATTGGGTGAGATTTTTTAGTTTATTTATGTTTTAGCTTCCCTTTTTTCTCTATTGTTTAGCTTAGATTGCATTAGAGCTTGATTGCATTGTTGTGTGCTTTTAACCTTTCATTGTATTTCTTGATGTTATACACTCATCATTAAAATATTGATCAAATAAATATAAAAGCAACTTCATTCATAGGTAATTCAATGAGATAATCTTGAACCCATTTTCCTCTATTGATTCTCATCAAATAGAAAAAATTTAGGCACAGAAAAATCACTGGCATATAGATTGATTATGATTCATTTACTTTATCCAAAAGGTCCAAACTTAACATGTAAAATATAACCAAGTTCAACTGAAATTTTCAAAGTATCTTGCTAACAACTGTAAAATTTTAAGATTATGATTCCTATTGCTACCCTCAGGTGGCTAATCTTTCTTCAATCAGCTGACCTTTACAAAAATAGAGCTCAAAAGTACATATAGATGTGTTATGCATAAGTTTCTCTCAATCAAAATTCAGATCCACAAATCAAGGAACTGAGACTGGATGAAGAAACTGGACTACTGATCTTCAATTACATCAAGGCTTAACTACTCTGCTACATCAAATTCTGACATCCAAGAAAGGAGGTGAAACTGGGGAATAGGAACTAGAGTCCAACTTGTGTCAAATCCTGCAAAATAGGAGAAGAGAGGATATGGTATCAAAAAGAAGAATGTGTTGTTGCCAGCTCACTCTTGCGTTTCTTGGTCCATGATATACTCATCATAACTAGAGAACACTTGTTGAAGGATATCTAAATCAGGCCCATCTAACCAATTGTCCTCAAATTTGATCCTTTTAAATTCTGCTGAAGCAAATTCTTGCATATCCTTCAATTTAATTAGTTCCTTTCTAGAAGTTTTTACTTCTTCCCTGATATCCATAAATCTACCCAACAACAATTCTTCTCCATCATCTCCTTTTTGCATTACCTCTTCAAATCTACTACTCCACCTTTCCCTGAACTTGTCCAAAGAAAGACTTTCTTTGACTGGGATGTCCACGTTGGCCAGAATGGCAACTGCTACCTCCAATTCATCAATCTGCTTGCTCAAGTCTTTGCTTGCTTCTTGAACCTCATTCTTATGTTGATGGATGAACTTGGATTTGAATTCTATTATGCTCACATTCTTCTCAATAAAATCTACATTATCCTCTTCAAGAATTGACTGCTCCAGGAGAGTTGACTTAGGCACTTTGTTGATGTCTTTAATCTTCTTAATATATTCTTTGTATTCTTCATCTCGCTTTTCTAGTTCCTCAGCATGTTGATTCATATCTTCTACTAACTCAAGTGTTATTTCATTAACCTTGAAACTATCAGTTATCACTTCAACAACCTCCTAATTAAGTCTATCAATCCATCTTTCCAGCATCCCCACCTTACTCCTCATTTGTACCAAGTCATCAACTTCCTTCTTTGTCAATAAGATTGGGGGTTCGAGAGGAGCAGCTTGTTGAGAAATTGGAGTAGAGACATTCTTTAGGAATTTGTACAGCTGATCCAATTGGGCTTTAAGCTCATCTTTCTTTTGCTTATCTTTTATCATTCTAGATTTGGTGGAGGAAGCTACAATATCAATTTAATTCATTTGTTGGTTTCTTGTAGGTCTCCCCAAATTTATAGTACCCAATTGGTAATCAGTCATTTGCATATCATCCCTATTCTTATCCACCACTTGAATTTCACATTCAACAATAATTTTCTCTGTATATGTGAGCTTGGTGGAGTGAAGAACTTGAGCCTTCTTTTGGGGTCTTTCATGTCATAGTCTGCATATCCGTGTCATAGTCTGCATGTCCCTGCATGTCTGTCATAGCCTCAATGTCCCTGCATGCATGTCTGTCATGATTCCTCCAAGAATAGCATATTCTTGGTGCATCAATTTTGGACCATTCATCTTGGAATCCTTCTAGAGGATTAATCTCAGCCATCCATTCGAAAGGTTGTCTATAAAAGCAACCTTCCTTCTCCATTTTCAGATTAACAGCTAATTGTCTCCAACTTTATTGCTACCATTTGCAGGTTTTGCACAAATGTTTCAACAAATCTGAGGGAAAAGTTTCATAACAAGAAGAAGGAGAGCAAGAGAAGTGATTCAAGTTCAATGGGGAGTGTTTTATTTCATTGTTTTCATTTTGCTCCTTTCATATGATTGTATTCTCTTGTTTGGATGAGGTTTTATAGCTTAGAAGTGTCGGTTGTCACTTTTTTTATGCTATTTGATTTCTAACCCCATCTTACATTTGGTGAATCCGACGTGAATCTTATAATTTTGTAGAGAAATTGGTTTGTTTTCTTGTTTGTTTTCACTATTTTGTAGGATACGGTCAAGAATTCATATGAAATCATGTCATCTTATTTTAAGCACAGAAAAATGGGCATATGGAATCTTTAAAAATGATTGTCTGGGTTTTGTAGGCCTTGTTCTTAGCTTTTTATAACTTCAAACGGTTTAAAATTTTGTTAATATTTGAGAAAGTTATGGCCGTTTTAGTGTTTGTTGTTTTTTAATCTAGTTTTTAAAACCCGCGTTTTCTTTTGCCTATAACTATTTTTTCGTGCAAAATTTTGGAAAAATACTTTATGGGTTTTGAAAGTTTGATCTTCAGCTTTCCATGGATTCAAACAATTTAAAATTTCGTTAAGTTTTGAGAAATTTATCACTGTTTTAATTTTTTGTTGTCATTAAACTTTTCTTTTGAGTTACTAATCTCATGTTTTCAACATGTGGCACAACTTGGAGGGAGTCTAAAAATTATTTCTATAGAAACAAAAATCAAGTTTTTTCATTTCTTTAGCCATAATCAATTTTGTTTGTTTTCAACAACAACAACAAATTGCATTTACACTCATGAGGATAAAATGAACCACAATTTGCATGTCACTCATTTGGTCTTAAAATGAACAACAAATTGCATATTTCATTCATGGGGCTTAAAACGAACAAAAAATCTACATGAATCACTCATTGGGCCTCAAATTTACAATTACAACTTGCATTTTCATCTCATTGGGGTAAAATGAACACAAACATGCATTGAAACTCATATGGTTAAAATGAACTTGCATTCTCACGACATGAGTTTAAAATAAACTTTTTTTTTCATATTTCAAGTTAAAATTTTAAAAAAGAACAAAGTGTCTTGTGTGTCCTCCTCACATTATCATTTGGTAATTAAAATTTACAAGTGTCTTCAAATTTTGTCACCTTGATGCAATAATCGAAGTATCCTCTCCCTTTGCACATTCATGCGATCTTGGGTGTAAGAGAAACGGTTATTGCCTCTAGAACTTGGGTCTGCCTTGGTGGGAAAAAGTACTCACCCCAAGGGGACTCAGACCGGCAACGGAGCTTTTTGGCCAAGCTACCCCCGACCAGTATATAAATGTGAATCCTAATGGAAAGCCTAGGATTACAAGTGCGGATGTGTCATATGGACCAAGTAGTACTCCCAAAAACCCTGTTGAGCTTAACCTCTTCAAGCTGAAGTGCCTCCTAAACGGAGCTTAATCTTGTGCCCCATGTATGGCCACTTGAACGAGGGTCCCGAATTAAACATCTATTTTTTTTAGAAGCCAACCATTTTCAGTTGTTGCTTGGTATAGTGCAGGGTACAATATCATGCTCGAAGACACTCACTACTGACTCCCTTAAGTAGAGATAGCAATTCTTGGGAAGTGATTACCCAATAATCCAAATTTGGTGTGCATGTATAAGTGTGTGCAAAGAAGGGAGCCTATGTCACTAAACTTCTAAGCTATCTGCTCTTGAGAAGGAGAGGTGTTCAGCACCAATCTAGGGTATATCGGTGGGCTATACCAAGTATACAAACCCTTGGCCTATTAGGATTGTGCTTGTCTTATGTGTGTTTTCTTACACTAAAACATTGTGCTTGTCAAGTGTTTTCTGGATTTTCCAATAGTATTCACCACATTCACAAATCTGAACACAAACAATCGACCTTAAACAAACATCACACCTAGAAACTTGCAACATCTCAAACTTTGCAAACCTCAAAAGGTCCAACAACATAAACATCCCACGTGAACTATCACTTAGATTTCTTGGGGTCATCATCCTTCAATTTTGATCTTTCAATCCTTGCATTCCACCTAGTCCTTGCATATTCATGGTCCTTATATATTCATATCCCTTTCATCCTAGTTCTTGCATGTTCCTAGTCTTGCATACATATATCATTCCACCTAGTTCTTTCATGTTCAACCCCTTTTGCATATCAAGACCATCTCGCGTAACCTTTGCATGCTCTAAGAATTTATCCCTTTGCATATTCATCGTCGATCAAATAAAACCTTTAGCTTGCACTTAGGCTACTCTTCCTAGGTCTTGAAATCAAACTATTAGTTATCTATCACCCGCATCACTTGAGGTTCACCATCCTTGAGTTAGGGAAACATACCATTATCCTTGAGTAGGGAAATCACTTTTGGATTCCATAATCTCCTACATACCCTCTCTTAATTATGGGTCCTTATGTCTATGCATCATAACACAAGTAAAGCCTTTACATCATAACCAACTTTGGACCTAGAGTTTCCTTTTAGCTTTTGCATTCTTAGCTTGTCATATCATACCATACCATTTTCATATCCCATCTTAGAATCATATCCTTTTCATTTGCATTATAGTCTTAGGTCTCATACATTAACTTGGATTGAAAATCATAACAAATCACCTATGACCCCTAGAACAAGAGCAAAAATGTTTCAAGAAGAAGGCAACCCTTGGGGAAAAGACTTTGATGTGGAAGATCACATTAGTGTTGCAACTAGTGAAACAAGTGAAATTGATAGTGAAGAAATAACACAATCCACCATAAATGAAGCTCTTAACGATAATAGGTTCACTAATCTTCTTACAGAGGTGGTCAAACGTAACCCACAACAATACTTCAAGGCCCTTGCTAATGAAGGAATCAAAATGCCTCCTGATTTTGACATATCATTACTCATAATGAATGACCAACCTAAATCTAGTGAATCTAGAATCCCAAAACAAACAACGATGGTAGGATCAAAGATCATAGACCCTTTTATCTACAACCCGATTACAAGTGATCTTCAAAGACATCAAAACCTGCACCTACAAACAATCCTATTTTGGATGAGCTTATAACATTAAGACAAGAATTGGATACCCTCAAGAACAGTAAAACATCAACTCACAAGTTCTCCATTGAAGACATATGTCTTTATCCCTTCGATCCAAGCGTACCAATGCCACCTTTTCCTAACCATTGGGACATACCAAAACTTGACAAATATAATGGAAAATGAGATCCTAAGAACCACTTAAGACAATTTTGTGCCACTACCATGGAATTTGCAGTTGATGAAACATACCTTATGAGATTATTTCCTCGCAGTCTAGGAGGAGAGGCTATGGAATGGTTTTCATGATTACCCCCGACCATCAAATCTTTTCAAGAATTGGCTGATAGATTTGTCTCCAATTAGAGTTTCAATTGTGACCTTAAAGTGACCATGACAAACCTTTTCAACACCAAACAAAAACAAGGTGAATCTTGTGTCATTTTTGCAAAGATGGAGACATTTAACAAAATGATTGCATTATTCCATTCCTGATCAAGAATTGGTTGACCTCTTTTGCCAAAATTTGAACAAAGAAATCAGAAGGGAACTTCACCTCAAATGCTTGGATTCCTTTGATGAAGCCATAGAAATAGGATTTTGAATTGAACAAACCCTCATCGATGATGGAACTATTAAACTTAATAATGACAAAGATCAAAATCGAATTCAAACAACAAGACCCCTTTTTGGGTTAAGAACAAGAATGTAGTCAATGACGGAGTTTTCGATGCAAAAACAACTAAAACATCATCACCTGTTTACAATCTCAAAGGTCCATCTTCAAATAAAGAAAAAGAAAAACAGAGAAGTTTCCCTAAAAGAAATTTTACACCATTGGGACAATCACTTGAATCTACATTAAAAGAACTTCTTGAAACCAATATTATAACATTACCTGAAATAAAGGAATATAATCCACAAGTCAAACCCCCATGGTGGAATGAAGATCACTTTTGTGACTATCATAGACACAAAGAGCATAAGACAGATAGCTGCAATAAACTTTGACATTTAATACAAGACCTTATTGATAATAGTAAGATAGCAATTGACGAACACACTCCTTCTAGTAACTCTAATCGCGAGGTGTTTAAAAACCCTTTCCCTAAGCATGACAAGGATAAAGGAAAGGCTCTTGAATCTGGTGATTGTGTAAACTATACTACTACTAAGTATGATTATACCATACATAACATCAGTGAGGTCGATAATCATGTCCACACTTTCATCATAAAAGGAAAAGAACCTGATTGCAAGGTTACTACCTGCAAAGGCACTGTTACCCCTAAAGGTCATAATGCAAAACCTGCTACACCCGCTTTGCAATACAACCTCATAGAGCATTTAGGAAAAACACCTGCACAAATTTCTATACTTGAGCTGCTACGCCTATCTCCTGAGCATAAAGCTATCCTAGATAAACCACTTGCTACTACTACAGTGCCTACAGACCTACATGTAGATCAATTCCAAGCTATGGTGGGACACATCACTTCTCCTCATACTCTCACTTTTACTAAAAATGATGATTCATCCCTTCGACAACCACATAACACAGCTTTACACATTGACATCCTCATCCATAATGTTAAGATCAAGCGAGTTTTGATAGATGGAGGAGCAGGCCTTAATATTTGTACTCAAGAATTGATCACAAAATTAGGGTTCTCTGAAAATGCAGTTGATCCAAGTAAAAAGATTACCATAAAGGCATATGATGAAGAGGAATGCTCATCTAAAGGATCAGTTACTCTACCAATTAGAATTGGCCCTGTGGTAAAGGATGTGGTTTGCCAAGGCCTTGATCTCCCACTAACCTATAATATCCTCCTTGGCAGACCTTGGATTCATGCAATGCAAGCAGTACATTCTACATACCACCAATGCATTAAATTCCCCCACAATGGTGTTGAAATCACAATACGAGGAGATCCAAACCCTTTCATGTATTGCCATAATCTAAGCCCTAAAACTGAAATCACAATCCCAAGCAACCGTGAAGCATTTCCTTCCCAAGCATATGTTGATCCTAAGTCCTTAAAAGCATCTTCCTCAAAATCCAATGCAGCCGAGATCAAAATACAGGTAAAAGAACAAGGAGTAGGAGAATATACCTTGAATCATGCCCTTTGCATTGGAAAGCTACCTTTATCTCCCCACACCTATGGCAAACCAAAAATGACTAAGACTACATCAGATGCAAATACTACAATGATTTGTAAATCAACTACTTTCAAAAAATGGGGAGCCCTTTATAATGAAACAGAAGAAGTTGATCTCCTAAAATGGTTATACAAAGATGAAGATACAGAAAAAGAACAGACTGAAATAAAGATACTTGTTGAACAATATGGTAAATGATTTGATATTATGAAACAAATGGGATATGATGGTAAAAGTCCTCTTGGCTTACAAAAATAGGGTATCTTGGAACCAATACAACCTACTCGTACGCAAAAATTCCCTGGTTTAGGATATGATGTGCAGAAAGATAAGACCTTGAGTACCACATGCGCTTCAAGTAAGGAAGTAGAGTCCTCTAATGCTACACAAAAAAATGAGGAAAGTGCCATCGATGACTTCATTGACATTTATTACTATGATAGTGTCCCTACCCCTGAACCCGCTCATAATATTTGTACCCTTGAATCCATTCAAAATCTTGACTTGAATCATGATTCTTTACCCTTGGTTCACCCCGAACTCATTGATTTCGATCAGAAGGGACCACCACAACTAGATGTATTTGAAAATGATGAGGCAATCATAAAATTTCTAGGAGCACGAGAGGACACACCTCTTGAGGATCATAAAGAAGGATTCATCATAGAACTCAACAGTGCGGCTTATTTTGGGGGGAGTGCCAAGCCTTTCAGTCACAAAATTATTGAAAATATAAATAGGTCTTCTAGTGAAAACTGCTCTGCGGTGCTATTAGACCCAACAAAAGTAAAAATAAAGGACGTATCCAAGGGTGAAAACCTTTCTGAGGTGCCCGCAGATGGAAGGCTTGACACACTTCCCTTAGCAGTATATCATGAAAAATCATCTATGTTGGTGGAGAAGACAATACCAACAAATCTGGGCACAGAAGAAAAACCACAGATAATTCATTTAGCAGAATCATTAACACCTGAAGAGAGAATAAAGCATACACAGTTTTACAAGGAAAGACAAGTTAACTTTGCATGGTCCTATGTAGATATGCCAGGACTTGATCCAAATCTAGAAATGCATCACTTGTCTTTTCCACTAGGGGAAAAACCTGTTAAACAAAAGTTGAGAAAAATGCACCCACACATTGCTCTATTGGTGAAAGCTGAATTAAAAAAGTTGCTAGATGTGGGATTTATCAAACCTGTTGACTATGTTGATTGGATTTAAAATTTAGTACTAGTTTCAAAGCCTGATGGGGGCATCCGAGTTTGCACAGATTTTAGAGATTTAAACAAAGCTTGTCCTAAGGATGACTTCCCACTTCCAAACATTGACATGATAGTGGATTTGACAGCAGGGCATGAAATGTTATCCTTCATGGACGGTTTCTTAGGCTACAATCAGATTAAAATTGCTCATAAAGATCAAATTAAGACAACATTCACTTGTCCTTAGGGAACCTTCTATTGGAATGCCATGCCCTTTGGGTTGAAGAACGCTGGAGCCACCTACCAATGTGCAATGACTACTATCTTCCATGACATGATGCATAACTATTTGGAAGACTATGTAGACGATTTGTTGGGAAAATCCTACACCAGAGCTAGAAATCTAGAGATCATGGATAAAATTTTCACAAGATTAGAACAATACAAGGTCCGATTGAATCCAAAGAAATGTGCCTTTGGGGTAACCTCTGGAAAAATCCTTGGATACATTGTCTCATCTAAAGGAATTGAAGTTGATCCTCCGAAAATAAAGGCTATACTTGAAATTCCTCTGCCTAAGAATATTAGTCAGTTGAGATCATTACAAGGGAAACTTGCAGATAAATGTCAACCAGTATTAGTACCTCCTACAGATGACAAGCCTTTACTTCTATATATATCAACAACCACCACAGCACTAGGGGCAATTTTGGCACAACATGACTCTGAAGGAAAGGAATGTGCAATCTATTACATCAGTCGTACTCTAGTGGGATACGAGCTCAATTATAGTCCTATTGAAAGAGAATGCCTTACTGTAGTTTTTTGCATCACAAAATTTGAGACATTACATGCTTACACACCAGAAAAAGCTCATTGCAAAAATTGATCCTCTTAAGTACCTCTTGAACAAAGCAACACTAACAGGACGATTAGCTAAATGGGTGATGATTCTTAGCGAGTTTTATATTGAGTACATAGAAAGAAAAGTAGTCAAAGGACAAGCTATCGCAGATCAACTCACTGATGCTCCTGTGATAGATGATCATCCTCTTATTACAGAGTTTCCTGATGCTCCTTCACACAAGGTGGTTCTAGCGCTAGAATTCTCTTTGTCACTCTGCAAGGGGATTGTATACCTAAAGCTTATAAGATATAGTTTCCATGTACCAACAATATTGCAGAATATGAGGCATTACTTTATGGGCTCCGTATAGCTGTGCAATGGAAGATCCTTGAGTTGCATGTTCTTGGTGACTCTCAACTAGTGATCAGACAAGTTAATGATGACTATAAAACAAAAGACGAAAAATTGATGCCTTACAAAAGAATGGTGGATGACTTCAAGACCTATTTCACATCAATCTCTTTTGAGCAGATTCCCCGAGATAACAATAGAGTTGTTGATACAATGGCAACAACTAGTTCACTTGCAGAAATTCTAAGTAATGCTGCTTACTGTGAGTTCCTAGTAGAACCTCTTTTGGAACCTGCTTACAATATACCACAATCTAAAATGATTTGTCTCATTGTTGGTCCTAATTCCCAATGGTATGGAGATATTTATACCTATCTTCGAGATAACACCTTGCCATCAAACATATCCAATAAATCCCATAAAACCTTTATCCGTCAAGCTTCCCGCTATGTGATCTTAGTCGATACCCTTTACCGCTGAGGTCTCAATGGTACTTTACTTAGATGTCTTGAGCATGATGAGGTCAAAACTACTTTACAAGAAGTACATGAAGGTATATGTGGGGCACATTCTAGCGGTCCTACCTTAGCCAAGAAACTCTTGTGTATGGGTTATTATTGGCGTACAGTGGAAAAGGATGCTTATCAGTTTGTTAAAAAATGCAAGCAGTGTCAAAAACATGCAGACTTGATACATGCTCCTGCACAGGAATTGCAGTCTCTTGCTACACCATGTCCCTTTAATCAGTGGGAACTCGATCTCGTGGGCAAGATCCATCCACCTTCATCCAATGGTCATAAGTTCATTCTCGTTGCCACCGACTATTTCATGAAATGGATTGAAGTTGTTCCTCTCACTCATATCACTGGAAAACAAATAGCCACCTTCATATTGAGCTACATAATCTGTCGTTATGGCATTCCTCTATCCATCATCACAAATAATGGTCATCCATTCAAAAATAAGGATGTCCGCGAACTTTGTGATAAATTTCATATACATCATTTTTCCACACCTTACTATCCTCAAGGAATGGCCAGGCTGAGGCTTCTAACAAAACCATTCTCAAAATTCTTAAAAATACAGTCAATGAAGCTGGTCGAGATTGGCATATTCAATTATATCCTACATTGTGGGCTTGTCGCACGAGTGTCCGCACTCCCACAGGTGCTACCCCATATGCCCTTGTCTATGGCTCTGAAGCCATCTTTCCCATCGAGGTCGAATTTACCTCTTTACGTGTCTCTTTGCACAATCAAATTAGTGATGAAGAATACTGAGTTTCCCATTCGCAAGAGTTGGAACTGTTGGATGAACGAAGACAAACTGCTTTCAATCATTTTAGAGCATACCAGCAACGAATGTGTTGAAGTTATAATCAGAAAGTGAAACCGCGTACATTTGAGGTTGGGGATCTTGTTCTTCGTGAAAATCCTTGCACTCAACAAGACAGAGAAAAGAAGGGTAAATTTGAGCCTAACTGGTTGGGTCCATACGTTATCACTGATGTGTATGGATTTGGGGCATACCAGTTATCTACTCTGGAAGGTGAATTGCTTAGTGATCCCATCAACAGTATGCACATTCACAAGTTTTATACCTAAATTCTTTAGAGGGTACAATCTTTTCAAAGTCCTAAAAATAAATAAATAGAGAAATCCATTCCTTCAATGGTGCCTTGAGCAAGTACCATGGTGAAAACCGAGAAATCGGCGCCATGTTTAGAGGCTTTGCTCCTCTTTCCTTGGGAGCTCTACTTGATCTTTTCATCCCATTTCCATTCATCCTCCACTTCATAATGACCTTTTCACACTCTCCATGGCTTGTGAATTGTTCGACATTCCCCTTGCTCGTTCGCTTTGCCACGCATACTAGGTTGGTCCTATCCCTCACTAGGGCATCTCCTTAACCTTAGCTATGGGTTAAGATACTGAGCATCTCACGATCAGAGAAACTACCCTCTTTGTCTGTCTGCTCATTTATTTCCGTCATAAAATGTCCTAAAAAAATACAAAAAAATCATAAAATGTCCTAAAATAATCCAAAAAATTTTTATAAAATGTCCTGAAAAAAATCCAAAAAAAAAACCATAAAATGTCCTAAAATAATCCAAAACCATAAAATGTCAAATAATCCAAAAAAATGTCCAAATAATCCAAAAAAATCATAAAATGTCCTGAAAAATCCAAAAAAATCATAAAATGTCCTAAAAAAATCCAAAAAAAAAAAAGTGACACTTTTTAGATCACCATACAACTTTGAACTTCAACAAAACCAAAGCGCGCAAGTGTTGACAACCAAGCAAACATTATAACATATATATCAACCCATCTTACAAATCCAACCAAACGCATAAACTGTAACGAGAATCAGTTTTACATCAAAGCAAGACTCTTGTTTGTTTGTTGATCTTTTCTTATTTTATGGTTTTATCTTTGATGACATGTCTTTTAGCTTCTTCAGGATGTCTTTGACTAGAGAGGAAAGGATGGGGCATGTTCATTTGTTTGTTGTTTGTGGATTGTTTCTTATTCACAAGATGACTCGTCTTAGGACATGGTTGTCTAAAACCATCGAGGACCTATGAGTCTAATGTGGATGAGAGCATTCCTTGTCTAATAGTGTCTTCCATGCAATAAGTATTCAGGTCATCTAAGGTTCTTATACCTAGATGCTTATACTTCATTACTAAATAAAAGCGCAAACAGTATTCAGATTGTCTAGATGTTCATGTTATCTAGACGCTTATACTAATTTGTGACATAATAATCCTGATGATGATAAAATCACTTAAAAGGTACAAGTGGCTTCATCACCTTCATTCTCTTCCATCTTACATTTCATTTTCTTCATCTTTCTTGTTGCAGAGAAATCAATCAATTGCTTAACTCACTGATATATGTCTCTTCAATCAAATCTCAAATCAATCAACCTGCTTCTTGAAATTTCATGTCCCCTTAATCAATAAGTCAATCCATCATTGCAGCACCTTGTCTTGCGTAAGCATAATTCTCAATCAGCTTCATCAGCTCATCAGCCTGGCTATACTGATCATTTCCATCAATTGTTCAGTTACGCCCATCAATTGTGCATTTTCATTAAAATGTACATCATTGCTTTATCACTTGCGCAATATCAGGTATCTAATCACTTTCTGGACATCTATCGAGAGATTAATCTTCTTACAATCTATTCATCAATCTCTCGAGGGGGCATATCATTCTTATCATAATCCTTACCAAGATATCTTTGGGGCATGTATCATTTGATCAATCTTTTTCTTTGAAACAACGCGACAAGCTGCATTGTCTCAAAGAGGGGCAAAATGTAGACATTGAAAAATGTCCTAAGTCCGCGAGCGTCATTTTTCTTGGTTGTTGTCCTTCGATAATTGAATAACTTTAATTATTCAATTAGGTTTGACCGCATTCCTCTATTAATTAAATAATTTTTAATTATTTAATTAATTCACCTTCTCATCTTTATTCTATCTTGATCAATTAAAATTATTTAATTGCGTCACTAATATATCCCTTTCTTCAATAATTAAATAAATCATTTTTTTTATTTAATTATTTATCTTTCATCTATAGTCACATAATAATAATAATCATTATTTGACCTTTTATTCTTCTATAATTAAATAATTGTCAAAATTATTTAATTGTGTTTCATTCCTCTCTTTTGGATAAATAATTCAAATTAATTATACATGTCTAATTTCCACCTCCCCATTTAATTAAATTGATTAATTTAATTAAATGCTCCTTTTGTCATTTTCTCTAAATAAATAATTTGGATAAATTATTTATTTGCCACTTGTCATTTTCCTCCATTTTGAATAAATAATTTAAAATAAATTATTTATGCACCTCCACTTGGTCAAAGATACCCTATCATTATTTCATGTCATAGTCTGCATGTCCCTGTCATAGCCTGCATGTCTGTCATGATTCCTCCAAGAATAGCATATTCTTGGTGCATCAATTTTGGACCATTGATCTTGGAATCCTTCTAGAGGATTAATCTCAGCCATCCATTCGAAAGGTTGTCTATAAAAGAAGCCTTCCTTCTCCATTTTCAGCTTAATAGCTAATTGTCTCCAACTTTCTTTCTACCATTTGCAGGTTTTGCACAAGTGTTTCAACAAATCTGAGGGAAAATTTGCATAACAAGGAGAGCAAGAGAAATGATTCAAGTTCAATGGGGAGTGCTTTATTTAATTGTTTTCATTTTTCTCCTTTCATATGATTGTATTCTCTTGTTTGGATGAGGTTTTATAGCTTAGAAGTGTTGGCTGTCACTTTGTTTATGCTATTTGATTTCTAACCCCATCTTACAAAAACATGTTGAGTCCCTGCATCATCAGTTACATCAAGAAATGCCACCACATGAGTTTCTTTGTCTGATGGGGTAGACTCAGAGTCTGTGTCAATATCATGAATTTCTATTTCGGGCTCCTTCTCCTTCAATAACTTAGCTTCCTTATGGAGGGTTCCTATGGGCATCTCCTCACTTTGCTGCTCTATAACAAGAGGTTGAGCGGATGCTTTTGCTACAACAGTTGTTAAAGCACCCAGTTTTGTTGTAATCTCTTCCCCATGTGTCTCAAGGGGATCTTGAGTAGGAATTTAAATTTCCTCTCCAACATTAGGAAGAAAGAACTCTAGGGGCTCCTTAGGAGCCATTGTTCTTAGTTCTCTTGTACCCTTGAGTGGTACCTACATCTTTTCTTTTCTTGGAAGTCTGAGCCTCTGGCTCCTTAATCCTCATGACAACCCATTGGATGCTCCTGTCCAAAACTGGTCTTGCAATCTATTTTATATCAATAGATCCCTCCACATTCCAGTCCACTGAATCAAGATCTTTGGTGCCTACATTCTCTACCTCGTATTGGGGATCCAAAGTTACCCCATCATCTAATAATGTCTCAACAATGTCTTCTTTTATCCCATACTCAACCATGAGTGGGATAGGCAATCTCTCATATTTTTTCCTTCTAAGATAACATTCATCTTGTAAGTCCATCCAAAAGACCTCCAGCAGATTGAAATGTTTGTCAAAGACACTGGGAAGCAAGGCTTACATCTTATGTTTAGGATCAAAATGTTTTCTTGAAGTATACAAACCCAACTTCATCTAAATAAATTCATCACAAACCACCTTAGCTACCACAAGGTGTGGAAAATTATACTCACCCAACTTCATTGGGAACTTATGATAGCCAGTCTTGTGTTTGTTACCAAACTTCATGTTGACTACAAGAGCTTGATAAATGTATTCCATTAAAACAACTTTATTGCTACAACACCTAGGCAATAGACGAGGGTGGCCATCAAAACCTCAAAACCTAAAATAGGTAAGCCTAGGGTATTGGATATACCAATATCCCCATTCATTGATGAAGGCCATGGCCTCTCTACTCAATCTATAATCAACATCTCCTATTAGCCGGTTAATGATGACATATAGAAATGAATCATTAACCCTCCTATAGTGTGACTCAGAAGCTTGCAAGGTAAGCTGATCATAGTGATCCCATACATTCTTTTTCCCTTAAGCCTCTCCAAATATACCTACTGTATTGAGTCTAGGAAAGATCCCTCTTCTAGCAGCTACATAGATTACATAAGAGGTCATGAAGAAACTCTTGGTTTCTCTTACTATAAGCATTTGATTATGTATACAATCTGACACATTCATAGTCCAATCAAACTATTTCCTACCATCAAGAATAGTATGGATGAATGGGAACATCCATTCCTTAAATTGGGAGGCATCCCTCTTCCCAAACACTCTCGAGAGCATCATTATTATATCTAAAATCTCCTTGTAGAAGTCTGCCCTTTTAGGCTATTCAGGAAGCTTTGCCAGAGACTTTTTCTCAACTCTCATCCAACTCTTGTTTATATGAGTTCTGTTAGTCTCCTTTTTATCACTGTTTAATTTGAGAGCTTCTGCTTCATTAAGCTACCTAGGATTTTGTGGAACAGGAGCATTGAACATAAATCTAATCATCTAGGGTGTCAAGTCAATAATAACATTCCCCTACAAATCCACACATTTCCTAGTGGCAAGATTTTATGCCCCAGCTACAGTCATTATCAATTCAGGACATTGAACTGATAGGGGGAAAATGGCAACATGTGTTAGTCTAGATTGGACAATTATCTCTGTCCTCCCTATCACCTCTTCACAAAATGTTTCCAAGAGAAAATCCTCATAACTGAATGAACCCAAATTGGTATCAGTAATGTCTGCCCAATCATAATCAACCTTGCTAGCAGTGAGAGTAGCTTCCTTATGTTTGTATTTTAGAGTGTAGGGGAGCTGCTCCACTTTAATCTTCTTTGGCTTAGCTCCTTGCCTTGAAGTTTCTACGGGTTGACTCCTTTGAGAAGCCTCTTCTAAAGCTCTCGACATCTTCTAATCTCTGCAATAAAATCTTGTATTAGATGAAAAAAAAGCATAAAAGTAAATACATTAATCAACATCTTTCTCTACCTCCTTGGGACAACTTTCATACTTAGTCAAATTTCAACTTCATCAGAGGAAAAGCCACAGAAGAATAAGGAATAAGGAATTATTTCAGTAGGAAGCAAAACCGAGATCCAAACCAGGGTGAGACTAGGATCGGAATCGAAATAGAAACCGAACCCGAAACTAATTGCTAGTTCCAAGTTCGAACTCCACTCCAGTTCCACGTTCACTTAAGGGAAAGTATGAAGACCAAAAATTCTAATGACCGAAAGCAGGATCGTTTTTGGGAAAGAACCCCAATGCAAACATCCTTGGAACAAGTTCATTCTCGAGTCCACTTCCACCATTTTAATATGAAAAATGGAGCACACTTTCAGAAGACATGGTCACATGAATCTAAAGACTTGGGTCACATGGGTTTACAAGGAAATCAAAATAGAGGGCTTAACCCACCTCTTAACCATACAAAGACCAATTTAAACCCTAATGCTGAATATTTTGCAAAGGCCATCGAGCAAACCCTAGTTTGCACAAGGCGTCAACTCATAAAATTAGGGCATCACAAACCTGACATGGAAAACATAGAATCAGCAAGGAAGAATGATTGTAAAGGGTCTCCAAACAAAAACAAAAGCTTTTAACCCACGGAGAACCCAACCAAATGAAACCCTAGTTATAAACTAGGGCATGAAAAAATGCACCTGTCGCAAAAGTAACAGCAACGGAAAATAACAAATGGAAAGAAAGAGAACAGAACGGGAAAACAAAACAAGAAGAAACAAAGAAACAAGCAAAGACTCACATAAAGAGATTTTGTGAATGCGCCAAAACACAAAAAAACAAGAAAACGAGAAAGAAACAACAAAGCACAACAAGAAAAGAAGGGAAAGAAACCCTACCTCAAAAGGGTCACAAGGAAAGATTGAAACTTGAAGAAGATTCACCCACCGACATGCCTCTGTAATCAAATCGCCTCTCACAAAGTTCTCCTAGCTCTGGTTTGCTTAAACGACTTGGATAATAAAGATAATGAGCCAGTTACACACAATTAAGATTTTAAAACTACTTTGCACGTGTAAGGAGGCTACAATTAATGCCATAAATGCAATAGGTCGGAGGCGGAACAATCAACGCCAATGAACCATTAACTCGAGTGAACACTAAAAGCAGGGCAGACGTGGACCTGAATTTGGAACAGGACAAGAAATTTTTTGAAAAGCTTCTTATCGAACTCCGAACCCGGCTCAAGTCCCGTGACAAAAAAAAACAACAAAAGAAAATGGGGGTGGGACCGAGACCAAAACCTGGAGTGAAACTTTTACAAAGTTCCAATTTTGGGTCCAGTTCCAGTTCTGCTCCCAACAAGAGAACAAGAAATGAAACAAGGACAACAAACACAATGGGAAGCGGGACCGGGACAAAAACTAGACTCAGCCCAAACACTGATGGAAACAACACAAAACAAACAAGCAGAGTCAGAATCAGGGTGGGAATAGAATCGAGAATTTTACAAAGTTCCAAGTTCGCTTCCAACTTTAATTTCACTTCCACTCGGGTAAAAAAACACAAGGAAAATGACAAACAACCCAAGGGAGAAATAGACCTGAGAGTGCAAGACACACCAACAAACAACAAAAAGAACATAGAAAGAGAGCGGACCTAGAATCAGGATTGAATTTAGACTTGGAACCAAAACAAAAGTTTCAAGTCTAGTTTCCATCTCGATTTTGCTTCTAACAGACAAAAAGGAAACAAGGACTTAGGAGCAAAAACGAAAAACTCCTAAGACCCAAAAAAAACAAAGGACAAAACAAAACAAAACAAAGGGGGACCCATTTTATTCCAGAATAAAATGGGGTGGTTATTCAAGGCATAACAAATGGCGATCCGGCTGGAAAAATGGTTTACCCATTTTCAAGATACTAAAGAATTCAGTCACCCAGAACCTCGAGTTTATGAAACATGCTAACTTAAGTAGGATCAGATATGTGGAGTAAGGGCAAGCTAGAATCTCATATGTATATCAACATGAACTACTTTGAATTTGAGTGTGTGCATATATGGTGCATCTTGCTTCATAAAAAATTTCTCCACGTCTGAACAACTACACCTAATATCCAAGCTATGTAGATTGAGTCCTTCAACTATCATGCAATAAAATCATGGGCATTGCTCTACTGCCAGTCAAGCGTCCATAGCCCCGATGGAGATACCTCTAGTTCTTTTGGGAAAGAACCCCAATGCAAACATCCTTGGAACAATTTTGTTCCCGAGTCTTCTTTCGCCATTATAATTTTTGGTCTTCATATGTGCCCTAAAGTGGAGGCAGAACCGGAGTGGAGTTCAAACTTGGAACTAGCGATTAGTTCCAGGTTTTGTTTCTGTTTTGATTCTGATCCCGGTCTCACCCTGGTTCTGATCCCAGTTCTGCTTTCTACTGAACTAATTCCCTGTTCCTTATTATTTTGTGGCTTCGCCTCTAATGAAGTTGAAATTTGACTAAGTATGAAAGTTGTCCTAAGGAGGTAAAGAAATATTTTGATTAATGTATTGAATTTTATGCTTTTTGTTCATCTAATACAAGATTTTATTGCAGAGATTAGAAGATGTTAGGAGCTTTAGAAGAGGCTTCTCAAAGGATTCAACCTGTACAAACTTCAAGGCAAGTAGCCAAGCCAAAGAATATTAAAGTGGATCGGCTCCCCTACACTCTAAAATACAAACATAAGGAAGCTACTCTCACTGCTACCAAGGTTGATTCTGATTGGGCAGACATTACTAATACTAATTTGGGTTCATTTAGTTATAAGGAGTTGCTCTTGGAAACATTTGGTGAAGAGATGATAGGGAGGACAGAGAGAATTTTCCAATCTAGACTAGCACATGTTTCCATTTTCCCCCTATCAGTTCAATGTCCTAAATTGATAATGGCTGTAGTTAGGGCATACAATCCTTCCACTAGGCAATGTGTGGATTTTCAAGGGAATGTTATTATTAACTTGACAACCCAGATGATTAGATTTATGTTCAATGCTCCTGTTCTGCAAAATCCCAAGCAGCTCAATGAAGCAGAAGCTCTCAAATTAAACAGTGATAAAAAGGAGACTAACAGAACTCATATAAACAAGAGTTGGATGAGAGTTGAGAAAAAGTCTCTTGCAAAGCTTCCTGACCAGCCTAAAAGGGCAGACTTCTACAAGGAGATTTTAGATATAATAATGATGCTCTTGAGAGTGTTTGGGAAGAGGGATGCCTCCCAATTTAAGGAATGGATGTTCCCATTCATCCATACTATTCTTGATGGTAGGAAATAGTTTGATTGGCCTATGATTATGTCAGATTGTATACATAATCAGATGCTTAGAGTAAGAGAAACCAAGAGTTTCTTCATGACGTTTTATGTAATCTATGCAGCTGCCAGAAGAGGGATCTTTCCTAGACTCAATACAGTAGGTATATTGGGAGAGGCTCAAGGACAAAAAAATGTATGGGATCACTATGATCAGCTTACCTTGCAAGCTTCTGAGTCACACTACAGGAGGGTTAATGATGCATTTCTATATGTCATCATTAACCGGGTAACAGGAGATGTTGGTTATATATTAAGTAGAGAGGTCATGGCCTTCATCAATGAATGGGGACACTGGTATATCCAATACCCCAATTTTACCTATTTTAGGATTTGAGGTTTTGATGGCCACCCTCATCTATTGCCTAGGTGTTGTAGCAATAAAATTGTTTTAATGGAATTCATTTATCAAACTCTTGCAGTCAACATGAAGTTTGGTAACAAACACAAGACTGGTTGTCATAAGTTCCCAATGAAGTTGTGTGAGTATAGTTGTCTACACCTTGTGGTAGCTAAGGTAGTTTGTGATGAATTGATTTAGATGAAGTTGGGTTTGTATACTTCAAGAAAACATTTTGATCCTAAACATAAGATGCAAGCCTTTCTTCCCAATGTCTTTGATAAACATTTCAATCTGTTCGAGGACTTTTGGATGGACTTACAAGATGAATATGATCTTAGAAGGAAAAACTATGAGAGACTACCTATCCCACTCATGGTTGAGTATGGGATAAAAGAAGACATTCTTGAGACATTATCAGATGATGGGGTAACTTTGGATCCCCAATACGAGGCAGAGAATTTAGGCACCAAAGATCTTGATCCATTGGACTGGAATGTGGAGGAATCTATTGATATAAAATAGATTGCAAGACTAGTTTTGGAAAGGAGCATTCAATGGGTTGTCATGAGGATTAAGGAACCAAAGGCTTAGACTTCCAAGATAAAAAAAGCTACAGGTACCACTCAAGGGTAGAAGAGGACTAAGAGAAGAATGGCTCCTAAGGAGCCCCTAGAGTTCTTCCCTCCTAATGTTGGAGAGGAAATTGAAATTCCTGCTCAAGATCCCCTTGAGATCTAATCTATCTTTTTATCTTTATTTAAACCCCCAAACTTAGGTTAAGTTAATCTAATGCAACTTTGTTCCTCATTACCAACAAAGTCTCCTTTACATATTATAGTTACATTGACCATTGAGCAATATCAACATAGTTGAGAACCAACTACTAGGACCTTGGGAGTTAGATTACTATATGTTGTCTTTCTCTTTTAGGAGAAATAGAATAGTGATATTTTGTTTAATGTTGTTGTGTTGTTTTGACCATCAACAATACTGGTATCAATTTTTTGTTAAAATTTATTGAAAATATTATCTGGTTGTCTCCAAGGCTGGCATTTCCTTATTATTTAAATTGATGTATCAAGGATATCTTCAATTTATCAAAGCACATTTGTTGTTTTTTTGTGGTTCAGTTAATTGAGTCCTTCAAGCAAGGATTAAATTATTTTAATTAATCACAGT
Source organism: Sequoia sempervirens (assembly GCA_007258455.2). NCBI lineage: Eukaryota > Viridiplantae > Streptophyta > Pinopsida > Cupressales > Cupressaceae > Sequoia > Sequoia sempervirens. The sequence continues at coordinate 46,235,460 of VDFB02000008.1, forward strand.
AATATGGAAAAGGTCATTTGGATCAATAAGAAGAACTTGGTAATTACATTCTTGCATGTTTATACAAGTTATAAACCAATATTAGTATGTCGAACAGTTTGAGTTATTGCCATTAAAGGTTACATATTCTAGATCTTCATTAGATTCCATCCACCCAACAAGGCACTGATCTTATCCATCTCATCATTTAGTTTTAGCCAATTCATTTTCAAAATTTTACATCTATTAACTGAACATATTCATAACTCCACCTTGATATTGCTTATACAATTTATACCAAATAGGTGTGCATCTCTCCACTTCCAATTTCCATTGTGGATAGATTGCTTAAGTAGGAAGCACACAATTTAAATTTTCTCCATTTGCATAGGTATACCCACCTAGGTCTAGTAGAGCCTAAAGAGAAGAAGGTAAAATTTATCATTTGGCCTTGTATGTTAGCCAAAAACGTACCAAGAGGTTGGCAACTTCTTGTGGTTTCTGAATCAACGTTTTTTAGAACTAATAGGTCTCATGTAGTGAATTTTTGGTTTTTGGTATTGTAAGGGTTTATTTCATGTAATAAGGTCTTCTTAGGCCATTTTGAGTCAGTTTGAGTCATTATTGAGTTTCTAGGTGCAAGGTTATGCAAAAGTGCCAATGTTGTCAAAGTTGCTCAAAAGTTGTCAAGCAACTTTTGTAATTTTTTTGCAAAAAGTGTAATTGGGTGATTTGTTAAGCAAATGAATCAAATATGGTTGGGGATAGTTATAATATAGTAGTAAACATTGAAATAATCCTTGTAATCTCAAAGAGGAAGGTTGGAATAAGATTTTTTTAATGAAAGCTCTCTTTGCGCGTTATGTTTATGAGCTTTCCTTGCATTTTTGAACTTTTGTCATGTTGTATGATTAACTGGTGCACTGTATGGATGTAATGGTGATTTTATACTATAGAGGAGTGTATTAGCTTTATTTTGGTTTTTTTTAAGTAGAATCCATAAATTTTTGGGCGAGATATCAATAAATTAGTGGAAGGTGCTTTAAACCCTACATAAGGTTTCAGAGGGCATTCAAAATCTAATCCCTCATGTTTCCACCATGATAAAATCAAGCCTTCTTCTACAAAAGTTTTTCCTATTGTATTCTTACATTCTCTAAGAGTTGAAGTTTGGAAGTTGCACATGAGAGGAGAAATCTTCTCACAATCATTACATTTTTCCTTGTTCACAGTCAACAGACCCTCTATGGTGATTGAATGCCAATGTTTTGGCATTGAAATGTTATATGGTGTTTGAAGCACGTAGAGACAAGAAGGAAATTGGTGCCTAATTCCTTGGTGACCACTGAATAGCCATCTTATTTTTGGATTGAAACTTTCACTTGTTTGTGAGGAAAAATGATTTTCCCATTACCTATTGCTACCCTGGAATTTGTTTTCATGCACTTTGAAGATCCCAAAACCTTGTGAAAGGTCTAAAAGGATACTTATATCATCACCACATAGTGTCCATGTGGTCACCGTGTTGTTCCATGTCATTGAATTTCTTGTTGCTTTAAAGGTCAAATGTCTGCCCTTGTTGAAGAATTATACCCCTATCATGGTTGTTCATTGAAGCTTAAGGATGACTTGAACCCATTGTTGTGAAATATATAATCAATAGTCTACTTTGTACCCCTGTTCTACATCACGTTATCCCTAATCACATCTTCATCTTGGATGAAGACCTTATATTCAACATTGCTACATTCAAGGATAGTAGAAAACCAAAAAACATCATAATTACTTATGTTGATGCACACTTCATTAACAATACCTCAAATTTGTGAGAAACTTCAAGTGAAGAACTAAATTCTTTGGGTCGTGTCTCTATGTTTATTCTTTCTTGGAAATTGGCTACAATAAAATAAAACTTTTGGCATGAAATGGTTACCACATCCCCTAATGCCTCACTCTTGTGCCACTCACAAAGAGCCTCTTATGCCACTCACAAAGAACCTCTTCTGGGGATGAAGATCTAACATCCAAGCTTGAATATAAAGCTTCTAGATCATCCCAAAAAAGGTCCACCTCAAAACTATAGACCTCAATAGATTGGGAAGCTTTCTTCACTTTAACAAAGGCTAAACTAGTTTGTTGTTGCCACTGCTACAAAACCTTGGAGTTGTCTTCATCCATAAAGACTGAACCAAGGTTCTCAAAGGTCTCTACTAGCATAGGTATAGGTTATCTTTCCTCCTCATTTTCAACAAAAAAAAATGAGGATATCAAATGAGAAGACTAATTCCTCTATTGCATCAATTATCTCTACTTGTTTAGTGTCTTGCTACTGCAACTGGTCATCTTTAACTATTTCTTGTAGCAGGTGAAGGAACTCATTATCTAGAGCATAAGAAGGCTCTATAGGAACAACCTCCTCACCCCTAAACTAGAACAACTCCCTTATCTATTCTTCTGACCAGCTTGGATCCCATACAACCTAATTAGCCCGATTAATAGCTAGTTTTCACTTGTTTAGTTCATATCTTTCATAAATTTTAAGTTTCTTATTTCATATACATTCCTAAACTTACATACCTTTTAATATCCTTCATGCAACCTAAACCATGTTTTCAAGGATGGAAATATGATTATGATATATTGGTAATTGCATGGTTAAATGTGAATGTGTATGGAATGTAGTATGAATCTATGTTTAATTTATGGTTATTAGTAGTGTGTATATGTTAGATGAACTAAATCCTTGCAGCCTAGAAGTTAGAGTGAGCATACTATAACCTACAACAACTAGGAAGCTCAACCCACAACCAAAGGATCACGAGTAGCAAGGGAGAATCTAGATTGATGAACATGCAATAGTTCCAAAATAAATGAAGGTGATTGTTGAAGAGGTTGAATTATGAGTCACAAGGAAAATAAATAAACATGACAGAGGAAGAAGGGGTCAATACAGGTGGGCTCTTGTGACAGTTTGTGACAATTTGACTATGTCTTTGTCAAAACTATTTGAGCAAGAGTCCCATTTTTACTTCTCTTTTGTTGTTCTTTTTAATTAAAGTTTTTTTTGCAAAGTCTTGTTCACCTCCTATTCATGAGGAGAATGGACACTAGCATTTAGTTTTCTATTTTATTTTCATTTTGAATCCTTATGCAAATGAATCTCTTGCCACGTCTATACCTAGGGATCGATGGTCGATGAGTAAATCTTGTTGGAAATATAGTTAGAATTATAGTCGAAGGGTATTCTCAATTGTTAAGTTTACTGTTGCAATGAATATGAATTTTTGAATGGGAAATCTATTGGAGATTCTTGTTATATCATGAGTGTTCATTTTTCAATGCAATAAAAATGTTTTCAGTCTACTGCTATGATTAGTGTATTCAATAGCTTGTATTTGGTTTATCTCATGGGTACAACAACTTGAGAAAGAGCCACTCAAGGTACTATCCACCCACTTAAATTTTAGTTGTTATAATAAATGTTTCATGTTACATTAATTTCAAAATAGATTCATGATTGTATGCATGCTATAGCATTACTTTAAGTTAAGCCTCGAGGTAGTTAATTAGTTGAGTTGTGAAGAGTCAATAGTTAGTAGTATAGTTTATTACAGAGCTTAGTTTAGCAGTTAACTAGTTATAGTACTAAGCTGAGAATACTCATAGCATAGGTGCCAAATTAAGTTAATTACTCTGTTTTGTAGTTTAAGCTTTATTTGGTTTTCAAGTATTACCCATTTTCATACACATGTAAACCACCTATACTTGATGATATAGGTGGTGTAGAATCTCTAGATGCACATATAGTTCCAACATCATCAAAATTTTATGTAGCTCTGGTTGATAATTAAATGGATCCTTGTGAGGGTTCAGTGGACTGTTTAGCTAGGAACTACCTATGAATTATGTGTCTAACACCAATTTGACTGAGCATGAGTTGGGACTTACATTTTTGGCACCGTTTTCAGGGATGGTGCTACATTCAAGATTATTTTGTGTTATTTCAAAGCTTTCATAGTTTAATTTTTTTTTTCTAGCATTAGGATAATTAAGTTTTAATCCATCATTACCAGGATGTTTTACTAACATTGTGAGGAGTTGTTGACACAAGAAGTCACAATATTATATGCAGAGGCAATGAGATGCTCTAGGAAGATTTATCCCCTCAACACATAAAGTTACAAAGGATATTGGTGATCAAAGTGAACAGAGTTAGGGTATTCCTAAAGAAGAACTAAGTTCCCTAACACCAACATCCACTACAGATACATAGGAGAACTTCCAAACCATGGGTGATGCAGCAGCGGACAACCCACTAGTGCATGTCACCTTTGATTTTCCCATTACCAACTAGGAGAGAGTGACTTCCTTAAAGAATATACCTCCTTTAGTATTGCATGTCTTCTATGGATTGGTCATTGAGGACTGAAATACCTTCTTGTTTCAGTTTGATGTGCTTTGTCGAAGTTATGATTACACAACATATGCACATAGGTTGAAACTATTTCTAATGACACTAAAGGATGTTGCTCTGAGATGGTTCATGTTTTTAGGAAGAGATGTTGTTCCTAATTGGAATTCCATGAAGACAAAGTTCCTAGAGAAGTACCAAGACTATTGTAGATGAATTGACAAAAAGAGAGATGTCATATTTAGGATGTCACAAAAGGAGGATGAATCTTTGGAATACTACATGTAAAGGTTCTAGTTTTTTCTTAAGAAATCTCATCAAAATAAACTCTCTAATGAGTCTCTAAAGTTGATATTCTTTAGGGGGATTAATGAGGATTATATGGATACACTGAACCTCATTAGGGGTAGAACATATTTCTCATGCACCATTTAAGGAGATTGGAAATGCATGTAAGAATTATTCAAGGTCTTTCATAAAGAAAGCTAGAGGAGATAGGATATATTCCATCAGTAAATCATCCAATGGAGTATCTAGAGTTGAATTGAGTAGTCTTCTGTCTAACATGAAGAATAATACTATCAACCATTTGGCTACACAATTGGATACTTTGTATATAAATAAAAAGAAAGAAGAAGCAGAGGCAACCCTTACGTAATACTACCCACATTATAGGAAAAGGAAAGCTAATTGCAAATGCAAAAGAGTGGCAAGTATTTTTTAGGAAAAATAAGGGAAACCAGAATTTCATCCACTGGAAGATGGAAAAGTGTTCTACATCTCTCAAAGGAAACCATGGCAGCCAAGACAAGGTATGCCTTTAGACCCTTTGAACTACAACATGTCATTTCCTAGTAGCAATTCAAATTTCTCTAGTTGGAACCCTTAGCCTTGGGTAAATCCACAAAACCAATGACAAAATCCTCAACCAAATTGGAACCAACAACACCAAAACATGTGGCCATAATAAAAATCCTGCATATTATATTGACCAAAGCATTTATTAAGCATTTATTATTAAAAATATTTATATTGACCAAAGCATTTATTATTAAAAATATTTATATTGACCAAAGCATTTATTATTAAAAATCTTGCATATTATATTTGCCAATGGGTTTTGTTTAAGATTTTTTATATTCCACGGTCATTTTTTCTAACTGCACAATGTCTAGTCACATGAATGACATAGAGATTTTTATTTTTAGCCCCTGAGCATTAAAATTCTGTGCCTAATTAGTTTTCTCGTGTTGTAGTTTTTCCCCCATAGTGCCTTTTATAGGCCCTTTTTTTTAATTTCTCATAACTTTTGCAAACGAAGGCCATTTTTTAGAAATGAGATATTGTCAGAAAGATGGAAGTGTCAACTTTTTAGTGGTGCAGATGTTTTGTAGGGATTCTTCAATTTTGTGCCATTTTTTCTAGGTTGAAGATAGATCTCCATTTTTGTCTTTCGGTCTCATATCTTTGTGTACAAAATAGTTTTCTTAATTACTTTGGAGAAAGGGAACTATAGGAAATGGAGTAATTTAATTCTCACTCATCTTGGTGAGTGGAATCTATTGTCATATTTGTTTAATAAAGTTTGTTTTCCTAGCACAGATGATGAGTATTACATTTGGAAAGGCTTTAGGGCTAGAGTCTTTAGAGTTATTTTTGAAAATGTAAATGATGAAATTTTGTAGACACTTATTCACTTTGAATTTCCTCATGCTCTTTGGACTCACATTAGAGAGGTATATGGAGACCATGATTCTTCTCCATCTCTTGAAGATCCTCTTTCCAACTCTAATGTGCTTGTTCATTCTTCAAAGTTGATAACCCATGCTTGTGATCCTTTGGAGGAGATTATAGATGTTTCAGAGGTTCCTGATTCTTCATCTTCAGTTGATGAGTTATTGAGTCTTCCTGATTGGGATTCCCATTTGACAGACGTTACTTCTTTGTTTGTGGATTCTCACATTTCAGATTTGGAAGACCAATTTGAGGGTTTATCTCTCTTATTTTATGATAGTCATGGATCACCCATTGACACTTCATTTTTTTATTTGGAGCTTTTTCAAGATCAGTTTCCACTTGTTCTTGGTTTGTCACAATTTTTTGTGATTAGGCATGTACCTAATTGGATTGTGACATCATCTTCATCATCCAAGAACTTGGTAACACATGAGTAGATTTTATAGACACAATCTTCATACATATGGATTCCTCTTCCTACCTCTTCCTATCTAAAATGGGAAGCATTCCTATAGTTGTACTTGGTGTATCTTCTTCCTAAGGGGAGAAACACTATTTTTTGACATTGGATTATGTTTTGTCTTCAGACATTAACCATACTTGCAGGTGATCAGACATTGTGGGGGGGAATATCTAATCTCTTTATTTCCCTCTTATGGGGGGGTCATTGATTGTATAGACATGATGGATGTAGTCCTTGGGGGGTATCATTGAGTCCTCCATACATCATGTTTCTTTTTCTTTTTTTCTCTCTTTTGGAGAGGAGTTTTATCCCACTGGGTTTTCTCCTTTTCTCCGCTTATGAGAGAATTGCATTTCATTTGCATTTTAAATGGGTACCTAACATGGCCTTGTAGCTGGGACCCATAGTCATAGTCTTTGCATTATTTTGCATAATAATCTTCTCCCTAAGTTGCACTTAAGGGGGGGTGTTGGTGTGAATAAATGTCTTGTACCTAGCTTAATTCATTCACTAGGTAATTAGGGAACATATTCACATGGTTAAGTTTACTTAGCATATAAGATTCTTTCTAAAAGTCTTAGTTGGCTTTTCTAGAACTTATCTTATCTAGCTATATTTCATGATTCCTAGGTGTTGTCTCATGTCATAGGATTAAGACACTTGTCATGATCTTTTCTAATCCTATCTCTCAATCTTTCCTATATAAGCAAGGCATCTCATGCACAATTGCATCAATTCAACCAATATTCAATCTTGCATTGTGAAGCAAGCTTTCTTGTCATTCTCTCTCTTGTTGAAGTTCTTTTGGTCTAGCAACTATTCCTGGGGATGTTGGGGAGTCACCATTTACTCCCACAAAATATTTCAAGGACCTAACTACAATTCTCAATGGCCACCTCAACAAAACCAATGGTAGCCCCAATGGCAAAGAGGCCAGCAATTGCAAAACCAAAACATGAGTTACTAGTAGCCACAATGACCCTTGCATCCAAAACAACAAGCCATTACACCAAACCTAATAAATCCATCACCACAAACACCTAGATCACCTCAACTACTAGCCCAACCTATACCTTACCTAAATAACAAGCCTATTCAATAGGCCTATACTAATGAAGCTATTCAATACCCTACTTATGGGGTAGAGATGAGTGATGTCCACCTCTAATTAGTGGGCCCTCATCCCCTCAAATCACTGAGTTGGTTGATGAGGAGCCCCTAGTAGAGACCTTAGATAATCCACCTAAGGAGTTTATGTCAAATCAGGTTAACCAAACCAATTCAAGTCCAAAGCCTTTGTTACACCCCAATTATGTAATTACTATTTACTATTACTATGTAGGGTAAAATGTGAATGTAATGTGAGTTCTAGAGATGAATAAATTATGCTCGTACCATGTTGTCAATGTGAATGTTATCTCATTTGATGTTATTTCATTGGATGTTATCTTAGTTGATGTTATTTCATGGAGAAATACTGCATATATATGAATGGGTGGTTATTAAATTATTATTCTAACTTTGGAGATGTTTGTGTATACTATATATGTTGTGAAAAATTGACTATCATGTGCATGTGTTAGTGGATGCAAGTATGTGTTCCATTCCTCCAAGTAGAGGGGAAGTATCACTCGGGAGAATATCTTGGTCAGGTAACTGGTAACATAAACTTTCTAAGCATACACACACCACAATAGTTTGGTTGAGTCTAGACATAGAAGTGGGAAATTGGTAAGTCAACCCTAGTTTGAAATATCTGCAAAGGTATTGTTTACTTTGGAGTGCATTATTGGGTGATGTTTATCTATTTGAGTTTTTGAGACCTTCCTTATCTTACTATGTTTTTGTGGTTGAATGAGTGTTTGGATATATGCATATAATGGGATGTCCAAATGGGTATGACGATATATGTATAGACATGCATATATGTATATAAATTATTATGTTATGTGTCTTTGAGCCTTTTTTCGATACATATCTATGTCAAAAGTATACATGTATATGAGTATATACATGCATTGATCCATATGTGAGAGCACAATAATCTGCACGTATGTCTAAGTAGGAATACTTACAAACATACTCACTTGAGGGATATATTATATATATGAATATATAAATGCATTTAACGAATGTGTGTATCAATGATAATAGGATATGAAAGGGTAACCTGATACATAGATATAAGTGTGAACATATTTAATATGAAAATGCATATACATGTCTATATGTGTACGTAAGAGTATATGTGTATTGTTTACCGAGTAATCTTAAACAAAGATGTACGCATTCGTGATATTGAATAGATCATTTATGTTTCTATATAATATACATATATGTGTTTGTATATATGAGAAATATGCACATAAGCGTAAATGCTTAGTAGAGGAGTGTGTATGAATATATATATTTATTATATATATATATATATATATATATATATATATATATATATTATGTGAATATCAGCGTGATCATATTCATTGCCATATCAAATGTATACATGCTTTATTGACAAAATGAGTTATGCATTCATGGTATCAAGCAATATGTATTTATCATATGTGCCAATATACGTATGAGTAGATGTATACATATATACATATATATGATATACTCTAAGTATATATATAATTCAATACACAAGTATGGGATATACTCTATGTACATATAAATATTGGGGGGAAACATTATAAATGCAGGTGCAGCCATATTGAGCTCGATTCGCAAAGGATAAAGTGTTAGTTATGTTTATTTTAGGTGCCATATATATATGAGGTCTTAGTGCATGATAGAGTTCGCACCTTTGGCTTTGTATAATATCAATGCAATCAACATCTTTAAGAAGTAGCTCTTCAAACCTTACTACAACACCTTTGAGAGATACATATATATTTATATGTATAAAAGTATGCTTGCAGATTGATAAACATAAGCATACTTTGAAGCCAATATATAAAGGGTTGTTATAGTCGATAGAGACTATGTGTATGGAGGTCGATAATAGTCATTATTGACTATGTCAAATGAAGTTGATTTAATAGCTAATGATTGTTAGTGTAAATCAATTATCATTCTAGATGACACGTGATATAAGTCATTGCATTTCATTTGATATTGTTGTCTATAATATGCTTGACTTGGTTGATGCCATTAGTGAGACCAAGCTTGACTTTTTCTAACATATTAAACTGCTCAAGTTGATTCATCCTCCAAATGGATTGATGGAAACTTGTCATAAAAATGGAAGTTGATTGTTTCGTTAAGCAATTAAAACTGCACCAAATATGAAGATGAAATAATGGAATTGGCGCCACCTTTGAGTATGAGTTGTTGTAGATGTATTTTCTTTGTGGAAATTTGAATTAAGCATAAGAAGAGTGAATAATTCTTTAGATTGCTATCACAAAACAAGTTGACTTGTAGGTGATTATGTTGAGTATTAGCTTAAGAATTCGCCACCCTTCTAATATGATTGATGTGTTGCTTTGCATGAATCTTGTTTTCCATTTACATGCCTACACTATAGGCTTTGAGGTTGCTTGGTTGCTTTATAAATAGCTGACCCATTTCATTTGAGAGGGATGCATTATTCCATAAGATATTACATCTTTTGCAATTCATAATTCTATATTTTTCCAGCCATACTTTCCTTTACATTGAGAGAGTGAAAGGAAGTAAGTTCATATAGTTGTGAGGATGTTATATTTTGAGAGAAAGCTATATTTTGAGAGGAGTAAGTTATCAAATTGTGAGGGAGATTTATAGTGTCATTCTTGAGGAGTTGTTTATCAAGCTTGCTACTGTGGAAAATTTTGCAATGCTTCCATTTGTTTGGATAAGAGATACCAGACATGGGGATATCTTCTTATTTGTTATTTTACTTTTGAATGATGTGTCTTGCATACATGGTTGAAATGTCTTTTCCAATATGTTCATTTGAGATAATAGAGTGTCTTTGAAAATGAAATTGAAGCTATTATGATGTTTTCATAATGTGTTTTTAAGTACTCCATAGTAGGAGATGGGTTTTTATCATAAGTATTATATACTAGGTATGATTGAACATGGAAAGCACATATGGTGCATTTAGCTAAGTTATTGATTTAACTAGGAAAGCTTGTGTTTACTCCTAGGATAGATAATTTTGTATGGGAGGGATTTTGTGTACTTACTTGTATGTAGGGTATTCCAAGTATGTAGGTTATCCCTAGGATGATGGACTATCCATTGAAGGAAATACCTAGCTTGTGTACTTAGTAGATTAGTAGGATAATTCCAAGTAGATTATTATGTTGATAGGTTATTTGGGATGAAGGACTATCCATTGAAGGATATACCTATGCATAGCTTAAGATAGCCTTAAGTCAAATCAACCCTAAGTAGTGTATGCAATAGATGACTCTCAATAGGAATACTGAATGTAACTCTTTGATCAAAGTATTGTAATATCCGAGACTCCACTCTAGATTGTGTGACTATCGATACTAACATTGTTAGTTCACCGTGATCCAACATTACATGCTAGACAAATATTGTGGGATTAAAAGTTCTAGTTATGAGGGACACAACACTATGCTTAGTTGTTTGTCATTATTGGTTACTCTACCAATCTCTTCATCAAAGGGAAGGGTCATCTAACGAATGATAGATGTGCGCAGGGGGGGGATTATGAGTCTGTGGTTGGCAAAAAAAGTACCTGAGTGATGCTTCTCATCCACAACAGGCGACAAAAGAACCAAGATTTGAAAGGAAGGATCTTGGACCGTCTTACAGCTATTTTTTCTAAAGCTCATTGGAGCTATGTATGTAAATGTATATATTCTTGTATTATTGTAACTTGTGAAATTATTGTAATGAAATGAAATCTTTACTCTAATATGATATAGCATCTTGTTCGTATATTCTCAATAAAAGAAAGAAAAATTTATTGCAATGACTTGTTACCTAATTTACTTACTCATATGGTGTAAATTTTAGAATTTTTTACTACATTGAAGGGTTGGCAATTTACAGCCTTCATTTCCTAAGATATTAGTTGTTCAAAGGCATCAAAAACAAGTTGAAATTGATATGTTCGGTAAGCTTAAATATGTTTGCATCAAAATCCCCCTCATTCAAGCCATTAAGGAGGTACCTATTTACACGAAGACAATGAGAGTTCACTATGCCTAAAGAAGCCAAGCATAAAACAAAAAGACATTCAAACTATACATGTCTTAAGAAAACTTGCAACCATTATGTTAGGATTTACATAATAGTCCATAAGTATGCAAACCCTAAGAGTCCTATAGTAGATGTCAAGATAAATGGAACTCATTAAAAAAACTTTGATTGAATTGGAAGTAGCTATTAATGTTATGGTTAAGGAAAAAATACAACTATTATAGTTAATAGAGCTCAGACCTACCCCCATTGTCCTATAGTTGGCATATAGGTCAATAGTTAAACCTCAGGGCATCATTGAGGACTTGATCATAACACTGGATTCATGGGAGTACCCTACAGATTTCATGGTATTACTACCTAAAGCTAATCTTGCAGGTTATCCCCTCATCTAGGAAGACCATGGCTAACAACAACATATGTATTTATAGGTTGTAGGTCTAGGAATATGATTATCTCTAATGAAAATGTGACTAATAAATTAGTCCTTTATCCACAGCTCAACCATATGCAGATCTAGAACAAACCATTTTGCCTACCCTATATGAAGAAGACTAGTATTCCTTGCAAAACCTCACGACTATAAAACACAACCCCTTATTAAACAACTAAGACAAGGATGACTTAATAGCAAACATTAGATAGAATAAATGTGATAAGGACCCGTAACGAGACTACGTAACATGTTTGCAAGATCCTCTATAGAATGTTATCCCTACCAGTTCATCAGAGTCAATCTCCCAAATTTTTCATACTTTTCTACCAGAATAATGTGTCCCAGGAATAGTACGACTTGACCTCTCATCATTTCAAACAACATCCAAGACTTTGGAAATTATTCCAAGTAAAATGTTGAATGTTAACAGTGAATTAACTGTTGCACAATAGACCTCCTTGACCACTGTGTTGAAGGAACACACAATAACCTTTGCATGGGATTACCATGACATTAAGGGGGTTGACCCAACCTTGTGTATGCATAGAATATACATCAATGATGGTTTCAAACTCATAAGGCAACCCCAAAGGAGAATGAACCCTACACTTAGAGATATAGTTAAAACAAAATTGCAAAATTTTCTTGATGTAGGTTTCTTCTATTTTATTTCTAAGAGTCAATGGGTGTCACCTCTATTCATTATACCAAATAAAGGAGGAAAGTGGAGAGTGTGTGTGGATTATAGGGAATTTAATTCTTCCACTATGAAGGACAACTTTCCACTAATATTAATTGAACAAGTACTTGATTCACCAGCAGGGAAAAAGTACTTCTCTTTTCTAGATGGATTCACTGGCTATAACCAAATTAAGATAGCTACATAGGACTAGGATAAGAAAACTTTCACAGACCCTTGGGGCACATATGATTATTTTGTCCTACCACTTGGGCTATGTAATGCTCCAACCACTTTCGAAAGGGCAACACTGAGTATCTTCTCATATTTTGCACATGATTCCATGGAAGTCTACATGGATAATTTCATAATTTATGGGGATACATATGACGAAGCACTTGGTAACTTGGAGAAGGTCTTAAAAAGGTGTCAAAAAAATAATATATCACTAAGTCATGAAAAATGTTTCATAATGATGACAGAAGTAATTGTACTAGGGAATTTTGTGTCAAAATATGGAATTTAAGTGGATCCCAATAAAATTGAAGTAATCTCAACACTCCCTATGCCTCAAAGACAAAAATATGTTAGAAGTTTTCTAGGACATGCAAGGTACTATAGAAGATTCATTCAATACTTTAGCAAAATTACAGCCCCACTATTTGTTTTACTCACAAAAGACATAGAATTTGAGTGGACAATTGTTTGTCAACACTCTTTTGAAGCACTCAAGGTAGCATTGAGAGGGCCAAATCAAACCTTACCTTTCCACATCCATACAAATGCTTCTAATTTTTCTATGGGCCTAGTGCTTGGATAGAAGGAAGGAAACACATAGTATGCCATGTATTATATCAACAAGAATCTAGAAGGGGTAGAACTCAATTATACAGTGACAAAGAAAGAAATGTTGGCAGTTGTTTATGCAATAAATAATTTCAGACACTACATCACAAGATATGTTGTGTTCATGTTATCCTCATATCTAGTTGTGCTCGATTCATGGGATAACCCGCTATGAAACTTGTCTATTTCCTAGACCCATGCACTTCAATCATGCAAAATGAGGCAAATTTCAATTAGCCTTAACATGTAGTCTTGAGCCTCGAATCGTCCATTCAAGTGCTCGTCCTTCATTGTTTCTCGAAAATCTTCAAAACCAATGTTTTGTTGATATTTACCTTTCATGAGTTAGAAAAAAAATTTCCCATGTAAGAGCGTTGTTTTTCAGGGCTCCTACATAAGCATGGTGTAAGAAATTTTCTAAGTGTTGGAGCGTTGTTTTTTAGCGCTCCTACACTCTTCCTTTAAATGTTTGAGTGCTATTTTTTTGCACTTATGCATTTAAGGTTTGTTTAAGTTCTTTTGATGTTGAAGTAGAATTTTTCACTACTTTGACATCTTTGACCAGTTTGAATCATGCAAAAGTAGTGATTTTCACCGCTCTTGCATGTTCCCGCCAATCTCCATACATGCAAATTAATGAACTCTTGGTTCATTAATTACACTTCTTTTAAGTCTTCAAAATGTCTTTTTAAGCCATTTTAGCTCATTTTGTGGTTGTTAAACCTATTTTCTTCCTCCCTCCTCATGCTAGTAATCCTGCAACCTCCTTCAATTGTGTATTGATAGATTTTGTGGGAGATTGGTCTAGGTTTTTCAATTTTCATCCTTTTAGGGCATGCGATCAGTTTTCTTCATGTACATTTCCTTTTCTTTGTTTGTTTATTTTATAGTTTTCCCATCTGGTCATTTGGATTCTATTATGATTCTTGTGAAGGGATGCATTTACATTTTTCTGTGTTTTCATTTCCTTTAGGGTTTTTTTATATTTCTTTTGCAATGTTTGTCCTTAGGGTTTTGCAAGCCCTAGATTTCTTTTGATCTCTCTTCATGAATATTTTCTATTTCATTTCATGTGTATCGCCATCGATTTCCAAAATTTTATGTCTTTTCTTTTTATCGCTTGTCATTTATTTCCATCTTTTGGTGTAGCGGTGATTTTTAATCACCTGACATCGTGATTCTACAAAGTTTATAAACATATGTCTAAGAGGGGAAATTCACCACTTCTTCCAAGTGTTAGATCATTCCTACTTGTAGGAGCGATGATTTTCACCACTCCCACAAGTTTAAATATTTTCCCCTTTATGTAGAGGCGGTGATTTTCACCACCCCCACATGTATAGTTTTTCCTCAAACTCCTAAATGCAAGAGTAGTGAAAATTACCGCTCCTGCAAAATAATGATCTTCCCCTTTGTGTACAAGTGGTAAAAAAGCCCACTTTTGCACATGAATTGATATTATACTAAGACATGTAGAAGCGGGTAAAATCAACGCCAGTAAATGAAATCCAACTTCTTTCCATATGTCAAAGCATTGATTTTTAGGGCTTGTGCATCAACTTGTTCAAGATTTTCCAATACATGTTGGAGCGTTGATTTTCAGTGCTTGTGCACTAAACGCAGATCTTCCAAGATGTAAGGGCGTTGATTTTTAGCGCCCTAGCACAAAAGACAGATTTTCATTAAACGATTAAAAAATCATTTCATATTCTTTCTGAACTTCGTTCTTTCCACTTTTGCTCTATTTTTCATGCTCCATAGCCAACATTTTCTCGTTCCAAAATGCTTTCCTAGCTTCACACATTCCATTTTCTCTTATAACGCATGTGCTCTTACATCTAAAATTCATGTTTCCTTGCAGTTTCCTTCAACTCTCATTAGGTTTTCTCCAAAGGGGTTTTCGATGGTCTTTTGTGATCTTAATGACAATAGAAGAATCTCCATCATCTTCCAAGAAATACAAAATGAAGTACAAGTATCAAGGCGTCTATCTGACCATTGTTGTGACATCTAAGATCAATGAAATCAAGGACACGAAAATTGGCCACCTTTACATGGACGATTTTGTGAAAAGAATAGAGAAGCAACCATTGGAAGAAGATTTGCGAGCAATCATCCATAGCAACCTACATCTAGTGGCTTCATTTCCAGTTGTTGATCACTACACAAAATTTATGTTACAAGTTACCTTGCATGATATTAGGGATGATAGGAGCATGAGAGATTCTTCTAGGAAAATTATGATGAGATTGGATCCATAGTTCTTTGACATAGTTTCCTGGGTTCAACACATGGAGAAGTATACAACTACTTCTATTCAGCAAGGACAGGAGGCTTACGACAAAAATCCAAACAAAGATAAATAATCGATCAATGCTCAATGGCTAAAGACTATGAGGCCCACCATCTCTAGATGGCCCAAAGGTCTTCCATGAAGTGATTTCAAGGAAGATGTTTGAGATATGATCACTCTTCTAAGTAAGGTGAAAGGATTTCCCATTTTATTCCATTTCCAAGATTGTATGTACAAGTATATCCAAATCATCAGAAGGAGGAAAGAACACATAGATTGGGGAACATAGATAAGCGATGAGATTCATGAGAAGCTCATCAATGTACAAATAACTTTGAATTTTTACATGACTTCCTACCCCGTGTATGCTACTGTTGTTATGAGATAATTTCCAAGGTTGACAGTGAAAGGAAATAGAAACATTGTGCCAATGTATGAGTTTTACTCTTAGATAACATTAAGAAATAGTGTAAAGCATTTCAGGAGAGTTAATGAAGCCTTCTTTTTATCTTTTCTCTTCCTATTTGATCCAACTCTAGAGAAGAAAAGGGTATCGGTTCAAGCCTTCAAAGTTGCTAGTAAGTTTAGATGTATCTTCTTTTAGTTTCCTACTTTTACATATTTGAGAGTAGGGTGTTACACTGGATGTTCGTACATGTTTCCTAAATATCCCTTCGACAAGTGGATATTAATGGAACTATGTAGAGAGTTGATTATAGTCCATAAAGAACATCAGAAAATTCACAAGATAGGTTTTAAGTTTCCAATTACTATTGGAAGGTATACTATTCAAAGTGTGCAGAAGGAAAAATCAGTAGTTGCCAAGATTCAGATTATGACCATAAGGTCATGCAAGTAAAGATTTTATTTTGATTACAGTAAGGTGAATAGAAAACTCAAGAAGGATCACTGCCATGTCTATTGTTTTGAGGACATATGGGTTAAATGTAGAGATGAAGAGGACATTCAAAGAATGGACTTTTGTAGGTTAATTGTGGAGCAGATCAAATACCTTGGCTTGGCCAATATTCTATAGGATTTTGAAGATCCTGGTGATATCATAAACTATGTGTATGAAGAAGAGGAAATTGCCAGTAAGCTTTTACCTTTAGTTCAGTGGTCCAAGAAAGAAAGCATTTCCATTAGGTAAGGAGATGCTCCTATTCTACATAACACAAGTGCATGGGTTTAGAGACATGGTTTTCAATTAATGTATTTCATAATAGTGTCTGAGGGAGAGACGTTAGGAGGTGAAACCAGATGGTGGCAAGAATTTCGTAATAAACACAAAGTTGTTGTTGCTCCCTCTTCTTCACGGAGGGGTCCTAAGATCAAATTCACTTGTGGTAAAATTATAGCATAGACAACTGAAGAAGAGCCAGCTACCAAGGAAGAACAACCATCTGCATAAGAATGAGAACTTGCATCTGAGGAACAATCATTAGAACAAGAATAAGGGAATGAAACTGAGGAATCAAAATATTCTGCAGAAGATGAACAGTATGAAAAATATCAAGGAGAGGAAGAAGGTAATGAGGAAGAAGAAAGGAATAATGATGAAATGTAATTATCTCCCCATGAGAACATTATTGCTAATTCCCCTTGTACATCATCACCTGTTACTACCAATATTCCTCACACTCCTCCAAATCTCACTACTCCTCCACCTCCTCTTCCCACTTCGCCCCTTCCTACAAAAACTATACATGCATTGAAGGTAACCATTCCACCTTCAGCACCATCAATCTTTTCCACTCCCTTTGTGGGTTCCATCTTGCAAACTATTGATGTCTCCTTAGGTTCGCCATCATCTATCCCAAGTCTATCCTTGCCATCATATGATATTTCTTCCTAGGCTAAGTTTGATCGGTTTATGAAAGAATCATTGCAAGATCCTCTTAGTTTGCAAACTATTGGTGTAATCATGACTGACACAGCACCAATTGTTACCATAACACCCATTCCTATAGAGGTGGTTGTTACATAGGAATTAGCAATAAGTCAATAAGGTAATACTTCATTTCTTCCCCCTTGGTTAGTCTCTCAAGTATCTAAGCATAAGAAACATATGGTTTCCTCAAATGAGCTAGATCTTGAAGAGATAGTTCTTCCAAAAGCCAAAGGGAAAAAGAAGGAAAAGATTCATTCTAGACTTCAAGTGGACAAGTCAAGTCATAAGTATATGGATATTGGAGTACCTCCACATGATGAGGGTAATGTGAATATGGAAGATTACACTCTAACTAGGGTTCAACTTGGGAAGGTAACTAATGCAAGTGCCAAGGAAGATGCACAAGTAACTTTAAACGCATTGTCAGGCAGGCTTGATAAAATGGAACAAGCTCAAGATATGTATAAGGAGAAGGTTGAACAGTATGCATCAGTTTTGAAAAAGATCACAAGTACCTCAGAAAATGTGAAACCCATGGATATGATAAATGTTAAAGAACCAATAGTGCAGAAAGTGGAAAAATACTACTCCAAAGGTAAAGTGTTGTATGAGTTTGTTGATGAAATAATAAAGCAAGGCTCACAACTCATAGCCATTGCAGATGAAAAGACTACCCAAGTATCCAAGTTGAAATTGGAATTGGTAAAAGTAGAAGGAACACTTTTCATGGAGAAAAAAGAGATCAAACGAAGTCTTGAGTTTTGGTTACAAATGAAGGAGACCAAATTGAGAAAACTAGTGGAAGTTGGTGTTATTCCTAACAAAGATAAGTATGTGGAAATAAAATAGTCACTTCAGAACCACATATAGGTTATCAAGTCTCTCATCCAGGACATACAACAAGTTCAAGAATATTTTGAACGACATTGTATTGTTATGGTGAATGGGATTAAGGAGTTGTCGGGAAAACTCCCTAATGATGATCATACCTTCCTCCCAATAAGTGAGATTGCCCAAATTTTCAAAGAAGCTATCCTAAAGTTGGAAGATGAATCCCTTTCAAATAATTCAATGTACACCTTGTGTGATGTGTGGCTCACTCTAGACAACCTCAAAACCCATCTAGATATATGCAAAAATATTTTTTCATATGCAAGGAAGACAATTGCAAAAGTTCATACAATCATTGACTACACTGTTGGTCTAGATGAGGTAGTCGTGCAGGATTTTAAGAAGAAATATGAAGACTTCCAAGCCAAGATTAACAATGAACCATGAAAATCTTCTTACATATCTAGAGTTAGATAGTTCATATGCTTTTTTCTATGCTTTATGTAGATAGGTTTTGACATTTTACATGTCATTTTGGAAAATGTAATTACTTCTAAAATAAATATGTTCTCCTACATTCATGGACAAAATCTTTGAATAAGTCAATAGTTGGTTAAGGTTTTTCCTATATTAGCTCTCCTCTCCCATCCATAAATATGAGAGGATTCATTTGTATTATTTACCTTTTATCTTATGCAACGAAGTGTTTCCCAATTGTGAAGCAAATATTGAAACTTTGAGTTCATTTTTGTGAATCTATTTTTGATCAATAAAAAAGCTAAGTTACACACCAAAATTTGTGTTGGGGACAATTATCTTGTTATTTTATTGAATTGATAGTGTTTAGTAATTGAGATTGAAGGACTTTTGAGTAAATCTATGTAAACTTTGAGCTACACCCATTGCTTGAAATTGTGATATTATTGATATTATTGGTGAATTCTCTATAAGACTTTGTGCTTATATTTATTCATGCTTCTCGTGGGATTAATTGTGAAGTATATTGAAGACTATGTGCTTCTTTTGCAATGATGTTTACTATTTTGAAGATTTCACTAGTAGAAACTACGGAACGACTTTGTACCTTTGTGAGCTTTCTTGTTTCTTGTCTTTATCATGCTGGTATTCCTAGACTTTGCTTTGACAAGAAAGGTATATTGGAATTACTACTTAGTTTTAATTTGAAGTTGTATTGTATCTAGAGATTAAAATTGTGAAACATTGTAAAACATATTCTCTGAAAAAAGAGAGAATCATGAATGTGACACACCCCCATATCATTATTGTAGTGTACATTGTTGTAAATATTTGATTAGTTTTCCTTAGTTTCAATAAGCAGTAAGAAGAGGGCCTCCCCTTTCTGAGAGGAGAGATTCTATCTCACACAACTTGTGCTGAAATTAAGTATTGTAATCTGTTAAAAGGGATTACAAAATTTTCACCCTATAGTTTTTTGGCAACTCCGTTGGGGAATGAAGCACAAAATCAAAGCCTCACACTTTCAATTGAAGTGAATAATAACTCTATTTTCTTATTGTGATCTTGTGTATTTTTATTATTTATATCTCTCTTTTTTCAAGTCTACATTCTTGCTGATAGAAGCTATACATGAGGTTTAAGGGCACAAGGAGTGGTGGATCTCTTTTTTGAATTATTGTAGTGACATAACATTCTTCCTTCTCCTCCGCAAGAAAGGTCACTATTATGTGAACTACAAGTTATCCTCCATGAGGATTAATATCGTCGCTCCCAAGACAGTCTTCAATCTTTCATAGAGTTCTAGCTCAAGTACCTCTCGTATAAAATATCATGGTTCCACCACCTCTAATAACTTGGGTAAATTCTTTTGGTCCTCTTAGGTTGGAAATCCCTTTACATGAACTTCCTCATGTCTTGTGAAAGAATATCTTGAAGTCCAATTGTGACGGCAAGCAACATCCAGATGTACACATTGTTTCCTTTTACATTGTTTATGGTGTTCTTGGCATTGAGCATGAAGATGTTACTATGAGATTTTTCATTGAAACTTTACAAGGAGTAGTTGCAAAATAGTTCGATACTCTTCCAGTTGCTGCGGTTACTAACTGGAATACTCTTCGCACCAAGTTTGAAGAAAGGTTCAAGCCTGCTAAAGATGCACACACCTTGTTAGTGCATCTTCCAGCCATGTGAAAAGAGGCCCATGAACCCATGCGTGAGTTCATGGCCAAGTTCAATAAGCTAGTGACAAGGATTCCTGTGATAGCTAGACCAACAAATCATAATCTAAAGTGTTTCTTCATCAATACGCAACTTCCCAAAGTAAGTTTTCTTTTGCATAGGGAAGCTCTTTCCAATGTTGAGGAAGCTCAGCAGTTAACAACAAGTCTTGAGGATGATTTGATTCTTGCTAGCGAGATAAGAACAAATAGAAACAAAAAAGTGCAAGCGTCAAGATCTTCAGCCTCCAATGCTAACTCTAATTTTGTTGATCCTATGGTTCAAAGGTTGGAAAATGAAATTTTGGCTTTGAAAAAGCAAACTGCTAATAATAATACTTATAAGGATGTTCCAAGAAGGACTTTCCCCAATTGTTCTAGAAATAGAAATCAAAATCATCTTCCTGCACCACAAGGAAGGCTTTCTTTAGAAGCTCCACCAACCAATACTGCAATGGGATATTATGAAGCTAAGCAAGATGAATATGCACAACTAGATTATCCTGTGAAAGAGAATGTTGATCTTTTTCATGATAAATAGATAGTTCCAGCTAGTGACTCCAATATTGGCTATTTGCAAATAGAAAATGAATCTAATGATGAGGACTTGGTGATAGATACATATGTTATCTTTACATGGTCACAACAAAATCAGCTTCATCAAGCTCAAGTTGTTGCTCCACAAGTGAAGGATAAGCCGTCGATTACCATTGCAAAAAGGGAACTCCTTTACCTTAGTAGCCGAAAGACACAGCAAACAAACAAGTACTCCCCGTCCTCCTCCTATAGTTCTTGTTGTTCCAAAAGCCAATGTACGAGTAGTGTTCCCTTTGTTAAACCTATAAATGAAGTTTCTACATCTTCTTTGCAAAGTTCCTTCCAAGATTTTGACATCATTAATCATGCAAAGAAGACAAAAATCCAAATGTTCGAAGCGGAATACCTCAAGGAAAATCCAGATCAATTTGGCATGCTTTTTAAGTTTGTTAGAGATAAATAAATTACTCCTAGTAAGGATTCATCTTTAGATGTTCCTACTTCCCCAAAGCAAAAAAAATTCACAAAATAACCTATTTTTTGTTCCACCAGCTGCTTTTGGATGTATTGATCCTTTCTTTATTTCCTTACTTTTAATGGTTTTAAGTTATGTAATTGTGTCATAGATGTTGGTGCATCAAACAATGTGATGCCATCTAAGGTAGCTACTACTTTGGGTTTGAATCTTACAAAAAAAATTAGCAGTTGTTTCTCTATGGAGAAAAAGCAAGTACCTTTGATTGGACAAATCAAGGATGCACAATTTTCATTTGTTGCATATCCTGAAAAGAAGATCAAGATGACAGTTCTAGTAGCAGATGTGCCAGCATCTTATGGAATTCTCCTTGGACACAATTTTGTAAAGATGTTGGAGAAGAGCTTAACATGGATATGCCAGAGGCTAGAATTCTTGTAAAGGGTGTAATGTAGAAGTTGGTTCCTGAAAGGGAGTCAAAATTCTCAGTGAAAAAGTCTGATGATCCAAGATCTCAAATTTTATTTGAGTCTTTGGGTATTGGAACATATTATTTGCAAATAGAAGATGTTGAATCTTCAACAAGGAGTATAAAACATGAGTTGGAAATTATTGGTTCTTCTTGTTGGATGTTGTTGATATGTGGTTGCCATTGATGTCAACACTATTGGCATTAATGTCTTTAAGGCTGTCTATGTCGAGGATATTGAGAAAATTGTAATAAAATAAGTTGTAGGTTATCAGTGATGTAGTGAAGTTCAATTTAGCCATCATACTATTGGCTAGCTCAGTATATTGATGGTAAGTGGTTGTGGATTAAAGGGTTTTTTGTTGAGTATATCTAGTTTATCCACTTGAAGTTTTAGAGATCTGCATGAAGATTTGATTGAGTTTTGAGTATCTATGTTCTGATAGTTATTTTGTTGCTTTAGTTTGTGTTCCTGAAAGAAGATAATGTGATTCTAGTAAGTTGAGTTGTTTTGGATGCTTTTGTGGTGATTCATGATATTTTTGGATGTTTCTAGCTTATGCTTTATCTATGTTGTTGATCTACATTGATCGTTGTGCTCGCGGTTGGTGATTTTCTTCTGTGTGCTCATGTTTTTCATGATCATGGCTGACAAGATGATTGTAGCATGTTGTGGATCTTTGAGGCATAATTAATTAAGGTGTTTCATGTTCGAGGATGTTGTTCTGGGTCCTTACTATGTTGTGGTTGACATTGTTTAGTTCGCGTTGAAAATTATTTATGTTTTGGGCCAACAATTTGTACACATTTTATATTTTGTTAAAGTCGACATGTAGATGATGTTATCCTTAGTTGCAGATATATATGAGTGATTGTTTATACCATTTGAAGGCATATGTTTGAGTGGTGTATGAATAATGTTCTAATCATTCAAAGGAAGAAGTAAAGTATGAAGAAGAGTGAGCAGATGTTTATGTGCTTAACCAAAATTGTAATCAGGCATTAGCAAATGCTATTTTCTCAGTTCAAAATCTTGCAGATGTAATCTGAATGTTTCTATAAGATAGTGTGTCTTCCTTTGGGTAGTAAGCCTTTTGTATTTGAGCAATGAGCTCTAGGCAGTGTGCCTGAATGCATGTGCATTCCCCATTTATAATTCTTTATACTTTTAATAGTGTATAATCTTGTGGACTAACCTCCACTATGGTTTTTCCCCTAACAGGGTTTCCACTTAAAAAATCTTGGTATTATGTGTATTTTTGATGTGGTGATGGTTTATGCTTTCATGTTTATTTATCAGATCTAAGATTAAGTTTAATAAGTATAATTTCTATGACAACTAATTCACCACCCCCTCTCAGTTGTTTGCCCCTGTGTTGCCAATAATTGGTATCAGAGTAGGTTCCTCAGAAGAATTTTAATAGCTTGAGGTGATCTGGGATGGTGACATATAAGAAGGGTAGTCTAAGATTTTATGGAACTAATTATTCTCTTTGGAAGACTCAAATAGGGTGTCATTTGAGATGCATTGGTGAACCTTACTGGACAATTACAAAGAATAGGTATATCATCCCACAGAATGGTCCTTCTACTACAGGTGAGATTAAGGAGGTCAAGTACAATATCAAGGCTAAGGAAGCATTGTTGAGTGCTCTGACTGATTCTGAGATGACAAATATAATGGAGTTGAAGACTACTTATGAGATCTGGAAAAACTTGGAAACTTTGTATGAAGGTGATGCCTATGTGAAGATTGCTAAGCTACAAAGCCTAAAAGGGAAATATGAAATGTTAAGAATGGGTGAAGAAGAGAACATCACTTCTTTTATGCAAAGAGTGAATGAACTTGTGTGTAGTATCAGATGTGTTGGTGGAACATTGGAAGAATCGGAGATTGTTGCTAAAGTGCTTAGATTCTTGCCTGCTGCATACAAATCCAAAGCTACTGCTATTGAGGAGATCTGGACTATAACAAATATAACCAAAGACATGTTGATTGGTAAGCTTACTACTTTTTAGTTAAGTGAGTTTGGTGATTCTCTTCCTAACATAGAATCTGCATTCAAAGCTACTATCTCCGGAAAAGATAAGCAGAGATATGATCCAGGAGAAAGTTCTTCTAGAAAAATGTTCAAGTATGAGGAGGAAATGAGAGAGATTAAAGAAGAAGAAGAGAGAAAACTAGATGAGCTTGAAGCACTTATTTTCAAAAGGGAAGCAAGAGGAGAAGGTAAGTATAAAGAGAAATTTACTATTAAATGTTTTTCTTGCAATAAGATAGGTCATTTTTCCTCAAGATGTCCAAAAAGAGTTCCTAAGCCAAAACCTAACAAGCCTAGATCTCAGAGAAACTGTTATTATGCTACTAATGAATGTGTGACAGATGATGAATCTGATAAAGGGAATGTAAATGAGGACGAATGGGTATTTATTTCTATCAAGGAAAATGATATAGTACCTATTGAATCTGCTAATTGCACAAATGTGGAGAAATCTCTAGTTGCTAGAGTTGAAGAAAAATATGAATGGGTGATTGATAGTGGATGCTCTCATCACATGACATTTGATAAAAGTAAATTTGTGAGCTTGGAAAAGTATGATGGTGGTGTTGTAAGATTTAGTGATGACAAAGTTGGTGTAATTTGTGGCAGAGGATCTATTTCTCTTGATGGTAAGCATAATATTGATGATGTTCTATATGTGGAAGGTTTAAAGCATAATCTCTTAAGTGTTGGACAGATGATTGAAAAGCGATACAATCTTCAATTCAAGGATGGAAAGTGTAGAATATTGGGAAGTTCCAGAAATGTGATTACATCTAGTACAAAAAAAAAGGTAATATATTTCACCTAAATGTTGCTAGTAAAAGTTGTATGATTGCTCAAGTTGATGAAAGTTGGTTGTGGCATAGGAGAATGTGTCATGTAAACTTTGATAATATTATCAAGATAAGTTCTACTCAGGCACTGAGAGATCTTCCTAAGTTGATAAAACCTACTAATACTATATGCAAGGAATTTCAGTTAGGGAAGCAAACTAGAATTTCATTTTGGAGAAAACAACATTGTTCAAATGAAGTGTTGGATCTTGTGCATACTGACATGTGTGGTCCTTCTAGAGTCAAAAGTTTACAAGGATACAGGTATTTCATGTTACTTATTGATGATTATTCTAGAATGATGTGGGTTACTTTCTTAAGGGAAAATCCTAAAGCTCTAGAGAAATTAATTATTTTTAAGGCTATGGCTGAGACAGAGACAGGTCTGAAGATTAAATGTCTGAGATCAGATAGAGGTGGTGAATTCACTTCTTGTGATTTTAATTTTTTTTATGAAGAGCATGGAATAAAGAGACAATTATCTTCCCATGGGCCCCTTGGAAAAATGGAGTTTTGGAAAGGAAGAACAAGACAATTGAAGAAGCTACTAGGACTATGATAACAGAAGGAAATGTTCCTCATATCTACTAGAAAGAAGCTATGAGTACTGCCATTTACACTCTCAACCAGGTATATGTCAAAGGTGATACCGGTAAGACTCCTTATTAGCTATGGTATGGTCATAAGCCTATTTTTAGATACTTCAAAGTCTTTGGGAGTAAATGTTATATCAAAAGAGATGAAGATATAGGAAATTTTGATGCTAGAAGTGATGAAGGAATCTTTCTTGGTTATTATACTAAAAGTAAGACCTACTAGTGCTACAATAAGAGATTGAGGAAAGTAGTTGAAAGTGCTAATGTCAAGGTTGATGAAGAAATAGTTAGACCATCTAGAACCTATGGATATGATTCAGACGATCAGAATGATAGTTTAGATAAAGGAAAGAAAGATCAGACTCCAAATCAAGTTCAGATCATTTTGGTGAATCACAAAAAATCAAGAGGAAGAAACTAGTGGAAGTGCAGAAGTGAGATCACAAGAGCCTAAATTTCAAGAACATCCTAAGACTCCACAATATGTAAGACTAAATCATTCAGAAGATCAGATTATAGGTGATAAGAAAAAAGGTGCTCAAATTAGGAGAAGAATTGTAGAAGAATATTGTTTGATCTCTAAGACTAAGCCTAATAGTGTCAATGAAGCATGCAAAGATGAACATTGGATGGAAGCAATGAAAGAAGAACTACTGTAAATTGAGAAAAATGATACATGGATTCTTGTTCCTATACCTAAGGAAAAAAATGTAATTGGAACTAAATGGGTCTGTAGAAACAAACTGAATGAGCAATGTGAAGTTGTTAGAAAAAAAGAAAGACTTGTGTGTAAAGAATATTCTCAGATTGAAGGAATTGACTTTGAAGAAACTTTTGCTCCTATTTCTAGCATTGAAGCTATGAGACTATTTCTTGCTTATGCTACTTACAAAAACTTCAAGGTTTATCAAATGGATGTCAAGTCAACATTTCTAAATGGTGAACTAGAAGAAGAAGTGTATATTGAGCAACCTGATGAATTTCAATTGACTAATCAGGGAGATATGGTTTCTCGGTTGAAGAAAGAATTGTATGGACTTAAGCATGCCCCAAGAGCATGGTATGCTAGATTGTACAAGTATTTGTTAAATCTTGGATTTAATAAAGGTACTACTGATAGTAATCTATATTTCAAGATTTATCATGATAAAAATTTGATTGTTGAAGTCTTTGTTGATGATATCATTTCTGGAGGAGATGATAGATTGTGCATGAAGTTTGTTGATGAGATGCAAAGTGAGTTTGAGATGTCTATGATTGGAGAAATGAAATTCTTTTTGGGATTGCAAATTACTCAGCTAGATAAAGGGATCTTTATATCTCAGTCCAAGTATGTGAAAGAATTGCTAAAGAAATTTGGTATGGAATATTCAAAGCCAGTTGGTACACCTATGGTAACCAGATGTAAGTTGACACAAGCTGATTATTCTCCTAAAATAAATCAGACTAGATACAGGTCCATTATTGGTGGATTGCTTTATTTGACTCAAACTAGACCTAATATCATGAATTTTTTATGCATTATTACAAGATTTCAAGGTGATCCTAAGGAATCTCATGTGACAGCTGTGAAGAGGATTTTCAAGTACTTGAAGGGGACAGTTGATTTTGGCCTATGGTATCCTAGAGAAGATGACCGTACTTTGAGTGCTTTTACTAATGTTGATTGGGTAGGAGATGTGAATGACAAAAAGGGTACTAGTGGTGGTGCATTTTTCTTAGGAAAGAAGTTGATTTCATGGTTAAGTAGGAAGCAAAATTCCATTTCTTTATCTACTACAGAGGCATAATACATTGTTGTTGCTAACAATTGTACTCAAGGATTATGGATGAAGCAGATGTTGAAAGATATCAGAGTTGTGTATGATGAGCCTATTGCTATATTTTGTGATAATTCAAGTGCAATTAACATTTCTAAGAATCCAGTGCTGCATTTTAAAACCTAGCATATATCTATCAAGTTTCACTTTTTGAGAGACAAGGTGAGTGAAAAGGAAGTTAGATTGGAGTATGTGCCCACTAAGGAATAGATTTCAGATATCCAATCCCTTTCCTAAGGATACTTTCAAGTATCTCAGAGGGAAGCTAGGGGTGATTACCCCTCCTAGTTAGAATTAAGATGCATTGACTTGCATCAGTCTATGCATTTCATAGTCATATCTTGATTTGGATTGATGTTGTAGTGGATGCTACTTAGGGGGAGTAGTCAGATGTTCAAAAATATGGTTCAAAGCTTGTGTGGAGAGAAATAATGTGTATCTTTTCCATTGATTTCAAAGGGGGAGAAGAGTCATGTGAAAAAATGTGGAAGAGTTGAAGAGAAAAGAGTCAAAATCTAAGGGGGAGAAAGTGCTAAGAGAAAGTTGTGTTGATGGTGTTTTTCACATCATGTGTTTCCATCAATGCCAAAGGGGTAGATTGTTGGATGTTGCTGATATGCAGTTTTCAATGATGTCAACACTATTGGCATTAATGTCTTTAAGGTTGTATATGTCGAGGATATTGAGAAAATTGTAATAAAATAAGTTGTAGGTTTTCAATGATGTAGTGAAGTTCAGTTTAGCCATCATACTATTGGCTAGCTCAATATATTGATGATAAGTGCTTGTGGATTAAAGTATTTATTTTCAAGTATATCTAGTTTATCCATGTGATGTTTCAAAGATCTGCATGAAGATTTGATTGAGTTTTGAGTATCTGTGTTCTGACAGTTATTTTGTTGCTTTAGTTTGTGTTCCTGAAAGAAGATAATGTGATTCTAGTAAGTTGAGTTGTTGTGGATGCTTTTGTGGTGATTCATGATGCCTATGGATGTTTCTAGATCATGCTTTATCTATGTTTTTGATTTGCATTGATCATTTTGCTCACAATTGGTGATTTTCTTCTATGTGTTCATGTTGTTCATGATCATGGCCGACAGGTGATTGTAGTGTGTTGTGGATATTCTAGGAATAATTGATTAAGGTGTTTCATGTTTGAGGATGTTGTTTTGGGCCCTTACTATGTTTTGGCTGACATTATTTAGTTCACATTGAAAATTATTTATGTTTTGGGCCAATAGTTTGTACACATTTTATATTTTGTTAAAGCCAACATGTAGATGATGTTATCCCTAGTTGCGGATATATATGAGTGATTTTTTATACCATTTGAAGGCATATGTGTGAGTGGTGTATGAAGTGTGCAAGTGTTGTGTGTGAATAATGTTCTAATATTTTGAAGGTAGAAGTAAAGTGTGAAGAAGAGTGAGCAGATGTTTATGTGCTTAATTGGAACTGTAATCAGGCATTAGAAGATGTTATTTTCTCAGTTCAAAATATTGTGGATGTAATCCTAATGTTTCTATAAGACGGTGTGTCTTCCTTTGGGTAGTAAGCCTTTTGTATTTGAGTAGTGATCTCTAGGAAGTGTGCTTGAATGCATGTGCATTCCCCATTTATAATTCTTTACACTTTTAACAGGGTATAATCTTGTGGACTAACCTCCACCATGGTTTTTCCCCTAACAAGGTTTCCACATAAAAAATCTTGGTGTTATGTGTGTTTTTGATGTGGTGATGCTTTATTTTTTCATGTTTATTTATCAGATCTGATAATAAGTTTAATAAGTACAATTTTTGTGACAACTGATTCACCCCCCTCTCAGTTGTCTACCCCTATGTTGCCAACACTTCTCCATCAGCAAATGAGTCATCATCAGATGATTCATCTACAAATTTTGATATTGTGAGTCTTAGCGATCCAAACAATGTTTGGGTAATTGAGTTTGATGGCAATTGTTCTTCCACCAGTTCAGGAGCCAAAATTTTCTTTGTATCACCCAAAGGAAAAGTTTTTCCTTTCTCTTTTAAATTACAGTTTGACAATACTAATAACACAGTTGAATATGAAGCTCTGTTATTGGGTATTTAAGTGTCAAGTAAGAAAGGTATTAATAATCTTCATGCTCAAGGTGATGTTGAGTTGGTTTTCTGTCAGGTAAAGAATTTGTATCAAATGAAGAATGAGAGACTAAGGCATCACCGTAATCTTGTTTGGTATTTCATTGAGGAATTTGATGCCTTTGATATTTTTGTAGTTCCAAGAGAATATATTGACAAAGTTGATTCTCTAGTAGTTTCAACCATGGTCCTGATACCACACAAAGATTTTCACAGTTCTACCTATACTATTGAGTTGGTCTTTCACCCAAGTGTTCTTGACAACTCAGATAATTGGAAGATTTTTAATGATGATCATCAGATTGTTGTTTTTTTGGAAAATGTAGAAAATTTTGATGAGTTATACTTTAAAGGAACTAATTCTCCACCCCAAGAATTTTTCTCTAAGATTGATCCAATTACAGGAGAAGAATTCCTACAGGTCAAAGGAAATAGAATTCCTAAGGGGTTGGTATCCCTTAAGAGACTTTTTGACAAGCATGATTGTTATGTTAAGAAGAAACTCTCAGATTTTGATTCATCAAATGAGATTGAGCAGATTAACTTAGGAACTAAAGGAAATCCTAAGATAGTAAATATTGGAAAGTGTTGCATAATTGAAGAAAGGAAACAATTTGTTGAATTGTTACCAGAATATATGGATGTCTTGGCATATTCATATGAAGATCTAAAGTCTTTCCATCCAAAGGATGTGCAACATGAAATTCCACTAAAAGTTGGAGTGTTTCCTTACAAGCAAAAGCAAGGGAAATATAATCCCAAGATTTCTAGAATGATCCTTGTGGAAATTCAAAAGATCCTGAAAGTGTGAATTATATTTCCTATTCATCATTCGATGTGGATAGCTAATATTTTTCCCATTCACAAAAAGAACAATGAGATCTACATCTGTGTAGATTTCCAAAATCTAAATCAGATATCACTTAAGGATAACTATCCTCTTCCAGTGATAGATCAATATCTTCAAATGGTGACTTGATCCAAGATGCTTTCTATGTTGGATGGTTTCTCTGGTTACAACCAAATAGAGGTTAGCACTGATGATCAACACAATACAACTTTTACAATGTCATGGGGTGCTTTTGCATATCATAGAATTCCTTTTGGTCTTATCAGTGTTGGTGCCACGTTCCAATATGCTATGGATTTGGCTTTCCATGCTGTACTAGGTAAGTTCATTATAGTTTATCTTGAGGATCTTATAATATTTTCTAAGAAATTTTGTGAACACTTTTATCATTTGAGGAAAATCTTGGAGAGATGCTGACAACATGGCATTTCCTTGAATCCCAAGAAGTCAATTTTTGGGGTTATAGAAGTTAAGCTTATTGGTCACATCTTTTCCAAGGAAGGTATTAAGATTGATTATGAAGGAGTCAAAAGTATTCAAGCTCTCATCTAGTAAGAAATTTGTTCATTCTTTCTTTCAAAAGGTGATTTTTTTGTGAATATTTGTACCAAATTTTGCAAAGAAGACTCATCATATTGTTAATATGAGGAACAGAACTACCACTTTTCATGGGACAGTAGAAGGAAAAGTTGTGTTTGATGATATCAAAGTCTATTTATCATGCACCAGTGTTATTCTACCCAGACTATGTGAAAGAGTTTATCATGTATAGTTATGCTTCTGGGCATACACTCTCAGAAATCTTGGTGCAAGAGAATAGTGAGGGATTTGAATCTCTGATTGTGTTCATGAGTTATCCCTTGAAGAATCATGAACTAAAATATTCCCAAATGGAAAAGTATGCTTTTTTTGTGGTTAAGGCAGTGAAGCATTTTAGGCTTTACATCCTTAACAACCACATTGAACTCTTGGTTTTAGACTCAATTGTCAAGTCTATCTTGACACAGTAGGAGTTTGGCATATCATCAAGCCCACTAAGTTGGTGCATGGGAAAGGGTTGTGTCATCTCATTGCTGATAATAATCCTAATGAAGAAATTTTGGAATCTGAAGAGGTAAGTTCAAATAAGCATCTAATGGTGTTGTTTGTCAATACTACTAATGAATGGTATTTGAACATTGCTGATTTTCTCACATATGGAAAATGTCCAAACCATTTGACTCCAAAAGAGAAAAGAACCATTAAACTCAAATCATAAAATTTTGTCTTGTGGGACAATGGTTTGTACAAGCATGCTTTGGATGGTACTTTCTTACATTGTGTTGATAAAGCACAACAAGAAAGATTGTTGAAATATTATCATGACTTAGCATGTGGAGGACATTTCTTAGTGCCAATTATAGCTCACAAAATCTTGAGGGAGAAGTATTATTGGCCTACACTCTTTCAAGATGTGTACTCGTGGGTGCGTAAATGCAAACTATGTCAATAGTTTGTAGGTAAACCATAATTGGAAACTCTAGCTTTGAAAACAATCATCATTGAAGGGCCCTTCCAGCAGTGGGGCATTGACTTCATAGGCACAATGAATCCACCTTCAAGTGTGGGACACACCTATGTCCTCACTGCAACTGATTACTTCACTAAATGGGTGGAGGCAATACTAGTTAAGCACACTACTTCAGAGGTGGTGTGTAAATTCTTAAAGGAAAATATCATATCCAGGTTTGGTGTGTTGAACAAAATTGTTTCTGGTAACACTTTTGCTTTCTTGTCAAGCAAGATTACTGAGTTTTGTTTTAACCATGGTATTAAATTATCACATTCATCCAACTATTACCCGAAAGGTAATGGCTAGGCTGAATCTAGCAATAAAAACTTGGTTACCATTATCCGCAAGCTTGTGGATGAGAATCGACGTTTGTGGCACAAGGCATTGTATGATGCTTTATGGGCAGAAAGGATTACTCAAATGCGGGTGATAGGCATGTCTCCTTTTCAACTCTTGTATGGGTTGAATGCTGAAATTCCAAATACATTAGAACTTCCCACCCTCAAGTTGGCCAAGGCCATTGAGGATGAGAATTTTGAAAGTTCAGTTAATAAGCGAATAATGTATCTTTCCAAACTGAAGGAGAAACAAGTTCAGGTGGCAAACCGTATTATGGAACATGAGGAAAAAGTGAAAAATCTTTTCGACAAAAAGGAAAAGTCTTGTGATTTTTAGGTTGGTGATCTCGTTCTTTTGTGGGACAAGAGAAGAAAGCCAAAAGGTATGCATGGAAAGTTCAATTCACTATGAACAAGACCATTCAAGATTCATCAGCTACATGGTGAAAATAGCTTTCTTTTGGAAAACGAAGATGGGACACCATTTTCTCTTCCCCATAGTGGGAAACATTTGAAACACTTTACACAATGAGGTGACAGGTGTTTAATGTAAATATTTCGACAGTCCTTACATCTTTCTTTTTTTTTCACCTGACTCTATGCCCAATGGGTGGATAAAGAAACTTGGAGTCTAGAGTTCTTCTCCCTTCACTTGTTTCTAAGAAGGATCAAAGGAAGCTCCCCAGCTAGAGCTAGCTATTATCCTCGAATCTAGATGTGCTCGATTCATGAGATAACCCCCTAAGAAACTTTTTTGTTTCCTAAACTCATGCACTTCAAGCATGCAAAATGAGGCAAATTTCAATTGGCATCAACACGTAGTCCTAAGCCTTGAATCATCCATTTGAGCACTCATCCTTCATTGTTTCTCAAAAATCTTCAACACAAATTTTTTGTCAATTTTTACCTTCTGAGAGTTGGAAAAAAAAATTCCCATGTAAGAATCTTATTTTTCAGCGCTCCTGCATGAGCATGGTGTAAGAAATTTTCTAAGTGTTGGAGCATTATTTTTCAGCACTCCTACACTCTTCCTTTATATGTTCAAGTGCTAATTTTCTACACTTATGCATTTAAGGATTGTTTAAGTTCTTTTGATGTTGGAGTGAAGTTTTTCACCGATTTGACATCTTTGACCAATTTGAATCATGCAAAAGTGGTGATTTTCGCTGCTCTTGCATGTTCTTGCCAGTCTTCATACGTGCAAATTAATGAACTCCTGGTTCATTAATTACACTTCTTTTAAGTCTTATAAATGTCTTTTAAATCCATTTTAGCTCATTTTCTGGTTTTTAAACCTATTTTCTTCCTCCCTCCTCATGCTTGTAATCTTGCAACCTCCTTTGATTGTGTATTGATTGATTTCATGTGAGATCGAACTAGGTTTTTCGCTTTTCATCATTTTAGGGCACACAGTCAATTTTCTTCAAGTACGTTGCCTTTTCATTGTTTTTTTATTTTATGGTTTTCTCGTTCTGGTCATTTGGATTCTATTATAATTCTTGTGAAGGGATGCACTTACGTTTTTCTACGTTTTCATTTCCTTTAGGGTTTTTTCTATATTTCTTTTCAATGTTCATCCTTAGGGTTTTGCAAGCCCTAGATTTCTTTTGATCTCTCTTCATGAATATTTTTTGTTTAGTTTCATGTGTATCACCATCAATTTCCAAAATGCTATGTCTTTTATTTTTACCACTTGCCATTTATTTCCATCTTTTGGTGTAGTGGTGATTTTTAATGTCTTTACATCATGTTTCTATAAAGTTTATAAACACATGTCTAAGCAGGGAAATTTATCACTTCTTCGAAGTGTTAGATCATTCCTACTTGTAGGAGCAATGATTTTCACCACTCCCACAAGTTTAAATCTTTTCCCCTTTACGTAGGCGTGATTTTCACCACCCCCACATGTATAGTTTTTCCCCAAATTTCTAAATGCGGGAGCTGTGAAAATTACCGCTCCTATAGAAGAATGATCTTACCCTTTATGTACAAGCGGTAAAAAGGCTTGCTTTTGCACATGACTTGATATTATACTAAGACATGTAGAAGTGGGTAAAATCAACACCAGCACATGAAATTGAACTTCTTTCCATATGTCAAAGCGTTGATTTTTAGTGCTTGTGCATTAGATTGTTCAAGCTTTTCCAAGACATGTTGGAGTGTTAATTTTCAGCGCTTGTGCACTAAACGTAGATATTCAAGATGTAAGGGTGCTTATTTTTAGTGCCCTTGCACAAAAGATAGATTTTTTAGTAAACGCTCAAAAAATCATTTCATTTTCTTTCTAAACTTCATTCTTTCCACTTTTGCTCCATTTTTTGCGCTCCATAGCTCACATTTGCACGTTCCAAAATGCTTTCCCAACTTCACACATTCCATTTTCTCTCATAACGCATATTCTCT
Organism: Sequoia sempervirens; assembly: GCA_007258455.2. Lineage (NCBI taxonomy): Eukaryota > Viridiplantae > Streptophyta > Pinopsida > Cupressales > Cupressaceae > Sequoia > Sequoia sempervirens. The sequence continues at coordinate 46,270,428 of VDFB02000008.1, forward strand.
TAACATCTAAAATTCATGTTTCCTTGCAGTTGCCTTCAGTTCTCAAGTTTTCTCCAAAGGGGTTTTTAGTGGTCTTTTGCGATCTTAATGACAGCAAAAGAGTCTTCATCATCTTTGAAGAAAGACAAAATGAAGTACAAGTATCAAGGTGTCTATCCGGCCATTGTTGTGATGTCTAAGATCAATGAGATTAAGTACACAGAAATTGGCCACCTTGACATGGATGATTTTGTGAAAAGAACATAGAAGCAACCATTGGAAGAAGATTTGCAATAAATCGTCCATAGCAACCTACATCTAGTGGGTTCATTTCCAATTGTTGCTCACTGCACAAAATTTGTCTTACAAGTTGTCTCACACTATATCAGGCATGATAGGAGTGTCAAATATTTTTTTGGGCAAATAATGATGAGATTGGATCCATAGTTCTTTGACATAGTTTTTCAGGTTTCACACATGGATAAGTATACAACTATTTCTATTTAGCAAGGACAAGAGGCGTATGACAAAGATTTGAACAAAGCTAAACAATTGATCAATTCTCAATGGTTGAAGACTCTGAGGCCCACCATCTCTAGATGGCCCAAAGGTCTTCCATGAAGTGATTTCAAGGAAGATATTCAAGATTTGATCATTCTTCTGAGTAGGGTGAAAGGCTTGCCCATTTTATTCCATTTCCAAGATTGGATGTACGAGTATATCCAAATCATAAAAAGGAGGAAAGCATGCATAAACTTTGGAACACATATAAGAGATGAGATTCATGAGTAGTTCATCAATGTACAAACAACTTTGAAGTTTTACATGACTTCCTACCTATTGTATGCTACTATTGTTATGAGATAATTTCCAAGGTTGACAATGAAAGGAAATAGAAGCATTGTGCCAATATATGAGTTTTACTCTTAGATAACTTTGAGAAACAGTATCAAGCATTTCAGAAGAGTCAATGATGCCTTCTTTGCACCTTTTCTCTTCCTATTTGATCCAACTCTAGAGAAGAAAAGGGTATTGGATGAAGCCTTCAAAGTTTCTAGTAAGTTTGGATGTATCTTCTTTTAGTTTCCTACTTTTACATATTTGAGAGTAGGGTGTTACACTAGATGTCCATACATGTAACCTAGATATCCCTTTGATGGTTGGATATTAATGGAAGTATGTAGATAGTTGGTTATAGTCCATAAAGAATGCCAGAAAATTCACAAGATAGTTTTTAAGTTTCCAATTACTATTGGAAGGTATACTATTCAAAGTGTGTAGAAGGAAAAAATAGTAGCTACATAGATGCAGATTATGACCATAAGGTCACACAGGTATAGATTTGATTTTGATTACATAAATGTGAATAGAAAACTCAAGAAGGATCTCCGCCATGTCTACCATTTTTAGGACATATGGGTTGAATGTAGAGATGAAGAGGACATCTAAAGAATGGAAATTTTTTAGGTTAACTATGGAGTAGATCAGAGACCTTGGCTTGGCCGATATTCCATAGGATTTTAAAGATCCTGGTGATATCATAAATTTGTTTATGAAGAAGAGGAAATTGTCAGTAAGCCTTTCCCTTTAGCTTAGTGGTCTAAGAAAGAAAGCATTTCCATCAGAGAAACACTTGCTCCTATTCTACATAACACAAGTGAATGGTTGTAGAGGCATGGTTTTCAATTGAAGTCTTTCAAAATAGATTTTGAGGGAGAGACATCAGGAGGTGAAACCAGCTACAAGTAGGAACTTCGTACTAAACAAAAAAAAAATTCTACTCCCTCTACTTCACAGAGGGTTCCTAACATCAAATTCACTTGTTGTAAAAGTACAACACAGACAACTAAAGAAGAGTTGGCTACCGAGGAAGAACAACCATTTGTAGAAGAATGAGAACTTTCATATGAGGAAAAATCATCAGAAGAAGATGAAGGGAATGAAACTAAGGAATCAGAAGAGTCTATAGAAGATGAACATCCTAACGAAGATCAAGGAGAGGAAGAAGGTAATGAGGAAGAAGAAAGGCATAATGATGAAATGCAATTATCTACCCATGATAACATTATTGATAATTCCCCTCGTACATCATCACCTGTTACTACTAATATTCCTCACACTCCTCCAAATCCCACTACTCATCCACCTCCTCTTCCCACTTCACCCCTTCCTACAACAACTCTACATGTAGTAAAGCTACCATTCTTCCTTTACCACCATCAATCCTTTCCACTCCCTCTATTGTTTCCATCTTGCAAACTGTTGATGTCTCCTTAGGTTCTCCATCATCTATCCCAATTCTATCCTCGCCATTATATGATATTTCTTCCTAGGCTGATTTTGAACGGTTTATGAAGGAATCATTGCAAGATCCTCTCAATTTGTAAACTATTGGTGTAATCATGACTGACACAACACTAATTATTACCATAACAACTATTCCTATAGAGGTGGTTGTTACATAGGAATTAGTAGTAAGTCAAGAAGGTAATACTTCATTTCTTCCCCCTTGGTTAGTCTCTCAAGTATCTAAGCATAAGAAATAGATGGTTTCCCCAGATGAGCTAGATCTTGAAGAGATAGTTCTTCCAAAATCCAAAGTGAAAAAGAAGGGAAAGATAAATTCTAGACTTCATGTGGACAAATCAGGTCATAAGTATGTGTATATTGGAGTACCTCAACATGATGATGGTAATGTAAATATGGAAGATTACACTGTAAGTAGGGTTCAACTTGGGAAGGTAACTAATTCAAGTTCCAAGGAAGATGCACAAGTAACTTTAAATGCATTGTTAGGAAGGCTTTATAAAATGGAACAAGCTAGAGATATGTAAAGAGAAAGGTTAAATGGTATGCATCAGTTTTGAGAAAGATCACAAGTACCTCAGAAAATGTGTAGCCCATGGCTATGATAATATTGAAGAACCAATAGTGCATAAAGTGGAAAAATACTACTCCAAAGGTAAAGTGTTGTATGAGTTTGTTGATGAAATAATAAAGCAAGTTTCACAACTCATAGCTATTGTGGATGAAAATACTACCCAAGTATCCAAGTTGAAATGGGAATTGGTAAAAGTAGAAGGAACACTTTCCATGGAGCAAAAAGAGATGGAACAACGTCTTGAGTTTTGGTTACAAATGAAGGAGACCAAATTGAGCAAACTAGTGGAAGTTGGGGTTATTCTTGACAAAGATAAGTAAGTGGAAATAAAAGAGTCAATTAAGAACCACATACAAGTTATCAAGTCTCTCATCCAATACATACAACAAGTTCAAGAATATGTCGAAGGACATCATATTGTTATGGTGAATGGGATTAAGGACTTGTCAGGAAAACTCCCTGATGATGATCATACCTTCCTCCTAGTAAGTGGGATTGCCCAAATTTTCAAAGAAGCTAACCTAAAGTAGGTGGAAAACAAATCCTTTTCAAATAATTTAATGTATTCCTTTTGTGATGTGTGGCTCACATTGGACAACCTCAAAATGCATCTAGATATATGCAAAAATATTTGTTCATCTGCAAGAAAGACAATGACAAAATTTCATACAATCATTGACTACACCATTGGTCCAAATGAGGCAGTCATGCAGGAGATTAAGAAGAAATATGAATATTTCCAAGCCAAGAGCAAGGAACCATGAAAATATTCTTACATCTCCAGAGTTGGATAGTTCATATACTTTTTTCTATGCTTTATGTAGATAGGTTTTGACATTTTACATGTCATTTTGGAAAATGTAATTACTTGTAAAATAAATATGTTCTCCTACATTCATGGACAACATCTTTGAATAATTCAATAGTTGGTTAAGGTTTTTCCTATATTAACTCTCCTCTCCCATCTATAAATATGAGAGGATTTTTTTGTATTGTTTACCTTTTATCTTATACAACGAAGTGTTGCCCAATTGTGAAGTAAATATTGAAACTTTGAGTTCATTTTTGTGAATCTATTTTTGATCAATAAAAAAGCTAAGTTGCACACCAAACTTTGTTATGGAGACAATTATCTTGTTATTTTATTGAATTGAAAGTGTTTAGTAATTGAGATTGAAGGGATTTTGAGTAAATCTATGTAAACTTTGAGCTACACCCATTGCTTGAAATTGTGATATTGTTGATATTATTGGTGAATTCTCTATAAGACTTTGTGCTTATATTTAATCATTGTGCTCATGGGATTAATTGTGAAGTATATCAAAGACTTTTTGCTTCTTTTACAATGTTGGTTACTATTTTGAAGATTTCACTATTGGAAACTACAAAACGACTTTGTTCCTCCGTGAGCTTTCTTTTTCATTACTTGTCTTTATGATGCTGGTATTCCTAGACTTTTCTTTGACAAGATAGATATTGGAATTACTGCTTAGTTTTAATTTGAATTTTTATTGTATCTATAGATTAAAATTGTCAAACATTGTAAAACATATTCTCTAAAAAAAGAGAGAATCATGAATGTGACACACTCCCATATCGTTATTGTAGTGTACATTGTTGTAAATATTTGATTAGTTTTCCTTAGTTTCAATAAGTAGTAAGAAGGGAACCTCCCCTTTCTGAGAGGAGAGATTCTATCTCACATAACTGTGGCTGAAATTAGGTTTTGTAATCTATTAAAAGGCATTACAAAATTTTCACCCAACATTTTTTAGGTGACTCTGCTAGGGAACGAAGCATGCAATCAAAGCCTCACGCTTTTGATTGAAGTGAATAAGCTCTCTAGTTTCTTATTGTGATCTTGTGTATTTTTATTATTAATTTATCTCTTGTTTCAAGTCTACATTTTTGCTGAGAGAAGCTACACATGAGGTTGAAGGGCGCAAGGAGTGGTGGATCTATTTTTTGAATTTTTGTAGTGACACAACCTTCTTCCTTCTCCTCCACAAGCAAGTTCATTGTTACAGCGAACTAAAATTTATCCTCCATGAATATTAAGATCTACACTCCCAAGCGAGTCTTCAATCTTTCATACAGTTCCAGCTCAAGTACCGATCGTACACAATATCATGGGTACATCACTTCCAGGACCTTGGGGAAATGCTTTTGGTCATCTTAGGTTGGTAGGCCCTTTACATGAACTTCCTCATGTCTCACGAAATAATATCTCAAAGTTCCATGGGGACAACAAGCAACATCCAGATGAACACATTGTTGCCTTTTACATTGTTTGTGATCTTCTTGGCATTGAGCATGAAGATGTTACTGTGAGATTGTTCATTGAAACTTTAGAAGGAGTAGCTACATAATATTTCTATACTCTTCTAGTTGCTACAGTTACCAACTAGAATACTTTCATACCAAATTTGAAGAAAGGTTCAAACCTACTAAAGATGGACACGCCTTGTTGGTGCAGCTTACAAGCATGTGAAAAGAGGCCCATGAACCCATGTGTGATTTTGTGGCCAAGTTTAATAAGCTAGTGACAAGAATTCCTGTAGTAGCTAGACCAACATATCATAATCTAAAGTGTTTCTTCATCAATAGAGAACTTCCCAAAGTAAGTTTTCTTTTGCATAGGGTAGCTCTTGCCAATGTTGAGGAAGCTTGGTAGTTAGCAACAAGTCTTGAGGATGATTTGATTCTTGCTAGGGAGATAAGAACAAATACAAACATAAAAGTGCAAGCATCGGGATCTTCAGCCTCCAATGCTAACTCTAATTTTGCAAATAGTATGGTTCAAAGGTTGGAAAATGAAATTTTGGCTTTGGAAAAGCAAGTTGCTAATAATTATACTTATAAGGATGTTCCAAGAAGGACTTTCCCCAATTGTTCTCAAAATAAAAATCAGAAACGTCTTCCTGCACCACAAGGAAGGCTTGTTTTGGAAGCTCCACCAACCAATACTGCAGTGCAATATTATGAAGCTAAGCAAGATGAATATGCACAACCAGATTATACTGCAGAAGAGAATGTTTATCTTTTTCATGATGAAGAAATAGATCCAGCTGGTGACTCCAATATTGGCTATTTGCAAATAGCAAATGAATATAATGATCAGGACTTGGTGACGGATACATATGTTGTCTTTACATGGTCACAACCAAATCATCTTGATCAAGCTTAAGTTGTTGCTCCACAAGTGAAGGATAAGTTGTCGGTTACCATTGCAAAAAGAGGAACTCCTTTGCTTTTGCAGCCAAAAGACACAACAAACAAACAAGTAAGTACTCCCCATCCTCTTCTCGCAGTTCTTGTTATTCCAAAATCCAATGTCCATGTTCCTAAGACTAGTGTTCCCTTTGTTAAACCTATAAATGAAGTTTCTATGTCTTCTTTGCAAATTTCTTTCAAAGCTTTTGGCATCATTGATCATGCAAAGAAGACAAAAATCCAAATGTCTGAAGCAGAATACCTCAAGGAAAATCTTGACCAATTTGATAGGCTTGTTAAGTTTGTTTTAGCAAATGAAATAAAATTTGACATATAAATCAAGTAATGAATCTAAACCAATATTTGGCACCAATTTAAATCCACTAACAGCTCTAAAAATTCCACAATTGCATTTGTGGCTTATCTCTGAATTTTATCAAGGTAAAGCTCCCTCACAAGATTTTCAATGAATTAATCGATCCTAAGGAAATGACATGTGCTTTTAACCAGAAAGTAGAAAGGTGACTAATGTTAGCTCACTAATATGAAACTAACGTAGAAGCAAAGGATGTAGCCATTTATGATCAATACAAAGTTTGAAAATCATGACTATCAAATCTAACTAATGTAAATCAACCAGACTGCAATAAATTAATGATATATAGCTCATCTTTCAAAGAATACATAGCTATATCATACACATAACACCAATATTAGCATACTTCAAATTATTTAATTCATAACACACCAATTACAAGCTATTATAGTCTGCAATAAATGTTTATTCCTTCTCAAAAACACCCCTAGGTGTACCCGGAGAGATCAAAAGTCCCCTCTATCCTCACTTAACCTCTAATTTATAATATGGCTAAGGCCACTGAATGGATACTAAAGTCGTTACTAAGTCAGTGACTTCTTGTATCCCAAATGTTCATTGGAAGTTGACAAGAACAATGGAAATTTTTTTGGGAATAGGTATCGGCAAAGAAAACTTATCATTACCCAAGCAACAGCTGCCAAAGGACCAATCATTAACCAATCTTTAATGCAATGCATAAGGATATCAAGTGGTGGCACGTGTGAGTTGTCTAATGAGGAATTGTAATTCAATCAACACAAGCCATCCATAAATGTGAATTAAATTTATATCTTATCAATATTAGAAGAATGCACCCATGTCTAACCAAAATTCTATAAATTTAGCCAGTCTCACCTTTCTCTCACAATCAATTGCATCCAACATGGTGAGCTCCCAGAGTGATGGAAATTTTGTGAATGAATACATTATCCTAGAGGAAATTAAGTGTAGCCCATTGTTCAAGCACACTTCTGATCAGTTGAAAGAGGTCTTCATGGTGCAGAGTGAATTGGATGAAGAAGTTCTCTAAAGTATTATGGGTGAGGTGTTTATGAGCCAAGCCCATGTGCATAATACCACTATGCTGGAGAAATTAATTTACACAATCTTCAAGACTTCTGGTCATCGATATTGGGGCATGAGAGCACTGGAGCATCTAGTGAAACCTAAATTCCATCATCCCGTGAAAGTTGCGATCAACAAACTCAGCTATTATCCTTGTACTAGATTAGTAGTTGATGCCATCTGCATTACATCTGCTATCCAAGATGAGACTCTAGAGGAGGTTGTGGCTCTGCTACGCACAAGAGTGGTGAGGAATGATATGGGACTGTTCATGCAATTCCTCCAATCTCATGAAAAATTTTTGTCACCAGCTCAAATTCAATGCTTGCAAGTTGTTACTGAGGGAATCCATGTCCTGATGTTTGCTTTGTGTACCTGAAATGTCTTTCCTTTGCCTCTTTTTGTGTCTACCAACTTGGGTTTTTGTAATCAAACCAAGCGATTTTGGCTATGCCAGTATAATGTAAAAATGTTTATATATAAATAAACTATCTCTTTTTGGTGTTATTTGTGCTTTTACATGTATGGCTCACTTGTTTTTGTTCATATTTTGCTTGGAAAATACTATTTTTCTTCTGTATAATATCTTAATTAAGTAACCAGACTATCAATAATTTGGGTCAATCAATAAAACTCTCCATAGGCAGCAAATCTGATGGTTCACAGAACTTAACAAAACCCCACCCAGGTTCAAAATGGCTTCGAGAATGCCACCGAGGTATAACTTGCGGGTGAAGCTTCCAAACTTTGACTCATGACTCAATTGGTTTCGTACATACACTTTGGGAGAAAAAGGAAGTTTGTATGTGAGAAGAAAACATCTCTCGATGAAGGACAAGTAAGGTAGGTGGTAAAATGAGAGGTTCAACGAACTTAAGAAAACACCACCCAGGTTAGAAAAGGATGACAAAAGACCACTCAAAACTAAATTAGGTATAGAACTTAGGTAAAGAAAGATAGCATCCCAAAGAGAAGCTAATGAAAACTTTTGTGAGTAACAGTTTGTAAGAGATAAAGGAATTACTTCTAGTAAGGATTCGTCTCTACATGTTCCTGCTGCCCCAAAGCCAAAAACTTCACAAAATAACCTAGTTTTTGTTCCTCTAGCTACTTCTAAGCGTAGTGATCCTTTCTTTATTTCCTTACTTATTAATGGTTTTAAGTTAATTAATTGTGTCATAGATTTTGGTGCATCAAACAATGTGATGTCAGCCAAGGTGGCTACTACTTTGGCTTTGAATCTTAAAAAACCTTTTAGCCATTGTTTCTCTATGGAGAATAATCAAGTACCTTTGATTGGACAAATCAAGGATGCACAATTTGTGTTTGTTGCATATCCTAAAAAGAAGATCAAGATGACAATTCTAGTAGCAGATGTGTCAGCATCTTATGGAATTCTCCTTGGATGCAATTTATGCAAAGATGTTGGAGGAGAGCTTAACATGGATATGTCAGAGGCTAGAATTCACGTAAAGGGTGTAATGCAGAAGTTGGTTCCTGAAAGGGAGTCAAAATTCTAAGTGACAAATTCTAATGATCTAAGAGCTCAAATTTTATTTGAGTCTTCGGGTGTTGGAACATATTATTTGCAAACAGAAGAAGATGTTGAATCTTCAACAAGGAGTATAAAACATGAGTTTGAAATTATTGGTTCATCTCCATCAGCAAATGAATCATCATCAGATGATTTATCTATTTCAGATTATGAAGCTTCATCGAATGATGAAGCTACAAATTTTGATACTGTTATTCTTGGTAATCCAAATGATGTTTGGGTAATTGAGTTTGATGGTGTTTGTTCTTCCACTAGTTGGATTAGAAATTATCTTTGTATCACCCAAAGGAAAAAAATTTCCTTTCTCTTTAAATTGTTATTTGACAATACTAATAACATAGTTGAATATGAAGCTCTGTTATTGGGTATACAAGTTGTAATTAAGAAAGGAATTAAGAATCTTCATGCTCAAGATGATGTTGAGTTGGTTGTTTTCTAGGTAAGGAATTTGTATCAAACAAAGAATGACAGACTAAGGTGTTACCACAATCTTGTTTGGGATTGCATTGAGGAATTCGATGCCTTTGATATTTTCGTTGTTCCAAGAGAATACAATGACAACGATGATTCTCTAGCAGTGTGGCTCCTAATACCACACAAATATTTTCAAGATTATACCTATAATATTGAGTTGTTCTTTCACCCAGGTGTTCCTCACAACTCAAATAATTGGCTGATTTTTAATGATGATCATCAAATTGTTGCTTTTTTGGAAAAGGCTGAAAATTTTGATGAGTTATACTTTGAAGGAACTAATTCTCCACCCCGAGAATTTGTCTCTAAGATTGATCCAATTACATGTGAAGAATTCCTACAGCTCAAAGGAAATAAAATTCCTAAGGGGTTGGTATCCCTTGAGAGACTTTTTGACAAGCATGATCGTTATGTTAAGAACCAACTCTCAGATTCTGACTCATCAAATGAGATTGAGCGGATTGAATTAGGAACTAAAGCATATCCTAAGATGGTAAATATTGGAAATTGTTGTATAGCTGAAGAAAGGAATCAATTTTCTTAATTGTTATGAGAATATATGGATGTCTTGGCATATTCATATGAAGATCTAAAGTCTTTCCATCTAAAGGAGGTGCAACCTGAAATTCCACTGAAAGTTGGAGCATTATCTTACAATCAAAAGAAAAGGAAATATAATCCCAAGGTTTTTGGAACGATCCTTGCAAAAACTCAAAAGATGTTAAACACACAAATTATATTTCATATTCATCATTCGACATGGATAGCTAATATTGTTCTTGTTTGCAAAAAGAACGGTGAGATCCGCATCTATGTAGATTTCTGAAATCTAAATCAGCTATCACTCAAGGATAACTATCCTCTTCCAATGATGGATCAATTTCTTCAAATGGTGACTAGATCAATTTTTGAATCTAAAGAGGTAAGTCCAAATGAACTTCCAATGGTGTTGTTTGTCAGTACTACTAATGAATGGTATTCAAACATTGCTCATTTTCTCATATATGGTGAATTTCCAAACCATTTGACTCCAAAAGAGAAAAGAACCATTAAACTAAAATTAGAAAAAAAATTCTTGTGGGACAATGGTTTGTACAAGTGTGCTTTGGATGGTACTTTCTTACATTGTGTTGATAAAGCACAACAGGAAAATTTGCTAAAATCTTACCATGACTTAGCATGTGGAGGACATTTCTCAGCACCATTTATAGCTCACAAAATCTTGAGGGCAAAGTATTATTGTCCTACACTCTTTCAAGATGCATACCCGTGGGTGCGTAAATGCGAACTATACCAACAGTTCGTAGGTAAACCAAAGTTGGAAACTCTACCTCTGAAATCAATCATCATTGAAGAGCCCTTACAGCAATGGGGCATTGACCTTATAGGCACAGTGAATCCACCTTCAAGTGTGGGACACACCTATGTCCTCACTGCAACCAATTACTTCACTAAATGGGTGGAGGCAATACCGGTTAAGCACGCTACTTCAAAGGTGGTTTGTAAATTCTTAAAGGAAAACATCATATCAAGTTTCAGTGTGCTGAACAAAATTGTTGTTGATAATGCTTCTGCTTTCTCATCAAGCAAGATTACTGATTTCTATTTTGACCATGGTATTACACTATCACATTCATCCAACTATTACCCACAAGGTAATGGCTAGGTTGAATCCAGCAATAAAAACTTGGTTACTATTATCCTCAAGCTTGTGGATGAGAATCAACGTTTGTGGCATGAGGCATTGTATGATGCTTTGTGGGTAGATAGGATTACTCCAAAGTGGGCGATAGGCGTGTCTCCTTTTCATCTCTTGTATGGGTTGAATGCTGAAATTCCAATTACATTAGAACTTTTTTCCCTCAAGTTGGCCAAGGCCATTGAGGATGAGAATTTTGAAAGTTTAGTTAATAAGCGAATAATGTATCTTTCTGAACTGGAGGAGAAACGAGTTCAGGTGGAAAACCATATTATGGAACATGAGGAACAAGTGAAAAATATTTTTGACAAAAAGGAAAAATATAGCGATTTCCAGGTTGGTGATCTCATCCTTTTGTGGGACAAGAGAAGAGACCCAAAAGGTATACATGGAAATTTTGATTCACTATGGACAAGACCATTCAAGATTCATTAGCTACATGGTGAAAATAACTTTCTCTTAGCATACAAAGATGGCACACCATTTTCTCTTCCCCATAGTGGGCAACATTTGAAACACTTTACACAATGAGGTGATAAGTGTTTAATGTAAATATTTATAAAGTCCTTGCATCTTTTTTTTTGTCTTTTTGAGTCTTTTTATTTTTCTCACCTAACTCTATTCCCAATGGGTGGATAAAGGCACTTGGAGTCATTTGTTTCTAAGAACAATCAAAGGAAGCACCCCAGCTAGAGCCAACTATTATCCTCAAATCCAGTTGCGTTCGATTCACGAGATAACCCCCTACAAAACTTGTCCATTTCCTAGACCCATGCACTTCAAGCATGCAAAACGAGGTGAATTTAAATTGGCCTTAATGCATAGTCCTGAGCCTTGAATCGTCCATTCGAGAACTCGTCCTTCATTGTTTCTTGAAAATCTTCAAAACGAATGTTTTGTCAATTTTTACCTTTCGAGAGTTAGAAAATTTTTCACCCATGTAAGAGCATTGTTTTTCAGCGCTCCTACATGAGCATGGTGTAAGAAATTTTCTAAGTGTTGGAGCATTATTTTTCAGTACTCCTACACTCTTCCTTTATATGTTTAAGCGCTAATTTTCCATGCTTATGCATTCAAGGTTTATTTAAGTTCTTTTGATGTTGGAGCGGGGTTTTTTACCGCTTTGACATCTTTGACCAATTTGACTCATGCAAAAGTGGTGATTTTCACCACTCTTGTATGTTCTTGCTAGTCTTCATACGTGCAAATTAATTAACTCTTGGTTCATTAATTACACTTCTTTTAAGTCTTCTAAATGTCTTTTAAAGTCATTTTAGCTCATTTTGTGGTTTTTAAACCTATTTTCTTCCTCCCTCCTCGCGCCAATAATCCTGCAACCTCCTTCAATTGTGTATTAATTGATTTCATGGGAGATCGGTCTAGGTTTCTCACTTTTTATCATTTTAGGGCACGCGATCAATTTTCTTCAGGTACATTGCCTTTTCTTTGTTTGTTTATTTTACGTTTTTCCCATTCTAGTCATTTAGATTCTATTATGATTCTTGTGAAGGGATGCATTTACGTTTTTCTGCATTTTCATTTCCTTTAGGGTTTTTTCTATATTTCTTTTGCAATGTTCATCCGTAGGGTTTTGCAAGCCTTAGATTTCTTTTGATCTCTCTTCATGAATATTTTCTATTTAGTTTCATGTGTATCGCCATCGATTTCCAAAATTCTATGTCTTTAATTTTTATCACTTGCCATTTATTTCCATCTTTTGGTGTAGCGGTGATTTTTAATGTCTTGACATCGTGTTTTTGTAAATTTTATAAACACATGTCTAAGCGAGGAAATTTACCACTTCTTCCAAGTGTTAGATCGTTCCTACCTGTAGGAGCAGTGATTTTGACTACTCCCACAAGTTTAAATATTTTCCCCTTTATGTAGGGGTGGTGATTTTCATTTCCCTTGCATGTATAGTTTTTCCCTGAATTCCTAAATGCAAGAGTAGTGAAAATTACCACTCCTGCAGAATAATGATCTTCCCCTTTGTGTACAAGCGGTAAAAAGTTTTCTTTTGCACATGACTTGATATTATACTAAGACATGTAGAAGTAGGTAAAATCAATGCTAATACATGAAATTGAACTTCTTTCCATATGTGAAAGCGCTAATTTTTAGCACTTGTGCATCAGATTGTTCAATATTTTCCAAGACATGTACGAGCATTTATTTTCAGCGCTTGTGCACTAAACGCAAATCATCCAAGATGTAAGGGCTCTAATTTTCAGCACCCTTGCACAAAAGACAGATTTTCACTAAACACTCAAAAAATCATTTCATTTTCTTTTTGAACTTCATTCTTTCCACTTTTTCTCCATTTTTTCGTGCTCCATAGCTCACATATGCTCGTTCCAAAATTATTTCCCAACTTCACACATTCCATTTGCTCTCATAACGCATATGCTCTTAACATCTGAAATTCATGTTTCCTTGTAGTTTCCTTTAGCTCTGATCAAGTTTTCTCCAAAGGGGTTTTTAGTGGTATTTTTTTATCTTAATGACAACAAAAGAGTCTCCATCATCTTCCAAGAAAAAATGAATTACAAGTATCAAGGTAGCTATCTGGCCTCTATTGTGACGTCTAAGATCAATGAGATCAAGGACATAGAAATTGGACACCTTGACATGCATGATTTTGTGAAAAGAACATAGAAGAAACCATTGGAAGAAGATTTGTGAGCAATCATCCATAGCAACCTACATCTATTGGCTTCATTTCCAATTGCTACTATCTACACGAAATTTGTCTCACAAGTTGCCTCACACTATATCAGGGATGAGAGCATGAGAGATTCTTCTGGATAAATTACGATGAGATTGGATCCAGAGTTCTTTGACATAGTTTTTTGTGTTCTACACATGGAGAAGTATACAAATATTTCTATTCAGCAAGGACAAGAGGCTTATGAAAAAGATTTGAAGCTAAACAATTGATCAATTCTCAATGGTTGAAGACTCTAAGGTCCACAATCTCTAGATGGCCCAAAGCTCTTCCACAAAGTGATTTCAAGGAAGATGTTTGAGATATGATCACTCTTCTAAGTAGTGTGAAATTCTTGCTCATTTCATTCTATTTCCAAGATTGGATGTACAAGTATATATGAATCATCAGAATGAGGAAAGCACACATAGACTGGGGAACATAGATAAGTGATGAGATTCATCAACAGCTCATCAATGTACAAACAAATTTGAAGTTTTACATCACTTTGAGAAATAGTATCAAGCATTTCAAAAGAGTTGATGACACCTTCTTTGCACCTTTTCTCTTCATTTTTGATCCAACTCTAGAGAAGAAAAGGGTATCATATGAACCCTTCAAAGTTGCTAGTAAGTTTGGATGTATCTTCTTGTATTTTCCTACTTTTACATATTTGAGAATACAATGTTACACTAGATGTCCATACATTTGCCCAGATATCCCTCTGACACGTGGATATTAATGGACCCATGTAGACAATTGATAATAGACCATAAAGAATGCTAGAAAATTCACAAGGCAGGTTTTAATTTTCCAATTACTATTGGAAGGTATACTATTCAAAGTGTGCAAAAGGAAAAATTAGTGGCTGCAGAGATGTAGATTATGACCATAAGGTCATACAGGTATAGATTTGATTTTAATTACAAAAATGTGAATAGAAAACTCAAGAAGGATCACCGCCATGTCTACCATTTTGAAGACATGTGGGTTGAATGTAGAGATGAAAAGGACATCCAAAAAATGGAATTTTGTAGGTTAATTGTGGAGAAGATCAAAGACCTTAGCTTGGCCAATATTCCAGAGGATTTTGAAGATCTTGGTGATATCATAAACTCTGCATATGAAGAAGAGGAAATTGTCAATAAGCCTTTACCTTTAGTTCAGTGGTCCAAGAAAGAAAGCATTTCCATTAGGGAAAGACTTCCTCCTATTCTACATAACACAAGTGAATGGTTTTAGAGGCATGGTTTTCAATTGAAGTCTTTCATAATAGAGTCTGAGGGAGAGACATCAAGAGGTGAAACCAACCGCCAGTAGGAACTTTGTACTAAACACAAAGTTGTTGCTCCCTCTACTTCATAGAGGGGTCCTAAGAAAAAATTCACTTCTAGTAAAAGTACAACACAAACAACTGAAGAAGCGTCAGCTACCAAGGAAGAACAACCATCTGAAGAAGAATGAGAGCTTGCATCTGAGGAACAATCATCATCAGAAGAAGAAGGGAATGAAAGTGAGGAATCAAAAGAGTTTGCAGAAGATGAACAATCTGAAGAATATCTAGGAGAGGAAGAAGGTAATGAGGAAGAAGAAAGGCATAATTATAAAATGTGATTATTTCCCCATGAGAACATTATTGATAATTCCCCTCGTATATCATCTCTTGTTACTACCAATATTCCTCACACTCCTCCACCTCCTCTTCCCACTTCACCCCTTCCTATAGCAACTCTACATGTAGTGAAGGTAACCATTCCTCCTTTAGCACCATCAATCCTTTCCACTCCCTTTGTGGGTTCCATCTTGCAAACTATTGGTGTCTCCTCAAGTTCTCCATCATTTATCCCAATTCTATCCTCACTATCATATGATATTTCCTCCTAGGCTAATTTTGATCGGTTTATGAAGGAATCATTGCAGGATCCTCTTAGTTTGCAAACTACTAGTGTAATCATGATAGACACATTTCCAGTTGTTACCATAACACCCATTCCTATAGAGGCAATTGTTACATAGGAATTAGAAATAATTCAAGAAGGTAATACTTCATTTCTTCCCCCTTGGTTAGTCTCTCAATTATCTAAGCATAAGAAACAAATGGTTTCCTGAGATGAGCTAGATCTTGAAGAGATAGTTCTTCCAAAATCCAAAGGGAAAAAGAAGGCAAAGATTCATTCTAGACTTCATGTGGACAAGTCAATTCATAAGTATGTGGATATTGGAGTACCTCCACATGATGAGGGTAATGTGAATATGGAAGATTACACTGTAACTAGGGTTTGAATTGGGAAGGTAACTAATGCAAGTTCCAAGGAAGATGCACAAGTAACTTTAAATGCATTGTTAGGCAGGCTTGATAAAATGGAACAAGCTCGAGATATGTATAAGGATAAGGTAGAACAGTATGCATCAATTTTGAGAAAGATCACAGGTACCTCAAAAAATGTGTAGCCCATGGTTATGATAAATTTTGAAGAACAAGCAATGCAAAAAGTGGAAAAATACTACTCCAAAGGTAAATTGTTGTATGAGTTTATTGATGAAATAATAAAGAAAGGATCACAACTCATAGCTATTGTGGATGAAAAGGATACCCAAGTATCCAAGTTGAAATTAGAATTAGAAAAAGTAGAAGGCACAATTTCCATGGAGAAAAAAGAGATGGAATGAAGTCTTGAGTTTTGGTTACAAATGAAGGAGACCAAATTGAGCAAACTAGTGGAAGTTGGGGTTATTCCTGACAAAGATAAGTATGTGGAAATAAAAGATTCACTTAAGAACCACATATAGGTTATCAAGTCTCTCATCTAGGACATACAACAAATGCAAGAAGATGTTGAAGGACAACGTATTGTTATGGTCAATGGGATTGAGGTGTAATGCCCCGTCATAATAACCTAAGGAATGTTGCAATTGTGTATAAAAGTGTAATAAAAAAATTTTTAAAGTTTAATTATTAAGTTAATTAGTTGCATACATTCATTAGGCTATACAACGTTACACTACTTTGAGTTTTCCATAGATGACTTAAGTATTTCGCATTGCACATAATAATAATTAACATAAAGTTAAACATTGCATAACATTAAATTCCATTCAAGATAATATAAGGTACCAACTTGTTTTCCATACATTGCAATTTAATCAAATATACAATACTCATCCATCTGATGAGGTAGTTCAATAATAATTACAATTACATTTACAATGCTCTCCTCATAATCATTTGAGGGATATTTTACAATACAAGTTTTACAATAATACAATGAAGATGTACATGTGAGTTTCCAAGTACGAGCTCTCCATCCATGAAGCTCTCAATGCCAAGATCAAACTGGGGACCCAACGGAGTAAGGTGCATGTTCCACCCAACCATGTGGTACCCATAGGTCCACCCCCCATGCTAGGAGATAGTAATAAGGTTACCTAGACCTAATCTACTAACCCTAGACACTAGTACACAACAAACTATTGGTTACATTGCTTCCAGATTTTGACAATTGAATGTATTACAATTACAAGGTTAACTGTTATTCTAGGTGGAGTGTCATCACAACGTTGCAAAGGTTACCCTGGTGTTTCTTCCTAGGTTCCGGCCCCCAATCCTTGGGTTACTCTAGTAACCTCTTACGAAACCCGGCCCCATTGCAAGTTATTGAGGAATCGAATGTCTTTTGAAGAAACAAGACACCGATTTTCCATTCCAGGCCTTCTCATCTTATGCTCAAGACTGAAGTAGCTCAAAAGTCATAAGCAAGGCATAAACATCTTGTTAAAAATTTTAATTCTATCTATTGTGTTATTTAGTTTTCACTGATTTACTAACCCTTTGTAAGTTACCCTGACACCACTTTGTGTGTCGGCCCTTACAAAAAGCCACTCCCCTAAACATAACAAAGGAATCTACGTTCTTTGACTAAGGTTTAGTAGGTGTACGTTTAACCAAAAATCAATATAAAAGACTCAACGTGTTATAATGGACAGCAAATTATTGTTCATAAACAAGTGTCTATCCACCATACAAATCCATGTACACATCCTTAGTTTACACAAGAACTCAACTTATCAATCCCAATTCCCACATTTACAATTGGTCTGGAAGACTTTGAAAAGAAAACTACGAACTTTCCCAATTTTCCCAATTAAAACACAACTGAAACAAATCAGAAAATTAAACGTCTACCATTCAGATTTATTAAATCCAATCATTCAAATATAAATTACATACAAACTAATCAACTTGATTAAATTTCTTAATAAACCATTCTAAATCATAACTTTCACAATTTTATATATAGAAATAATCATCAATTTGTCAAATAAAATATTTTAATCCAAACTCTCATTGATTATTCTAATATAAAATTAACACTTAAATAATTTTATTTAAATCATTGTTTTATATTATTAATTATATTATAAAATCATCATAATAAATTGCATGTAATATAATTTCAATCAATTAATAAATTTATATAATATATATTATAATATTATATAATATATATAATATATAAAATATATATTAATAATATATATAATATAAATAGAAAATTAAAATTTTATATTTATTAAATACTAAATAAAACAAAAATAAATAAATAAAAATTTACTTTTTAAACCTGCGCACAGGCAATCCCCACGGGAGGATGCGCTGCCTGTGGGGCAGCGCTTCCTCCACAAATATGTGGAGGGCGCTGCCTCACAGCAGCCGCACCCCCACTGTGGGAGCGGCGGCTGGGAGGTAACCTCCCCCACCGTCGACATTCACACACAGTAAAACAAAAACGAATTTCATTTTTTTATTTTTATTTTTTTTTTTTAAATTTCGGAATTCCTTCCGTGGATAAACAAAATTCCGCGTACGGAAGTTTTTTTTTTGATTTAATGAAATTTCTTCAAAATATTCATATATATTTATATTGATTTATATATATATGTATTTCCATCAAATATACATATACATAGATTAATATAAATATATATATAAGTAAATTTATTTAATAATCAAAATCTATCAGACAGAGGATTAAATACTACAGAAATTTGTTACAGGAAGTTGAGAAAAATAACAATATACAGAAATATTTTCTGCACAATTTCCAATTTGTCCTCAATGGATTTTCTATTCCATCAAAATAATGAACAATTTCTTCCATTTTTTTTTAAATACACAAATAATCCAAAATAAATTCTTTTTCGGCAAAATCCTTCAAAAGCTTTTTCTTTCAAATAACCAAGATCTATTGTTTTACTAAATAACAGAGCATACATTTTTTTTTTTTCTTTTGAATTTTGCTTTCATTGTTTTCTCAATTCTTGTTTTCTTGAAATACAAACAAATAACAGGAAGTTTTTCTGAAAGAATTCAAAGAAAAACAAGAATTTCAACAATAAAGAAAATTCTTCTTTCAACAAACAAAATAACCAGAGAAATACCCGTTTCCTGTGTTTTGAAGATTTGGTAGTTGGAGAGAATCCTCTGCCTGTAGAATGCAATTTCCAAAAGCTTCTCCAAAGAAAACCCAAAATCCACAAGATAACTATAACCCACACCAAGAATTTCCTCCAAGGGATCTTCCACAAATATACAGTATTTCCAGAATAACAAAAAAAAAAGGAGAAATTTTGCAAAACCCCAATATCTTTTCCGTGAGGAAAATTCAATAGCCTCTGAATTTTTTTTAGATCCAATTTTACCTCCGTAAACAAATTTCCTTAACAAACACCAATTAATGCACTCGCACACATGTCGAGAAGTGGTTGCAAAATATCTTCTCCACCACTTCTCGACAATCTTGCCAATTTTCATTTTTGCATGTATATAATTATTTCATTTTAAATTTAAAAATCAAATTTCAATTGCATGAATTTATTTTTATTTTAATTTAAATTTCCAATTTCCAAAATAAAACCATTTTTAAATAACCAAAATACCTTTTTCACAAATAACTATTTAATTTTCAAATAAACTATTTACACACTTAATAATTTAATTTAATTAATTAATTTATTTAATTAAATAAATTTAATCTTTTAAGATTAAACCATTTAACCAAATAAGCTAATTAATTAATTAAATAATAAGTAACTAATTTCTTCAACATTAAAATATTAATTTAAATAACAATAATTTAAAACACAATAAACTAACATTAAAAATTAACCAAATTTACCTTTCAAACAATTTATCCAACAGGAAGAGACAAAACAAACTTATGACTCAGACTAAAACAGACAAAGTACAGTGACCGGGTTATAGACTAGACTAGGGTGAACCAAACTACTATCTCCCAATCAACGTATCCGTTGAGTCTTGACACGCTCAAACCTGAGTACCCAGGTGGAGTCGGTGTCATGTACCTGCAATTCCTACAACCAAGCAAATAACGTGCATAGATATATATATATATATATAAAGCATTAAACAGACACACCGTGCAGAGAAAATCACAGATATCACAGGGCACTCGCAAGCGAGTGATGCGATTCTGTTCTCCACACCAATACACGTCACAACAGACTGACGAAATAAATAAATGTTAGTCCATCATAAAACATGTACATAGCAATAATCATCTGAAAATAAACATCTACGCTATCTCAAAGCATAACAGGAATCAATTATCGCAATATAATGTATCATCATGTCACAGAATAAATCCTCTATCGCTCAAAACCAGCGATCAAATATCCAAACAAAGTATCATAGTCTAATAGTGTAAAACACAACAGCAGAAAACATAAGCATAAACGGAGGGGTACTACATGAGGTGTTGCCAAGAAAACTCCTTGATGATGATCCTTCCTTCCTCCCGGTAAGTGAGATTGCCCAGATTTTCAAAGAAGCTATCCTAAAGAAAGTGGAAGATGAAGCATTTTCAAATACTTTAATGTATTTCTTGTATGATGTGTGGCTCACTCCTAAAAACCTCAAAACGCATCTGGATAGATACAAAAATATTTGCTCATCTGCAAGGAAGACAATCACAAAATTTCATACAATCATTGACTACACCATTATTTTAGATGAGGCAGTCGTGTAGGAGATTAAGAAGAAATATGAAGACTTCCAAGCAAAGAGCAAGGAACCATGAAAATATTCTTACATCTCCAAAGTTAGATAGTTCATATACTTTTTTCTATGCTTTATATAGATAGGTTTTGACATTTTACATGTCATTTTGGAAAATGTAATTACTTGTAAAACAAATATGTTCTCCTACATTCATGGAAAACATCTTTGAATAATTCAATAGTTGGTTAAGGTTTTTCCTATATTAGCTCTCCTCTCCCATCTATAAATATGAGAGGATTCCTTTGTATTATTTACCTTTTATATTAAGCAACGAAGTGTTTCCCAATTGTGAAGCAAATATTGAAACTTTGAGTTCATTTTTGTGAATCTATTTTTGATCAATAAAGAAGCTAAGTTGCACACCAAACTTTGTGTTGGAGACAATTATCTTGTTATTTTATTGAATTGACAATGTTTAGTAATTGATATTGAAGGGCTTTTGAGTAAATTTGTGTAGACTTTGAGCTACACCCATTGCTTGAAATTGTGATATTGTTGATATTATTGGTGAATTCTCTATAAGAATTTGTGCTTATATTTATTCATGTTACTCATGGGATTAATTATGAAGTATATCGAAGACTTTGTGCTTCTTTTACCTCATTGGTTACTATTTTGAAGAGTTCACTATTGGAAACTACAAAATGACTATGTGCCTCCATAAGCTTTCATGTTTATTACTTGTCTTTATCATGTTTATATTTGTAGACTTTTCTTTGACAAGATAGGTATATTAGAATTACTGCTTAGTTTTGATTTGAAGTTGTATTGTATCTAGAGATTAAAATTGTGAAACATTGTAAAACATATTCTCTGAAAAAAGAGAGAATCATGAATGTGACACACCCCCATATCATTATTGTAGTGTACATTGTTGTAAATATTTGATTATTTTTCCTTAGTTTCAATAAGCAGTAAGAAGGGTGCCTCTACTTTCTGAGAGGAGAGATTCTATCTCACATAAATGTGGCTGAAATTAAGTTTTGTAATCTATTAAAAGAGATTACAGAATTTTCACCCAATAGTTCATACACTCTAATCAAACAATAATCAGGTATTTAATGAATAAAATAGTGGTCAGTGGCAAGCTTTTCAGATGCTTTTTATTACTCCAAGAATTTGAAAACACCATAGTGGATAAGCCAGGTAAAACAAATGTAGTGGTAGATTTTCAATCTAGACTACCAACTCAATCAACAAAATATGTTGATGATTCCTTCTTAGATGAGCATTTGTTTGCTCTATATGTGCATACACCTTGGTTTGTTAATATTTCCAACTATCTAGTAGTAGGATAGATGCCACCTCATTTCTGACCTAGAGAAAAGAGACAATTGGTTTTTTGGAAAGAGACACTGCACAAGTTATCAGGTGTTGTCATTGATGGCGATGCTAGTCAGTAATCCTATCTATACTTTAGTATTTTCTCGTACCAGAAGTTAGATTGAAGTTATGTGTTAATTGTCAAAACTAAAATAGAGCATCCAATAGAATTGTGTATATCAATTCATATGTAATTTCCTATTATCATTTTGTGTTGTGGATCTTAGGGAAGGTTTTTTGATGTATGATCTATCTTATCTTTGAATCTTTGAGCCTTGTATTGATTGGTGTGCAAGATAGAAGATATGGTTAATTGTTTTTTAGTCTAACAGTGCAAAAAGGCCGAGAGGGTGATTGTAGCATGTTGTGGATCTTCGAGGTGAAGTTTTTTAAGATGTTTCACGTTCAAGCATGTTATTTTTGGTCCTCAATATGTTGTGGCCAACATTGGTTGGTTCACATTAATAATTATTTATGGATTGAACTGACAATTTGTATACATTTTATACTTTGTTAAAGTCGATATGTAGTTAATGAAATCTCTTGTTGTAGATATATATAAGTGATTGTTCATATCATTTTGGGGTGTGATGCAAAATTCAGAAGGATTATACATCAATTGTACGTAGTTTCATTTGAGCAGAAAGAAGATTGGTGATTCAAATTAAAGCAGACAAAGTTTCAAGAGAAAAATCAGATAGAGTATGAAGAATTTGATCTATGTGCTTAACTGGAACTATACTCAGGCATTAGAAAATTCTATCTCATAGTTCATCCACACCAGATTGTCTTTCTGTTTCTATAAGATAGTGAGTCTTCTTTTTGGCAGTAAGCCTTTTTGTATTTGAGCAGTGAGCTCTAGGTAGTGTGCCTAAATGCATGTGCATTCCCTATTTGTAAACACTTATTTTGAGTATACTCATATTGTGGATTGACTTCCACCATGGTTTTTCCCCTAATAGGGTTTCCACATTAAAGATCCTTGTGTTATGGTGTTGTGGTTGATTGCTTTGTCTTCTTGCATCTTTCTTTTGGTTCAATGCTATAAGTGGTTTAAAGATCAAGTTAATAAAGTTAAATTTTGCAGAACACTGATGTTAGAAAACCAAGATCTGATTGCAAACCAAAATAGACCTTCCACAGAAGAGGAAAACGAAAAAGCAGAAGTTTTGCATAAAAACATGCAATTTGATATATTCGAAAAGACCAATAATTACAAGAGATAATTTGCTTTATAAAAGCAAAGATGCCAAAACCAAATCTTATCTTGAGCAACAAGATAGCTCGATAAGATAAAGATAAGATCTTATAACTTAGGAATTAAATAAATCCTAAGTAAACTTATGCTAAGTGTAATTAATAATTAATTACACCAACACCCCCCCATAAGTGCAACTTAGGGAGAAGCAAATTATTATGTAAATATGAGTCCCGACAACAAGGCCTGATCAGGTACTCATGTACAAATGCAAAGAGAGAGAAACCCCCTTCAGTGAGATGAACTTCTGCGAAGAATCACTAGAAGAACTCTGATGAAGCAACACTGGAACCCCAAATCCGGCAAGCAAGGAAAGATAGTTCTATTTGCAAAATACCAATCAGAATCACAAATGCAACAGCAGACCCGATGCTAAGGAACACTGGAAACTCACATTCTGGATCAACTCTGGAATCTGTAAGCAACATTAGATGAAAGGATGAATGGACCCATAATGATGAAAAATCTGGAAGTTGTGTCTCACAAAGCCAATGCCAAACTGAAACTAAAACTGCCCATAGGACGAGTACCATCAAGATTCTGGAACATTAACCTTAAAAACATGGCCTTCAAATGAGAAAGATCTGAACCAATGTGGATCAAGAACTATAAAAGCCCAATGTGAAGTGTGAACCGAAGCAAACCAACAATGTCTCTAGCTAAGCAAGAAAGAAGCTAGAAGGAGACAACAGGAAACCAGACAAACTCATGCGAGTTGTCACCAAAATGAAAGATGGATGCAATAACCCCCCTTAATGGAACTTTATATCAGTTCGTTTATTACAATACCCAATGATTGCATAAGGAGATAATGCAAAAATACAGAAACATGAGTGAAAATGCAAACCTAGAGCACGAAACAAAAACGAATGCATGCATAATTAATAATTAATTACACCAACACCCCCCCCATAAGTGCAACTTAGGGAGAAGCATATTATTATGCAAATATGAGTCCCGGCAACAAGGCCTGATTAGGTACTCATGTACAAATGCAAAGAGAGAGAAACCCCCTTCAGTGAGATGAACTGCTGTGAAGAATCACTAGAAGAACTCTGATGAAGCAACACTGGAACCCCAAATCCGGCAAGCAAGGAAAGATAGTTCTATTTGAAAATACCAATCGGAATCACAAATGCAACAGCAGACCCGATGCTAAGGAACACTGGAAACTCACATTCTGGATCAACTCTGGAATCTGTAAGCAACATTAGATGAAAGGATGAATGGACCCATAATGATGACAAATCTAGAAGTTGTGTCTCACGAAGCCAATGCCAAACTGAAACTAAAACTGCCCATAGGACGAGTACCATCAAGATTCTAGAACATTAACCATAAAAACATGGCCTTCAAATGAGAAAGCTCTGATACCATGTTAGAAAACCAAGATCTGATTGCAAACCAAAATAGACCTTCCACAGAAGAGGAAAACAAAAAAGCAGAAGCTTTGCATAAAAACATGCAATTTGATATATTCGAAAAGACCAATAATTACAAGAGATAATTTGCTTTATAAAAGCAAAGATGCCAAAACCTAATCTTATCTTGAGCAACAAGATAGCTCAATAAGATAAAGATAAGATCCTATAACTTAGGAATTAAATAAATCCTAAGTAAACTTATGCTAAGTGTAATTAATAATTAATTACACCAACAACTGATTCACCCCCCCTCTCAGTGTTCCTTGATTCCAACAATTGGTATCAGAGCCTAGTTCCTCAGAAGAAGTTTAATAGCTTGGGGAAGATCTGGGAAGGTGATTCAATTGATTTTGGCAGTCTTCAACAACAACTTTTGGTGGCACTAGATTATCTTGATCAATCCAACTCTAAAGTCCGGGAATTGCAGGAAAGCTTTGTGAATGCTTAGAAATTAATTCAATCATTGAAAGATCAAATGAATAAGTCCAGGGAAAAGAGAAAGAATGTATGTGAACAACTCAAGCAAAAAGAGAGTAAAATCATGGAAGATGAACACCTAAGTCAATCCTTGAAGGAAAATACTAAAGAATGTGAAAAGATTACCAAAGATAATGTTGTCCTAAAGCATGAGATGGAATCTATTGTGATGAGGATGACCAAGGAGATTTAAGATAGAAAGAAGAATGAAGAGAATTTTACTCAGTCCTTGAAAGAAAAATCTGAAGAATGCAACAGAATTAATGATGGATTCAATCAGTTGGAGCTTGAATTGCAACAATCCAGAAACAGTGAAGAAGAGCTTGAAAGATAGATTGTTATTCTCAAGGATGAACTTGCTACTACAAATGAATACAAGGAGAAGTTAAAGATTAGCTCAGCTAAGCTTGATGAACTAATTAAAAGTCAGAGGACTAGAAGTGACAAGTGAGGTCTTGGATATGAGAAAGGAGAAAGCTCTAGATCTAGTCAAAGGAAATTTAGGCAAGGAAATCAGTCAAGCAAAGCTAGAAGGTATCTTGTAAGACAACCCAATGCTCAAAATTTCAATGGATACTATTTTGTTTGCAATAAATTTGGTCATATGGCTGCTTAATGTAGAAGTAGAATGAATCCAAGTGGTCCATCATTCTCCAGTTAGTGTTTCAATTGCAATAAGTATGGTCATAATTCAATTGAATGCAGAAATATGTCAAACAACTCTTTTAATAGAAATGTCAGATGTTATACTTGCAATAGATTTGGCCATATTGCTAACCAATGCAGATCAAGAGAAAATCAATGGAATAACTGGACTAGAAAAAGAAATTTTGTGTGCTATAATTGCAACAAATCTGGTCACATTTCAAGATTCTATAGAAGTAGGAAGGGCCCAGTAAAAAAGGGAAAAATATGCAAAAGGATGATAAGGGAAAAGTAAAAGTTACTACAGATGAGATCAGGATCAAATGAAGAAGACATGAGTGAAGAAGAAGAGTGTTTATGATGTAGGAAATGAATCCACACCAGAATCTGGTACTGTAAATTCCTTCAGGAATTAGTTTAAGGCCTCTGGCCCAGGGGGAGTTCTCAAGAAAATATTTTAACCCCCTGTTGGTAGTTGGTGCCAAGATGTGGAAAATTGCAACGATTTCATTAATGATCTACAACTGTTTTGGGATCTCTTGTGGAGGAAATTTATGCAAAATTGAAGGTCCGTAGAAGAATTTTCTTTCACAGTCTATGAAAACAGGGTATCTGGAAGACCTAGGGAAAAAGCATTTATTGTGATAAAAGGTTAGGTGTGTGAATGATAAAAGGTTACTTCTATCCCTCATTTGTCACATTGCATTTTGAGAAGAAGTTTGGAGAGCTCTGCAGTGAATCTTGGCAAGATACAAGTCTGAAGGAAATTCGATGATCAAACCCTAATCCAACGAAAGGTATTTATCTGCAGAACTTGTGAATTTGAATTTTCTAAAAAATGGTTGCTCTGTTGGTTGTTAATATTAAGGATAGGCCCCGCCCAAAATTCAAATGGCACCCGTTCAAATCTATTGAGATAGAACCATTACGTGTATTTTCTTTTGTTTTGTATGGTTTTTTTCATATTGAAGATATTAGGGCATATGTTCATGCAAATTTTGAAGAATTAGGAAGATCCCAATTGTTAAATTTATATAAAAATCACATTGTGGGAGAAGATCTATGTGTAAGGCCTAAATTCAAGACTTTGAAAGAGAAGAAGTTCACACAAATTGTGAAGTTTCCCGTGTTCGACAAAAATGAATGGGTCTAATACATACTGATTCAAGTGCATGTCAAGTTCATGTGGTTAATTCAACCTTTGAAGATCACAAGAGAATCTATAAGCATTGTTACTAGTCTGAATTCATCTAATGGGTTGCCCACATTGAAAGTTGTCAAGTACCAAACAGTCATTGAGGCAACCGGTTCTGTTTTCGACAAAAGAGCCATGACAATTAATGACATTATTGAATTGGATGTAAAGTTTGCTTCTATGGTTATTAGATATAAAATCTAGCACTCTATTCGGGATAACTCTGTATCTGGTACTGCAATCTATGCAACTTATCAAATGATCAAGGAAAATGAAAAATATGACTTATGTGAGTTACTCTAGGGCCAGCTAATTGAAAATCTTGGAAAAATCAAGAAGGACAAGAAGAACTCTTTCAAGTATGGAAATATGTTGTTATGTCTATTTTTCTACTTCATGAATGAAGTTCTAGGAGTTGGTAAAGTTCAATGGGAAGGTGATAGACCTTTAGTTGTTCAAATTAGAGACATTTTATATAGAATTGATGATAGCAAAGCAAGGAAAACTGCTATCTAGGGTTATTTCAAAAGTTTTCAAAGTGAAATGCAAGCCAGGGAAAGGATTCCTAAGTCTATTTTTGAAAAATATAAGGACACTATTTGCTTCATGGTTGACATTGATCAGTGTTTGATGGAAGCAGCAGAACCTAGAACAGTTTGGATAATGCCTATGGGATATGAGGTTGAAGAACACATTTTGGAGTTGTATACCCAACACTTATTAAGTAAACCTCAGGATCTGATAAAAGAGAGGTTTGGTACCTTTGAAGAGAATAATATGCAAGTACATGCACAACTGAAGAAGCCTATGATAGTTCAAAAGGTGAGAAAGGAAGTTGAAGCTTTTGTAAAAAGCATTGGTATATTAGTTGAAGCAGTGAGGGAAGCTAGGAAGAGAAGAGAACAAGCTGAAGAAGGAGAGCCTGCTAGAACTAAGTCAGCTAGTCTAGCAGTATCCTCTTCTAGATCTAGATCTACAAGGAGCTCTGCACTCTCATCCGGTCCTACAAAGAAATAAGACCAATAAAAGCTCAAGTCAAGGCATCTGGGAGAGAAGGAAAAAGGAAGAAAGATAAAATCACAAGAGTCTATGTTGCAGTTGAGGATGATGAAGAAACTGAATCTAATGAAGAGGTAAGATAAATCAAGCATAATGGAACAAATGCATCAAAAGTCTCTAAGGATAATCCCTCTAGTGAAGAGAAAGCAAAGAAAAAGGTGAAAACTGATAAATCAAGTATGACTATAGAGGAAGTGGAAAAAGCTTTAATTAAGGATGGTAATCTTAAACCACTTTTTGAATGGTATGACACTTTTGATAGTGTCGGTCAGAGAACTCTTGAAGAAGCTACAATAAAATATTTGAATGTTTTCAATATGACTCTCATAGAAATAATGTTTTAGTTACCTAAAGGGTTATATGAAGTCTTAGAAATGAGGAGAGTAAATGCAAGAACTGAAGAGGAACAAATGAGAGAACGCATACTTTTCTATCTATGTCCGGTAATGTCAATAGAAGAAATGAAGAATATCCTCAATGATGCTAAAAATGATTTTAAGAGAAAAACAAGGGTGAATAAGCTTATTATCGGTCAGACTGAGGAAGTAGCGAAAGACATTGAGAAAATTCTTAAGGCAGTTCTATTGAAGAACGGATATAATGTTGTTTCTAAAGAAACTCATGATGAAGATGTTCCATCTGGTCTGGAAATTGAAGTGAAATAATACACAACTGAGGACACTCTTAATCCTATAGATATGCAAGATACTAAAATTCCCATGGAGACTGAAGCTCCTAAAGATGCATCAGTTGAAGAAATTGAGATTCCCAAAGCCAAGCAAGAATCGATGGTTGAAGAAAAGAAGGCTGAGGCAAAGGAGGTTGCTATGGAAGCAAGAGACACTGTAAAGGTAGTAAAGAATTTTTTAGAAGAACAAAAAGAGAAGTTTGACCCTAAATTGGTTGAAGGTCCTATCAACTTGGTCACTCTATCTCCTATTCAGAAGTTGAAGGTAGCATCATTTGCTCAAGCCAAGGCAAGGGAGGAGATATTGAAATCTCACATTGAGGACAATGAACTACTAAGTCTTGCATCTGGTATCTTGGAGAAGATCATGCTTACAAATTTCAAGGACTCATCTAATTCCCTCTGGTTAGCTGAAGAAATTTATCAATTCTCTAAGTACTCACTTTGAGTCTCTTGAAAAGTTAGTTGGGGATAAGGTCTAGAAAGAATTTGATGCAAACAGGTTCAGTAGATTGAAGGGTATGATTGCTAATGATAAATCCTTGTTAGCTACCTGTGTAAAGAACATTCAAAGTGCATTTTCTGAGGGTGGAAATATCTACAAGTCATGCTTACCATTGTCAAAATTCACTGAGGACACTGAAAAGAAAATTAAGGAATATGAGAAACAATTAGCAAATATTTCTCAAGCCTTTGATCCTCTAACCATTTTTGTGGGTAAGCAAGAAGGTCAAGTCATATCCCTTCTTGAAAAAATTAAAAGTTTGAAGTGTGAAGAAGATAGAATTGTTGAATGAGTATGTGAGCTCAGAGGACTAATTGGTCCTAAAATGGAGACAATGCTTAGTGCATTGAAGGAATCCTAGGATGCTATGGTTGTCAGTGATTCGACAAATCTTGAGTCAGCAAAGATGCAATCTTACTTGTTTTGTGGTCACATGACTATTTTGGAGAGTCTCAAAAAGAGTTGGGACACTAGCTTAAGCCTGATGAAGAAAAATTTTGCAGATATATTCAAGTTCATGTAAGTCAGAGAAGCATGTTTGTATATATACAGTTTGTTCATAGAAATTTTGTATGATTTTTTTTGGTATGCGGATTCCCATCTTTGTCATTGATGTCAAAGGGGGAGTATGGGACAGAGCAAAATATCATATTCATCTCAAGGGGAGTTATGTTTTGAAGTTTTGAGAATAGCAGTGTATTCATGTTGGTACTAATTCTGACACTTAGTCATTTTTCACTAAGTGTTGCCATCAATGTCAAAGGGGGAGATTGTTGGAAAGAGACACTACACAAGTCATTAGGTGTTGTCATTGATGGAAACACTAGTTAGTAATCCTATCCACACTTCAGTATTTGCTCGTAACGGAAGTCAAATTGAAGTTATGTGTTAACTGTCAAAGCTAAAACAGAGCATCTAGCAAAATTGTGTATATCAATTCATATGTAATTTCATGTTATCATTTTGTATTGTGGATCTTAGGGAAGGTTTATCGATGTATGATGTATCTTATCTTTGAATCTTTGAGCCTCGTATTGATTGGTGTGCAAGATAGAAGATCCAGTTAATTATTTTTCAGTCTAACAATGCAGAAGGGATGACAGGGTGATTGTAGTGTTTTGTGGATCTTTGAGGCGAAATTGTTTAAGGTGTTTCATGTTCGAGCATGTTATTTTGGGTCCTCACTATGTTGTGGCTGACATTGGTTGGTTTGCATTAATAATTATTTATGGATTGAACCAACAATTTGTATACATTTTATATTTTGTTAAAGCCAACATGTAGTTGATGAAATCTCTTGTTGCAGATATATATAAGTGATTGCTCATATCATTTTGGTGTGTGATACGATGTGATGTGAAATTTAGAAGGATTAGAGATCGATTGTGCACAGTTTCATTTGAGCAAAAAGAAGATTTGTGGTTCAGATTAAAGCAGACAGAGTTTCAAGAGCAGAATCAGAGTATGAAGAATGTGATCTATGTGCTTAACCGGAACTATACTCAGGCATTAGAATATGCTATCTCATAGTTCATCCACTCTAGACTGTCCATCTATTTCTATAAGACATTGAGTCTTCTTTTGGCAAGTAAGCCTTTTTTTATTTGAGCAAAGAGCTCTAGGTAGTGTGCCTGAATGCATGTGCATTCCCCATTTATAAACACTTATTTTGAGTATACTAATATTGTGGATTGACCTCCACCATGGTTTTTCCCCTAATAGGTTTTCCACATAAAAAATTATTGTGTTATGGTGTTGTGGTTGATTGCTTTGTATTATTGGCAACACAAGGGCAGACAACTGAGAGGGGGGGTTGAATCAGTTATCACAAAAATTATATTTATAAAAAATATAATAAATATAATTTATTATATTTATTATAATAAATAAATATAATAATAAATATAATTATATCAGGTGAATCAGTTATAATTATATAATAAATATAATTTATTATATTTATTATATCAGGTGAATCAGTTATCACAAAAATTATAATTATTATTATAATTATTATAATAATTATTATTATAATTATTATAATAATTATTATTATAATTATTATAATAATTATTATTATAATAAACATAATAAACATGAAAGCATAAACCATAACCACATCAAAAACACACATAACACCAAGATTTTTTATGTGGAAACACTGTTAGGGGAAAAAACACGGTGGAGGTTAGTGATGAGCCTAGTTTTTGGTCCAATTTTGGGTAGAATCTTAAGTTTATTTGCTGGTAGATTTCATGGAATTTAATGTTAAATGTTGGCATTTTTATAATATTTCCCTCAAACTATTGATAGTGGACTTAATCCTATCTCTGCAAGCTTTAATGACATTTGGCATAATATGTAGATTATCTATATTAATTTTGCATGTGGTTAATGAATGTTCCTTAGAGTGGTTATAGATGTGTAGTTATTATGTGTATTGACCTTTCCATGCATATTTAATATGCCACATTAAGGAAGACACCGCCAGTTGGGCATGCACCATAACGTCCAGCTGAGGAATCGCTCCAAGTCAAAGGCAACCAATGGCAGAAGATTCTTCATGCAACTGAACGTAACCACCTTGTAGTGGACTTTAATGATCGAGCATGTATGGGGTTACTGTTGTGCTGGATCTGCATTTGGACCTGCATGTCTGACTAGATTCTATGCATGCATAACCGCAATCACTCTACTTTCCCTGTTTTCACTAAATGGAATCCTCCCAATTGTGGAGTTGACTGCCACGTTTAGCTTATTAGTATAAATAATGATTTGATGCTCCTTCTTTAGGGGTTGCATGATTTTATATTGTACTCTCATTCTCTAATTTTCAGTAATACAGATACATTACTCTCTTGTATGCATGATTCACAGTGAATAAAATAAAGTTCTAAGTTTGAGCATCTAATTTTCTTTAGTTTTAGAGGATACTTATCCAAGGGGGACCACTTGGTGAGTAATCCATCTTCTTAGTTTAGCATTAGTTTATTATTATTTTTTTATTTCTTAGTTATAAATCTGGCATCGATTGTTCCTGCAGCCACTAGAATTTCATTCTATGACTGTTCCTATAGCCAAAGCAGGAAAAATAGTGTCATGTTCTATTGCTCATATTTTCATTCTTGTTATGCATTTCCGCTTAGCATAATCATTGATTGATGTTCAAAATTTGTTTCATTCCATTTCAATCAATTTACTTTCAATATTGTGTGTTCCTTAGCTGTAGAATAGAATGGCTACTTTGAGTTCCTAGTGCACATATTGTGCTGACCCATTTCAAGTTCACATCCCTGGGTTGACAAGTTAAATGCACCTTCATGATGGTTGAAATGGCTATTCAGGTAAGATGTCCAATCTCTAAATCATTTCTATAAAGGCTTAATTATTGAGATCATTGTAGGAGGCCAACATTTTTGGTGTTGTTGTCGAGGATGGTGTCAAACTAGGGAGTCTTTTGGAGTCATTGGTAGTTTTCCTTGTTGTAGTGTTTCTGGAAGTTTTTCTTAGCATATCCTCACTTAGGAAGTAATGACCCCCCTTATTCTTTACCAATTCTTTGTGTGAGCTGACTAATAGTGAGTGATACTACATGCATAGAGGAAGGAGAAGGGATGCTTATGGGAGATTCCTTACTTATAATCCCAATCCATTCCAACTAGTTGACTATTAGAATCTACTAGAAGAAGAAGAATACCCACACCCCTTTTTTCATGCATATCATGATCTGACTAGTTCTGAAGTCTCCTCTAAGGATCAAAATCAGCTTGAGAACCCCTTTTTTTTGGAACAAAATCAAGCAGGCATGGGTGATGCAAATAGGAACAAACCTAATGAACTAGCTTTTCCTTTCCCCATTTCCCATCATAATGAAGTTGACAACATCAAGAACATTCCTGCCTCAGCACTCCCAAAGTTTTACGGACTTGTAATAGAAGATCCAGACACCTTTCTATTTGAGTTTGGCATACTCTACAGGAGTTATTATTATACTACTAATGCCCATAGGCTTAAGCTATTTCCTACCACTTTGAAAGAGTTTTCATTAAGATGGTTCATGAGCCTAGGCAAAGATACTGTGCAAACTTGGAAAGACATGAAGACAAAATTCCTTGAGAAATACAAGGAATAATGCAGAGGCAATGACATGAGAGGAGGTGACATTTTTAGGATGCAGCAAAAGGAAGATGAGAGCCTGGAATATTACATTGCAAGGTTTCTATTTTGCCTACAAAAATCTCCACACCATACACTTAATGAAGACTCACATAAGTTTCTTTTCTTAAGAGGAATCAATGATAGTTGCACTGATGACTTGGACCTCATGGGAGGAGGAGATATTTCCCAATTCCCTTGGGAAGATATCAAGAAAATATTCCAGAACTACTCTAGGGTAGCTTCAAAGAAAGAGAGACCTTACCAATCTTCCATGGGTAAGTCAACTACTAATGGAGTCTCAAGAATGGAGATTACTCATTTGTTGGCAGACTTCAAGCAAGACGTTATCAATAACCTAGCTACTCAGCTAGATAGACTTTAGGCCAAGAAGAAGCAAGAGGAGGCAAAGGCAATGTTCACAGAGTATTGCCCCCAATACAAACAAAAGAAGAAGGATTGTAGATGCAAGATGGTAGTTAACTTTGAAAGCAAGCAAGTTCCACCTAAGTTCAAGCCAATCTAGATTGAAGAAGACCAAGTCTACTATGTTGCACAAAGGAATCCCTAGGCTCCAAGACAAGGTTTGCCACCAAATCCACTATCCTATGTTGGGCCATATTTTAATTCCTATTCCTTTGGTAACCAATGGCATCCCCCATATCCACCCAATTATGGAGGATATCCACCTCATCCTTGGAGTAACCCTCCAAATGCTTGGCCCAATCATCAGAGTTATCCACCCCAATGGCAGCAACCTCAAGAGAATTGGAAGCAATTTCAAGGACATTGGCAGCCACCTCCAAGAAATTGGCAACAAACAAATCAATGGAGAGGGGGAAACAATGGCCTACTCAAAAAACTAGTTACATGCAGCCACCTTTTCAGCCCTAACAGCCTGCTATAATTCCTCCACCTGCTAATCCCAGCTCAAATGCACCTAAACCCACTCAATTACCAACTCAACCCACACCCAATCCAAATAACAAACCATAGTAGCAGCCTGCCTACTCTGCTAATTAAAATCAATTTCTTGCATATGTTGTGAGTGTAAGTGATATCCACTTGCATTCAGGTACTACTCTACTGGCTCCTTCCAAGCCCATTATCACTAAGCTCCCTATGGAAGAGGAAGAGGAACCTCTGAATGATCCCATTTAGCCTAGTGTACCTAAAAATCTTGAACCAGTCCAAGTCAAGCAGACTGAACAAGAACCACCATTTCCTCAAAGATTGGAAGTTACCAAGAAGGAAGAAAATGAGGATACAACCTTTGATATCTTGGACCAGTTGTAGCATATGTGTCCAGATACCTCTATTTTAGGTCATAAAGGATGTTCCAATCTACGGAAAAGCAATCAAGGAAGCCTGTCTCAAGAAGCTAGGTAGGAAAAAGAAAGACCCAACTACAGTTCATGTGGTGGGCCAGCTAGCTGACATCATGCTGAGAAAAGTGACTATTCCCAAGTATAATTACCCAGGTAGTCCTATGGTAGCAGCTATCATAAATGGGATCTAAGTGAAGAATGCTCTGATTGATTTAGGAGCAGAAATAAATGTAATGACCAAAGACATCCTACAACAACTAAATATCGCAAGTATGAGGTCCACTCCTACTATCCTGCAGCTTGCTAATAGCTCTATTGTTAAGCTTGATGGTGCAGTGGAGGATCGCGTGGTAGTTTTAGACTCTTGGAAGTACCTAGCAAACTTTATGATTCTTTCTCCTATAGCCACACTAGGCGGGTATCTCATTATTCTTGGAAGGCCATGGTTAGCAACTACAAATGCATACATTGGATGTTGGTCAGGTGACATAACCATTTCATATGGGACGAACACTAAAAAAAAATTATTTATCCACCTGCTCAACCATCTCATAATGAAGATAATCCCCTATGGCCACATGTTGGTGAAGAGGCCGAGGAAGTTAACTTTGTGGCGCAGCTTATGATTCTAGGTAGAAGCTCTTTCATGTAGCTCCAAGATGAGGATGAAATATTGGCTAACATCATTCAGAACTATTATGAAGTGGAGGAAGCATCATATTCTCATTCTACTGCTCCAGTCAAGACACTTATGCCTACTCTTCCTGCAGATGTTCTTCCTGTAGATGCTCTTCCTGCAGCCACTATTCCTGCAGAAAAACTTCCTGTAGCCACTCTTCTTGTAGCCATTGTTCCTGCAGATAGACTTCCTCCAACAACAGGTATGTCTTATACATTGCTTCCATATGAACTAAAGGTACCAAGTGTTAATGAAGCATCCATGATAGAGTTAACTACATAAGTCCAAGTGTCAGAAGGAAAATATTTGAATGTTAATAGTACATTAAATGAAGAACAACAATTGTTATTAGTGAACCTATTAAGGACCCATCAGCATGCATTTGCATGGGATTATCATGATATGAATGGATTGGATCCTAAACTTTGTACACACATAATTTACATCAGAGATGATTGCACCCTAGTAAGATAGCCACAAAGGAGAATTAACCCTCCACTAAGAGAGATTGTGAAAGGAGAATTGCAGAAATTACTAGATGCAGGATTTATCTACCCCATTTCAGATAGTCAGTGGATGTCTCCATTAGTGATTGTTCCCAAGAAAGGATGGAAATGGCAAGTTTTTGTTGACTATAGGGAACTTAATGTTTCCACCAAGAAGGATCACTTTTCTTTACCCTTCATTGATCAAGTTTTGGACATACTTGCAGGAAAGCAATACTTCTCTTTTTTAGATAGGTTCAACAGCTACAACTAGATCCAAATTGCACCAGAAGACCAAGAGAAGACTACATTTACTTGTCCATGGGGGACCTATGCCTATTATGTGCTTCCATTTAGCTTATGCAATGCACCTGCAACTTTTCAGAGGGCAGTCATTAGCATCTTCTCATATATTTATCATGATTACCTGGAGATTTATATGGATGACTTCACCACTTATGGTGCTGATTTTAATCAAGCATTAGAAAATCTCAAAAGGGTCCTACAGAGATGTGAAGGCCAAAACTTGTCCTTAAATAGTGAAAAGTGCTTCATGATGATGCAAAAGGGTGTAGTTCTTGGCCACTACATCTCCCACAAAGGAATTCAAGTAGATCTTGCAAAGATTAAGGTAATCACAAATTTTCCCACACCTGCAAAATAAAAGGATGTTAGGAGTTTCTTGGGTCATGCAGGATATTATAGGTGTTCCATAAAATATTTCAACAAGGTAGCAATACCATTGTACACTCTTCTCACTAAAGATGTTGAATTTTAGAGGACTGAAGCTTGTCATAAGGCATTTTCTAACTTGAATACAGTCTTGACTCATGCTCATGTACTCAAAGGGCCTAATTGGGAGCTTCCTTTCCACATCCACACGGATGCATCAAATTATGCCATAGGAGCAGTCTTAGGATAGATAGGAGCTGTTGAAAATATTATTTACTTTGTCAACAAAAATTTACAAGGAACTGAATTCAATTATACAGTGACAGAAAAAGAAATGTTGGCAGTCATCTATGCACTGAACAAATTCAAACATTACATAATAGGCTACCAAATCTTTGTACACACTGATCATGCAGCCATTAGATATCTCATGAATAAACCTTTGATCATAGGTAGATTGGAAAGATGGTTATTGTTAATGCAATAGTTTGATATAACCATTGTGGATAAGTGAGGGAAGGCCAATGTTGTTGCAGATTTTCTTTCAAGGCTAACTACATCAGAAGACAATCAACCCATAGATGACTCTTTTCCTTATGAGCATCTATTCTCCCTCAGTGTACAAACACCCTGGTATACTGGCATAGCCAATTACTTGGTCATTGGTATATTTCTTTCTCACTTCTCTCCAAAAGAGAAAAGGGCACTCATTGAAAAATATTTTCCTTTATCTTGGATTGTTTGATGTTTGTTTTATACTGGACCAGACCAGTCATGAGGAGGTGTGTGAGAGAAGATGAGACATATGACATTTTGCATGCATGCCACAATGAACCATGTGGATGACACTTTGCAACCAAGAGGATAGCAATGAAGGTTTTGAACATAGGGTATTATTGGCCAACACTCCACAAGGATGCAAAAAGGTATACCAGAAAATGTGATAGATGTCAAAGAATGGGTAGACCAACCAAGTCCGATGAGATACCACTGTGCCCTCAGGTAGTAATCACTCCCTTTGACAAGTGGGGATTGGATTGCGTGGGACCAATTGACCCTCCATCAAATGGTAAGTCTTATATATTGGTATGCACTGATTATGTGACAAAATGGGTAAAAGTTAAGGCTATGAAGCATGCAAGGGATAACAAGGTTGTAGAATTTATTTACGAGGATATTTTCACAAGATATGGAGTCCCAAGAGAAATAGTGAGTGATCAAGGAGCTCAATTCACATCAACTCTTGTTGCAGAACTAGTTAATGAGTACAACATAAGGCACAGGAAGTCTACTCCTTATCATCCACAGGCTAATGGCCAAGTTGAGGTGACCAACAAAGAGATTGAAGCCATTCTAACTAAAATAGTAGTTGTTCATAGAAAGGATTGGGAAAAAATATTACTAGAAGTTGTTTGGGCCTATAGGACAACCTAGAAAACAACTACATACTTCACCCCATTTGAGTTGTTGTATGGAAAAATAGTTATGATGCGAATTGAATTTGAATATAAAATTCTACGGATTGCAGTAGATTTGGGGATGGGCATTTCGGAGGCACAAAGAGAGAATTATGCAGCTGAATGCTTTGGATGAGATAAGAAGAGCAGCCCTACAACATACAAAAGTGGTGTAGAATCATAGAATCGGGTGGCACAACAAATTTATCAAGGACAAGAAATTCCAACTAGGAGATTGGGACCTTCTCTATGACTCAAGATTCCAGGAAAATGCAGGAAAATTGCAAACAAGGAGGCTAGGACCATATGAAGTTGTTGAGGTCTTTCCTAATGGAGTTGTTCAGCTTACTACCATTAACCTTGTCAAGTTTAAATTACTTGTCAATGGTCATCGCCTCAAATTATACCACAAGTCAACTTCTAAAGAAGAGTTCTTGTAGTAATTCACCAAGTATTCAACACTCGAGCTTCCTACAACCAAAGGGAATGGACCTAGCGTCCTTCCTTCTAGCTAATTAAGGTACGTACTCTCTCATAATAAAGACTTTCACTTATGTGGAAGTCTATTTCTTCATCCATCCTCCCATCCACCCATCCATCACCACCTTTCTCTATTCCATCACTTCATTCCACCTCACTCCACTTCATTTTCATTAATTGTTCAATTTATTCCCACAAGGCAAGCAGAACTTTCTCCGTGATCTTTGCAGCAAATCTTCCACATATTCAGGTATGTGTGCATTAATTGCTATCTTTAATCATCTTTTAAGTGTGTTCATTTAATCATTGTACATTAGTATAGAAGTTCACATAAATGCCATCATTCCCTGTCAAATTACCACTCCCATCTTGCATGTGTGGACACATGTCCAAATTTAGGTTGGGGGGAGGGAAAAGAAAAAATGCAAATATTTTTTGAATTTATTGCCCATGTGTCAATTCATACTAGGCCACACTGAAAAATTTAAAATGAGCTGATTTGAAATCCGAATGAGAGGACAACTTGCATGTGTGAAGTGACAATAACTGCAGCTGCCATTTCTTCCCATCATAATTTCCCTTTTTTATTGCTCCTTTTCTTGCCATTATTTCCCTATCGTAATCTTGAGTGGCAAGAAAAAAAAGAAATAAAGAAAAGAAAATCCAGTCGATATTGGCACTAGAAATTTAGCAGATACTACAAGAAAGTGAGCTTGATTTTTCAGATAGGAATTGTAGGAAAGAAATTACAGAGCATTTGTTTGATTGCAGACAATGGGAGGTCAGTTAATTCAAAACGATCCCATGATGCATGATTTTTTTTGTAGGATGCACAATGCCTGGCTTAATTTAGAAATTGCGGATGGGGAGATTACTTCTTGAAACTGGATAGCTTTGATGAAAGCATTGCCCTTGAATTTTCCTAGACATTTTCAGAAGGAAAAGCCACAATAAAGGGGTTGGAAGTTCTAGCAACAAAGGAACAAATTGCAGAGGTCACAGGGTTACCAGCTAATGGAAAAAATTACCCTACCTCCAGAGATACCAGATCAGCCAGGGTCGAGTTTATAAAGCCAAATGACCCCCCATTGAGCATAGATAAACAAGGTGCAAAGAGAATGTCTCTGCCCGATCCATGGAAGTAGATAGTTGTGTATGTTATCAAATACATCACCTGTGAGGGTCGCCAGTCAAATTTGCATTTTGTACACTTCAAGCTTTTGAATCACATGAGGCACTGAAGGAGGATGAATGTGCCCAACGTGTTGTACAATCTTCTCTCAATCATGGTAGTCAAGACCCAAAAAGGTAGGGATAATTTTGTTTCCCACCATTGCTTGATTAAATTGCTAGTTGAAAAGTCTTTGCATGATGTATCTGCAATAACCTGGGAAGAATTTATAAATGTTGATCAAATTAGACCTAAGCACTTGCAACCTAGGGCTTTACTTCAATCTCTTAGGTCTAGCAGGAGAATAAGCACGGTTGAAGCCATTCATAGTTCTTCAACCTTTGGTGCTAGCTCTAGTGTGAATCCTCTTGTAGCAGAAGAAACCATAGAAATTAGTTCTTCTAAAATAGAGCACTCAGAAAAAGAAAGTTCTTCCTCTGATTCTGATGATGACATTCCACTTGAGACCCTGATCAAAAATAGGGCACAGAAGAGAGAAGTCGAAATGAGAAAAGGAAAGGCCAAAACACAGCCTGTAGAAAGAAAGGTGCCAAGTTCTAAAAAGGGAAAGGCTGACACTATTCATCCTGTAACCAAAGGAAACTGTGAAAAAACTCCCAGGAAATCAAGACCAACTGGGTATGTGATCCTCCATAGGAAAGCCCTAAACCTGGTGAGACTTCACATGGGGACCCTGAAGCTCCAATGGAGTAGGAAAATGTTGAAAAAGAAGAAGACATATTCAGGAGAGCAGCAAATATAACACTGACCGATCTTGCTAACATTGCAGAAGAGTTTGAGGAAAGTCAGGACTTCCTGCAACATGAGCAAGAAGTCCTACAGCAAGATATCCTACAACAATAGCCAGAACTAGAGCAGGAGTTCCTATAGCCATGAAAAGAACAAGAACAAGAGAGTCCTTGTAGAAAGAGGTGAAAGAAAAAATAGCACCCCTGCAGCCAGAGATAACTGGATAGCCTGAGTCCATGCAGATAGTGCCATATGAGGAGCCGCCATCAACAAAAAGACTAGTAGGCATTCATAATCCTCTTGGTTTTATAGTACATACAAAAAATTTGAATTTATGGAGAGAAATACAAAGAAGAGAGGAAGAATGGAGAAAGAAAAAATGGAAATTGAAGGAGGAAATTCAAAACAAGGATGAAGAGATTGAGGATAAAAATACAGAAATTGCTACCCTTAAGCAGAGGGTGGATGATATGGAAGCTTTGGCACCATGGGTTTTGGAATGTATGACCCCTCTAAGGGTCTATGCTCTGCTCCTAAAAGAGAAGTATCTCTCTTTTAAGTTGTCAAGGATTTCCTCAGGTTTGAATCCTTCTATTGACACCCCTATGGAATTTTTCAATGCTTATAGAATTGTCTCCCCTGAAATGAAGAATTTACTATGTGAATTTTATTTGCATAATTATGTTATCACAAAAGACCATGATTGGAATCTATTTTTGTATGTTGGGGATGTTAAATTGAGAGCATTTATGTCTTGGGTACAGAATGAGATTAGTTGGGGACATCAACATGGAGCTTATAAACAATTGGAGTCTGATATCCCTCTACCTGTTAGAGCTTAATCAAGTAACCCAAGGGATATTTATAGAGAATGGCACAGAATGCTTCTCAGACCTAGTTATGGCAACAGGATTATTCCTTGGATTGAGGTATTTTACAGTGATTATGAAGTAAAGATAATAGAAAAGGAGGAAACCATGAGAAGATGTCTATCACAAAGATGGAATAGTCTATCTGATGAGCTAAAGCAGGTTGAGCCTCATTCTATCCATAATTATGTTGCAGCACAAAAGAGGATTGATAGGTATATTCAGATTGGGAGAACTCAGGGGCGGTCTTGGCTTCCCCTAACTTTCCAACCATCCATGCTCATGTGGCTCGTACCAAACTTCAAATTCTACCAGCTTGAAATTGCTGCAAAAAGGTAGAGATGGAACATATTTGACAGATTGGGAGGATTCTATTGGGATCCTAATTCATGCATTGCATCCATTGATGTTGGACAACTATCAGTTGCAAACTTCAGAGCTTTGACCAAGTAGAAGAACAACCCTTCCCTTGCTAGAGGACTAGTAAAATGTTAGGTTGGGGGGAGTGATGAGCCTAGTTTTTGGTCCAATTTTGGGTAGAATCTATATTTTATTTGTTGGTAGATGTCATGGAATTTAATGTTAAATGTTGGTATTTTCATAATATTTCCCTCAAACTATTGTCAGTGGACTTAATCCTATCTCTGCAAGCTTTAATGACATTTGGCATAATATGTGGATTATCTATATTTATTTTGCATGTGGTTAATGAATGTCCCTTAGAGTGGTCATAGATGTGCAGTTATTATGTGTACTGACCTTGCCATGCAAATTTAATACACCAAGTTGAGGAAGACACCGCCAGCTAGGCATGCACCATAATGTCTAGTTGAGGAATTGCTCCAAGTCAAAGGCAACCGATGGTAGAAGATTCTTCATGCAACCAGACATAACCACCTTGTAGTGGACTTTAATGATCGACCATGTATGGGTGTTACTGTTGTGTTGGATTTGCATTTGGACCTACATTTCTGACCGGATTTTATGCATGCATAATCACCATCGCTCTACTTTCCCTCTTTTCCCTAAATGGCATCCTCCCAG
Source organism: Sequoia sempervirens (assembly GCA_007258455.2). Taxonomy (NCBI): domain Eukaryota; kingdom Viridiplantae; phylum Streptophyta; class Pinopsida; order Cupressales; family Cupressaceae; genus Sequoia; species Sequoia sempervirens. The sequence goes on from VDFB02000008.1 coordinate 46,313,098, forward strand.
TCATGGAGTTGACTGCCACGTTTGGCTAATTAGTATAAATAATGATTTGATGCTCCTTCTTCAGGGGTTGCATGATTTGATATTGTACTCTCATTCTCCAATTTTCAATAATACAGATACATTACTCTCTTGTAAGCATGATTCACAGTGAATAAAATAAATTTTTGAGTTCGATCATCTGATTTTCTTTAGTTTTAGAGGATACTTATCCAAGGGGGCCCACTTGGTGAGTAATCCATCTTCTTAGTTTAGCATTAGTTTAGTATTATTTGTTGTTTAGTACTTAGTTAGAAATATGGTATCGACTATTCTTGTAGCCACTAGAATTTCATTATATGACTGTTCCTACAGCCAAAGTAGGCAGAATAGTGTCATGTTTGTTACTCAGATTTTCATTCTTGTTATGCATTTCCCCTTAGCATGGTCATTGATTGATGTTCAGCATTTGTTTCATTCCTTTTCAAGCAATTTACTTTCAATATTGTGTGTTCCTTAGCTGTAGAATAGAATGGCTACTTTGAGTTCCTAGTGCACATACTGTGCTGACCAATTTCAAGTTCACGTCCCTGGGTTGACCAGTTAAATGCACCTTCATGGTGCTTGAAATGGCTATTCAAGTTAGATGTCCAATCTTTGAATCATTTCTATAAAGGCTTAGTTATTGAGATCATTGTAGGAGGCCAATAGTTAGTCCACAAGATTATATCCTATTAAAAGTATAAAGAATTATGAATGGGGAATGCACATGCATTCAAGCACACTGCCTAGAGCTCACTGCTTAAATACAAAAGGCTTACTGCCCCAAGGAAGACACACTGTCTTATAGAAACATTCAGATTACATCCGCAAGATTTTGAACTGAGAAAATAGCATTTTCTAATGCCTGATTACAGTTTCGGTTAAGAACATAAACATTTTCTCTCTCTTCTTCACACTTTACTTCTACTTTCGAAAGATTAGAACATTATTCACTCACAGAACTTTCAAATCTCTCACACCACTCACACCATGCCTTCAAATGGCATAAATAATCAAACATATATATTTGTGACTAAGGATAACATCATCTACATGTCGATTTCAACAAAATATACAATGTGTACAAACTGTCGACCCAAATCAATAAAAAAAATTCAATGTGAATCAAACAATGTCGAACACAAAATAGTAAGGACCTAAAAAAAATCCTCGAACATGAACAACCTTCAAAAATTATGCCTCGAAGGTCCACAACATGTACAATCACCTTGACGGCCATGATCATGCAAAACATGAACACACAGAAGAAAATCACCAATCACGAGCACAACGATCAATGTGGATCAACAACATAGATAGAGCACAATCTAAAAAAATCTACAAGCATCATGAATCACCATAGAAGCATCTGCAACAACTCAACTTACTAGAATCACATCATCTTCTTTCAGGAACACCAACTGAAGCAACAGAACAACTATTAGAACACAAATACTCATAACTCAATCAAATCTTCATGCGAATCTCTAAAACTTCATGTGGATAAACTAGATATACTTGACAACAAACCATTTTATCCACAACCACTTATCATCAATATACTAAGCTAGCCAATAGTATGATGGCTAAACTGAACTTCACTACATCATTGACAACCTGCAACTTATTTTATTACAATTTTCTCAATATCCTCAACATATACAGTCTTAAAGACATTAATGCCAATAGTGTTGACATCAATGAAAAACACATGTCAGCAACATCTAACAATCTCCCCCTTTGGCATTGATGGCAACACATGATGTCAAAAAACATCATCAATGCAACTATCTCTTAGCACTTTCTCCCCCTTATATTTTGACTCTTTTCTCCTTAACTCTTTTGCAATTTTTCACATGACTCTTCTCCCCCTTTGACATCAATGACAAAGATGCACATTATCTATCTCCATACAAGCTATGATACCAATTGTTGGCAACACAAGGGTAGACAACTAAGAAGGGGGTGAATCAGTTGTCACAGAAATTATACTTATTAAACTTATTCTCAGATCTAATAAATAAACATGAAAGTGTAAACCATCACCACATCAGAAACACACATAACACCAAGATTTTTTTATGTAGAAACCTTGTTAGGGGAAAAACCATGGTGGAGGTTAGTCCACAAGATTATACCCTATTAAAAGTATGAAGAATTATGAATGCAGAATTCACATGCATTCAGGCGCACTGCCTAAAGCTCACTGCTCAAATACAAAAGGCTTACTACCCAAAGGAAGACACACTATCTTACAAAAACATTTTTATTACATCTGCAAGATTTTGAACTAAGAAAACAACATCTGCTAATGCCTAATTACAGTTTCGGTTAAGCACATAAACATCTTATCACTCTTTTTCACACTTTACTTCTACCTTCAAAAGATTAGAACATTATTCACTCACACCACTCGCACCATGCCTTCAAATGGTATAAAAAATTGAACATATATATTTGTGACTAAGGATAACATCATCTACATGTCGGCTTCAACAAAATATAAAATGTGTGCAAACTATCGGCCCAAATCAAAAATAATTTTCAATGTGAATCAAACAATGTTGTCCACAACATAGTAAGGACCCAAAACAAAATCCTTGAACACAAAAAACCTTCAAAAATTATGCCTTGAATATCCACAACATGCTACAATCACCCTGTTGGCCATGATCATGAAAGACGTGAACACACAAAAGAAAATCACCAATTGTGAGCACAACGATCAATGCAGATCAACAAAATAGATAGAGCACGATCTAGAAACATCCACAAGCATCATGAATCACCACAGAAGCATCCACAACAACTCAACTTATTAGAATCACATCATCTTCTTTTAGGAACACCAACTGAAGCAACAGAACAACTGTTAGAACATAGATACTCATAACTCAATCAAATATTCATGTAGATCTCTGAAACTTCACATCGATAAACTAGATATACTCAACAACAAAACCTTTGATCCAAAACCACTTATCATCAATATACTGAGCTAGCCAACAGTATGATGGCTAAGCTTAACTTCACTACATCACTAACAACCTACAACTTATTTTATTACAATTTTCTCAATATCCTTGACATATACAGCCTTAAAGACATTAATGTCAATCTTTCATTTCTAGAAAGATTAATCATTTAAAATTGTTTGATTCTATTTTTTTGACATTGTTTGATTTTGTGGATGTTTCTAATCATGTGAAAAGGAAGTCAGATTGGAGTATGTGCAATGCCAATATGTTCCTTAGTGGGAACATACTCCAATCTGACTCTTTTCCCCCTTTGAAATCAATGACAAAGATACACATTATCTTTCTCCACACAAGCTCAGATACCAATTGTTGGAAACACAAGGGAAAAAAACTAAGAGGGGGGGTGAATCAGTTTTCATAGAAATTATACTTATTAAACTTATTCTCATATCTGATAAATAAACATGAAAGCATAAACCATCAAAACATCAGAAACACACATAACACCAAGATTTTTTACGTGGAAACCCTATTAGGGGAAAAACCACAATGGAGGTTAGTCCTCAAGATTATACCCTATTAAAAGTATAAATAATTATGAATGGGGAATGCACATGCATTCAAGCACACTGCCTAGAGCTCACTGCTCAAATACAAAAGGCTTACTGCCCAAAGGAAGACACACTGTCTTACAGAAACATTCGGATTACATCCGCAAGAATTTGAAATGAAAAAATAGTATCTGCTAATGCCTAATTATAGTTCCAGTTAATCACATAAACATCTGCTCACTCTTCTTCACACTTTACTTCTTCCTTCAAAAGATTTGAACACTATTAACTCACAGCACTCGCACATCTCACACACCACTCGCACCATTCCTTCAAATGGTATAAACAATTGAACATATATATCCACGACTAAGGATAATATAATCTACATTTCGGCTTCAAAAAAATATAAAATGTGTACAAACTGTCAGCCCAAATCAATAAACAATTTTTAATGCGAATCAAACAATGTCAAAAAAAATAATCTGGAAACATAAATGAGGTCAACAATGAAAAATCTAGGATAATCATGATAAGCTCTATCATGCTTTTGTGGTGATTCGTGATGCTTTTGGATGTTTCTAGATCCTTCTCTATATGTGTCAATGCCAATCTATTCCTTAGTGGGTACATACTCCAATCTAACTTCCTTTTCACTCACCTTCTCTCTCAAAAAGTGAAACTTGATAGATATATGCTTGGTTTTTGAATGCAGCAGCGAATTCTTAGAAATGTTAATTGCGCTTGAATTATCACTAAATATAGCAATAGGTTCATCATACACAACTTTGATATCTTTCAACATCTGCTTCATCCACAATACTTGAGTACAATTGTTAGTAGCAACAATGTATTTTGCCTCTATAGTAGATAAAGAAATGGAATTCTACTTAACCATGAAATCAGCTTCTTTCCCAAGAAAAATGCACCACCACTAGTACTCTTTTTATCATCCACATCTCTTACCCAATCAACATTAGTAAAAGCACTCAAAGTAAGGTCATCTTCTCTAGGATACCATAGGCCAAAATCAACTACCCCCTTCAAGTACCTGAAAATCCTCTTCACAGTTATCACATGAGATTCCTTATGATCAGCTTGAAATCTTGCAACAATGCATACGACATTCATGATATCAGGTCTAGTTTGAGTCAAATAGAGCAATCCACCAATCATGGATTTGTATCTAGTTTGATTTGTTTTAGGATAATCATCATCTTGTGTCAACTCACATCCTGTCACCATAGGTGTAACAACTAGCTTTGAATCTTCCATACCAAACTTCTTTAGCAATTCTTTCACATACTTGGACTGAGATATAAAGATCCCTTTATCTAGCTAAGTAATTTGCAATCCCAGAAAGAATTTCATTTCTCCAATCATAGACATCTGAAACTAACTTTGCATCTCATCAACAAACTTCATACACAAACTATCATCTCCTCCAAAAATGATATCATCAACAAAGACTTCAACAATCAAATCTTTATCATGATCAATCTTGAAATACAAATTACTATCAGCAATACCTTTATTGAATCCAAGCTTCAAAAAATACTTGTCCAATCTGGAATACCATACTCTTGGGGCTTGCTTAAGTCCATACAATGCTTTCTTCAAATGACAAACCATATCTTCCTAATCAATTAATTGAAATCAATCAGGTTGCTCAATATACACTTCTTCCAATTCACCATTTAGAAATGCTGACTTGACATCCATCCGATAAACCTTGAAGTTTTTATAAGAAGCAAAGCAAGAAATAGTCTCACGGCTTCAATCTTAGCAATAGGAGCAAAATTTTCTTCAAATTCAATTCCTTCCATCTGAGAATATCCTTTACACACAAGTCTCGCTTTGTTTCTAACAACTTCACCTTGCTCATTCAGTTTGTTTCTAAAGACCCATTTAGTTCCAATTAATTTTTTTATATATATCTAGGAAGAAGAATCCATGTATCATTCTTCTCAATATGCAGTAGTTCTTCTTTCATTGCTTCCATCCAATGTTCATCTTTGCATGCTTCATTGACACTATTAGGCTCAGCTTTTGAGATCAAACAGTATTCTTCTGCAATTCTTCTCCTAGTTTGAACTCCTTTGTTCTTATCACCTATAATTTGATCTCCTCAATGATTTAGTCTTACATACCTTGGAGTCTTAGGGTGTTCTTGAAATTCAAGCTCTTGTGATCTCACTTTTGTGCTTTCACTAGTTCCTTCCTCTTGATTTTCCTGATTCACCGAAATGATCTAAACTTGATTTGGAGTCTGAACTTTCTTTCCTTTATCTGAATTGTCATTTTGATCATCTGAATCATATCCATAGGTTCTAGATGGTCTAATTGTGTCTTCATCAACCTTGAAATTATCACTTTCAACTCCTTTCCTCAATCTCTTATTGTAGCACCAGTAGGCCTGACTTTTAGTAGAATAACCAAGAAAGATTCCTTCATCACTTCTAGCATCAAAATTGTTGGAATCAAGGAACACTGAGAAGGGGGCTAAATCAGCGCTCTACAATTTTTAACTTTATTAATCTAATCTTTAAATTATTGATAACATTCAACCAAAAGAAAGATGCATGAACATAAGACAAACAACCACAAAACCATAACACAAGGATTGTTTACATGGAAACCCTGTTAGGGGAAAAACCACGGTGGAGGTCAATCCACAATATTATCTGAGTATATTCAAAAAGATGTTTACAAAATGGGAATGCACTTGCATTCAGGCACACTACCTAGAGCTCACTGCTCAAAAATAGAAAGGCTCACTGCCTTACAATCAATTTCAAAATACAACTGGAGTGTTGAACTATGAAATAGCATCTACAAATACCTGAGAATAGTTCTTGTTAAGCTCATCAATTGAATTCTTGTCCTTCTATCTAATTTTTCTCTTCTACTCTATTTTGCTTTAATTCCCATCACAAATCCCTAATTGCACAAGTGAAATTGTACATAGTTTCTCTACAATCTCTCTGGCATTTGCAGCACACATTAACACCCTTCGTACATACATCAAAATGATATGATCGATCACTTATATATATTCACTACAAAGGATTTAATCGCTTCAAGTCGGCTTCAATAAAACATAAACATATTTACAAACTGTCAACTCAAATCATGAATAACTTTCAGTGCGCACCCACCAAAGTTGGCCATAACATAGTGAGGACCTAAATCAACATGATCGAACACAAAAACACTTAAAAAATTTCTCCTCAAATATCTGCAACATGCTATATTCACTTAGTCAGCCTTCTTGCATTGTTAAACAAAAAAATCAATCAACTGAATCTTCTAACTTGCCCATGGATTGATTCGAGGCTCTAAGATTCAAGGATAACATATATCATGCATCGAACAACCTTCCCTAAGATCCACAACTCAAAATGATAACAAACAATTTCATATAAATCGATGAACACAATTTTGTCGGATGCTCTGTTCCAACTTGACTATCTTCAATTTGTCTGCAGGTATGATCAAATTTTGACGTGTGGATCAAATCACTAACTAGGTTTGCCATCAATGAAAAAACTAGATGATTTTTGCAGTGTCTCTTTCCAAAAATCTCCCCCTTTGGCATTGATGGCAACACTTAGTGAAAAATGACTAAGTGTCAGATCATTACCAAAATGAATACACTTCCAACCTTCAAAACTCCAAAAAACACAACTCCCCCTGAGATGATTAAGGCATTTTTCACTGTCCCATTCTCTCCCTTTGACATCAATGGTAAAGACAGAAATCCGCATACCAAAAATCAAACAAAAACTTCAAAACTGCATATGTAGAAACTTGGTTCTACAACTTACATAAACTTGAATAGATCTTCAAAATTGTTCTTCAACAGGATCAAACTTGTGTCTTGGCCCTTCTTAAGACTCTCCAAGATAGTCATGTGACCACAAAATAGATAAGATTGCATCTCTACAGACTCAAGGTTCACCGGATCACTGACCGTCAAAGCTTCTTGTGCTTCCTTCAATGCACTCAACATTGTTTCCATATTTGGACCAATTAGGCCTCTAAGTTCACATGCTCTTTCCACAATTCTATCATTATCATGCTTCAAAATCTTTATCTTTTCAAGTAGGGATATAACCTGACCTTCTTGCTTTCCAATAGAAACAATTAAAGGATCAAAGGCTTCAAAAATATCAGCTAACTATTTCTCATGATCCTTAATCTTCTTCTCATTGTCCTCAATAAATTTAGACAAAGTTAAACATGATTTTTAGATCTTTCCTCCTTCAAATAGTGCACTTTGAATATTCTTCACACAGGTGGCTAATAATGATTTTTCATTAGCAATCATGCACTTTAGCCTATTGAACCTTTTATCATCAAATTCCTTCTATACCTTGTCCTCAACTGACTTCTCAAGGGACTCAAAATGAGTACTTATAGAATTAATAAGCTTCTTTAGCTCACCGGAGGGAGAACTAGATGGATCCTTAACATGAGAAGGCATGATTCTCTCCAAGATTCTGGATGTGAGACTCAATAGCTCACTATCCTCAATGTGAGACTTCAACAATTCTTCCCTAGCCTTCGCCTAAGCAAATGATGCAAATTTCAATTTCTAAATCAGAGACAAAGTAGACAAATTAATAGGACCTTCACCCAGTTCAATGTCAAACTCTTCCTATTGCTCTTCCATAAACTTCTTCACTGCCTCTAGAGTGTCTCTTGCTTCCACAGGAACTTCTTTTACGTCAACCTTCTTTTCTCCAATCATTGTTTCCTTAGCTACAGATTCTTGCTTGTCTTTAGGAATTTTAACTTCTTCAGCTGTCACATCTTTAGGAGCTTCAATCTCCATAGAAATTTTAATGTCTTGCATGTCAAGAGGATTCAGAGTATCCTCAAATGTATCTTTTGTTCCTTCTTCATTTATCAGATCAGATGCAATATCTCCATCATGACCTTCATAAACAACATTGATTATGTTGGAAAAATAAGGACAGACAACTGAGAGGGGGGGTGAATCAGTTGTCACAGAAACTTAAAATTTTCTAACTTATCTTAACTTTAATCTTAGATCTAATGAATAAGCAATTAACCATAAACAATTAACACATCAAAGAGACAAATAACACAAAGATTTTTTTGTGTGGAAACCCTGTTAGGGGAAAAACCATGGTGGATGTTAGTCCACAAGATTATACTATGTTAGAAGTATAAGGAGAAATAATAAGGGGAATGCACATGCATTCAGGCACATTGCCTAGAGCTCACTGCTCAAATACAAAAGAGGACTCACTGTCCAACAATACAAAATAGGATTAAAATCAAAAGAATACAAATTGAGAAAATAGCTTTTGCACAAGCCTGATTACAGTTCCAATTAAGCTCAAAAAAATTTCTTCACACTCTACTCAATCTTCTTAACTCTCTGATCAATAATCGAATGATAGAAACACGATTCACTCATTTACACTTTCTCTGGCATACATTCACACTCATGCACACACTAACTTCGCTCAACCAATCACTCTTATATATCTGCTACATGGGATTTCATCACAACTTAGTCAGCCAAAAAAAACATATTTTCAATGTCGGCCCAAATTTTCTAATAAATTTCCAATGAAAATCCACCAAGGTCAGCCACAACATAGTGGGGACCCAAATTAATATCTCCAACACAAAAATACTTTAATTCATTTCACCATGAAGATCCACAACACACCACCACTAACATGTCGGCCAAGAACAAGAAAAACTGAACATGTGCAATAATCTCTTTAATCACGAGCTCATTGAGTAATTTGGACATACCACAAAGATAGAGAATGATCTAAAGACATCCAAGAACACCAAGAAACAATAGAGAAGCATCCATAGCAACTAAGATTACTAGAATCACACAATCTTCATTCAGGAACACTGACAAAGACCACAAAAACACTGTCAGACCACAACTTACTCAAAACTTCATGCGAACCTTTGAAATTTCTGGTAGATGATCTAGATAAACTCAAAAATAAACCCTTTAATCCATAGCAATTGATATTCAATGTACAAAACAAGACACCTTCAAGACCTGTATAGTTCCAATGGGAACCTAGAACACTTTCTTTTACAATTTTCTCAATATTCTTGACATATACAGCCTCTAGTACACCAAATGTTAATAGTGTTGACATCAATGACAACCACATATCAGCAACCATATCCACAACATCCAATAGATTCTTTTCTTTAACAAAACTTTCTTTAGAATTCTTTCAGTTTATTTTGCTACCTCTTCAGTCTAACCAATCATAAGCTTCTTTACTCTTGTTTTGCTCTTGAAATCCTTCTTAGCTTCATTTAGGATTGTCTTCATTTCCTCAATAGACATCACCAAACATAAATCTGCAAGAATTTTTTCTCTCATTTTCTCTTCTTCGGTTCTTGCACTTACTCTCCTCATTTCTAAAACTTCATATAGATCTTTTGGCAACTTAGACATTATTTCAATGAGAATCATATTGAAATTGTTCAAATAATTTATTGTAGCCTCCTCAAGAACTCTTTGACCAGCACTATCAAAGGTATCATACCATTCGTAGAGTGGCTTAAGATTACCATCCTTGATTATGCCTCTCTCAAATTCCTTTACAGACATACCTAGTTTGTCAGTTTTCATCTTTTTCTTTTCCTTTTCTTCACTAGAGGGCTTGTCCTTAGAGACTGTTGTTTCCTTTGTGCCCATATGTTTTATTTCTCTTACTTCTTCATCAGATTCAGTTTCCTCATCTTTTGAAATAGCAGCATAGACTCTTGTACTCTTATCCTTCTTCCTCTTACCGGATGCCTTGCATTGAGCTTTCATAGGAGTTGACTTCTTTGCAAGACCGGATAGGGGTGCATAGGTCCTTGTTGATCTAGTTCTGGAAGAGGGTGTTGTTGGACTAGCAGATTCAGTTCTAGTTGGCTCTCCTGCTTCAGCTTGTTCTCTCTTTCTTCTAGCTTTTCTCACAGCTTCTGTAGATATACCCATGCTCTCTGCAAAGGCTTCAACTTCCTTCCTTACTCTCCAAACTATCATAAGTTTCTTCAACTGCTCATGCACTTGCATATCTTTTTCTTCATAGGTTCCAAACCTCTCTTTTGTTGGATCTTGAGGTTTACTCAACAAATGTTGTGCATATAGTTCCAAGATGTTTTCCTCAACTTCATATCCCATTGGCATAATCCAGACCGTTCTAGGATATGCAACTTCCATCAAGCATTGATCAATGTCTACCATAAAGCAGATAGTGTCCTTGTACTTCTCCACAATAGAAGTAGGAATTCTTTATCTTGCTTGCATCTCACTCTGAAAACTCTTGAAATATCCCGAGATAACAGTTTTCCTTGACTTACTATCACCAACTCTATGCAAGATATCTCTAATTTGAGCAGCTACCAGTTTATTAGTTTCCCATTGTACTTTACCAAATCCCAAAACTTCATTCATAAAGTAGAAAAATAGACACAAGAGCAGATTACCATACTTAAAGGAATTCTTCTTATCTTTCTTGATCTTACCAAGATTCTCCATAAGCTAACTCTAGAGTAACTCACATAGACCATACTCTGCATACTCCTTCACCATCTGATATGTTGCATAGATAGTTGTACCAGATATAGAATTATCCTGGATAGAGTGATAAATCTTGTAACCAATGACCATTGAGGCAAATTTCACATCCACATCAATAATATCATCAATTGCCATAGCTCTTTTATCCAATATTGAACTAGTTGCATCAATAGCTGTCTGATTCTTCATGGACTTCAAGATCGGTAACCCACCAGAGGAATTTAATCCAGTAATAGCGCTTATGGCTTCTTTTGTAATCTTAAAAGGTTGACTCAACCACATAAATTCAGCATGAACTCGGCTCAAAACATACCAGACACACTCGCTTTCATCAAACACGGTAAATTTTACAATCTGCGTGAATTTCTTCTCCTCTAGGGTTTTGAATTCAGGTTTTACCTTGAAATATTCTCCAACTATATGATTGGAATACAAATTCAACAACTGTGAGCTCCCTAACTCCTCAATATTTGCATGAATGTATGCCCTAATGTCTTCAATATGCAAGATGTTGTACGGAACAGATGAAAATGCACCTAAGGGCTCTGTCTCAACAGATTTGAAAGGATGCCACTTGAATTTTCGATGGGGTCTATCCTTTATATCAACTACCAATGGATCAACCATTTTCACAAATTCTCAAGTTCACACAAGTTCACAAGTTTTCCCGATATATACCTTTTTTCTGGATTAGGATTTGATCGCCGAATTGACTTCACACTTGAATCTTCACCAAATTTCACCAAAGTTCACTTCAAGGCTCTCCAAAACTTCTTCTTCTCAAAGCGCAAAGTGAAAAATGAAGAATACAAATGAAATGTTATCATTCGCACACCTAAATTTTTGTCACAATAAATGATTTTTCCCTAACTCATTCGGATACCCTATTTCCATATTCTATGAAAGATAAATCTTCTGCAGACCTTCAACTCTGCATAAATACTCTCTTCAAATGTTCCAACAGCATCTGTAGATCATCAATGCAATCACTACACTCATCCATATCTTGGTACCAACTACCGACAGGGGGTTTGAAGGATTTTCTTGATAGCTCCCCCTAGGCCAGAGCCCTTAAACTAATTCCTAGAGGGATTACCAGAAACAGGTTCTAGTGTTGGCTCATTTCTTGCAATAGAGGGATTCTTCTTCACCCATATCTTCTTCATTTGCTTCCTAATCTCATCTATAGTGACTTTTCCTTTTCCCTTTTCATCCTTTTGCATGTTTTTCCTTTGATTTATCAGACCCTTTTTGCTTCTACAAAATCTAGCAATGTGACTAGATTTATTGCAATTGTAGCACACCACATTTCTTTGTCCAGACTAGTTGTTCCACTAATTTTTTCTTGATCTACACTGGTTAGCAATATGGCCAAATCTATTGCATGTATAACATCTAGCATCTCTATAAAAGTTGTTCATCATATTTTTGCATTCATTTGACTTATGACCATACTTATTGCAATTAAAGCACTAACCGGAGAATGATGGACCACTTGAATTCATTCTACTCCTACATTGTGTCGACATATGACAAAATTTATTGCAAAAAAAACAATAACCATTGAACCTTTGAGCATTAGGTTGTCTTACTGGATACCTTCCAGCTTTGTTCATCTGATTTCCTTGCCTAAATCTCCTTTGTCTAGATACAGAACTTTCTCCTTTCTCATATCCAAGACCTCACTTGTCACCTTCAGTCCTCTAACTTTTAATCATTTCATCAAGCTTGGTTGAGCTAATCTTGAACTTCTCCTTGAATTCATTTGCAGTAGCAAGTTCATCTCTGAGATCAACAATCTGCTTTTCAAGCTCTTCTTCATTATTTTTGCATTGTTCCAATTCAAGCTCCAACTGATTGAATCCATTAGTAATTCAGCTACATTCTTCATATTTCTCTTTCAAGGACTGGGAAAGCTTCTCTTCATTCTTCTTTCTATCTTCAATCTCCTTGGTCATCCTCATCATAATATATTCCTTCTCATGCTTTAGGACTGCATTATCTCTAGCAAACTTTTCACATTCTTCAGTCTTTTCCTTTAGGGATTGACTCAATTTTTCATCTTCTATGCTTTTACTCTCTTTCTTCTTGATCTAATCATAGAGTTCCCTTCTCCCTGGACTTGTTGATTTTATCTTTCAATGATTGAATGAATTTCTCATCATTCATGAGATTTTCTTGCAATTCCTAGACTTCAAATTTTGACTGATCAAGATCATTTAGGACCACCAAAAGTTGTTGTTGAAGGATGATTGAATCCATTAAATCACTTTATTGGATCTTCCCCAAGCTATTAAGCTTCTTCTGAGGAACTAAGCTCTAATACCAATTGTTGGAATCAAGGATCACTAAGAGGGGGGTGAATAAGTGTTCTGCAATTTTTAACTTTATTAATCTAATCTTTAAAGTACTGATAACATTCAACCAAAAGAAAAATGCATGAACATAAGACAAAAAACCACAACACCATAACACAAGGATTTTTTACGTGGAAACCCTGTTAGGGGAAAAACCATGGTGGAGGTCAATCCACAATATTATCTGAGTATACTCAAAAAGATGTTTACAAAATGGGAATGCACTTGCATTCAGGCACACTGCCTGGAGCTCACTACTCAAAAACAGAAAGGTTCACTTCCTTACAATCAATATCAAAAGACAACTAGAGTGGTGATGTATGAAATAGCGTCTACAAATTCTTGAGAATAGTTTTGGTTAAGCTCATCAATTGAATTCTTTTCCTTCTGTCTGATTCTACTCTTCTTCTCTGTTTTTCTTTAATTTACATCAAAAATCCCTTATTGCACAAGTGAAACTATGCATAATTTCTCTACAATCTCTCTAACTTTCACAACAAACATCAACACCCTTCGTACATACATCAAAATGATATAATCAATCGCTTATATATATCTGCTACTAAGGATTTAATCGCTTCAAGTCGGCTTCAATAAAACATAAAAATATTTACAAACTGTCAACTCAAATCATTAATAACTTTCAATGCTTACCCACCAAAGTCGGCCATAACATAGTGAGGACCTAAATCAACATTCTCGAACACAAAAACACAAACAATTTCTCCTCGAATATCTGCAACACGCTATATTCACTTAGTCGGCCTTCTTGCATCGTTAAACAAAAAAATCAATCAATCGGATCTTCTAACTTGCACACAGATCGATACGAGACTCTAAGATTCAAGGATAACACAAATCATGCATCAAAAAACCTTCCCTGAGATCCACAACTCAAAATGATAACAAACAATTTCATATAAATCGATGAACACAATTCTGTCAGATGCTCTATTCCAGCTTGACTATCTTCAATCTATCTCTCAGTATCATCAAATGCTGATGTGTGGATCGAATCACTGACTAGGGTTTCCATCAATGAAAACATCAGATGTTTTTGCAGTGTCTCTTTCCAACAAAACTTTCTTGTATCTTCATCTCTTTTGATATAGCATTTACTCTTAAAGATCTTGAAGTATCTAACAGTAGGCTTATGACCATACCATAGCTCATAAGGAGTCTTATTGGTATCACCTTTGACATGTACCTAGTTGAGAGTGTAAATATCAGTACTCGTAGCTTCTCTCTAGTAGATATGAGGAACATTTCCTTCCAGCATCATAGTCCTAGCAGCTTCTTCAATTGTCATGTTCTTCCTTTCCACAACTCCATTTTGCTGAGGGGTCCGCGGGGTAGATAATTGTTTCTTTATTCCATGCTCTTCACAAAAAGAATTAAACTCATCGGAAGTGAATTCACCACCTCTATCTAATCTCATAAATTTAATCTTCAGACCTATCTCTATCAAAACCATAGCCTTAAAAATATTGAATTTCTCTAGAGCTTTATATTTTTCCCTTAAGAAAGTAACCCACATCATTCTAGAATAATCATCAATAAGTAACATGAAATACTTTTATCCTTATAAACTTTTGGCTTTAGAAGGACCACATAAGTCAGTATGCACAAGCTCCAACACTTCATTTGAACAATGTTGTTTTCTCTGGAATGAAATTATAGTTTGCTTCCCTAATTGACATTCCTTGCATATGGAATTAGTAGGTTTTATCAACTTAGGAAGATCTCTCACTACCTGAGTATAACTTATCTTGATAATATTATCAAAGTTTACATGACACATTCTCCTATGCCACAACCAACTTTCATCAACTTAAGAAATTAGACAACTTTTACCAGCAACATTTAGGTGAAATATATTACCTTTTGTTTTTGTACCAGATGCAATCACATTTCTGGAACTTCCCAATATTCTACACTTTCCATTATTGAATTGAAGATTGTATCCCTTGTAAACCATCTATCCAACACTTAAGAGATTATGCTTCAAACCTTCCACATATAGGACATCATCAATATTATGCTTACCATCAAGAGAAATGGATCCTCTACCACATATTACACCAGCTTTTTCATCACCAAATCTTACAACACCACCATCATATTTTTCCAGGCTCACAAACTTACTTTTATCACTTGTCATGTGATGAGAGCATCCCTTGTCAATCACCCATTCATATTTTTCTTTAACTCTGGAAACTAGGGCTTTCTCCACATTTGTGCAATTAGCAGATTTAGCAGATACAAGATCATTTTCCTTTATAGCAATAAATACCTATTCATCCTCACTTACATTCCCTTTATCATATTCATCATCTGTCACACCTTCATCAGTAGCATAATAACACTTTTTTTGGAATCTAGGCTTGTTAGGTATTGGCTTAGGAACTCTTTCTGGACACCTTGATGCAAAATAACCTATCTTATTGCAAGAAAAAAAATTAAAAAGCAATCTTCCTTTATACTTACCTTCTCCTCTGGGTTCCCTCTTGACAGTAAGTGCTTCAAGCTCATCTAGTTTTCTTTCTTCTTCTTCAATCTCTCTCATTTCCTCCTCATACTTGAACATTTTTCTAGAATAACTTTCTCCTAGATCATATCTCTGCTTATCCTTTCCAAAGATAGTAGCTTTGAATGCAGATTCTATCTTAAGAACAGAATCACCGAACTCACTTAACTCAAAAGTAGTAAGCTTACCGATCAACATATCTCTGGTTACATTTGTCACAGTCAGGATCTCCTCAATAGCAGTAGCTTTGGCTTTGTATGCAGCAGGCAAGGATATGAGCACTTTAGCAACAATCTCTGATTCTTCCAATGTTCCACTAACACATCTGATACTACACACAAGTTCATTCACTCTCTACATAAAAGAAGTGATGTTCTCATCTTCACCCATTCTCAACATTTCATATTCCCTTTCAGAATTTGCAACTTAGCAATCTTCACATGTGCATCACCTTCATACAAAGTTTCCAACTTTTTCAAAATCTCAGAAGCATTCTTTAGCTTCATTACATTAGTCATCTTAGAATCAATCAGAGCACTCAACAATGCTTCCTTGGCCCTAATATTGTACTCAACTTCCTTAATCTCACCTGCAGTAGAAGGACCATTCTGTGGAATGATATACCTATTCTTTGTAATTGTCCAATAAGGTTTACCAATGCATCTCAGGTGACACTCCATTCGAGTATTCCATAGAGAATAATTAGTTCCATCAAATCCCAGACTATCCTTCTTATAAGTTGCCATCCTAGATCACCTCAAGCTATTAAACTTCTTCTGAGGAACCTGCTCTGATACCAATTGTTGGCAACACAAGGGAAAACAACTGAGAGGTGGGGGTGAATCAATTGTCACAAAAATTATACTTATTAAACTTATTCTCAGATCTGATAAATAAACATGAAAGCATAAACCATCACCACATTAGAAACACACATAACACCAATATTTTTTACGTGGAAACCTTGTTAGGGGAAAAAAAACAATGGAGGTTAGTCCACAAGATTATACCCTGTTAAAAGTATAAAAAAATTATAAATGGGGAATGCACATGCATTTAGGGGAACTACTTAGAGCTCACTGCTCAAATACAAAAGGCTTACTACCCAAAGGAAGACACACTATCTTACAGAAATGTTCGAATAAAATCCATAAGATTTTGAACTAAGAAAATAGCATCTACTAATGCTTGATTATAGTTCCAATTAAGCACATAAACATCTTCGCACTCTTCTTCACACTTTACTTCTACCTTCGAAAGATTAGAACATTATTCACACACAACACTCGCACACTTTTCACACCACTCACACCATTCCTTCAAATGGTATAAACAATTGAACATACATATATGTGACTAAGGATAACATCATCTACATGGCGGCTTCAACAAAATATAAAATGTGTACAAACTAACGGCCCAAATCAATAAACAATTTTCAATGCGAATCAAACAATGTTGGCCACAACATAGTAAGGACCCAAAAAAAAATCCTCAAACACGAAAAACCTTCAAAATTTATGCCTTGAATATCCACAACATGCTACAATCACCCTATCAGCCATGATCATGAAAAACATGAACATAGAAGAAATTCACCAATCACGAGCACAACAATCAATGCGGATCAACAAAATAGATAGAGAATGATCTAGAAACATCCATAAGCATCATGAATCAACACAGAAGCATCTATAACAACTCAACTTACTAGAATCACATCATCTTCTTTCAAGAACACCAATTGAAGCAACAGAACAACTGTTAGAACATAGA
This sequence comes from Sequoia sempervirens, assembly GCA_007258455.2. Taxonomy (NCBI): domain Eukaryota; kingdom Viridiplantae; phylum Streptophyta; class Pinopsida; order Cupressales; family Cupressaceae; genus Sequoia; species Sequoia sempervirens. The sequence goes on from VDFB02000008.1 coordinate 46,330,893, forward strand.
TACTCATAACTCAATCAAATCTTCATGTGGATCTCTTAAACTTCACATGGATAAACTAGATATACTCGACAACAAACCCTTTGATCCACAACCACTTATCGTCAATATATTGAGCTAGCCCATAGTATGATGGCTAAACTGAACTTCATTGCATCACTGACAACCTACAACTTATTTTATTGCAATTTTCTCCATATCCTCGACATATACATCCTTAAAGACATTAATGCCAATAGTGTTGACATCAATGACAACCACATGTTAGCAAAATCCAACAATATCCCCCTTTGGCATTGATGGCAACACATGATGTGAAAAACATCATCAATGCAACTATATCTTAGCACTTTATCCCCCTTAGATTTTGACTCTTTTCTCCTTAACTCTTTCACATTTTTTCACATGAATCTTCTCCCCCTTAGACATCAATGAAAAAAATACACATTATATTTCTCCACACAAGCTCTGATACAAATTGTTGGCAACACAAAGGCAGACAACTGAGAGGGGGGGCTAAATCAATTGTCACAAAAAGTATACTTATTAAACTTATTCTCAGATCTGATAAATAAACATGAAATCATAAGTCATAACCACATCAGAAACAAACATAACAGCAATATTTTTTATGTGGAAACCCTGTTAGGGGAAAAACCACGGTGGAGGTCAGTCCACAAGATTATACCCTGTTAAAAGTATAAATAATTATGAATGGGGAATGCACATGCATTTAGGCGCACTTCCTAGAGCTCACTACTCAAATGCAAAAGGCTTACTGCCCAAAGGAAGACACACTGTCTTACAAAAACATTTGGATTACATCTGCAAGATTTTTAACTGAGAAAATAGCATATGTCAATGCCTTATTACAGTTGCAGTTAAGCACATAAACCTCTACTCACTCTTCTTCACACTTTACTTCTGCCTTCGAAACATTAGAATATTACTCACTCACACCACTCGCACACCACTCGCACCATGCCTTCAAATGGTATAAACAATCAAACATATATATCTACGACTAAGGATAAAATCATCTACATGTTGGCTTCAACAAAATATAAAATGTGTACAAACTATCAGCCCAAATCAATAAACAATTTTCAATACGAATCAAACAATGTTAAAAAGAAAAATCAAGAAACATAAATGAGGTCAATAATGAAAAATCTAGGATAATCATCAAGGAAACATCCACAGTTGTTGGTGAGATGAGATGAGAAATTATTGATGAAACATCCATTTTCAATAATTTTTGTGACAATTGATTCACCCCCCCTCTCAGTTGTTTTCCCTAGTGTTGCCAACAATTGGTATCAGAGCTTGTTCCTTGGAAGAATTTTAATAGCTTGACGTGATCTAGGATGGTGACATATAAGAAGGATAGTCTGATATTAAGGGAAAAATCTAAAGCTCTAGAGAAATTCAATATTTTAAAGGCTATGGTTGAGACAGAAACAGGTCTGGTGATTAAATGTTTGAGATTAGATAGAGGTGGTGAATTCACTTCCCATGAGTTTAATTCTTTTTGTGAAGAGCATGGAATAAAGAGACAATTATCTGCCCCATGGACCCCTCAGCAAAATGGAGTTGTGGAAAGGAAGAAAGGGACAATCGAAGAAGCTACTAGGACTATGATGCTAGAAGGAAATGTAGCTCATATCTACTGGAGAGAAGTTGTGAGTACTACTGTTTACACTCTCAACTGGGTACATGTCAAAGGTGATCCTGGTAAGACTCCTTATGAGCTATGGTATGGTCATAATCCTACTATTAGATACTTCAAGATCTTTGGGAGTAAATACTATATCAAAAGAGATAAAGATATAGGAAAGTTTGATGCTAGAAATGATGAAGGAATATTTCTTGGTTATTCTACTAAAAGTAAGGCCTACTAGTGCTACAATAAGAGATTGAGGAAAGTAGTTGAAAGTGCTAATTTCAAGGTTGATGAAGACACAGTTAGACCATCCAAAACCTATGGATATGATTTAGATGATCAGAATGATAGTTTAGATAAAGGAAAGAAAGCTTAGACTCCAAATCAAGTTCAGATCATTCCAATGAATCAAGAAAATCAAGAGGAAGGAACTAGTGGAAGTGCAGAAGTGAGATCGCAAGTGCCTGAAGTTCAAGAACACCCTAAGACTCCCAAGGTATGTAATACTAAATCATTCGAAAGATCAGGTTATTGGTGATAAGAATAAAGGAGTTCAAACTAGCAGAATTACAGAAGAATACTGTTTGATCTCAAAAATTGAGCCTAATAGTGTCAATGAAGCATGCAAAGATGAACATTGGATGGAAGCAATGAAAGAAGAACTACTGCAGATTAAGAAGAATGATACATGGATTCTTGTTCCTAGACCTAAGGACAAAAATGTAATTGGAACTAAATGGGTCTTTAAAAAAAACTCAATGAGCAAGGTGAAGTTGTTAGAAACAAAGCAAGACTTGTGTGTAAAGGATATTCTCATATGGAAGGAATTGACTTTGAAGAAAAAATTTCTCCTATTGCTAGGATTGAAGCCGTGAGAATATTTCTTGCTTATGTTGCTTATAAAAACTTCAAGGTTTATCAGATGGATGTCAAGTCAACATTTCTAAATGGTGAACTAGAAGAAGAAGTGTATATTGAGCAACTTGATGGATTTCAATTGACTAATTAGGAAGATATGGTTTGTCGATTGAAGAAAGCATTGTATGGACTTAAGCAAGCCCCAAGAGCATGGTATGCCAAATTGGACAAGTATTTGTTGAAGCTTGGATTTAATAAAGGTACTGCTGATGGTAATTTGTATTTCAAGATTAATCATGATAAATATTTTATTGTTGAATTCTTTGTTCATGATATCATTTTTAGAGGAGATGATAGTTTGTGCATGAAGTTTGCTGATGAGATGTAGAGTGAGTTTGATATGTCTATGATTGGAGAAATGAAATTCTTTCAGGGACTACAAATTACTCAACTAGATAAAGGGATCTTTATATCTCAGTCCAAGTATGTGAAAGAATTGCTAAAGAAGTTTGGTATGGAAGATTCAAAGCTAGTTGGTACACCTATGGTGACAGGATGTAATTTGACACAAGATGAAGATTCTCCTAAAGAAAATTAGACTAGATACAAATCCATGATTGGTGGATTGCTCTATTTGACTCAAAATAGACCTGATATCATGAATGGCGTATGCATTGTTGCAAGATTTCAAGTTGATCCTAAGGAATCTCATGTGACAGCTATGAATAGGATTTTTCAGGTACTTGAAGGGGACAGTTGATTTTGGCCTATGGTATCCTAGAGAAGATGACCTTACTTTGAGTGCTTTTACTGATGTTGATTGGGAAAGAGATGTGGATGACAGAAATAGTACTAGTGGTGGTGCATTTTTCTTGGGAAAGAAGCTGATTTCATGGTTAAGTAAGAAGTAGAATTCTATTTCTTTATCTACTGCAGAGGCAGAATACATTGTTGCTGCTAACAATTGTACTCAAGCATTGTGGATGAAGCAGATGTTGAAAGATATCAGAGTTGTGTATGATGAACCTATTGCTATGTTCTATGATAATTCAAGTGCAATTAACATTTCTATGAATCTGGTGCTTCATTCAAAAACCAAATATATATCTATCAAGTTTCATTTTTTGAGAGATAAGGTGAGTGAAAAGGAAGTCAGATTGGAGTATGTGCCCACTAAGTAACAAATTGTAGATATCTTTACCAAACCCTTTCCTAAGGATACTTTTGAGTATCTCAGAGGGAAGCTAGGGGTGATTACCCCTCCTAATTAGAATTAAGATGCATTGACTTGCATTAGTCTGTGGATTTCATAATCATATCTTGTGATCCAAAGTGGTGTTGTGGTGGTTGCTACTCAAAGGGAGTAGTCAGATGTTTAGAAATGTGCTTCAGAGCTTGTGTGGAGAAAGATAATGTGTATCTTTTTCATTGATGTCAAAGGGGGAGAAGAGTCATGTGAAAAACTCTGAAATAGTTAACGAGTAAAGAGTCAAAATCTAAGGGGGAGAAAGTGCTAAGAGAAAGTTGCATTGATGGTATTTTTCACATCATGTGTTTCCATCAATGCAAAAGGGGGAGATTGTTGGATTTTGCTGATAAGTGGTTGTCATTGATTTCAACACTATTGGCATTAATGTCTTTAAGGTTGTATATGTTGAGGATATTGAGAAAATTGTAATAAAATAAGTTGCAGGTTGTTAGTGATGTAGTGAAGTTCAGTTTAGCCATCATATTGTTGGCTAGCTCAGTATATTGATGATAAGTGGTTGTGGATCAAAGGATTTTTTGTTGAGTATATCTAGTTTATCCACGTGAAGTTTCAGAGATCCGCATAAATATTTGATTGAGTTATGAGTATTTGTGTTCTGACAGTTGTTTTGTTGCTTCAGTTGGTGTTCCTAAAAGAAGATGATGTGATTATGGTAAGTTGAGTTATTGCAAATGCTTTTGTGGTGATTCATGATGCTTGTGGATGTTTCTAGATCATGCTCTACCTGTGTGGTTGATCTGCATTGATCATTGTGGTTGATCTGCATTGATCATTGTGCTCGCGATTGGTGATTTTATTTTGTGTGTTCATGTTTTTCATGATCATGGCTAACAGGGTGATTGTAGCGTGTTGTGGATCTTCGAAACATAATTTTTGAAGGTTGTTTGTGTTCGAGGATTTTTTTGGGTCCTTACTATGTTGTAGCCGACATTGGTTGGTGTGCATTGAAAAAAAAATTATGGATTGGGCCGATAGTTTGTACACATTTTATATTTTGTGAAGGTCGACATGTAGATTATATTATTCTTAGTTGTGGATATATATGTTTGATTATTTATACCTTTTTAATGAAATGGTGTGAGTGGTGTGTAAAGAGTGTGAGTGTTGTGTGTGAATAATGTTCTAATCTTTTGAAGGCATAAGTAAAGTTTGAAGAAGAGTGAGCAAATGTTTATGTGCTTAACCGGAATTGTAATCAGGTATTAGCAGATGTTATTTTCTCAGTTCAAAATCTTACAAATGTAATCTGAATGTTTCTGTAAGACAATGTGTCTTCCTTTGGGCAGTAAGCCTTTTGTATTTGAGCAATGAGCTCTAGGTAGTGTGTCTGAATGCATGTGCATTCCCCATTTATAATTATTTTATACTTTTAATAGGGTATAATCTTGTGGACTAACCTCCACCATGGTTTTTCCCCTAACAAGGTTTCCATGTAAAAAATCTTGGTGTTATGTGTATTTCTGATGTGGTAATGGTTCATGCTTTCATGTTTATTTATCAGATCTGAGAATAAGTTTAATAAGTATAATTTATGTGACAACTGATTCACCCCCCCTCTCAGTTGTCTACCCTTGTGCTGCCAAAAATTTGTATTAGAGCTTGTGTGGAGAAAGATAATGTGTATCTTTTTTCATTTATGTCAAAGGGGGAGAAGAGTTATGTGAAAAACTCTAAAAGAGTTAACGAGTAAAGAGTCAAAATCTAAGGGGGAGAAAGTGCTAAGAGAAAGTTGCGTTGATGATGTTTTTCACATCATGTGTTGACATCAATGCCAAATGGGGAGATTGTTGGATGTTGCTGATATGTGGTTTTTATTGATGTCAACACTATTGGCATTAATGTCTTTAAGGTTGTATATGTCGAGGATATTGAGAAAATTGTAATAAAATAAGTTGCAGGTTCTCAGTGATGCAATGAAGTTCAATTTATCCATCATACTATTGGCTAGCTCAGTGTATTGATGATAAGTGGTTTTGGATCAAAGGGTTTGTTGTCGAGTACATCTAGTTTATCCATGTGAAGTTTCAGAGATCCGCATGAAGATTTGATTGAGTTATGAGTATCTGTGTTCCGACAGTTGTTATGTTGCTTCAGTTGGTGTTCCTGAAAGAAGATGATGCAATTCTGGTAAGTTGAGTTATTTTGATGCTTTTATGGTGATTCATGATGCTTTTGGATGTTTCTAGATAGTGCTTTATCTATGTTGTTGATCCGCATTGATTGTTGTGCTCGTGATTGGTGAATTTCTTTTGTGTGTTCATGTTTTTCATGATCAAGGTTAAGAAGGTGATTGTAGTGTGTTGTGGATCTTCGAGGTATAATTTTTGAAGGTTTTTCATGTTTGAGGATTTTTTTTTTGGTCCTTACTATGTTGTGGAAGACATTGGTTGGTGGGCATTGAAAATTGCTTATTGATTGGGCCGACAATTTGTACACATTTTATATTTTGTTAAGGTTGACATGTAGATGATATTATTCTTAGTTGTGGATATATATGTTTAATTTTTAATACCATTTCAAGGAAATGGTACGAGTGGTGTGCGAAGTGTGCGAGTGTTGTGTGTGAATAATTTTTTGATCTTTCAAAGGTAGAAGTAAAGTGTGAAGAAGAGTGAGCAGATGTTTATGTGCTTAACCGGAATTGTAATCAGGCATTAGCAGATGTTATTTTTTAAGTTCAAAATCTTGTGGATGTAATCCAAACATTTCTTTAAGATAGTGTGCCTTCCTTTAGGCAGTAAGCCTTTTTTATTTGAGTAGTGAGCTCTAGACAGTGAGATTGAATGCATGTGCATTCCCCATTTATAATTCTTTTATACTTTTAATAGGGTATAATCTTGTGGACTAACCTCCACCATGGTTTTTCCCCTAACAGGGTTTCCACATAAAAAATCTTGGTGTTATGTGTGTTTCTAATGTGATGATGGTTTATGCTTTCATGTTTATTTATCAGATCTGAGAATAAGTTTAATAAGTATAATATATGTGACAATTGATTCACATACCCCCCTCTCAGTTGTCTACCCTTGTGTTGCCAACAATTGGTATCATATCTTGTGTGGAGAAATATAACGTGTATCTTTGTCATTGATTTCAAAGGGGGAGAAGAGTCATGTGAAAAACTGTGAAAGAGTTAAGGAGAAAAGAGTCAAAATCTAAGGGGGAGAAAGTGCTAAGAGAAAGTTGTGTTGATGGTGTTTTTCACATCATGTATTGCCATCAATTTCAAAGGGGGAGATTGTTGGATGTTGTTGATATGTGGTTGTCATTGATTTCAACACTATTGGCATTAATGTCTTTAAGGCTGTATGTTGAGGATATTGAGAAAATTGTAATGAAATAAGTTGCAGGTTGTCAGTGATGCAGTGAAGTTCAGTTTAGCCATCATATTTTTGGCTAGCTCAATATATTGGTGATAATTGGTTGTGGATCAAAGGGTTTGTTGTCGAGTATATATAGTTTATCCATGTGAAGTTTCAAAGATACGCATGAATATTTGATTGAGTTATGAGTATATGTGTGCTAACAGTTGTTATGTTGCTTCAGTTGGTGTTCCTTAAAGAAGATGATGTGATTCTGGTAAGTTGAGTTGTTGTGGATGCTTCTATGGTGATTCATGATGCTTGTGGATGTTTCTATATTGTGCTCTATTTGTGTTGTTGTAGTATGTGCAAGAATCAGTTAAAGTGGTGTGAGTGAAAAGGAAGTCAGATTGGAGTATGTTCCCACTAAGGAATAGATTGGCATTGACACAGATAGAGCACGACCTAGAAACATCCACAAGCATCATGAATCGCCACAAAAGCACAATAGAGCTTATCATGATTATCTAAAAAATTATGATAAGCAATTCTTTCATTTCTATGGATTGACCTCCACCGTGGTTTTTTCCCTAATAGGGTTTCCACGTAAAAAATATTTGTGTTATGGTGTTGTGATTGATTGCTTTGTGTTCTTGCATCTTTCTTTTGGTTCAATGCTATAAGTGGTTTAAAGATCAAGTTAATAAAGTTAAATTTTGTATAACACTGATTCACCCCCCCCCCCTCTTAGTGTTCCTTGATTCTAACATGGTTCACAACATTTTTTCCTACTCATGGATAGTCGGTTACTTATTCTACACAAGCCCATATAATATGATGAGAATATGTATTAGAGAAGATAAAGTCTATGATATCCTCATAGCATGCCATGATGAACCCTGTGGGGGACACTTTGTAGCAAAAAGGACATCACTAAATATTCTCAATATTGGCTATTATTGGACAACTCTTCATAAGGATGCAATAAAGTACACTAGGAGCTATGATAGGTGTCAAAGAAGGGGAAGGCCAAAAAAGATAGATGTGTAGACATGGAAAATGTACAGACATACTTGATCCTAATTTAACTAACATTGTTTCATTCTGAATCACCTTCTCAGCTTGTCAACACTCTTTGTCCCTTAATTAAATAAATAACCATTTATTGTATTAAGTCATTATATCCTGTTAATTAAATCAATCAATCAAATCTAATTATCTCTATTTAATTAAATAATTCATTTTATTTGATTAAATCTCTAAATTCATATTATTAAATTAAATAAATTAAACCTTATTTGATTTAATCTAACATCATCCCCTTTAATTAAATAAATCAAAAATATTTATTTAATTAATATCTAAATCACATTCTTCTCATCTTTTGATTTAAATCAACCCATAAATCTAAATCAAATTAGTCACATCATCTAATCCTTCATTAAATTAATTAAACCTTGATTAATTTAATTCTAATCCATGTCCCATCCTCTAGCTTTTTCCACTTGCACATGAAAATACATTTAATTAATTTATTAAATCTCTATTTTCTCTCAACTTGGGATCTTTAGAGAATATTCTTCCAAATTTGAAAATCCCTCCAAGTGGACTTTGTCCTTCCAACAAGACATTCATTCCTTCTTACATGTCCTTGTGTATTGAGCCAAGTGGCATTTAAGTCATTCATTTTTCCCTCTTACATGTCATTTCACTATTTTCAAATTCCACCTAATTGCATTTATGAGCACATTCATCAAAATGTGCACATCCTTCATCCATTCATCTCTTGACAAGTGGAATCTTGCCATTGGTTGAAATTTAGTCCCACATTGCTTCATTTTGGACATTCTTCCATCTTGTCTTTCTATAAATAAGAGGTTTCTCTCCTCATTTGATCATCCACAATTTGAGAAAAACTTACTATACTCATTTTCATCTTCAAGCATTAGTATTTTCATCAATTTCATCAAGGCATAGTTAGGTTATTGCAAGTTTTCTCCATGGAGTTCATTTGAAGCAATCACCAAGTGGATCAATCATCACCAAATCATCAAAAGCTTGCATAGGAGTTGGGAAAGGGCCAATTTCCACATCAAATTGGCACCAACTCCCCCATAAGATCAAGAGTTTGCATGTTTTTACTAGGATTTGATCTATCTCCTTGTTTTTTCATTGTATTCTTGTTTTTATTCCTATTTTGAGCATTGCTAATGAATTTTATGGGGAACTTTGATCTTGACTTGCATTTGAATCTTCTAATGTGTTTGTTTGTTGTGTTTTGCAGGTACTAGGATCTTGGTTCTACAAGATGAAATGCCATTGTATCCATAGTTGGCAATAACACCATTTGATAAAAGGGGGTTAGACTTTATTGGCCCAATATCACCAACATCAAACAATAAGGAGTATATACCGGTATGCATGCATAGATTATCTTACAAAAGTGGTTATAAGTTAAGGCTTTGTAGTTTGCGAGAGATGGGAATATGGAAAATTTTCTATATGAAGACATATTCACAAGGTATGGAGTGCCAAGGGAAATTTTCAAAGACCAAGGTCCCTCGTTTACATTAGATTTGATCACCAAATTAGTTAAAGAATATGAGATCAAACAAAAAAATTCCACACCTTACCACCCTCAAGCTAATGGGTAGGGAGAAGTGACAAATAGTGAAATTGAGAACATCTTGACCAATATAGTACAAATTCATAGGAAGGATTCGGCAACTAGATTGCTAGAAGCATTTTGGTCCTATAGAACAACTTGGAAGACTACAACAAGGTTTACACCATATAGTTGGTGTATGGAAAGAAAGCAGTTCTTCCTATAGAATTTGAGTACAAAATATTGAGGACAACAATAACACTAGACATGGACTTGAAAACAACACAAAAGCAGAGATTACATAACCTGAATGCACTTGATGAGATCATAACTAAAGCTATTCACCACACTAAAGTTGTTCAAAATCAAATAACTAAATAACATGATCAATTTATCAATACAAAAGAATCCAGTGTGGGAGATTGGGCTTTCCTTAAAGACTCTAGATACAAGGAATACAAGGGAAAGTTACAAACAAGGTGGCTTCAACCATATAAGATACAACAGGTATTCCCAAATGGGGCAATCTAATTGCAGACAATTGATGAATTTAGATTATCACTACTGGTTAAAATACACATGCTTAATCTTTACAAGAAGTCAATACAAAAGGAAGAATTCCTTCTGTCATTAATTCAAAAATTAAAGACCTCAAAATGAAAATGAATTTGACACAGAGAAAGGACCTAATCACAAAGTTTCAGCATTAGACAATACAAGTTCTACAACTAAATTAGTTAGTGAGCTACACAGCTCACTCATTGATATTTCACAAGAATAATCTCACACAAAAACTTCACATGCACACACTGTATAGGTGACAATAATAACACATTCAATTTTCTTTTTGGATAGTCAAAGTAGTGGGGACCTATAGCTTCAGGCCTAAAGATGACAAAATTTAGAAGGGACCTGTTACTAAAGGCACCCGTAGCAATTACCTGTCAGTCATTTCAAAATTCCTCGTTGAATTAATTACATCTTTATACTTTCCACTATCATTTTTTGCACATGCGACCAATCCATCACCTCACAAGTCCTAACATTCATATTACCTTTCTCAATTTACACAAATTATACAACTCATTTCATATCCCATCACTCATACATCTTGCAGCCTGTTTCAACCAGCATTTATCACACGCCATGCAGTCACATCATTCATTAGCAATTGTGATTACGAGAGGTCACATCATACCTAGTTGGGGGTAGTTCTCATTAACTTCACACAAGCTAACTTTCAATTCATTACGATTTTATAGGTACTCCTATTAGTTTTCCATAATTATTATTGTCACATAAAATTGCACCCTACAGAACAAGAGTTTAGTGTTCTAATGACACAATGGAAACAACCTCAAGGTGTGGGACCTTGCACAAATAAGGTTGAATCTTCAGAGAAGTTTGGCTTCCTCTTCTAAACTAAGTGCAAATGTGTTGGTCTAACCCAACACATGAAAACCCTATCACTACTTTACTCTAACAATTCACAAGGAAAAGAGATAGAAATAAACATAAAATGGAAATAGAAGTGATACACTAGGGTGTTGGCAAGAAGTTGACCACTTTTTGGCCAAAAAGTGGAAGTGTTTAACCCTAATTTTCAGAATTTTTCACATTTGACCTTAAAATTTGAAGCACTTAGAGATGGAATCTTAAAAAAAGGTCACTAATTATAAAATGTAGTAATTGAAGTCTAGTTTCCAAATATGTAATTTATTTTAATACCCAGATGATACAAATTGATTTTCAATAGGCGTTTCTAAAAAAAAACTGTTTAAAAGTCATCTTTTTTAACTATACCATGCACATGTACGTCATCCATATTTTGACCTAAATAATCATATTTTTCTAAATCCTTTTGGAAAATTATTTGTAACTCACTTAAGCACGCTTTTCGTATTTTTTTGTAATTTTTTATTGAATATTATTTTTTGTTAATTTTTTATTGGCCATATTTGGTGTTTTGAAAAATCGCCATGTACATCATGCAGAAGATGACCTAAACTTATCATTTTTTTATTTTTTTTCAAATTGAAAAGAATTTTTTGAAGTACGCTTTCGTAAAATTTATTTTTCAAAAAAATATTTTAATAAAAAGTTATTAAAATACTAAAAAACCCTAATAATTCAAGTTTATGGACTTGTTTCATCAGAAATTAATTGAAAAATAGAAAAAATAATCCAATTGGAAAAAAAAATTACATATTTAGAATCTACAAAATCACATCTAAAATGGGTTTTAATTTCATAAAATAATTCTAAAAGAAAGCCCATCAACCATATTTACATAGGCAGATATTTCTCTCGATATTGTCATGACCTTATAATTGTACGTCTAAGGCTAAGGGTTGGGTTACCATGCCTTTTCTAAGCCTAAATCCAAATGAGAAACATGAATTGCGATTTTCAAACCTTTTGGAATGAGTACCCACTTTAAAATGGGTATCTATTCTAAAAAATGAATGACTACCTATTTTAAAGTTGAAAAATGACACATCCACTAGAAGTGGACTCAACTTCAAGTGCACTTACCCACCAAGATAGAAATTAGTTTCTTCCTACTTCAGAACAACATAATACATCAATAAAACAACCAAAACACATACTTGAACATGAAGGTAAATAGATTTTACTCAAATGTGCAAGGAATAACATTGATAATAGTTGAATTTTATTAACATAAAGCTTAGAAGCAATATTTACAATGGTAGAATGAAAAAATGGTGGTGTCTACAAAAGAAAAACCCTAAAGGAGGCAAAGGAAGAATCCTTCAAAAAGATACATCATTGCCTTTATAGTTAAGGAATAACTAAGGATTGAATTCAAAACCCTAACCCTAACCTAACCATGACTTGTAAGAAGACGAATTCAATCAAATTAAAAATTATCCAAATTGCTCCCATTACAAAGCAACATAACTAGCCATAAAGGCTTTGACAACTCAAACAAACCCCAGAATGATGACTAATATGAATGCAAGGATGGGCAACCATGAAATCGGTAGAAAAATATCAGACCAACATACCTTGACAAGAGAATATAGCGTCTATAACACCTTAAGGAGTAATGGCACTAGCCAATAATCAATATAGCCTTGAAAAAGCATGACAATTCAATCCATAGTCGATCAGATTTGATCTATTAGTTGGGAATATCATTGAGACATCAATTCTATAAATCTTCCATGAATAGGAGCAATTTACCATTGAAGTTTGAATGCTAGCCATCATATGCAAGATGGAAGGATGATATTGAACATCGATCCAAGATTAAAACATCATTGTTGATCTCCACCTTCAAATCAGGTTCATCTGTTGCGCATCACGCATTTGACTTGAGCCTTTCAACATGAAATAGTGATGCACCAAGGAACAGCATAACCCTCATCCCTGCCCATCGTGCATCATGCAAACCACTCTACCACCTTGCTTCACAACAATGATGTGAAGCAAGGGTGTGATGCCACCTCAGCTATTGGATGTTCATTGTTTAATCTCAGCCCCTCATCGCTTATCGTAGAAAGGAACATGCCGACAAAATGTAAAGATACGATGTGTAGAGTAGCTTTGATGGAAGGTGTAGACACGTAAAATGTACCGATTGACATTGTGCATCTGATCTTGACTACTAACATCGTTTCATCCTGAATCATCCTTCGGTCTAACCATTTGATCAAATTCCCCTATCTGATTAAATTCATCAATATTCCTCTCTTAATTAAATAAATTAGTTATCTAATTAAGTCACCTCTTCTTGATAATTAAATTAATCATCTGATCTAATTATCCCTATTTAATTAAATAATCAATTTTAATTGATTAAATCTCTAAAGTCTATCTATTAAATTAAATAAATTAAAACCTTATTTAATTTAAGTCTAACATCATCTCTTTTAATTAAATAAATCAAAATCTTTATTTAATTAATCTCTTATCACATTCCTCTCATATTTGATTTAAATAAATCCTAAAATCTAAGTCAAATAGGTCACATCACCTAATCTCCTATTAAATTAATTAACCCTTGATTAATTTAATTCTAATTCATGTCCCATCCTCTAGCTTTTCCCACTTGCACATGAAAATAGATTTAATTGATTTATTAAATCCTCTATTTTCCTCAACAAGGCATCTTTTGGAATATTCCTCCAAGTTTGAATTCAAATTCCAAGTTGACATGTACACCCAACAAGGCATTTACTCCATCTTGCATTTCCTTTTCCTTGAGCCAAGTGGCATTTATTGCATTTTCCTTTCCCTCTTGCTTGTCATTTCAACAAATTTTAAATTCAAAAATAGGCATTTATTGGCACAATCCTCAAAACTTGCACATCCTCCATCCACTCATGGGTTGACAAGTGGCATCTTGCCATTGGATGAATGTTAGTCCCACATTGCTCAAATTTGTACATTCATCCATCTTGGCATTCTATAAATAAAGAGCTCATATCCTCATTTTATCATCCACAAATTATGCAAAGTTACCGTGCTCAAATATCGATCAAATTTCATCCATTATTCTTGAATCTTAGCTAGGATATGCAGGTTTTTAGCTTGGAGCACTCTTCAACATCAACAAAGTGGATCAAATCTCTTCATCACATCAATCTTGCATCTTAGGAATTGGGAAAGGGCCAATTCTCACATCAAATTGGCACCAATTCCGCCATGGGATCATAAGTTTACTAGTTCAATTAGGATTCAATCTTTAGTTTGTTATTTTCATTGTGTTCTTCATTGCTTTTTTCCTAATTTGAACTTGGTGAATAGATTTCATGGGGAATCCTTTTTCTTTCTTGCAATCTCTAACTTAATGTGTTTGTTCTTATTGTTTTGCAGGTATTAGGATTGGGGTTCACACAAAAGGAATATTTTCCCATCGCTCATCACTTATCGTCGTAATAATTCAAAGTTCCACTCATACTCCAACGATGCAAAGAAAACATAAGTCTACCACTGTTCATCGCATGTCATGAAAGTTTATCTGAAATAAAAAGGTCTTTGGTGATAGGTGATGCAGGCACAAGATTTTGACATGTGGCACAATCATAACCCATAGCTATTTTACTTCTTGTCGCTCATCGCTCAAATGAATTGAGTGGTGAAAGGTTTTCCATGATGTGAAGGACCAGTGTGATGCAAAAGAACAAAAAAGGCCATCACGCGTCATGAAAAAGGTGAAGCAAGTAAAAGGACTTTAGTGATGCAAAGCATGAGAGGGATACAAAGGAGATGTAGGCCATCACTCATCGTGGAAATGAAGCTGATGAATGTTAAGGTTTCAGTGATGGGTGATACAAAGACTTAAGCGGCAATAATTAGCATGTGCTTCAAAGTTGTTCATAAAGGGTCCACCTAGGTAAAATGAAGAATGGGGACATTAACACTTTTAACTTAGGGACGCAAGACTAACTAGGTGCAAAAGGTCAATGAGTGAATAGAACAAAAAGTGGCAAAGCAAAAGCACTAGGGTTTTAGGAGGGTTTAAACCCTACATGCAATTTAGAACCCTAATCAGACACAATTGAGGAGTTTCAAAGCCTCAAATACCTAGATTCATTCAAAAATAATCATGTATTTCAATAGGATGCACACATAGAATCTCTCTGATTGGATATAAATGATGTGCATCCAAGGGTGGCATAAAATGTGTCAACATTTTGGCAATTTCTGTGGGATGATTGCCTGCTAATCATAAAATCCAGGGGCCTTATCAGTCCATTGGGAACAAAGTCATGAAAGGGGTCAACAAAATTGGGCCTCCCAAGGGTAGAAAACAAGAACATGTGCAGGCCTGCACTTAGAGGAAAGCATGGAAACTAGGAACATGCATTCCCTTAAGGATAATGTAGGGTGTGCAAAGCACTTATGGAAAATAATTTTTTTTACAATATGTACATAAAAACTCAAAACTTATCATAAATAAGGTTTGAGATGAATCCCATTTACTGAGATTGAGAGAATCTCACCATCCAACCTAGAAATATGGAATGCATTGGCCTCCTTGCAGCTAGTGATGACATATGGACCACTCTAAATGGCATCAAACTTGGAATGTATTCCAGCTTTGGCTCTATCTGCATCTCATTTCAATACTAGATCTCCCTCTTGGAACATCCTATGAACTTCCTTCTTGTCAAAATTTATTTTGACCTATGCTTGATGTGTTTCTATGACTTGCATAGATTTGTTCCTTGTCTCCTCCAGTTCCAAGAGCTCAACCAACCTTACTATCGTAGCATCATTTTCTTCTAACTCTAGCTAGTGTGCCAACTCAATGGAAGGAAGCTCTACTGATAATGGTAACCTCACTTCCCTTCCATAAACTAGTATGAAAGGAGAATTACCAATTGCTCTTCTAGGAGTAGTTCTATTAACCTAAAGGGTTGTTTTTAACTTTCTATTTCAAACCCTTTGGTTGTCCTCGATGGTCCTCTTGATAATCCTGATGATATTTTTATTTGAAGACTCAACCAAGAAATTACCCTGAGGACAATAATTATATGAGGTCTTCAAGTAAATGTCATTCCTCATTGCCCAATAAAGGATCTTAGCACTTGTAAAAGCCTTGGAATTATCTAAAATGATGGTGGAAGGAGTGCCAAACCTGGTAACAATTCCATCAAGGAATTCTAAAATTAAAGAATTTGTGGCATCCTTCAAGGCAATTTCCTTTGTCCACCTTGTAAAGTAATTTTTGGTTGTTAAAATCCCCTTATGACCAACCCTTGATGGTGGATTTATCGTACCAATAAAATCCAAACCCCATTGTGTAAATGGTTGATCAACTTGAATGGGGTGAAGAGGGAGGGTAGCCAACCTTTGCTTTCCATAAAAGAAAGCACATTTTTTGTAATTTCTCACCCATTTGTGAGCGTCATTGAACAAATTTGGCAAATAATAACCAGCCCTCATGATCTTTGCAGCAATAGTCCTTGTAGAAAAATGGCCACCTGAAGAGCCATCATGAAATTCATTTAGCAATCTGCTGACTTGATCTGCCTCTATGCATCTTAATAGGAATCCATTGAAATCCTTTCTAAAGAGTATGCCTTCCACTATGAAATAGGGAATGGACTATAATCAGAAATGTCTTCTTTTGGTCCCATCTAGACCCAAAGGATATCTTCCCTCTACTAAAAATGTAGTCATATCCTGCACCCACTTACCTTGTATGTTTGCATTTGGTGCTTTTTGTTCCTATAGCAAAGGGCAGTCTCTGTAGGAGTCTCAAATGTTGAGACAAGTTGTTCACACAACCCTTTGCCTCTCACTAGCTTGATGATTTTTATGTCAACATCATACTCTATCACCTTGGTGATCCACCCGACCCTTTTTTCATTGATATCTTTGCTCAATAGGAACTTTTTAACATTGGCATGGGGCACCATTAGTTGTATCTTGTTATTAGACAACATATGTCTGAATTTTTTCAATTCTCTAATAGCAATAAGAGCTTGCTTTTCAACATAGTTATACTTTACCTCATAATCTTTGAGCCCTTCACTAAAGAAGGCAATGGGTTTCTCCAAATTTTCTTTATTTAGCTGGGTTAGTACAAATGATATACTTGCCTCACCTCCAAAGGTATAATGAGTAAAATCCTTGTCATAGTTAGGATTGACAAGGGTAGGAGCTTGAGCAGTTTCTTGTTTGATAGCCTCAAAACTATCTTTACCTTCTTTGGTCCACTTGAAGACCATATTTTTCTTACTCATAGAAGTAAGAGGCTCTACCAAAGCAGCAAGGTATGGAATGAACCTCCTCACAAAGTTAATTGTGCCTAAGAAACTTTGTAATCCTTTCTTGTAACTGGGAAGTGGGATAGCCAAGATGGATTTTACTCTTGTGGGATCAATGACCAAGCCATCCTTTGAAACAATGTTCCCAAAGCTTGCCCTAATTAGTGGAAAAGACACATTTATTTGGATTTAGGGAAATACCATATTCCCTACTTTTTTGAAATACTTGCTCAAGGTGACTAAAATGGTCTTTTGCATGCTTTGAAAACACTACGATATCATCCAAGTAGACCAAAAAAAACTATCTAAACACACCTTGAAATTCCATATCCATGGCTTTTTAAAAAGTGGAACCTACATTGGTTAGACCAAAACACATTTTACAATAAGCATAGGTGCCCCAATTTGTAGTAAATGTTGTCTTATGTTGATCAAATTCTTGGACTAGAATTTGGTTGTAGCCTGAGTAACCGTCCAAGAAAGAAAACCTTTCTAACCCACTAAATCTTTGTAAAATTTGCTCCATGGAGGGAAGAGGGTAATGATCCTTTAGGGACGCTTTATTTAGATCCCTAAAATCCATAGAAGTCTTATTTCCCCATTTTTTTTTACAGGAACAAGATTTGCAACCCATGAAGAATGCTTGATGGGAAAAATTATTCTAGCCTCAATCAATTTGGCCAACTCCTTTCTCATCAAAGGTTCAATCTTAGGATTTATAGGCCTTTGCTTTTACTTCACATGTTTGGTATCTAGATCTAATTCAATAGCATGTTGGGAAAGGCTTGGGTCAAAACCCTTTAATTCTTCATAAGTCCAAGCAACTACATCATTGTATCTATTACAAAGATCTATGAAAATATCATGTTTAGCAGTAGAGCATACCTTTCCCAAGTTTAGAGACTTTCCCTCTGAAATTTCAATTGGCTTGAAGTCACCCTTCTTTGTAGTTAAGTTCATCCTTTTCTACTTTAACTGATCATCAGGGTTGAAAATACCTTCAAGGGTGATAAGACCATTTGGTAGCTTGTTGCTACTCAGCTACACAATCTGATCACCATATTGATTTTACAACTTGGACATATTTCTTTTAGGAAATTCTACCTCCTCTTGTAGAAAATTCTCTATCTGTCAATCACTATCAAATACTGCCAATGATCTTGATTATTTGGAATAGCAAGTCTCACCACAAGCCTGATATGTTGCTCATTTTTACTTGTAATATGTGCTAGTATGTCAAACTAAGCACCAATTTCTGCAAGCCTATCAACATGTTTATTTTGATCTCTTGGAGTTGTTCGGATATTAAAACTTTCAAAGCCCTTGGTCAAATCCCAAACCCTATGTTTGTAGGATTTGAGCATATTTTTCTTGGTTGAGATTTGAGTTATGACCTGATGGATGAACAATTTGCTGTAACCAAAAACTTGTAACAATTTGGTGTTCCTTTCTATGCAAGTTGAAGACCCTAGATGAGTCCTTCATACTCAGCCACATTGTTAGTGCAACTAAATTGAAGCCTAAAAGAAAATTAGTATTTCTCCTTGCTTGTAGATACCAACATTACACCAGCACTGGCACTATTCCTATTTCTAGCACCATCAAAAAACATCTACCACAATCCCACTAAGTCTTCTTGAGTTTTTTTTAGGTTGGGGATAGTAGCATTCTCTTCATGAATGCAGTAGGTACCAAGACCAGTCTCCTCCACTTCAACAATAGTTAATGGTTCAAAAAGAAAGGCATTTTCACATTCATCTAACAAACAATTGGGTACCTCCTCTATAGGATTTGCAAGCTCATGAACATAACACTCTTCCTTTTGATCATACAATGTACAATTCATATTTATTAGACTAGAAGTGTAGGGTTCTAGATGATCTTTTTCTATGGGCTCATATTTGATGGTTGCTTTAGTTCCATATCTAGTTCTGAATAGCATGTGAGACCAGTCAGTAGACAAGTACCCACCTATCTTAGCAATGAAATCCCTAGATAAGAAAATGGAAAAATGAGCAAGGAGGTCTATGACTGAAATATCTTGCAACACATCAGAGCTGGGACATGCACATAAGGACAACTTTAGGTCTTTAATTACTCCCATTGTATTGACAGCAGTGCCATCCAGTTGTAAAAAATTTCTAGCCACTGGTTGATACTTGATACCAAGCATGTCAGCAATCCCCTTAGGAATGACTGAACTAATTTCCCCTAAATCTATCATACAATTATGCACTGTATGATTTCCAATAATTAGAGAAAGATAGAAGGTAGGTGGCTTACTAATTTTTCTTGAATTCCCTTCTTCTTTGAGTTGCACCAGGCTACTTGATGTAGTAGTATGCTCTTTTTATTGTACATCATCCATTTTTTTATGTTCCTTTAAATCCTACTATAGCAGATCCCTTTGTTATGGGATAGATAGAGCCTCCCACCTAGTAACATTTAGATTGGCATTTTTCATTTGCTCCACTATGTTAAAAGGAAGTTGACTAGCTTTAGAAGGAACCTTTGTAACAAGGTCTATTCTCATTTTTTGTGTGATCTTAGGATGCTCCACCACTTGTTTAGGCCTATTATCAGGTTGATTTGATTGTGGAACCTTTGTTATTCTACCTGTTGGTCCAGCATCTAAACTTGGTTGAGGTTGTTGAGAGACTGATGCTTGCCCAACCATGGAATATGTACCACCCTCCATTGCTCTTTTCTTTGATCTTGTATTATGCGCTATTGCATTGGTATCTACTTGATTTACACCACATAAATCCTCTTGCCCCCAAATGACAAATGAAGATTCCTCATGTGTATGATTTTGATTACTAGTAGTTGTTTGATTTGTGCCAATTTGCTTCTCTGAAGTAGAGGTTTCATTTTGAGCTACCAGATTTTGCACAAACTCGCCATTTTGACAAGCATTTTGATTATGAGCTTGCTCACAAGGGTAACACCATTCTTGCTCTTGGGCTAGATTATTTTGCACTGGGACCACAACCTTAGAATTTTTGGTAGTAGTTGTGTGCATGTTGTTCATAGGCTTAGTATGATTCCATTGATTTTTTCCTTGATAAGGTGGCCTATTTTGCTAATAACCCTAATTTTGAGGTTGATAAGGCCTATTGTTTTGAGCATAGTGCTTCTTTATTGACACTAGCTCATTATTCATACTTCGGAGCAAGGTTTACAAATCTTCTAGAAGTGCAACAAAAGTAGAAGGTTGTCTTGTGGAAACCATTAGAGTAGGAGCCACTAGGATAGGAGCCATCGTTGCCTATGAAGGAAGCTCTGGAAATAAAGGCATTGGTGGCCTAGGAGCTATCTTCCCAACCTGAATTAATTAATTTTTTCCCTCATGGAAACATCATATGCATCTGGTAAATTGTTACCTCCCATTGACTAAACCATAACAACTATTTCAATGTTAAGAGACCTCAAGAAACACAAAAAAGCATGCTCAGGTGAAGGCTTAACCAAAACAGGAATTCCATCCCAAGTCTTTTGAAATCTGTCACTTTTATTAGGGAAAAATGGTCACTTTTATCTTCAAAATGCTTGCATAAATTCTCACCCAACTCATCCCAATTGTGAATGGAGTTGGGTGGCAGTCCTCTATACCACTGTAGTGCTTTACCTTTAAGAGAAGTGGCAAGTAATCTAATAGCCACATTTTCTTTTGTCACATCATGCACTGAGCATATGTTTGCCACATCTATGATATGCTCTGCTGGAGTAGTAGATGTTTCACCAGTAAAATGAGGAATACTTTTGAGGGAATTGACTAGTATATCATCCTTTTGGGCTAAAATTAAAGGCTGCCACCAGTAAAAGATGCAAAATTTTGATTTCTAGGTACATCCATATGGAATAAATTTATGTTTATATGAGCATTAAGTGTCCTAGTTTGAAATAACCTACTCACAAGTGGTGTAGATTGAGCTATAGGAGATGAACTTATACTCCTATTTCTTCTTCTAGGTGACAGATTGTCTATTTCTTCTTCTAGAAGTATAAAATGATAATTGGATGTATTGTAAATTACCTCTAGAAGACACTTTTGTTTAAATTATTGGCATGATTTTGTAGGTCTAGTCTTGAATCAAGAATTTTGGATAGCAACAGCGTCTCCAATTGAAATGCAAAGTCGCTGGGTACTTGTTTGAGAGCCTCTTCAAGGCTGGAATGTTGAGAGCAGCACCATTCTCTCAACAAAATGAAGTGAAACTTCTTTCTTGTCCCACTGGGCGTGCCAAAATCTATTGTCACATAAAATTAAACCCTACTAAATAAGATTTCAATGATCTAATGACATAATGGAAACAACTTCAAGGTGTGGTACCTTGCACAAATGAGGTTGAATCTCGAAGGCAATATCCTATTCTAAACTAAGTGCAAATGTGTTGGTCCAACCCAACATATGAAAACCCTATCACTACTTTACTCTAATAGCTCACAAGGAAAAGAGATAGAAAGATAACATAAAATGGAAATAGAGGTGATACACCAAGATAGAAATTTGTTTCTTCCTAATTTAGAACAACATAATGTTGGCATATGGCTTTGGAATATTGTTTATGGCTTCTAGTGTTGTCATTGATGGCAACTGAAGTCATTATCTTGGTCCACATATTAGGATCTACTTATACTGGCAGAAAATGTAGAAGACAGTGTGTTACCGGTAGAAAGTATGAAGAACAGGGTATCCGGTTAGTTAGTCAATTTGTATGCTTCACCGGATCATCATTTTGTGTTGTGGATCCCTAGGAAAGTTTGTTAAGCATGTATGTTACCTTATTGGTAAGTTTTGTGGTGTTGTAGCAATCGGTGTACGAGTTAGGAGATTCGGTAGAATGATTTTTTGCTTATTTTCTCATTGTGGCCGACTTAATGAATGTAGCATGTCGCGGATATATAAGGAGTAGTTTTTTAATTGTTTCTAAGTTTGAGAATATTGTTTTGGGTCCTAGCGATGTCTTAGCTGACCTTTATGGGTGTACATTAAATATAACTTATGATTTGACTCGACTGTTGAGAATATTTCATGTTTTGTTGAAGTCGACTTAAGTAATTAAAATCTTTGCTAGCAGATATATATATGAGATCGATAATTCATTTTTGGTGTGAGGACGAAGTGGTGAGAAGGTGTGAATGTGTGAAAAGAGCAGAATAGATGTATGAGAAAACATTAGAAGATCATTTGAGTAAATTTTGCTTGAACAGAAGAAGATTATCATAGCGAGTTGCAGAATCAAACAGAAGGTTCAAAATTTGTTTTATGTGCTTCACCATAACTGAATCTAGGCATTTGTAGATGTTATCTTCTCAGTTTAATTTTTTTTGTAATCACAAACATTTTGTAAGGCAGTGAGCCTTCCTTATTTTCAGCAGTGAGCTCTAGGCAGTGTACCTGAATGCAAGTGCATTCCCTTTTATTCATACTTTTAACAGAGTATAAATTGAGAAATTAATCTCCACCGTGGTTTTTCCCCTAATAGGGTTTTCACGTAAAAATATTGGTGTTGTGGTGTTTTGATCATCTTGTTCATGTGCTTGCATCTTTATTTTTGTTTATGTGTCGAAAATGATTTAAGATCTAAATTGAAAGTCAAATTTGTTGAACACTAATTCACCCCCCCTCTCAATGTTCCTTGAGTCCAACAATTGGTATTAGAGAACATTTCCTCTATAGAAGTCTAACAGCTTGAGGTGGATCTTGGAATACAATGGACTCTGGTCTTCAACAGTAGCTTATGGTGGCACTTAATGATCTTGATCAATCTAAAGTAGAAGTCATGGAATTAAGAGAAAATCTTGTGGATGTTGAGAAATTCATTCAATCATTGAAGGATAAAATCAATGAGTCAAGAGAAAAGAGGAAGGAACTTTGTGATAAGTTGAAGCAGAAAGAAAATAAAAACTTGGAAGATGTTCACCTGAATCAGACTCTAAAAGAGATAACTAAAGAATGTGAAAAACTTGCTAGAAATAATGCTACTCTGAAGCTTGAGATGGAATCTGTGGCAATGAAGCTAACTAAGGAGATTGAAGAAAGGAAGAAAAATGAGGAGAATCTAGCCCAATCCTTAAAAGAAAAATTTGAAGAATGTAGCAGAGTAAATAATGGATTCATTCAGCTAGAGATTGAATTGCAACAATCCAAAAACAATGAACAAGAACTTGAAAGTGTAAGGAAAGCTTAGGTGCGGAAAAAACTCTCCTAACGTCAAAAACCTTAGGGAAGAATGTAGAGGTGACTTTAAATTTTAAAATTACAATTCAATTAAGATACTCATGAAAGAAATAACAGAAATAGAGAAATGAACATACACAATTTGGACACCAAATTTAGGTGGGAAAACCCTTACGGGAGAAAAACCCACCACACCAAGAAAATCCTCTTTGTATTACAGTAAATAAAATTACATACAAAGTTTAGACTTAACTTTCTGATGTCAATTTACAGCAGCAACATTTCCTTGATCAACCTTGTACAGAAATTCTCTCAAAAACATCCAACGAACTTACACAGATCAATTTGTATTCAATCGAACAACACTGTCACTCATCGAACTATTCACCATCATCCGCCATTGCCCCAACATAGTCATTTTTCCTCACATTTTGTTCATCTCCCTCATAGGAACGGTCGCAACAGTCCAACTGCTAGTGGTTCACATTTAGCTTCTCTGTTTGGTCGAAAACAGACCACATAGGATAGACATTCATTCAAGGCGTTCAAACTGTGTTGCATGTCGGTGAGACACTAAGTCATGTCTCCCCGATGCCACAATTCCCAATCACAGAACCATCGACATGACCACCGCTATCGGCGAGACATCATACCAAACACAAACCCATCTTGAACAAATCTATCGACAAGAGTTTCACTATCACCAAGAGTTTTATCGAGTTCAAACCTGTCGCCCAGACTCACTCTATTGCTGAGACATCACATCGATATCCACTGCAGAACCATCGGCCAGACCATCACTATTGCTAAGACTTCACACCGATGTTCAACTCATGTAGCTCTATCGGCAAGACCATCGCTATCGGCGAGAGGTCATACCGATGTTCATACCCATCGGAGAGAGGAAGGCTATCGCCAAGAGGTCATATCGAATGCACTAGCCTATCGGCGAGACCACATCCATCGGCAAGAGTTCTTACTGAATGCAAACCCGCCAGCCAAGAGTCTTCCCGACGATCACTAGGAGCCAACCTATCGCCAAGACTAGCGCTATTGGAATGAGTCACCTCGAAGTTCATACCGTCTCCCCGATGACATTCGTCACCAATGTGTAAAACCTCGGCGAGACATACTCTGTCGGAATGAGTCACTCTGAAGCTTCATAGAAATCGACATGTCTTACCAATGACTCCCGCCGGCAAGACAGAACCAAAGTCTTAGTGACCTAAGCACTTCAAATGTTTAGAACACAACTGCTAGTCAGTAACACTTCCAGAGGGTCTCACCGACTTTTCTCTTTCAGGAGTTTACATGCCAGTAAGATTGAGGCACATTTTCCAACAATCCACTTGACGAAGATCTTATTGACACCTCTAGAGCACAACAAAACTACTGAAATTCATGGGCACTAAGGCCCATCGAACTGGCACACCACCTGAACTTGTCTTTGCTCACTGGCTTCGTCAATGCATCTGCAACATTTTCCAAATTATCCACTTTTTCTAAAGAGACCTTTCCATCCTCCACCATATCTCATACAAAATCATACTGCACATCAATATGTTTCATCCTGGCATGGAAAGTAGGATTTTTTGCCAAACAAATAGCACTCTGATTGTCACAGTAAATTGCAATTATCCCTGCATCAAACCCAATGTTAGAACACAAACGTTTTAACCATATTGCTTCTTTACAGGCGTGTTTTGTTGCCATGTATTATGCCTCTATAGTGGACAAAGTGACTACAGCCTGTCGCTTACTCATCCAACTAACTGCACCACCATTCATCATGAAAATATATCCACTAGTGGATCTTCTGCTGTCAATGTCCCCTGCCCAATCAGAATCCACATAGCCTCGAATGTTGAGAGTCCTCTGTGATTCAACCAAATTGCCATGGTAACACAAAGCATATTTTGAAGTTCCCTTCAGATATCTAAACACCCTTTTCACAGCATCCCAATGTGTCCTTCTAGGATTTACCATAAAGCGACTAAGTACTCTCATTGCTTGGGCAATGTTTGGCCTTGTACAGACCATTGCATACATTAAACTATCAACTGCACTAGCATAAGGCACTCTGGTCATGTCCTCTATCTCAGTAGGAGATTTTGGACAGTCTTCAACAAATAGCTTCATTCCCTGCAAGACTGGAACAACTAGATGCTTGCAATCAGTCATACAAAATCTCTCCAGAATAGTGTTAATATACTTACTCTGACTAAGCCAAAGTTTTCTACTCTTTTTGTTCCTGGTTATTTCCATTCCCAGAATATACCTGGCTTCACCAAGATCTTTCATTTCGAACTTTGCAGACAACTGAGATTTTAGATCAGAAATCATTAACTTATTATTGTCTATGAACAGCATATCATCAATATAGAGAGCAATAATAAGAACATGATCATTTTCAGCTTTGTAGTACACACAATGATCAGATTTTGATCTTACAAATCCCAATGACAAAACAAAAGTGTCAAAATTCTGGTACCACATTCTAGGAGATTGTTTTAATCCATACAGAGATTTTTTCAACTTGCAAACCAATTTTTCTTTACCTTTTTCCACAAAGTGCTCAGGTGGGACATATAGATTTCTTCTTCAAGGTCACCATGAAGAATTGTTGTCTTTACATCCATCTGTTCAATCTCTAAGTCATACGCTGCTGCAAGTGACAAAAGAAATCTGATAGACGTCAACTTAGCTACATGAGAAAAAAATTCTCCATAATCAATTCCCTCTACCTAGGAATAACCCTTCGCAACCAATCTCACCTTATACTTTTCCGCACTGCCATCCAGACCTATTTTCTTTTTAAATACCCATTTACAGCCAACAGCTTTTCTGCCTTTAGGAAAGGGCACCAAACTCCAAGTATCATTCTTTTCTAATGATGCCATTTCTTCATTCATGGCTTCCAACCAAGAGTTTGAATCAGACATTTTGAATGCCTCTTTCACAGTCCTAGGCTCATCAGTGTTAGAATTAAAGCATAGGCACAAGTAGAATCTATCAAAGAAAACCCATACCTATCATGTTGCTTTCTTTCACGTGTTGACCTCCTCATCGGCTGAGGCTGAGGCTGAGGCTGAGGTTGATCTTCTTCTTCAAAACTCTCAGAACTACTTGAGCTCTCCTCAGTTTCAGGTACATTTTGAATTTTCAATTCGTCTTTATCTGGTGTCGGAGGAATTTCAACTACATCCCTTTTCTCTATTGATTTTTTCTCTGACTACAGATCCAAAGTAGAAGGCTTCAACTCACGAAAAATAACACTTTTGTTGTATAGAACCTTCTCTGTCTCAGAATTCCAAAGCTTGTATCCTTTTATGCCAACACTATAACCAATAAAAATACATTTAACAGCCTTGTTTTCCAATTTAGATCTTTTTTCATTTGGCACATATGCATATTCCTCACAGCCAAAGACATGAATGTGTCTCAGAGAGGGCTTCTTTCCAGACCATGCTTCCAAAGTTGTTTTCTCAACAAGAGAGGAATTCAGAGAACGGTTTATTAAATAACATGTTGTTGCAACTGCCTCAGCCCAGAACTTCTCCTCCAAGCCAGCACTGCTTAGCATACTTTGTGCTCTTTCCATCACTGTCCTATTGAACCTTTCAGCAACTCCATTTTGTTGCGGAGTGTAGGGTGTAGTTTTATTTCTTTTAATTCCATGATCTTTACAGTACCTCTTGAACTCATCAGAACAAAACTCACCACCATTATCAGTCCTTAAACATTTTATTTTTCTTCCAGTCTGATTTTCCACAAGGTTTTTAAATTCCTTAAAATGACTGAACACTTCTGCTTTACTTTTCAAAAAATAGACAAATGCTCTTCTCAGATAATCATCAATGAACGATACATAATATCTTGATTTAGACAAAGAAGGAACATTTATTGGACCAAAAACATCATAATGTATGTAATCAAGTAAATCAGAAGATTTGTGAGGACTGGAGTAAAATGAAACATGGTGTTGTTTACCATATATACAATGTTCACAAAACTCGAATTTGAGGTTACAATCATCAAGCCCTTCAACCAGGCTTTTATTCTTCAAGGTTTTTAAACCTTTTTTACCAATGTGGCCTAGCTTATGATGCTAGAGCATAGTCTTTTCTGCTGGAAGTTTAACTTCTATAGAGTTTGCACTATTAGGAACTTTTTCCTCTTTTTCTCCATGAGTAGCTTTTTGTGACTTTATAGAGACACTATTGCATTGCACACCATGTGCATCCATCTTATACAAGGTACCAATACAGACACCCCTAGCTAGCACCATGGAGCCTCTAGTCATCTTGCAGCCATTTCCAAAGAACATGACTTGCACTCCAATATCATTCAGCTTATTAACAGAAAGTAGATTTTGAGCCAGACCTGGTATATGCATTACATCATTGATTCCCTTCACTCTTCCATCAGGGAATTGAATTATGACTCTTTCACGGCCAACTATTTCTAAAGATGAATCACTTGCCAAATACACCCTTCCACCATCATATTTTTCATACTTAGTGAACCAGTCTCTATGAGATGTCATGTGGAAAGATGCTCCATAATCAATCAGCCAGACATCATCTGATGTCTGTGTAGCCAAAGCTGCAATGAAAGCGTCTGCATCACTCTGAGAAGAATCATTGTCGAAAGAATACTTCTTCTTTTTCTCCTCTTTACAGTCCTTTCAGACATGACCAGGTTGCCCACAATTCAAGCACTTCGCCTTGGACTTCTTTCCAAGAGACTTTGATCTCCCCTCTGATTTGGATTTGGACTTCTTGTCCTTCTTCTTTCCTTTTTCTTTTGATCTGCCTCTAACAGCAAGAGCCTCCTTCACCATCTCAAAATATTTTCTTCTCATCTCTTCTGATAACAAAGAAGCAACAATATCTTCCATCTTAAAAGTGGATGTCATACTCCCAATAGCCATCACCAAGTGATCCCAAGAATCTATAAAAGAACATAATAATAACATACAGCGATCTTCTTCATCAATCTTCACACCCACAGATGCCAACTGAGCAATCAGCATGTTGAAAGCATTCAAGTGATCAGCAACAGATGCTCCTTCCTACATTTTCAAAGAGTACAACTTCTTCTCACCAAGGACTTGCCCTGATAAATAGCTCCCAATCTTTTCCACAAAGAAGATGAAGTCTTTTCTTCATGAACATTTAGAAGAACAGAGTCTGCTAAACAGAGCCTTATCAGCCCCTTTGATTTTTGATCTGCAAGGTCCCAATCTTCTTGCTTCATGCATGTAGGCTTCGTTCCAGACATAGCAATCCAAAGATCACGGTCAACCAACAGATCTTCCATTTTAAGTTTCCACAACTCAAAATTGCTGCCATTGAATTTCTCAATTTCAATCTTTCTTGACGTGCTTGCCATCTTAATCTGTAATTCGAATTACAAAACTACTACAAGACTCCCACTGAACAGAATTGACACAAAAAACCCAACGTACCCACAAGGATAACACAACTGGCCAAGCTCTGATACCACTTCTAAGGAAAGCTTAGGTGCAGAACAAACTCTCCTAACATCAAAAACCTTAGGGAAGAATGTAGAGGTGACTTTAAATTTTACAATTACAATTCAATTAAGATACTCATGAAAGAAATAACAGAAATAGAGAAATGAACATACACAATTTGGACACCAGATTTAGGTGGGAAAACCCTTACGGGAGAAAAACCCACCACACCAAGAAAAGCCTCTTTGTATTACAGTAAAGAAAATTACATACAGAGTTCAGACTTAACTTTCTGATGTCAATTTACAGCAACAACATTTCCTTGATCAACCTTGTACAGAAGTTCTCTCAGAAACATCCAACGAACTTACACAGATCAATTTGTATTCAATCAAACAACACTGTCACTCATCGAACTATTCACCATCATCCGCCATTGCCCCAACATAGTCATTTTTCCTCACAGTCTATTCATCTCCCTCACAGGAATGGTCGCAACAATCCAACTGCTAGCGGTTCACATTCAGCTTCTCTGATTGGTTGAAACATACCACATAGGATAGACATTCGGTCAAGGCGTTCAAACTGTGTCGCACGTCGGTGAGACACTAAGCCATGTCTCCCTGATGCCACAATTCCCAATCACAGAACCATCGGCATGACCACCGCTATCAACGAGACATCATACCAAACACAAACCCATCTTGAGCAGATCTATCACCAAGAGTTCCACTATCACCAAGAGTCTTATCGAGTTCAAACCTGTCACCCAGACTCACTCTATCGCTGAGACATCACATCGATATCCACTGCAAAACCATCGGCCAGACCATCACTATTGCTAAGACTTCACACTGATGTTCAACTCATGTAGCTCTATTAGCAAGACCATCGCTATTGACAAGAGGTCATACCAATGTTCATACCCATCGGCGAGAGGAACGCTGTCACCAAGAGGTCATATTGAATGCACCAGCCTGTCGGCGAGACCACATCCATCGGCAATAGTTCTTACCGAATGCAAACCCGCCAACCAAGAGTCTTCCCAACGATCACCAGGAGCCAACCTATCACTGAGACTAGCGCTATCGGAATGAGTCACCCTGAAGTTCATACCATCTCCCTGATGACATCTGTCACCAATGTGTAAAACCTCGGTGAGACATACTCTGTCGTAATGAGTCACTCTGAAGCTTCATAGTGATTGACATGTCTTGCCGATGACTCTCGTCGGCAAGACAGAACCAAAGTCTCGGCAACCTGAGCACTTCAAATGTTTAGAACATAGATGCTAGTCGGTAAGACTTCCAAAGGGTCTCACCGACTTTTCTCTTTCAGGAGTTTACATGCCAGTAAGATTGAGGCACATTTTCCAACAGAAAGATAGATAGTTATTCTCAAAGATGAACTCACTACTGCAAATGAGTACAAGGAAAAGTTTAGGATCAGTTCTGCTAAGCTTCATGAGCTAAATAAAGGATAGAAGGATGTAAATGATAAGTGAGGTCTTGGATATGAGAAGGAAGAAAGCTCAGGATCTAAACATAAGGATTTTAGACAAAGAAATCAAATGAACAAAGGAAAAAGGTATCTGGTAAGACAACCCAATGCTCAGAAGTTTAATGGTTACTTCTTTGCTTGTAATAAATTTGGTCATATGGCTTCTCAGTGTAGAAGTAAAATAAATTCAAGCAGTCCATCATTTCTCGGTCAGTGTTTTAATTGCAAAAACCTAGGTCACAAGTCTATTGAATGTAGAAGTATGTCTGTCAGTTTAAGAAATGTTAAATGCTATACTTGTGGAAGATTTTGGCATGTTGCTAATTAATGCATATTAGGAGGAAATCAATGGAATGAGTGGTCTAGATAGAGAAATATGGTGTGTTATAGATACAACAGATTTGGTCACATTACAAGATTTTGCAGGAACTGGAACATGGATAGAAGAGGTCCAGTATATCAAGAAAGAAATTCACAGAAAAATGACAAAGGAAAAGGAAAAGTGACTGTGGAAGAAATAAGAGATCAGATGAAGAAAACATGGGTAAAGAAGATTGGATTTGATGAAGGAAATAAGCTTGTACCGGAAGCTGCCTCTGATAATCCCTCTAGTAATTCCTCCTGAAATTGATCTCAGGCCATTGGCCTAGGGGGAGTTTTTCAAGGAAGATCCTTTGGCCCCCTATCAGTAGCTAGCACTGAAATGCAGAAAATTGTCAATAGTTGTGATAAAAGATTGAAAATGCATTAGTAATCACTTATGCAGGAACATGAGAAGCAGAAAGTCTGCTGACAAATTTTTCTTTTGTTGTTTGATAAAATTGAGTTACCAAAACTCCTAGGGAAAAGTATTTAATGTAGCTAAAAAGGTAAGGTGTGCGAAGTCATAAAAGGGTATTTGGAACCCTCATTTGTTACCTTGCATTGAAGGAGAACAGAAGGAGAGCCTCTAAAGCAAAATCTCAAAGGAGTAAAGCAAATTCAGTTGTGAATTCTTCAAGTATTTCAATTGCTTGTAGAATTTTGAAATTTTGTGCTCTGTACAAAACCTTGTTCGGTACAAAAAGTAAAATGAAGAAAATCAAAGGAACATTGACTTTGGATGAATATAGTAGTAGGAAGATCAGGAATGTAAGAAATTTGTTTCTATTCGGTGAATTGAAGTGGCTTGAAGGTGCGAAACATAAGAATTTGGACATCTGGAATGAGTTTCCCTATTTCGTCAATGTAGAAGTGGTCAGGTTTATCTTGAACAGATTGGATGATGATATCCTTACTCTGAACAAACCCTATCAAATTTAAAAAGAGGTGATCAGAAATCTAACAGGATTATGCAATATTGGAGATGTTGTGAAAAAGAATTCAATTCAGAACAAGGAAGTCAAAACCCTAATCGAAGTGACAGGAGATCAAAGAGCTCTGCTAATTTCAACAATCAAAGATCCAATAACAAGGTACATTGCACATGGAATTTCATATAAAATATTCTTCAGAAACAGGGAAGTATCAACCTTTGCAAGCGTAGTTTACATTTCGCACAAATTGATATTCAAAGATGAATAATTTGATCTATTTGGATTGATGAAGGATCAATTGATGGAAAATGTGCAATTGACAAAGGATGTAGATTACCTGGTTTGGTACCCTAGTTATATGCATTATGATGTATTTTTTGAATTGCTTGCCTTAGAATGACAATGTGGTATGGAAGGAAAATGAACCTATTTGTAAGAAAAAATTTAAGCATTTCAATACTCTGCAAAACTATGAGCAAGTTTATGAAAATTTCTTTAGAGAGTTGTTGGGAAAATTTGGAATAGTTGGCATCTCTCTTCCGGTAAGAGCAGTTGAAGTTGGGTCCTCTTTCGGTAAGGTGGAGAAGAAGAAAAAAATGGCTCGAGTTTGCAGATGGCATTCCTCCAGCACATAAATCTCCAAGAACTGAAGAAAAAGGAAAAGATCAAGTAATTGTGGATATACCAGATGAAGATTTTGATGATCACACTCCAAGAGATGAACCAGAATCATTTGAACGAGGTGTGGTGATAGCAAAATAAAGTGATGAAAAAGGTGCTTTATTTAAAACAAAGATACTGCATATTGTTCAAGAGCAAGATGGAATACAAAAGATTGATGACATATGGTTAAATGGACCGTCATATGAACAGGACTTCATTGAGGACACTCTAGGTAGATACTTTGTGCACAACAACATTGAATTGGAAATTTTGTAGAATGTACTTCCAAAAGAATTGATTGAATGTATCAAGGAGGCTATGGACTCTGTGCCTCATGATAGGAAAGAGGAAGAAGTAATTCTACATCTAAAGGAGCAGTTTAGGTTGTCTCTCGCCAAACTACAAAAGAAAATGAATGTGTTAAGGCAATGTATTGACTCAGCAAATAAGGTCTACAATTATTATCTTCGGTGGCCTCATGTAATTGGTAAATACAAGGAAAAGCTCGAGAAAATTGAGAGTGAGTTGATCATAATTGATTAGGATTACAATATGTTTCAGGACCTAGATGGAGCTGTCAAGAAAAAGATTCATGAGTTGCAGACTGAGCATGCAAAGTTTCACTTTGCCAGAAACACTCTTATGGACACTTTTTGGAAAGTGAAGGATCTAAATGAATGTAGAATGGAGCAACAAATTAAGATTTTGAAGAAAGGTGAGAAGTTGGAAGAAGTGATTAAAATTCCAGAATCCCTCATTCGAATCATCAATCGGACATCAGAAAATAACAGTTTGATAATAATTATTGGGATTGCAGTAGATGCTTGGAAGAAATTTCTTCCAGAGGTGAAAGATAAGTATAAAATAATTTTCTAATTTGTGCAACAGTTGCACTTCAAATTTTGAATTTTTGAAAAGGGGAGTGAGATCTTAGTGAAGAATATATTTTTCATTTATGTCAAAGGGGGGGAGAGCAATGAAAAATGTCTTGACATTCTAAGGGGGAGCAATGTTTTCTTGTGTTTTGGAATTTTGAGTTTTGGTTCCGACACTTATTCATTTTTCACTAAGTGTTGCCATCAATTCCAAAGGGGGGTATTGTTGGAATATGGCTTAAGGAGATTGTTTATGGCTTCTAGTATTGTCATTGATGGCAACTAAAGTCATTATCTCAGTCCACAGGTCAAGATCTACTTATACCAGTAGAAAATGTAGAATACAGTGTGTTACCAACAAAAATCATGAAGAACAAGGTGTCTGGTCCATTAGTCGGTCTGTATGCTTCATCGGATCATCATTTTGTGTTGTGGGTCCCCAAGAAATTTTGTTAAGCATGTATGCTACCTTATTGGTAAGTTTTGTGGTGTTGCTGACTCAATGAATGTAGCATGTCGCAGATGTATAAGGAGTAGTTGTTTAATTGTTTCTAAGTTTGAGAATATTGTTTTGGGTCCTAGCTATTTCTTAGCCGACCTTTGTGGGTGCACATTAAATATAACTTATGATTTGAGTCAACTGTTGGAGAATATTTCATGTTTTGTTGAAGCCGACTTAAGTAATTAAAATATTTGCTAGCAGATATATATATGAGATCGGTAATTTATTTTTGGTGTGAGGACGAAGTGGTGAGAAGGTGTGAATGTGTGAAAAGAGAAGAACAGATGTATTAGCAAACATCAGAAGATTAGTTGAGTAATTTTTTCTTGAACTAAAGAAGATTATTGTGAACTAAGGCAGAGCATAGCAGAGCGAGTTGCAGAATCAGACAGAAGGTTCAGAATCTATTTTATGTGCTTCACCGAAACTGAATCTAGGCATTTGTAGATGTTATCTTCCTACTTCAATTTTTGTTGTAATCACAAACATTTTGTAAGGCTGTGAGCCTTCCTTATTTTGAGCAATGAGCTCTAGGCAGTGTGCCTAAATGCAAGTGCATTCCCTTTTATTCATACTTTTAACAGAGTATAAATTGTGGATTAATCTCCACCATGGTTTTTCTCCTAACAGGGTTTCCACATAAAAATCTTGGTGTTATGGTGTTTTGATCATCTTTTTCATGTTCTTGCATCTTTATTTTTGTTTATGTTTTGAAAATGATTTAAGATCTGAATTGAAAGTCAAATTTGTTGAACACTGATTCACCCCCCCTCTCAGTGTTCCTTAATTCCAACACATAATACATCAATAAAACAACCAAAACACATAATTGAAAATGAAGGTAAATGGATTTTACTCAAATATGCAAGTAATAACAGTGATAATAGTTGAATTTTATTAACATAAGGCTTAGAAGCAATCTTTACAATGGCAAAATGCAAAAAATGTGGTGTCTGCAAAAGAAAATTTCTAACGAAGCCAGAGGAAGAATCCTTCAAAAAGATACAATAATTTCCTTTATAGTTTAGGCATAAATGAGGATTGAATTCAAAACCCCAACCCTAACCTAACCATGGTTTGCAGGAAGATGAATTCAATCAAATTAAAATGATTTGAATTGCTCTAATTACAGAGTAATATAACTAGCCTTAAATGCTCTGACAACTTGAACAAACCCCAAAATGATTACTCATATGAATGCAGGGATGGGAAACCATGAAATCCATAGAAAAATATCATACCAGCATACCCTAACAAGATAATATAGTTTCTACAACACCTCAAGGAGAAATGGCACTAACCAATAATCAATATAGCCTTGAAAAAGTGTGAAAATTTGATCCATATTCAATCAGATTTGATCTAGTAGCTAGGAATGTTGTTGAGACATCAATTCTATAAATCTTCCATAAATAAGATCAATTGACCGTTGAAGTTTGAATGTTGGTCATCAAATGTAAGATGGAGGGATAATATTGAACATCAGGCCAAGATTGAAACGTCACCAGTGATCTACACCTTCAAATCAGGGTCGTTTGGCACACATCACGCATTTGAATTGAGCCTTTAAACATGAAACAATGATGCACCAAGGAACAACATAAGCCCCATCCTCACCCATCATGCATCGCACAAACCACTCCACCACCTTGCTTCAGAACAATGATATGAAGCAAGGGCACGGTGCCATTGCAATCGTTAGATGTTTTTTGTTTAATCTTAGCCCCTCTGTTGGCCTCCTCTAATGGTTCAATAATTAATCCCTTAAAGCTATAACTTAGAGATTAGATATTTGCACCAAGTAGTTATCTTTCTCATCATGAAGTTTCATTTCATTATCAACCTAGGGATGTGAACTTGAAATGGGTCAACACTATCTATGCACTAGGACTCAATTGTAGTCATCCTTATCCTACAACTAGAGAGGAAATAGTACTGAAAGTGAAATGCTTGAAAGGTAATAGCATAAGTACTGAGCATAAATCAACAACTAAACTGAACTAAAATGAATGAAATAAACAAAAGTCTCAACAAATAGACAGGAAGTTACTCTATCTGCCTTGGCTGCAGGAACAGACAGCTACTAAGACTATAACTAATTGTTGAACAGAAAATTAACTAGTAAACTGAATGGATGGAATTCTCACCAAGTGGGCCCCCTTGAATGAGTCTCCCCAAAACTAACTCAGATGCAGCAAATTAAAGTATCATTTTATTCATTAAAAACATTGTTACATCATAAAGGCAACATGACTGTATTCCTTGAAATTGAAGATGAAAGTACAATATCAAAACATCCAACTTTCTGAAGAGGAACATCTAATCATTATTTATAGAAGGGAAGCTTCTAACTAACTCTAACTAACTGGGTAGTCGACTCCAACAGACTAGGAGGATGCCATTTATTGAAAGCATGAAAAAGAGGAAGGAGGTTATGCATGAACAAGATTTAGTCAAACCAATCTTGCCTCAACGAGGATCTAGCATAACAACACCTCCTAAATCTACTCAACTAATAGACATGGTCATTTAAAGTTAAGTTATCACTTCCACATGAGCTGGAAGTTTCCAACCATTGACCTCTTCAATGTCCATCTCGTTTTGACTTCTTCAGCAACTAGGCAGCTGACATGAACTTCCTCTGCCTTGCAAGCTCCATTTATATCTGCATCTTAATCTAAACCTCTATTATGAAATTAGCATGCACAAGACAATTGTATATCCATAATCACCTTAGAATAGCATTCATTCAATCACATGTAAAATTAATATAGATATATCACATAGCAAGTTAATACCATCAAAAGTTACAGGGATAAGTTCCTATCCAAATTTCATAAGTTTAGGGAAATAACATAGAAAGTATTAGTAACCAGGTGTTAAAACCCCATAGTAACAATAACAAACATATGATAAATCCTAATAAAAATGATTCATTATTTGGACTCATCATCTCCCCCCAACCTAATGATTTTTTGGTCCTCCAACAAAGGGAACTCAATTCCTTTGCCTTACTAAAGCCCTAAAATCACCAATTTTTGTCTGCCCTTGATCAATCCCTATAGTTTCTAAATTTGGATCCCAATAGAACCCTAGCTTGCTTTCTAGTCTACCCCACCTTGGCCTCTCTGCATCTACATTGTACCAATAGGTTTTGTGGTCTGGTCCTGGCCACAACAAAATAGGTGGCTGAAATATTAATGGGAGCCAAAATTGTTGCTTTGTTCTCTCAAGATGTATATACCTGA
Source organism: Sequoia sempervirens (assembly GCA_007258455.2). Lineage (NCBI taxonomy): Eukaryota > Viridiplantae > Streptophyta > Pinopsida > Cupressales > Cupressaceae > Sequoia > Sequoia sempervirens. The sequence continues at coordinate 46,368,079 of VDFB02000008.1, forward strand.
TGCTTCGTTTGCAAGCTACATAATAATTTTGTAGGGAATGGGGTTCAACCTATTTTAACTAATCTGGAAATTCATTCCATATTAGTGATAAATATCCCAATACTATCTTTCCTACAATGGCAGCTACTTGTTCATATTCTAGGTATGTTTCCTCCCTAGAAGGCATGATCCTCTTTTTGTACTCTATATTGTAAAGAATTTTGTGTCATGTGTAGTAGATATCTACATGATTGCTTGATTTAGCTCTTAGAGATAGGGGGTATGGAGCTCTTTTTCTCTATATATTTTGAATTGTTGCCCCCAGCTGATTTCATTTTGAATCCATGACATTAATGCCCTCAAGTGAACATCCTGAATATATAGCAATGGATTCCATTCATGGTCATTGGGAACAGCATAAGTTTGCAAATACAACTCACATAGTAAATTCTTATTTTCAGGAGGAGAGGATTGGTAAGCTTGGAAAAATTATCGTGGGGTTTCAATGGAAGAGATTAGACCAGAAATGGCCCTTAACAACTTAAAAGAGAGATTACACTCCCTTAAATGCAATGCATATACCCTTGGGGAAGTCCTACATTCCATAATTTGTGGTACTAGAGTCACCACATTGTTTACCTTATCTTTTAATGCAGTAATCTTTGCATTCTTCTCCTCAATTTCTTCATTTTTCTTATTGATCTCTTCCTGTAGCTTGAGTTTTTCTTTATTCCATTCTTCTTCTTTCTCCTGCATTTCTTTCCATAAATCCAAGGCTACTGATGGCCATGAAAAAGTAGGAGGTATGTTCTTTCCTACTAGGATCTTCCCCTACACTAGTTCCTAATGTTTAACTCGCTCTGCAATAGCAGCAAGTTCTACCAATCCTATATTTGCCTGCCCCCTAGGAGCTTTTGCCTTCTTTCTAGGTTTCCCTCTGAATCTATGGCTCCTTCTTGGAGGCACACCAATAGAGACTCGATCAATTTTGATTTCCTTGGACTTTTATTTTTCCCAACGGCTATAGGATGCTCAGTTTCTTTATTTTTCCACTTCCTAGGGCTAGGATTTACCTTTTCTAGTTTTTGCTTCTTAGCCTTCCCTTTGCTAATTTCTTCTTTTCTCATTTTTGCTTCCTCCATTCGAATATAAGCCCTAGTGCGAACTGTGGTTTTAGGGGAAACATCGACATTGGGGTCTGAAGATGAACTATCTTCATCCACATGCTCGGATTCAAAGGAACTAGTTTCTACTGCAGGTTCTACTTCAAGAGGGTTTGTGCTAGGAATTGCCCTAGAAGTTGAAGCTCCAAGAGTGAATTTAATAACCCCCTCATCCCCACTAACCCTATGAGTTAGGGGTTGACCTTTAGGACCCACATCATCTAATATGAACTTCGTAATGTTTAAAAATTCATCCCATGACATATTGGACACATCTTGCAAAGACTTTTCTACCAGCAATTTAATCAAACAATGATGGGAAACAGAGTTTTCCCTACCAATCTATGTCTCAACAACCATGATTGCAAGAATATTGTACAAGACGTTTGGCACATTCATCCTCCTACCATGTCTCATGTGATTCAAAAGCTTGAAATGCATAGAATGAAGATAGGATTGGTGACCCTCGCAGGTAATGTATTTGATAATATAAACATCAACTTGCTTCCATGTTTCTGACAAAGAAATTATTCTTGTTCCTTGTTTGTCTATAACAAGTGGAGGATCATTAGGCTCGATGAATTCTACTCTAGTTGATCTAGCATCCCTAGAAGCAGGGTAGGGTTCTCCTTCAGCGAGTAGACCTGACACTTCAACAATCCTTTCTTTGGTGGCTATAACTTTTAATCCTTTCACCATTGCCTCACCATTAGAAAATTTTTGTGCAAATTCTAAGGCAATGTCGTTATTGAAACTATTTAGCTTCAAAAAGTAATCTAGCCAACCACAATTCTTGAATTCAGACTCACAGAGTGCATCTTGTAGGATTACCTGGTGAACTGTTGGTTAACTTCTAATTAACTGACCTCCCATTACCTCCACTCATATGCTTCATACAATTCTCACGAATACTAACGCCAATGTTGTATGACCTCTCAATTTTACCTTTTTAGTGGCGTTATGATTCTGACTAAGGAAATAAAGAAGACATAAAGGAGGGGTATTATCAAAGAAAATGGCGGTGGCTTAATGTCATATCATGCATGCAGAACGTCACTTCAACTTTGTCATTTCAAATTTACTGCCATGTTGATGCATGAAATATGACTAATGACATGTATGATATGTAGGTTCACACTTCCCCCCAACTAAATAAAAACATGTGTCTACACAGGTTGGAATGGAAGTATGATATAACATGGTATAGTAACAAGATTTGCTATGTGAAATATCAATATTAAAGTATAGTAATCAAACAAATGCATGTAAGGTAATTAATATACATTAAGTGTTATGCATGTATCTAAAAAGTTGGAATGTCTTTTCTAAAAAGTGTGGAAGGAAGTACTAGTCATTAGAAAAGTATGGTTGAGTTGTTAAGTGAAATGATGGTGGAGTGATGTGGAAGAGAGAGAGGGGTTGGAGATGAATGGGTGGGTAGTTTTATTGATGGAGAAATTAATTCCCACAAAAAGTGGAAATTTTTATTATGGTTGCATGCGTACCTTTGACTAGCCAGAAGGTTGAACACTAGGTTTGCTTCCTTCAGCTGCAGGAACTTGAGTTCTAGTATTCAATAAATTGTTGCATGAACTCCTATTTTGAGGCAGGCTTATGGTATAGCCTGAGACGATGACCATTGACTAGGAGCTTGAACCTAACAGGATTAATTGTTGTAAGTTGAACAACACCATTGGGAAAGACCTCTACAATCTCATATGGTCCCAACCACCAGGGTTGAAGTTTGCCTAAGTTGTCTTTATACCTAGAATCATAAAGAAGTGTCTAGTCACCTGGATGGAACTTCTTTTCTTTGATGTATGTCATCTAACTCTATGGTTCTACACCATCTCAGCATGGTGGAGAGTTGATTTCCTCATCTCATCTAAGGCATTTAGTTGTATAACCCTATCCTTTTGTGCCTCAGATATATCTATTCCAAGGTCTAGTGTTGTTTGAAGAGTTTTTTGTTCAAACTCTATAGGAATCATTGTTGTTTTTCCATATAATAGTTCAAAGGGAGTAAAACCAGTGGTGGTTTTCCAAGTGGTTCTAGAGGCCCAAACGGCTTCTAGCAACCTATTTGCCCAATATTTTCTATGAATTGCTACTGTTTTGGTCAGAATAAATTTTATTTCCCTATTTCGTACCTCAGAGTGGGCATTGGCTTGAGGGTGATAGGGTGTATATTTTCTATGCCTGACATTATACTCATTCACCAATGTTGTGACAGGAGTAGATGTGAATTGAGCCCCTTGATATGTGACTATTTCTCTAGGAACTCCATAGTGTGTGAAGATTTCTTCATAGAGGAATTTTGCAACTTTATTGTCCCTAGCATTTTTCATGGCTTTGACCTCAACCCATTTAGTCACATAATCAGTACAAACCAAGATGTAATATTTTCCATTTGATGGTGGATCAATTGGACCTACAAAATCAAGTCCCCATTTATCAAATGGTGTGATAACTACTTGAGGGTATAGAGGCATCTCATCTGATTTAGTTGGTTAGCCCATCCTTTGACACCTATCACATTTCCTAGTGTACTTTCCTGCATCCTTATGAAGTGTAGGCCAGTAATACCCTGTACTAAGAATCTTCATGGTTGTTCTCTTAGCTACAAAGTGTCCTCCACAAGGTTCATCATGGCATGCATTTAGTATATCATAAGTTTCATCCTCTCTTATACATCTCATCACATGATCTGGTCCAGTGTAGAATAAACAACCTGCCATCCATGAGAATTGAATTTTTTTTTCAATAAGAACCCTTTGCTCTTTTGGAGAGAAATGAGAGGGAACTCTTCCTGTAACCAAATAATTGGCTATATTTTCATACCAAGGTGTGTACACACTAATGGAGAACAAATTTTCATCAGGAAAGGAGTCATCAATGACTTGAGTGTCCTTTGATGTGGTCAATCTGGAAAGAAAATCTACCACAACATTTTCCTTACCTAGCTTGTCTATAATGGTGATATCAAATTCCTGCATTAACAACAACCACCTTGCTAACCTTCCTATAATCAATGGCTTTTTCATAAGGTATTTTATGGCTGCATGGTCTATATGGAAAAATATTTGGTATCCTGTGATATAATGTTGAAACTTGTTGAGAGCATAAATGACTGCCAACATATCCTTCTCTGTCACTGTGTAGTTAAACTCAACCCCTTGTAGGTTATTGTTGACAAAGTAGATTGCATTCTCTATTGCTCCCTCTTTTTGTCCTAAGACAACCCCTATAGAATAATCAGATGCATCTGTGTGAATATGGAAAGGGAGTCCCCAATTAGGGAATTTGAGCACAGGAGCATGGGTTAATGTTGTTTTTAAATCAGAGAATGCTTTATCACAATCCACTATCCATTTGAACTCAACATCTTTAGTTAAAAGATTATAAAGTGGTGTTGCCATCTTACTGAAATATTTTATGAAGTGCCTATAGTATCCTGCATGTCCCAAGAAACTTCTAACATCTTTTTTTCTTGATAGGAATAGAAAGATTGGTAATTACCTCAATTTTGGTTGGGTCCACTTGAATTCCTTTATGAGAGATATAATGGCCAAGGACCACTCCTTCCTGCATCATCATAAAGCATTTCTCACTATTCAAGGATAGATGATGGTGCTCACATCTTTGCAAAACCTTTCTTAGGTTTTCTAATTCTTCTACAAAATCAATACCATATGTAGTGAAATCATCCATGTAGATCTCCATATAATCATGTGAAATATCTAAGAATATACTAATAACTACTCTTTGGAAGGTTACGAGTGCATTGCATAGACCAAATGGGAGTACTAAATAGGCATAAGTCCCCCAAGGATAGGTGAAATTTTTCTTGTCCTAATCTTCAGGTGTAATCTGTATCTGATTATAACCACTGAATCCATCTAAGAAGGAAAAATACTGCTTACTTGCAAGTGAATCGAATACTTGGTCTATAAAAGGAAGGGGAAAGTGATCTTTTTGGTGGCAGAGTTTAGTTCTCTATAGTCAACACAAACTCTTTGTTTACCTCCCTTTTTAGGCACAATTGCCAAAGGGGACACCTATTAGTTGTCTGAGATAGGGTAGATAAATCCTACATCCAATAAATTTTGTAGTTCTCCTTTCACAATCTCCCTCAATGTAGGGTTGATTCTCCTTTGTGGTTGCCTTACTGGTGTGTATTCATCTCTAATGTAGATCATATGAGTACAGATTTTGGGATCTAATCCTTTCATGTCATGGTAATCCCATGCAAATGCATGTTGATGCAACTTTAACAGGTTTTTAAGAGACAAATGTTGCTCTTGACTAAGCTTGTTATTAATATTCAAATGCTTCCCCTATGAAACTTGTACTTGTGTGATCAACTCAATCATGGTTGTTTCACTAATGCTTGGCATTTTTAATTCATGTGGTAATAATGTATGAAGCATATCTATTGTTGCAATAAATTCAGGTGTTGGAGAAGCTGGCAGAAGTATCTGTAATGGACATGCAAAACTAGATTCATGAGTGGGTGGTTCTTCATGCACTTCACAATCGTTTTGAATTATATGGGATAATAATTCATCCTCTTCCTGAAGCTGCATAAAAGGACTTTTGCCTATCATCATGAGTTGGGCCATTGAATTGAACTCCTTGGCCTCTTCTCCAACATGTGGCCAGATGGGGTGGTCCATATCATGGGATGGTTGAGCAGGAGGATAAAGGACAAGATTTTTAGTGCTTCTCACATCAGAAATAGTCATGTCCCCTTATCAGCATCCAATGTAAGCATTTGTTGTAGCTAACCATGGCCTTCCTAGAATAATGGGATACCCTCCTAATGTAGCTTTAGGGGAAAGTATCATGAGGTATGTTGGATATTCCCAGGAGTCTAGAGTAACAACAAGGTCTTCTACTATACCATATGGTTTAATAGTGGAACTATCAGCAAGCTGCAAGACAGTAGGAGTAGGTCTCAGATTTGTGACATTCAGTTGTTGTGGGATATCCTTAGTCATCACATTAATAGCTTCTCCCAAGTCTATTAGGGCATTCTTTACTTGGATTCCATTTATAATGACTCCAACTATAGGATTACCTGGGTTAGTATATTTAGGAATAGTTACTTTCCCAAGCATGATATCTGCCAACTGCCCCACCACATGAACGATGGTGGGGTCTTTCTTTTTCCTCCCTGGATTTTTGAGACATGCTTCCTTAATTGCCTTACTATATATGGGGACATATTTTATGGCCTGGAACAAAGGTATCTTGACACATACATGTTTTAACTGATCCAGAATATCAAAGGTTGTTTCTTCCTTCTATTTAACAACTTCTAACCTTTGAGAAAATGGTGGGTCTGGATCAGACTGTCAAACTAGTTCAGGATTCTTAGGAACACTTGACTGAGTAGGGATATCAGATAAATTTTGATGCTCCTCTACTTCCACAAGAAGCTTTGTTATAATAGGAGTGGAAGGAGATGACAAAGTGGTTCCTAAACACAGATTAATATCACTCACACTGACAACATATACAAGAAATTAGTTGGGATCTGCAGAGTAAATCGGTTGTTGTTGTGGTTTGTTATTTGGGTTAGATGTGGGTTGAGCTGGTAACTAAGTAGGTATAGGTGTGCTAGTGTTTGAGTTAGGAAGAGGCATTATGGTAGGTTGTTGATGCTCTGGAGGCAGCTACATGCAACTAGTTGCTTGGTTTGGCCACTGTTGTCCTCCCCTCCATTGGGATGTCTATTTCCAGTTTCCTTGAGGTTACTACCAATTCCCCTAGAGTTGTTGCCACTAAGGTGGAGTATTTTGGTAATTGGGCCAAGTATTTGGAGGTTTGTTCCAAGACTGAGGTGGATAGCCTCCAAATTTTGATGGGTATGGGGGTTGCTATTGATTATCAAATGCATAAGAATTCAAATAAGGTCCACTAAAAGATAATGGGTCTGGTGGCATACCTTGTCTTGGAGACCATGGCCTTCTTTATGCAATGTAAAAAACCTTATCATCATCACCATCAATTGGCTTGAATTCTGGTGGAATTGGCTTGTTGTCAATGTTGGCTACCATTTTACATCTGCAGTCCTTCTTCTTTTTCCTACAATGAGGACAATATTCTACCAACATTTCCTCTGCCTCCTCATGTTTCTTCTTTGTTTAAAGTGTATCTAGCTGAGTTGCCATATTGTTTATGATATCCTACTTGAAATATAATATCAAATGAGTGATTTTCATCCTTGAAACTCCATTAGAGAAGGATTTTCCCATAGAAGATTGGTAACCTCTTCCTTTCTTTATAGCTTCCCTAGAGTAATTCTAACATATCTTCTTAATATCATCCTAGGGAACTTGGGTGATAACTCCTCCTCCTATCAAGTCTAGAGCATCAGTGCAATTTTCATTGATCCCTCTAAGGAAGAGAAACTTTCGAGACTCTTCATTGAGTGCATGATGTGGAGATTTTTGCAGACAAAACAGAAACCTTGAAATATAGTCCCCCAAACTTTTATCCTCCTTCTATTGCATCGTGAAGATATCATCTCCTCTCATATCACTGGCTCTACAATATTATTTATACTTCTTAAGAAACTTTGCTTTCATATCATCCCAAGTATCTACAGTATTCCTACCTAAGCCCATAAACCATCTTAATGCAACTTCCTTCAAGGTAGTAGGAAACAATTTAAGCCTATGGGAATTAGTAGTGTAATCATAGCTTCTGTAGAGGATATCAAATTCAAACAAGAAATTGTTTGGGTCCTCTATTACAAGCCCATAGAATTTAGGAAGAACTAAAGCAGGGATGTTCTTGAGGTTATCAACTTCATTTTGATGAGTGATAGGGAATGGAAAATTTGGATGGTTAGGTCTATTTTGGCTAGCCATAATTGCTTGATGGATTATCAAATCAAATGGATTCTCAATCAGGTTTTGGGTAGCTTGCTCTTCAGATGAATTTTCAGAACTAGTCAAATTGGAAAATGCATCAGCAAAAGGATTTTCCTCTTCTTCTTCTTTGTCTCTTGGAAATTTTTGAAACTCAACTAGCTAGTTATCAAGATTAGGGTCATTAGGAAGGAATCTCCCTAGAGCATCTCTTCTCCTACCCCTATGCATGTGGTATTAACTCGATATTAGCCAAATCACACAAAGAATTGGTGAAAGAATAGCAGATCATTACTTTATTCGAATGAAGGGTATGCTAAAAACAAACTTCAGAGATACTGAAAACAAGAAAGAAATTGGAAATGACTATGAAGACCTTCCTAGTTTGACACCATCCCCGGCAACAATGCCAAAAATGTTGGCCTCCTCTAATGGTTCAATAACTAAGCCCTTAAAGCTATAACTTAGAGATTAGATATCTACACCAAGTAGTTATCTTGCTCATCAAGAAGGTTCATTTCATTATCAACCCAGGGACATGAACTTGAAATGGGTCAGCACTGTTTGTGCACTAGGACTCAATTGTAGTCATCCTTATCCTATAACTAGAGAGGAAATAGTATTGAAAGTGAAATGCTCGAAAGGAATTAGCATAAGTACTGAGCATAAATCAACAACTAACTGAACTAAAATGAATGACAGAAACAGACGTCTCAACAAATAGATAGGAAGTTACTCTATCTGCCTTGGCAGCAGGAAAAGACACAGAACGAAGTTCCAATGGCTACAAGAATAGACAACTGCTAAGACTCTAACTAATCACTAAACAAAAAAGTAACTACTAAACTAAATGGATGGAATCCTCACCAAGTGGGGCCCCTTGAATGAGTCTCCCCAAAAATAACTTAGATGTAGCAAATTAAAGTATCATTTTATTCATCTAAAACTTTGTTACATCATAACAACATGACTATATTCCTTGAAACTGAAGATGAAAGTACAATATCATAACATCCAACTTCCTGAAGAGGAACATCTAATCATTATTTATATAAGGAAAGCTTCTAACTAACTCTAACTAATTGGGCAATCGACTCCAACAGACTAGGAGGACGCCATTTATTGAAAGCATGAAAAATAGGAAGGAGGTTATGCATGAACAAGATTTAGTCAAACCAATCTTGCCTCAATGAGGATCCAGCATAATAGCACCTCCGAAATTTACTCAACTAATAGAAATGGTCATTTCAAGTTAAGTTATCACTTCCATGTGAGTTGGAAGTTTCCAACCATTGACCTCTTCAATGTCCATCTCTTTTTGACTCCTTCAGCAACCAAGCAACTAGCATGAACTTCTTCCACCTTGCAAGCTCCATTTATATCTACATCTTAATCTGAACCTGCATTATGACATTAGCGTGCACAAGATAATTGTATATCCATAATCACCTTAGAATAACATTCATTCAATCACATGTAAAATTAATATAGATATATCACATAGTAGGTTAATACCATCAAAAGTTACAAGGATAAGTTCATTTCCAAAGTTCATAAGTTTAAAGAAATAACATAGAAAGTATTAGTAACTAGGTGCTAAGACCCCATTGTAACAATAAAAAACATATGATGAATCCTAACAAAAATGAGTCATTATTTGGACTCATCACCCTCATCACTTATCATGAAAAGGCACCCGCCAACAAAATGTAAAGACGCAATGTGTAGAGTAGCTCTGATGGAAGGAATATTCACCAAAATATTTTCCCATCACTCATCGCTTGTCATTGTAATACTTCAAAGTTCCACTCATACTCCAATGATGCAAAGACAATAGAAGCCCACCACCATTCATCATGCATCACAAAAGCTTATCTAAAATGAAAAGGTCTTTGGTGATAGGCAATGCAGGCACAAGATCTTGACATGTGGCACAATCATAACCCATAGCTATTTTACTTCATGTCGCTCATCACTTAAATGAATTGAGTGGTGAAAGGTTTTTCATGGTGTGAAGGACCGACACGATGCAAAAGAACAACAAAGACCATCGTGCATCATGGAAAAGGTGAAGCGAGTTATAGGACTTTAGCAATGCAAAGGATAGGAGTGATGCAAAGGAGATGTAGGCCATCGCTCATCGCAGAAATGAAGCCGATGAATGTTAAGGTTTCGGCGATGGGCGATACAAAGACTTAAGGGGCAGTAATTAGCATGTGCTTCAAAGTTGTTCATAATGAAGGGGTTGCCTAGGTAAAATGAAGAATGGGGACATTAACACTTTTAACTTAGGGACGCAAGACTAACTAGGTGCAAAAGGTCAATGAGTGAAAAAAAAAAAGTGGCAAGGCAAAAGCACTAGGGTTTTAGGAGGGTTTAAACCCTACATGTAATCCAGAACCCTAATCAAGCACAATTGAGGAGTTTTAAAACCTCAAAGACCCAGATTCATTCAAAAATAATCATGGATTTCAATAAGATGCACACATAAGATCTCTTTGATCAAATATAAATGATGTGCATCCAAGGGTGGCATAAAATATGTCAACAATTATCATAGATGAAATTTTCTTTTATACATGTTTACATATTCAATCTTGCATGATTCATATTAATTTTTGATATTTATACTACATATCATCACACCCTTCACCAAGAAACGTACAATTAAGTGCAAAAAGTTAGTACCTTTAGTTGGGGGGAGAGGTACTTTTTGTCTTCTTGATTTTCAAAACCAAAACCATTCTGCAACCTTTCGCTATTTTGTTTTCCTCATTTTCAAATAACACAAGCCTAGAGGGGAAGAGCAGGGTAAAAACCAACTGCATTGGGAAGATATAGTATACTAGAAATGGTATAGTGAGAATAATAAGCAGAGACAGAACTAGAACAAAGCAAAATTGAGAAGGATTAGAGCATAATGGAAGGATTGAATACATTGCAAAGAACAAAGCATCACCATGGGTGGTGATATTATCCATAGGAAACCAACAACACATAGCCAACTATTGGAAGATAGACTGGTGTTATATATTTTTCAACATGTTGGTTGGATGGACTACATCTTGAAACTCATAGAGTTCAATGAAGTTATGACAACAATTTGTTGCTACTTTACAAAGTCATGAGGTGACTATAAGAGATTTGAATGTGGATGCTTCAAAGGCTACCATTGCTAAGATATCAGGACTGTCATGAGAAGGGGAAGAGTTTCTAGTCAAGGCATATGTTGTTGTTGCTAGAAACAAATTTAGAGAACATGGAGAAAACCTAGACTAAGATTCTCAAGGTACAAAAAGAGTATCCTTACCATAGGTATGGGCCTCAATAGATTCTTATATAGTCAAGTAACTTGTGATGGTAGGTAGTCCTTGCTATACATAGTCCATTTTTAACTTTTAATCTGTCTTCACCATGATAGGCATGTAAATTTTCCAAATTTTCTTTATAATCCGTTGAAAATAATGAGTCTTGAGTATAAAAGGAAGATGAACAACACAACATTGTCACATTATTGCTTACTCACCTTGTTTATAAAGAGAATTTTGAGGATTCAGTTTCCACAGGTTTCATGGGAGAGTTTCTTAAATTGCAGTCATATCAATAACATTCTTGAGGAACTTGCTATTCCAGAAAATGTAGAATCACCTGCTATATCGGGAAGGGAAACGTCCTTTAACTCCCCTGCTGCTTCACCTACCCATAGTAGAGGAGAAGCAGAGCTTGCAAGACTCACAACATGTAGCCTCTGAGCAATGCAAAGTAGGAGATACCCAAGAAACTCTGACCTTTGGCAAAACACCAAGAACTAGGAAAAGGAAAGGTGAATCTTCTTTTGCACCTACAAGGGGGAAGAAGAAATCCACACAGCCTAGGCATTCACACTTCCTAAAGAAGAAATGTGTTATGAGAGGATCAATTAAGAAACATGAAAAGGAAGATGTTGTGATAGTGGAGACAAATTCAAAATTAAAGGGGGATGCCCTTGGAAATGTACATACACCAGTTAAACAAGCATGGAATTTCACAAGCACCTCTGAATCTTATTCAAAGGATGCATTTGTTGCAAGAGAAATGAGAAAAAGAACCCCACAAATTCTTGATAGTAAGGGTTATGAATATGCCATGGGAAATGATGATCAGTTCTTGGAAAAGGATGAGGAATTGTATATTGAGGAAAGAAATGTTAGAAAAGAATTGTAAGAAGAACTTGAGAGGATAAAGCAACTAGAGGAATTGGTAAAGAAATATCAGCAAAAGGATAGTGAAATGGACATAAAAATCAAGGAATTAGAGGAGAAACGACATACATTTGGGCATGGTTCTAAATTAGACATCCTTGCATAGCTTGCTATTGTTAAGATAGATAATAGGGAAATTGTATCTACATGAAGACCTCATCAAGCTAGAACTCCAATTGGTCCCACTGTAATGTCCTTAGGGTATGAGTTGTGGAAAAGAACCAAGGAATTCTCTCAAAAAAGGAAAGATTGGGATAATGAAAAGTAGACATGATAACTGACCATACCAAGGCCCTTGAAAAATAGGAAATAGAAGTGAAAAGATTGATAGTAAGGATTGAGGAAATAGCAGATAAAGCTACACAAATACTAAAACGTAAACCTCCTGCTAGGGTGTATGCATTATTTTTACAAGTTCAAAGTACTTATGTTTCTAGTTCAGTCAATTAATCAATCTATTACCAATTGCTATGAACAAAAAATATGAATTTTTAAATGCTTTTGTTGATTCTACACCAGATATGCAAGATCAATTGTGTGAGTTTTACTTACATAAACTTGCTTTGCTAGATGTGATAGAATGGAACCCATTAATGTTTGTAGGAGATTTGCAAGTTAGATAATTAGCCTCTTATTTTAGGAATGAGCAACAATCTATTACCAATTGCAAGAACAAAAAATATGAAAGAGAAAAATCTATGCTATTGTTGATTTATAACACCAGATATGCAAGATTGTAATTGTGTGAGTTTTACTTACATAAGGGCTTTGGATGTGATAAATTAACCCATTAGTTGACTTGTCAGGATGCAACAACTAGCTATAGGACTCATCCACTGTACCTTCAAGTTTGTACAAGAAAGATGGACAGAGTTAACTCTATTGCTCTTTGTATTTATAACGAGTCAAAAGATCCCAGTGTTGTTGTAGAAGAATGGACAAATATCTTGGATCATAAGGGTGTAGGCAGAAAAATTATGAACACTAGAGAAAATGACTATGTCAGGATGCAACAACTAGCTATAGGACTCATCCACTGTACCTTCAAGTTTGTACAAGAAAGATGGACAGAGTTAACTCTTAAATTGCAAAAGAAGGAACCACACTCATACAACTTTATAGCCATGCTTGAAAGATCTCACAGATATATAGAAAATTCCAAAGAGATTGGACTCAAATGGTTACCTTTGACCTTTCATCCACCCATGCTCCTTTATCCAGTGCCACATTGGACAGGGGAGAAGAATGTAGAACAAGAAAGATAAGAGGAGTGGATGTAGTTTCAAATTTTAGGGAGATGACTTTACAGTACAACCTCCACCCTTGAAAGATTTCTTGAGGACAAGCAATTGCTTTAGTTGGGGGCAATGATGAGCCCGATTACAGTAAAACCAAATTTTGATGAATGGAAATATGATTATGATATGTTGGTAATTGAATGGTTAAATGTGTATGGAATGCAGTATGAATCTATGTTTAATTTATGGTTATTAGTAGTGTGTTAATGTTAGATGAACTAAATCCTTGCAGCCCAAAAGTTAGAGGGAGCATACCATAACCTACAACAACTAGGAAGCTTAGCCCATAGCCAAAGGATAACAAGTAGCAAGGGAGAATCCATATTGATGAACATGCAACAATTCCAGAATAAATGAAGGTGATCATTGAAGAGGTCGAATTGTGAGTCACCAGGACAATAAATAAACATTACAAAGGAAGAATGGGTCAATACCATTGGGCTCACGTGACAATTTGACTACGTCTTTGTCAAAACCGTTTAAGCAAGATTCCTATTTCTACTTCTCTTCTATTGTTATTTTTAATTAAAGTTTTTGTTGCAAAGACTCACTCACCTCCTATTCATGAGGAGAATGGACACTAGCATTTATTTTCCTATTTCACTTTTTATTTTGAATCTTTATGCAAATGAATCTCCTCCCACACCTATATTTGGGGATCAATGGTCAAGGAGTAAATCTAGTTAGAATTACAGTTGAAGTGTATTATCAAATTTTATGCTTTAGAAATACAATTGTTAAGTTTATTGTTGCAATGAATATGAATTTTCTAAATGAGAAATCTATTGGATATTCTTGTTATATCATGAGTGTTCAGTTTTCAATGCAATAAAGATTTTTTCAATCTACTGCTATGATTAGTTGATTTGGTAACTCGTATTTAGTTTATCTCATGGGTACAACTTGAGAAAGGTCCACTCAAGGTATTGTCCACCCACTTCAATTTTTGTTATAATAAAAGTTTCATGTTGCATTAATTTCATAATAGATTCATGATTGTATGCATTTTGTAACATTACTTTGAGTCAAGCCATGAGGTAGTAAATTAATTGAGTTGTGAAGAGTCAGTAGTTAGTGGTATAGTTTATTGCAGAGCTTAATTTAGTAGTTAACTAGTTACAGTACTAAGCTAAGAGTACATGTAGCATAGGTGCCAAATTAAGCTAATTACTCTTTTTTACAGTTTAAGCTTTATTCCATTTTCAAGTATTTCCCATTTTCATACACATGTGTAAACCACCTATACTTGATGATATAGGCAATGCAGAATATCCAGATGCACATATAGTGCCAACATCATCAAAAATTTACATAGTTGTGGTTTATAATTAAATGGATACTTGTGAGGGTTTAGTGAACTGTTCAACTAGGAACCACCTCTGAATTTTGTGTCTAACACCAAGTTGACTGAGCATTAGTTGGGCCTTACACAACTGGTCCACCTTTGCAAAGTGAAATAGCAATGGGGGGGAACGGTCAAAAAGACACTGAAAATTCTATTGAAGCTCTAGAGGGGGCTATTCAATAGGGGAAAAAAGTTGAGCCTCCTCAGGGATAGGTTCTTGTGAAGAATGAAGGCTCTCAAAACTAGGGATCTCAAACCTAGGAGATCTGCTTGATGGCTTAGGAGGTTCAATAGGGGTTTCGAGAGGTTGATTAGGATTCTTGAGACCCACAAACTTATGCTTGTGTACCTCCTACACAATGGGCTATTCTGGAACAACTAGAGGGCTAATGAAAGTTTCAAGAGGTTTGTTAAGGTTCTTGAAACTTACAAATTTGTGCTTACATACCTCCTCCTTAGCAGGTTGTTCTAGGATTGATGGAGGTGATTCCCTTAAACTAGGCACACAAGGGGCTACTTGAGTCTTGGGCATTTATGCTAGAGCAAGGGCAAGCCTGATTTTCTCTTGCCTAGCAATGTCTTGTCTTATTGTGCACTCTTCTTATTGCCTTCTTTGTTCCTCCAACTACTACTCATAACTCCATTAGGAGCTCTCATCTTTTGTTGTGGATAGTGAGTTTGATGGATAAGCTCATCTTGTTACAGAAAATAACCTTCTTGTCCTTGATAGGCTTGATTAGCCCACTCCTATTTTTGGTCAAACTCTTGTTGCTCCTCAAGCTCAACCATCTTTCTATGTGTATCCCTCAACATGGACATGAGTTCACTCACATTTTGGGGCTGAAAGGAATAATAAGGAGCCTCCTGGGGTTGTTGATAGGAATGTGTAGGCATCCAATAAGCTTGAGTAGGGGGGTGAGTGGTAAGCATTTTGAGAAGATTAAAAACCCACAATAGCTCAAGGTTCTATGAAATGAAAGGGGAGGCATAACTAGCCTGATATTGCTGATTGATAGGTGCAAAGTTGGAATTTTCATGGTATGGGGGAGTGTACATATGGTTTCCCCTATAACTTGACATTTTTATGCATGGAAAAGCGGGAAACCCTTTGAAATGATTTATAAAATAAGAGAAAAGGACTATCCAACAAAATATATTGGGTACACACCAATAGAGTCACCCAAAATTGATATTGCATAGTTGTCAGGTGCTTGTAGAACTGCCTCCAAAGGTTGAAATGTTGAAAGGAGGCACCACTTCCTCAACGAAATGAAATATAACTAGTACTTATTGAACCAATAGATTTGAAAAGAGTCGCTATGGTTTTTTGTAAAGCTACCTCTTCAAGGAAAGATGTTGAAAGACACATCGACTCTTTCAACAAAATGATTTAAGCTCACGAAAATGGTCCCACTAGACTTGCCAAAAACTATTGTCACATAAAATTGCACCCTACTGATCATGGAGTTCAGTATTCTAATGACATTGTAGAAACAACCTCAAGATGTGGGACCTTACACATTTGAGGTCAAATCTCCAGAGTAGGCCGACTCCCTCTTTCAATCCAAGTGTAATGTGTTGGTCCAACCCAGCACATGAAATCCTACCACTACTCTACTCTAACAACTCACAAAGAAAAATAGATAGAAGGACTACATGAAAGGGAAATGGGAGGTGGTACATCAAGATGGAAAAGTTATTTATTCTTGACTAAGATTACACAAAAACACCGTTGAAGAGGGACTAGGGACTCACAGATCTTTGTTTGGTTAATTCCCAAAGGAAAACATGGAGGTTAGGGTTTGACAAGGTGCTAGAAGGAAGGGAGATTCTCAAATAACAATTGTAAACAATTTAACTTAAACATATATGCATGGAAAGAGAGAACAAGCACTCAGATATGTAGGTAATGAAACTTACACAACCATAAAAAAGCTGAGAAGAGGTAAGCTTAATCAATTTCATTGATGTAGAGGAAAAAATCCAATCTTTACAGTTACAGAGATACAAAAATACATGTATGCCAAAGAGAAACCTTGGAGGATCTAGAGGAAGAAACCTTAGAATGAATACAATTCTTACTTTTATAGATCAAGCATAACTTAAAATCTATGCCTAGGAAGATTGAGCAACACTCAACACCCATGCCCTAGCAATGAATGTTTTCGTGGAACCCATGCATGAAAGGATGGAGGTAAGGCATGGATCCATCAAAATGGTCAACAAAAACAATAAATGAGCATGGGAACCCATAAAATTCACTTGTAGAAGTCAGGAGGATCATAAATGATGTCCTCGAAGTCTCAAAAAATGAAACAAGCCACTTAGAAAGGTGGTTTGAGCATTAATGACATCGTCATGCAAAAACATTCCATTCCATGGAAAATCAAGGTGTCAGGACCGAAATGAACCTTTGGCTATTCATTAAATGGTCTAGAGCCCCAAATAGTACACCTTGTCGGGAATCGGCAGGAAGCCTTACCTCTTACCTGAAGTAGATAAGAGGTAAGAGGAAAGCTCGAATCTCGAATTCTAAAAAATTCAAAAATCAAAAATTGAAAAGAAGTCTTACCTCTTACCTAAAGCAGGTAAGAAGTAAGAGGGAATCCCTAATCTCGAATTCTAAAAGTTTTAAAAATAAAAAATTGAAAAGAAGTCTTACCTCTTACCTAAAGTAGGTAAGAGGTAAGAAGGAAGCCCTAATCCTGAATTTTGAAAATTGAAAATCGAAAAGTCTTACCTCTTACCTAAAGTAGGTAAGAGGGAAGCCCTAATCTCAAATTCTCAAAATTTTAAAAATTGGAAATTGGAAAGAAGTCTTACCTCTTACCTAAAGTAGGTAAGAGGTAAGAGAGAAGCTTGAATCCCTACACCCAAAAATTAGAGGTTAGGAATCAGGCTTAATGCTTACCTCTTACCAAAAAGTAGTAAAGGTAAGGGAGAAGCCCGACTCCTGAAATTCAAAAATTTGACACTCAGCCAAACTTTTAAAGAAATATTGAAGACTCAAGGGTTTGAAAGGGGAAGATAGAGGGAAAGATGAAGGCCCGATGCTCTAAAGACAAAGAGGGATCTCGGGTGTTGGGTTTCGGGAGGAAGGCATACGTCTTACCAAAAGCAGGTAAGAGGTAAGAGAGAAGCTTGACTCCTGAAATCCAAAAATTTGACAAAGTCAAATTTTTGAATTAAGGAATTAGGGATGAGGGAGGGCGAGAGGCTTATGAAGAAGAAGTATCAAGGGTTTAAATTGTAAGGTCGATGGATGAAACCTAAAACACAACTGAAAATTGAAAGAAGTAAAGGAGATGGAGAAACATGGTGATGGAGAAGGCATGCAAGTATGAAGGGAAGTGAAAACCTGAAACCCCAAAAACTTAGGACTTAGCCAATTTGAGACCCCCTCAAAGAAAATTCATGCAAGATGACACGTGTAGGATCTCTCAGATCAGTTATCAATGGTGGATCATCAAATGGTGGCATGAAATGACAACGCTACCTTACTATAGTCTATTAGTTATATATTCAATATATGGTTAATATAGAATTCCTTTTTCTTACTAATCGAACAGTTGGCATCTTACTTCTCTTGATTCTAAATTTATTCTTGATTAATCACAACTTATCAAGACTTTTCTTTTCCTTTCCTTTTCTTAGATTTTCATCTTTAGAAATTACTAAGTATCAAGACATTAAATAGAATTGGACCTAATAGTTATAGAGAATTTATAAAGGAGTTATTATTGACCCTCATCTTCAAACCATCATTGTTGCCAATTTTCTCTTTAAAGGAAGAAAATTTATGTCAACAATTCTAAAGTTTTTTAAATTATATACAACATTAACAAGTAGACTTCATATAAGTCCAATGTTCTAGAGAGAATTTTCTACAATGATGATAATAGGGGGTAGTTAGAGGTGGTGTTCAAATCACATATAGATGTTCAACATACTTAGTTTGTTTCTAACCTAAATTCAACACTTCTAAGACAATATTTTTATTTATAAATGTTATTGTTGTTCAATGTATGATGGTAATTGTCACTGGGTTATAAATATATTACTAAAACAAGTTAGCATCATTCGTGCAAGTGAAAATGTTTAAAATTATTTTGATTCATGTTATTATGGAGCATGGGACAAATGGGCTTGCAATCAAGTGTTATACCCCACTAAAATACTACAAATCACAATATGCGCATTAAAAACCAACAACTACGTAATTAAAAAGTAGTTCCCATATCATATGTAGTTAATAATATAATTAAGTGGAAATGCTAGCACAATAGTTTAATTAAATTTAAATTATGATTATCAAAGAGAAATGATTGTATGAAGGGTGGCGACTCTTTCAAAGAGCAACAATGGTATGAAGGGTGGTGAATCCTTCAACAATTGGGTGTAAGGGAAATCATTTAATTGTGAAGAGGATATCAATTGAGAATAAATATTATGTGACTTTGCAAGTAAATATTACAGTTGAAGAGGATGAAAACCCTCCAAGGAAATTAAGAGACTTAAGGATGAAAACTATTGCTTCTTCGATCAAGTCATTGGACGAAAACCCATAACTTGTCTAGAAATCAAGGATAAACATTCAAGAAAAAATAGTTGTAAATAGGAAGGATAATTATAATGAAAAAATTAACGTAAGTCTATTTTTAGAATTATGTCAAAGTGATAAAACTAAATATTATAATAAAATTCATGTTTTTATTAAATTATATTTATAAATATAAATAAAATTATCATTTTTGAGTTAGAAATATTGTTTAGAGGAAAAACATAGGAAATGTTCTAGAGTAATTATGAATGTGGATACTATTCTAGAGAGAAATTTTGATAATAGTGTTGGTGGGTTATATAAGGGTACATAGGAACCACCCATAACTATTTAAGAAGTAAATAACTAAAGACATTGATAAGTCCAATGATATAAGAAGAGTGAGATAATGATTCAAACTATCTAAGAGGGAGGTGAATGAATATGTTGATATATGCTTAATAATTAATAAAACAATATCTCAAAGCTTGAGGTCAAGCAACATAAATCAATTGATCATAGAATGAGATGCTAAACAAGTGACTTAAGGTAAAGTATAAAGTTTGTAATTCATTCGAAAGATAAGAAGAAAGACAAGATGTGTATATTTAGCTTGCATATAAATTTCATATTTAAGGTTGCAAAAAGGTGAACCTATTTATAAATTGCCTCACAAATAGTTCTATTCTGATTGGTAATGTTTTTTGCCACATCTAATACACCAAACTAAGAAGCAAATATATACTTAGAAGGATGTTATGATTAAAGTAAGAGAACTTGAATAAACCTATTTGGGTAGACCACTATGGCCATTTTATAAATGAGTTTGTTCTTTTTGCATTTGAGGGTGGAATGCTTGTAGGGTTGAAAAAAATATAGAACTAATCATGCTAAAATGACTTAAACAACAAAAAAATATATTTAAAACCATGCTTATATGTGAATTTAGAAACTTTCAGAACCTACTATGAGCAAAGTAAACTCAAAAATATTAACCCTAGATGCATGAATGAAGAGAGCATGTTGGATTATTAGTTTGCATTAGACCTAGTAGCATAACTTCATAGCTAAACACTATAGACCATGTACATATGCACATGTCATACTCACATACATCAAGACCTAGTTTGAGGATGGAGGTTTAGGTGTTGGGTTGAGAGTATTGGAGCTCCTATGACACCTTTCATAAATGCACATTCTAGTATATGCATTAGGGATCAACTAGTAAAATATATCATATTTGCTATAGCACATAAATTGCAAACCGAGCTTTGACAAGCAAATCCTAACTAGCACATATTGGGCATGTGAAACTCTACTAGATTTGTCATTTGTGATAATGAAGCCTGATTGGGTGACACCCATTAAAGCCAATATTGAAAGAAATGGGTCTTTGAATTAGCTTTTCATACAACACCTTGGATTTGACCATGTTAAAAAAATAACAATAACAAAAATAACACTTGTAGAAAGTCAAAACACATAAGAGACTTTTATGAAAGCACCTAGAAGAGGCTTATAGATTTTTTGCAAATGAAGCAATATATTAAACATATATGAATCGAACAAAACAAAACCAAACAAAAAAATGACCTAATAGTTAAAACAAATATTTACCAGATTGTTCATTGCTTTCAAGCATAATATCTTTAAATGTCTGGTTCTGAAGAACTTGGCTTTTTATTATTTTATGATGTATATTTCTAACATTGAAATTGACATTTGTCCATAATTTTTGGAAATTCACGTCGTGTTTACATGTAACACACCTATCAAAAAATATCCATGCCACAACAACTGAATACTTTATGCACCACTTATAATTTGTTTTGATGAATAGGCATATATCTATATTAATTGTAAAGATAGAAATACATATTCACAAAAAAAAGTGGGTGGTAAAAAGGAACACCCCGAGAGTCACATGGGTTGAGCCCAAAAACTAGAACAAGTGACTTATAAAGTCTAGAGTAAAGTTTGTAATTCATTCGAAAGATAAGAAGAAAGACAAGATGTGTATATTTAGCTTGCATATAAATTTCATATTTAAGGTTGCAAAAAGGTGAACCTACGCCTCACAAATAGTTCTATTCTGATTGGTAATGTTTTTTGCCACATCTAATACACCAAACTAAGAAGCAAATATATACTTAGAAGGATGTTATGATTAAAGTAAGAGAACTTGAATAAACCTATTTGGGTAGACCACTATGGCCATTTTATAAATGAGTTTGTTCTTTTTGCATTTGAGGGTGGAATGCTTGTAAAAAAAATATAGAACTAATCATGCTAAAATGACTTAAACAACAAAAAAATCCATGCTTATATGTGAATTTAGAAACTTTCAGAACCTACTATGAGCAAAGTAAACTCAAAAATATTAACCCTAGATGCATGAATTGTTGGATTATTAGTTTGCATTAGACCTAGTAGCATAACTTCATAGCTAAACACTATAGACCATGTACATATGCACCATACTCACATACATCAAGACCTACTCCTATGGCACATTCTAGTATATGCATTAGGGATCAACTAGTAAAATATATCATATTTGCTATAGCACATAAATTGCAAACCGAGCTTTGACAAGCAAATCCTAACTAGCACATATTGGGCATGTGAAACTCTACTAGATTTGTCATTTGTGATAATGAAGCCTGATTGGGTGACACCCATTAAAGCCAATATTGAAAGAAATGGGTCTTTGAATTAGCTTTTCATACAACACCTTGGATTTGACCATGTTAAAAAAATAACAATAACAAAAATAACACTTGTAGAAAGTCAAAACACATAAGAGACTTTTATGAAAGCACCTAGAAGAGGCTTATAGATTTTTTGCAAATGAAGCAATATATTAAACATATATGAATCGAACAAAACAAAACCAAACAAAAAAATGACCTAATAGTTAAAACAAATATTTACCAGATTGTTCATTGCTTTCAAGCATAATATCTTTAAATGTCTGGTTCTGAAGAACTTGGCTTTTTATTATTTTATGATGTATATTTCTAACATTGAAATTGACATTTGTCCATAATTTTTGGAAATTCACGTCGTGTTTACATGTAACACACCTATCAAAAAATATCCATGCCACAACAACTGAATACTTTATGCACCACTTATAATTTGTTTTGATGAATAGGCATATATCTATATTAATTGTAAAGATAGAAATACATATTCACAAAAAAAAGTGGGTGGTAAAAAGGAACACCCCGAGAGTCACATGGGTTGAGCCCAGAAAACTAGAAATATTACAAACACAAAAGAGAAAAAGGCCATCATGTGGCCATAACAGTGCTAGCAAAGAGCGGAGGGTCCCTGTCATTCAGTTTCTTTTCCCATACATCAACGAGGTCTAGAGTGATGTCAGGGGGATCCTAGCCATCATCATCATTTTCTTGTTCTTTTTTCTTTATTCTCGCGACTGGGTGAGATTGCTAAGTCCAAACGCGAGTCATTTCATAGTATTTGGCCAACTAGAACCTCCACCAAGATCATTACCCGTGGGCCACCCAGAAGTGCCACCACTACCCCCTACCACCCCTCTAAAAGGCGACCCAGGTCAACCCACAGAGGAGGAGAAAGCAACCATCAAGGAGGGTGAGAGCCATTCTTGAGAGTAGGGGTGAGCAGATCTATGACGAGGAGGATCCTAAGAGTGAGGGTGAGCAAAGCCACTCCACCATCAGCCTCATGGGGGTGACCGACCGCAAGAAGAGGTGAGCGAAGAGGGCACATGAGCCACAGTGCAGGGGGCATTGCCCCAGTGGTCTAGAAGCACCTAGAGGTGAGAAACTTCAAGCACAACTTTGTTCACTTGCACTTGAATCTGCAAAAGATCATTAGAGAAAATAATTGCTTTAGAATACAAAGAAACATATTTATCAATTTGGTTGTGAGAAAATATGTAGGCATTGCTATATTTCCAAATACTGAAGAGGATTTTCAACCTAAAAGTGTGCCAAATTTGGGTATACTTAGCAAGAAGCCTAGGAAAATCACCCAACATAATCATATGCCAAGAAAATGGCTCTGGCTTGAATGATTTCCAATTCCACAGCTGATGAGATCTACAAAACCAGATTCTCAACTAAAAAATGTTTTAAGAAAAGAATGAAAAGCTTCAAGATACCAACTTTGCCATGCATCAACCATCTCTCCCAACCACAATCTTATGAAGGGATGGCATTGTTTCAAAATTCACAAAAAGCCTCCCATGGCATGATACACATTGTAGCTTTGTGAAACAAGTGTTGCAAGGTCTAGATATCATTATTATGAAATCTAAGGGCCTTAAGTCATGGCAACTTTGCCAAAGGCCAACCATTATTGAAAAAAAGAGGTGACCACCACATGTTCTATTGATTAAGAGAGATCCCATCATGAAAACTAGAGCTAGACCAGCAGAGCCAGGGCTTAACAACCTCCCAGGCTCTCCAAATGCTCTTGGCCACGAAATTCCCAACAGTCTAGACTAGTTCCCTCATAACCAAAAGGGTTTGAAATCCAATTCCCTTCCAAGAAGGTCTATGTGTTGGAAAGTTGGACTGAATACAATGCTTGAGGAGGATTTTCCAAGCCTCATTGCTAGTAAGTGCTCTAATAATCCATTGACACAAAGAGAAATACCTTGCTATTGAGTGGAGAGAAATCCAAACCCAGCAGAGTATCTAGGCAGAAAACCACAGGCAACGCAGTGAAACCCTCGATGAGTCTCAGAAGAGGCCCAAAGAAAGTCACGTAGGAACTTTTCAAGTTTAGCATATGAGGCCTTCGAAGGGGCCCAACATGAAGAGTAGTAAACATGCATTGTTGTTGGAACCTTAGAAAAAATCTAGAATTTACCAACTAGAGAGAGAGGCTTGGTAATCCAAAAAGCAAGTTTTTGTTTGATCCGAGAAAGAACCACTTGCCAAAGACTAGCGAGAGAAGCCTAAAAGGCGAAAAGAATTCCCAGTGCCAATAACAACCAATGCTGAATCCAATGAGGACTGGATAGGATGTAGCAGGCCATTGAATGGAAGAGTCAAAATCCAGGAAAAAGTCTTAAGGCAATCTAGTAGCTTCATTATGATGAGAAAATCATTGTTTGATAGACCAAGAAATGTCAAGATCATGCCTAGCAGTTGAAGTGGCCAATGGAAGAAAATTCATTAATTGCAAGCAAAGGCATCAGATCCTCCAATTTTAAAAGGCCAAATACAGTCATAGGCCAATGGCCTTGATTCCATTTCACATCCCTCTTGGCAGCATACAATTGAGGCTCGAACAATTTGAAATTTTTATAAGTGTCTTAGCCTCATGCCACCCTAACTTCAAGCATGCAGAAGGGAAGGGGAGCCAAAGGGAGCAATTAGGCTTTCTAGCCAAGGACTCGGTAATCTTGAGTAGAACGTGGGAGGTTAGAACATGGATTCGCCATTGCATTGAACACCATTTGTGAAAGATGGCCAATTAGTACCCATAAATTCAAAGAAACCTAGTAGTGCAAGTGACAACATCATTCCACCAAATAATCCAGCTAGTATTGTGAGGTGGCCTACATTCTAAATTCCAAAAAATACGAATGTGGGCCAACATGGGTTAATGACTCAACAAGGAAGTATTTAAAAAAAAATTGGTCTTGCCGGCACGAGACTGCTTTAATTCCCATTCAATGTTGAATGAAATGAGATAGTGGTCTAACAACGTCACATCCACTAACGACCTGACCAAAAGTGGCAAGAGTTGGCAAAAAAGAAAAAATATTAAGCCAAGATCATACACGATCAAGGAATTTAAATATCCTGTCAGACCTAGCTCAATAATTGCACCATGTGTGCTAGAGAGAATGAGAGTGGTGGTGGCCAATATTGGGGTTGAAAAGACCCAATTTATCATGCATGTAGTACCATGCCTCTCTTTCGCTAGCTACCTATTGAAATGGCAGATTACCATTCTTGTCGTATGCCATCTCAACCATATTCAAGTCCCCACACAACAGCCAAGTACCAACTGGCAGTGAATCATCAATCCAACATCAGAAAAGAGATCTTTCAACAACATCATTCGAGGCATAAACATTAATAATCCCAAAGGAATGATTATCAATGTTAAGAAGAATCCAGACAAGCCAATGTGTGGGGTCAGACACATGATCAACCACACAAGTGTGCCACCATGGGGACAAAAGGGTGAGCGCTATGCCACATCTGACCTCATGCTCAGTATAAAACATTTTACTAGCTAACCAGATAGAACGAAAAGCCGAAGCAAGAAAAAACCAACAAATTTCACTTCTTAAAGACACAGAACATCAATACCAACATATTTATGAAGAGTATCCCTAAAAAAATACTTCCTAGAGAGGTATGTCAGACCTCAAACATTCTATGAGAGGAAATTCATGAATGAAACTCCTTCATATCATCAGAATCTGACTCCTCATCCAGTGTGGAGAAGTGATTCTGTAAAAATTTTGGTGGAACTGAGACAATTTGAAAGGGTGAAGATGAATGTCTCGATTTCTCCTGAACATATTATCCTTCTTCCAGAGTTTGAAAAGGGCTTTGAGACCTCCTATTAACTCTCAATATGGGAGGAGACTCAATCAGTTGTGCTATCATAACTGAGGCAGGCTGGGGCGTAGCCTAAGGCCTTGGCTGCACTGATGTGTTAGTGGAGCCTATCTGGGCTTCTTTCCCCTTCACAAAAGGGTTTGAAATTTCTTTTGTTGGCTTAGGGGTTTTGGAAACTATCCTAGAGTCATTAGACTTATTTTTTTGGTTGGTAACCATCATCCACTTTTCCTTTGGTTTGGTGACAACACTTTTCGCCCAATGGGGCTTTTTATCGTCCCGTGGCGGTGAAGGAGTACAAGGAACTGCCAGAGGGCAATCCTTAATCTTGTGGTCTACGGACTGAAACCTATAATAAGTATTCGACAAATTAAAATAAGTGACTTTCTGGGTGTTGATGTCGAATATACCGATATGGGCCAAATCATGCTTGATCCATGAAGAATCAAAGCATAATGGAGCCACAGGTACTCAAATCTTAACAAGATCAATCAATCAAAATTGAAAGTAAACATTTTATCAAAAAACCTTACATACTAAACTATGAAAAGCTTTTAAAATACCTACTCTAATCTATTGAAACTTATCTTGTTGTGGAATTGGTGTCATGTTGATGTGGAATGACAACCCTTTCCCAATCCTATGATAGTGAGCTTTTTTCAGTCGATTCTATGGAAGAGAATCGATGAAACCATGGTGTTTAATGTGTGAAAACCTAGTTTATGCTAGAATAAACATGATGCAAGATAAGTTACCCTAATTTTATGGTATAAATGATCTAATTATGCAATTTCTAAGCTAATCTAAACTAATTTAAGCTAAAGTGATACTAAAAGATGAAAACCCTAATTTATTTACAAACTAAGATGGATGTATGGAAGACATTAATGAAATATTGAAGCTAATATGCAATGAAAATGAACTAAAACAAGCTAAAAAGTGAGTAAAAGATAAACAAGTATGTGAGAAATTTAACAACATAAGTTTGCAATCAAAAGATCCCTTTATTTGTCTCCAAATAGTGACCTATTTATAGGGGAGCAAATGAGGAATGGGTGGTTGAGATAAAAAATCCTAATCAACGGTTCAAGATGAAAGGAAGAGGAGGCATGGATCATGGATTCTCATCAATGAATGAGAATGCATGATGAAAATTAAACAAAGGCTCACATTTACCTCAAACAAACACACTTTTGACCTGCTCACACAAGTCAAAGGTAACTTGCTAGAAAGGTAAAAGGATTAACTTTTTAAAGAAGCTAAGTGAGTTGATTGGAGGAGAGGGAATATTCCTTAAAATATCCCATTAGGTGAGGATAAAGGTGAATTTGCAAATTAAAACAAAGTTTTAATTGTGCAAAAAGGGTAAAGAATATTACATGGGAATATTCCTTTCGATTAGAGGAAAAAATTAGTTTAATTGCTAATTAAACAAGGTTTAATTTATGCAATTAGGGAATAGGAAGACTTAAGGTGATATTTATTAAATTAGATAATTTAATAAACAGGGGAGAGAAGGAGGGAATGATATTTAATTAAATAACTTATGGATATTTAATTAATTAAGATGACTTACGAGATTAAATTAAATATTTTGATTTATTTAATTTAATAGGATGAAGTGTTAGTGCGTAAAGAGATGAATTAACCCAATTAAATTAATTAGGCCAAATAGATGAAAATGATGCAATTAATTAATTAGTTAGGCTAATTAAATCAATTAAGCAAAAAGAGGATGGATTAAAGAGAAAATGATGTTAGTAAATCTGATTTAAGTGCATGACATCAATTAGGACATTTTTCAGTGTCTACATTTTTCCCCTCTTTGAAGTGAGGTACATGTTGCTTCGGTTCAAAGAACAACACTTTTCGGATAAAAACTACTGCTCAAATAAAAAAATAAATGATTTTTTAGATGCCCCAGCAGAAGGATAAAGTTGACTCCCTACCCCCTTAAGAAATTGGGCAAAAAATTTAAATTTTGGGTTGATTTCTCGACAACAGTAAAAGCTACCCCAAGGGTCCAAAAAGGTTCTAGGATGCATGAATAATGCCAAAAATGCATGAAATGATGCAAAATTAGGTCCAGATTGACAAAGTTGGTGAAAATGATGATAAACCCCATTATTAAGGTTAAATTAGGGCAAAATACCCTAATTTTCTAGTTTAAATAGGTCAAGATGGGTCATTTTCAATTCATTTGTGCATTCACACTTAAGGAATTCTTACAATTTGAGCTCTGACCCTTCGATGAAATGGTGCACCATGAGCTTCCTGACACATCTCTAATCGAGTTCGAGAGTTTCAACGGCTCCTAGGCATAGGACCAACGGTATGTGATTCGAAACTTGATTTGAAATTTGAAATTTTGATGCATTTATTAGGCATTAGAATTTAGAATTTAGCAGCGTCGCTATATAGCAACGCCCAAGCTTTAATCAGCAATTCCCAAATGATAGATAACAACGCATATGTATGGGGCGACACTTCCAGATTTAAATTTAGGGTTTTAAATTTTAAATGGCAACGTAATCGTATATGGCAACGCACTTGCCAATTTGAAAGTTAGTGTTAGGTTAAGCCAAATTCTAAATCATGACACCATCTTGTCTGGCGACGCATGTGTCAATTTGAAATATAAAATGCATCAGGTGTCGCTATTTGAGTTTTGAATATAGTGACGCATTTGTAATTTTCGAGCCAAAAATTCCAAATAACTTCAAATTTTGATGATTTCCTGACACTATACACTTCATAGGTGTAGGAGGTCTTCCCACCATTAATGTTGAGGGAGCACAAGCTGACGATTCTAGAGAGATTGGGTGATATGTCACTATTGCACCAAGAGCACCTAGGAGAGATCGGATTGTGGTACATTGCGTACACACCTGTTGTGAGAACACATTTGGCTATGATGACAATGTTGTGCAAGAGATGGCACAGCGAGACCTCGTCCTTCCACCTTCTGACAGGGGAGGCGACAATTACATTGGAGGAAGTGTGGTGGATATTATGATTGCCTATCCATGGTGATTGTGTGATCTACGATCCCGATGCAAGATTTGATGCATGTTTACAGGTGATAGAGATGGACCTGATTGTATTGCTCACCTCACAAATAGACTTAGAGACATACAGAGGTCAGCTGCCAACATTCAGATTGATTGTTGCAGCCACCATTTCAAGTTTGGTTGCTCCAAATAGACGTGGTCAATTCTTCAGTCCAGGATGGGGTTTGGCATGGCAGTGGATGTTGTACTGGAGGACTCTTTTTGCGTGGGGGCCCGTGATGTTGACCTCTGTATACCTTGATCTTCATGATTTCATTTATTATGATGGGAGAGCCCTTAGTGCATGTGTCACTCTCCTTCATATTTGGGCATGGGAGCACATTGTCATGCTTTAGCTGATTGTACATATGGCAGACGTGGAGCCAGATGATCCCGTCGTATGGAGATATTGAGATGCCATCACACTTAGGCACATTAGATAGATTGGACTCTCATACTGGAGATGGGTGATAGATGATATGACAGTTTTTCGCAGGCGCCCATGGCTTCAAATGTCGCCATGGTTTGATGATGTTCAGCAACTTAATTTTGCAAGGAAGACCCATTACATGCAAGGTTGAGAGCATACCATGATTGAGAGGTACCTTCCTAATAGGGTTTCCAGACAGTTTGGTGATGTACATGTTGATGGTCAATGTAATTACTTATGAAAAGAAAGAACAACATCAAGAGACTAAACATAGCACAAAAGAGAGAGACGAGATGAGAGAATATGATTATTGTATTCTTAATATGCATGAAGATGCTCATGAAGATAGACTATGAAGATGGATAATTACAAGCATGTACAAGGCTTGCTTATAAAGGAAAGCTAGGACACAATGAAGGGACATGAATGAGACAAGTGTCACAATCATGTGTAGGGTAGGTAGAGAGAAATATTAGATAATTCCATGAAAGGTGGATCTCCCACCTAAAGTGGAATTATCATGCCACGAAAGGTGGAGATAAACAGGTGATAACTAGATCACACCACAAAGAGTGGAATTTCTCCTACACACACTTCCCTAAGTGTCCAAGTCATATCTCTCAATGTATGCACAAACCTTGATGCAAGATGCAAATAACTAGGTGTCACAAGTGCAACCTATAATGATAAGCATTCCCTAAGTAAGCTTAAGTAAAGTGTAATAAGTAAAATACTTATTTACACCAACAGTCAAAATAGCACAGCAACATTAAACAGAATATTTCTATCCTATTCCTCCTGAAAAAGAAAGTTAACATAAAGCAATCTATCTTCTAAGGTCCTAGTAGTTAGCTCTCAACTATGTTGATGTTACTCAATGGCCAATGTAACTATAATATTCAAGGGGCCTTGCTGGTATAAAGGAATACAAACTACATCATATCAATTAACCTATGTTGGGGGGGTGTAAATAAATAGAAAAAGATAGATCAGGGCTTCAGAACAAAAAAATATGAATATAAACTTCTTCACATATAGACATGTACCTTAACAATGTGTGTTTCTTCAACTAACCAAAACCATAACATGATGCAATCTATAGCATAACCTACACTATTGCATAAATTCATAGTGAAAAATCCAATAATCACAACCATTCATCAAAACTTTACTTCAAGATTGAAACACATCACCCACTCATTGCTAAAATCATATCAATAGTCATAAAAGAATTTCATTCATAGATAATTCAATGAAATAATCTTAGATCTAATTTCCCCTATTGATTTGCATCAAATAGAAAATAATTATGCACAACATCCACTAGCATATAGATGATTATGATTCATTAAAATTATCATTGAGATCCAAACTTGACAATAACATGAAATTATATAAAAATTGTAAAAGTATCTAAGTACAACAGAGTTGCTCAAAGTATCTTGATTAAAAAACTTATAAAATATTAAGACTATGACAACACTATCTGCTATCTCATCAGGTGGCTAATCCTTCTTCAATCAACCGACCTTTATAAAATGGAGCCCAAAATTACATATAGGCAAGCCATGCACTAATCCCTCTCAATCAAAAATTGAGATCCACCAATCAAGGAATTGGAACTGCATGAAGTGATTGTGTTGGTTGATCTTCAATTCAATGGTTGATGGCCCTGTTATCCAAGATCTGATGCCCAAAAGAGGAAGGTAGAACTGTTGGATGAGATCTTCAGTTCAACTCATGCCAAGATCCTACAAAATAGGAGAGAAGAGAAAGTTGTCTATTAAGATAGAATATTCCATTGCCAGCTCATCCTTGTGTAGTCTGCTCAAGAAGGTATTCATCATAATTGGTGAAGACTTGTTGAAGAATATCCACATCAGGTCCATCTACCCAATTATCTTCAAAATTAATTCTTTTCAACTCTGCGAAGGAAAACTCTTGCATATCTTTCAATTTAATCAACTCCCTCCTAGCAGCTTTCACTTCATCTTTAACTTCCATGAGTCTATCCAACAACAAGTCTTCACCATCATCCTCTTTTAGCATCACCTCCTCAAATTCTTTTATTCTATTTCTCCTTTAATTTATCTAGAGGAAGACCTTCTTTTACAAGAATGTCCACATTGAACAAAATAGCAATCACTGCTTCTAATTCATCAATCTGTTCATTTAAATCTTTACTAGCTTCTTGAACTTCATTTTTATGTTCATAGATGAATTTAGATCTAAACCTGATTATGCTCAATGTGTTCTCAATGAAATTTGCATTATCCTCATTGAGGATTTATTGCTCCAAGAGAGTTGGCTTGGGCACCTTGCTAATGTCCTTTAATTTCTTGGTATATACTCTATATTCTTCTTCTTGTTTCTCCAGGATTTCAGCATGTTCATTCAGATTTTTCACCAATTCCAGTGCACCTTCATGAACTTTAAAACCATCAACAAGAAACTCACCAACCTCTTGATTAAGTCGATCAACCCATCTATCAAGGATTCCAACCTTATTTCTCATTTGCACCAAATCATCAGCCTCTTTCTTTCTTAATAAGATTGGAGTTTTTGGAGCAGCAGCTTGTTGAGCAACAAGAGAGGAGACATCCTTCAAGAACTTGTGCAACTAATCCAATTGGGCTTTAATTCCATCCTTCCTCTGTTTATCCTTGATCATTCTAGATTTGGTGGAGGATGCCACAATATCAATAAGGTTCATTTGTTGATTCCTTTTAGGTCTCCCCAAATTAACAGTGCCCAACTAGTAATCAATCACCTGCATATCTTATATGTCCTTGTCCACCATAGGAATTTCACATTTAGCTACAATCTCTCCTACATCTATCAGCTTCGTGGAATGAAGGACCCTGGCCTTTTTCTTGGGCCTCTCTTTCTCAATCTCCTTCATCATTTCTTCCCAATTCAAAGGTTGAGGTTGGACTATTTGCTTTCTTTCAAGGTCTAGTTTCAGACATGTTGGAGCAATAGGAGTGGTGACCACTTGTGTGGAAGAAGAGGTAGCAATGGCAAAAGAAAGAGGTTGTGGAATGATGGTCTTAGGTTGAGGATCAACCTCTTGTACCTGTTGTTGTTCCCTTTCTCCAACTTCTTTTGCAAGCCTTTCAGCCTCATCCTTGTCCTTTTTCTCTTGCAGCTTTTTAGCTTCTAACTCCCTTTTCAAACATTCTTCTTCTAGCCTCTTCTCCTCATACATTTGATCTCTTTGTTTTTCAAGATCTTTAACTCTATATCCCACGCTTCTTTAGACTTTTGTTCATATTGAGAAAGTTCTTTAGCCTCCTTTTCTCTTTGCATGCATTCTTCCTCCTCTTTCCTCCTATGAGCTTCCTCAACGGCCTTAAATTTAGCCTCAAGGGCTTCTCTTTCCCTCCTTTGTTGAGCTTTCTCCTCTTCCAGCTCATGGATCTTCTACAACATAGCCAATTTGTCCCTTTCCTCTTTAGTATTCAATTCTTGCATTTTTTATTGTTGTAGAAAGTCCTACTTCTCTTTTTGTTTCCTTCCTAGTTCATCCTCCCTAGCCTTATCCTCAAATTTGTGTTTCTTAATAAGTGCCTCAGCTTGTTCTTTGGCCTCTGCTTCTCTTTTAGCATCTTCAAATAATATCCACTGTTCCTCAAGAGTGAGAACATGTTCAGTTTTCCCCATCTGCAATTTCTTCATTGGATGCCAACACATGAGTTTCTTTATCAGATTGGGTGTCCTCAGACTCTGTATCAATATCATGAATTTCAATTTCATGCTCCTTCCCCTTCAAGGATTCAACTTCCTTATGAAGGGTTCTAGTAGGCATTTCCCTAATTGGATGCTTTGTAAGAGGAGGTTGAATTGATGTTTCACCTTCAGCAGTTGTTGAAACACCGGGTTGAGACGAAGCCTCTCCTCCAACCTCTATTGTGGCCTCCTCTCCTTGTGAATCAAGAACATCCTAAGCAGGAATTGCAGGCTCAAGCTCTTCTCCAGAATTGGGTGGGAAAAACTCCAATGGCTCCTTAGGAGTTGTCCTTCTTTTCATCCTTCTATATCCCTGAGTGGTACCTCCAGCTTTTCTCCTTTTAGAAGTTTGAGCCTCTGGCTCCTTGATACTCATAACCACCCACTAGATACTTCTATCCAGGATAGGCCTTGCCATTTGTTTGATGTCAAAAGATTCCTCTGCATCCCAATCCACTTGATCCAAGTCTTTAGTGCCTATATTGTCAGCATCATATTGGGGATCCAAGGTTACACCATCATCTAACAATGTGTCAGGAATATCCTCCACCCCATAGTCAATCATGAGTGGAATGGGAAATCTTTCACAATTCCTTCTTCTTAGATCATACTCATCTTGTAGGTCCATCCAAAAATCCTCCAACAAATTGAAATGTTTGTCAAAAATCGTAGGAAGTAAACCTTGCATATTGTGCTTGGGAACAAAACACTTCCTGGATGTATATAAGCCTAATTTCAAATGAATCAATTCATCACAAATTACCTTGGCTGCCACATTGTGTGCACAACTATACTCTCTTGACTTCATGGTAAATTTGTGACAACCAAGCTTATGTTTGTTAGCAAACTTGGTGTTAACCCCTATGGCTTGATAAATGAACTCCATCAAAACAATTCTATTATTGCAACACCTAGGTAGTAAATGAGGATAGCCATCAAAACCAGCCAACCTGAAATAGGTGAACTTGGCGTATTGGATGTACCAATGTCCCCACTCTACAATGAATGCCATGGCATCTCTGCTCAGTCTATACCTTGCATCTCCTGTTAACTGATTAATGATGACATACAAGAATGTATCATAACTCTTCTAAATGTGACTCAAAGGTCTACAAAGTCAACTGATCATAGTGATCCCACACCTTCTTATGCCCAGGGGTTTATCCCAATACCCCAACTACATTTAAACCAGGAAAAATGCCTCTTCTTGCAGCTGCATATATCACATAGGAAGTCATGAAGAAGCATTTTGTCTCCCTCACTTTGAGCATCTGGGTGTGTAGGCACTATGATAAAATCATTGGCCAATCAAATTGTTGCATGCCATACAGAATGGTTTGAATGAATGGAAACATCCATTCCTTGAACTGTGAAGAATCTCTCTTCCCAAACACCCTGGAAAGCATCATGATAATATCATCGATCACCTTGCCAAAATATGATCTCTTAGGCTGATCAGGAAGCTTAGCCAGGGATTTCTTTTCCACTCTCATCCAGTGTTTGTTCATGTGAGTTTTGCTAGCCTCCTTTTTGTTTCTATATAGTTGTAGTGCTTCTACCTCATTGAGTTTCCTGGGGCTCTATGGTGTAGGTGCATTAAACATGAACCTTATCATCTGTGGTGTAAGATCAATGATTATATTGCCCTGCAAGTCTATACATTGTCTGGTTGGAAGATTGTGAGCCCCAACTATAATAAGTATTAGTTCTAGACACTAGACTGATAGAGGAAAGAGGGCAATGTGTGCCAAACCAGATTGAACAATTCTCTATTCTCCCTATTACATCTTCACTAAATGTTTCTTCAAGCAACTCCTCATAATTGAATGGGCCCAAGTTTGTATCTGTGATGTCTGCCCAATCTGAATCCACCTTGCTAGCTGTAATAGTAGGACTTTGGTGCTTGTACCTCAAGGTGTAGGGGAGTTGTTCCGCTTTTATCGTTTTAGGCTTGGTTTCTTATCTTGAACTCTCTACAGGTTGGCTTCTTTGAGAAGCTTCCTCTAATGTTCCTAACATCCTCTATTTCTACAATACAAACCTGGATTAGACGAACAAAAGCATGAAATAATTACACCATACATTACCTATCATACCATTCTCTACTCCCTCAGGATAACTTTTCATACTTAGTCAAATTTTATATTCACCAGAAGCGAAGTTAGGAAATAATCAAAAACATAACGCTTTTGACATAGGCTGGATCGAGATCAAAATTAGAATGAGACCAAAACCAAGATTGGAAAAGAAACCGAACCCGAAACCAACTGATAGTTCCAAGTTCATTTCCCACTCTAGTTCTAGTTTCGCTAAAGGAAAAGGCTAAAGACCAGAGTCAACAGTCATTGGAAGTAGGATCATTTTGGGAATTAACTCTTATGCAAACACTTGTGGGACGAGTTCATTCCCAGATCCGCTTCCACCAGCTTACCATTCAAACGAAGCAATTTTGAAGACAAAGTCACATGAATCTAAGAATTAGGTCACATGAAACCATAAGGAGACTTTCAAATAAAGGGGCTTAACCTCACCCTTTAACAAGAAAAAGACCAAATTTAAATTTTAGGGCTCGACATTGTAAAGGTCGTTGCACAAACCCTAGTTTGCATGACTTGTCGACTCAGGTAATTAGGGCATCAAGAACCTGACATGAAAACCATTGAACCAACATGGGAATAGGATCAAAGGGGTCACCAAATAGATTTAAAATCATTTAAATCACAGAATACCCCACCAAACGAAACCCTAGTTAAAAAATAGGGCACGACAGAACAAACACGCCACAAAAACAACAACAAAATGACAAAAACAAATGGAAAGTAGAAAAAGAAAAATGGAAAATAGAGAAAGACAAAATGAATCCAAAAAAAACAAAGGAATGAGTGAAGATCCACAGGAAAGGTCTTGTGAACACACAAGAACACCACGAACGAGAAAAAAATGAAAATGCGAACAGAACGGGAAAGCAAAAACACCAATAGAACAAGAAAATGACCCTACCTCAAAATTCCACCAAGAAAGGTTGAAAATCGATAAGAATCCACTCACCGACGTGCCTTCACAATCAAATCATGCTCCTCTCAAATTTACTCAGGCTTTGGC
This sequence comes from Sequoia sempervirens, assembly GCA_007258455.2. Taxonomy (NCBI): domain Eukaryota; kingdom Viridiplantae; phylum Streptophyta; class Pinopsida; order Cupressales; family Cupressaceae; genus Sequoia; species Sequoia sempervirens. The sequence continues at coordinate 46,404,409 of VDFB02000008.1, forward strand.
TCCTTAAAACAACTTAAACAATAAAGATAATGAGCCAGTTAACCTTGATTTAGTTTAAAAAAGCATTTTCACACGTGTGAGGAGGCTATAATTAATGCAATAAATGCAGTTGGTTGGGAGCAGAATCAAAAATGTAAATGAATAATCAACCAATGTGGAAATCAAGGTAGGGAGGACGCCGATGTGGATCCAAAACAAAACAAGAAACTTCACCCAAGTCTCTTATCTAACTTCGAACCTGGTTCTAGTTCCACGGTAGGGACATGCAACAAAGAAAACAGGGGCAGAATCAAGACCAAAACCAAACCTGTAACTTTTACAAAGTTCGAAGCTTGGTTCTAATTCTAGTTCCGCTCTCAAAAAAAGGAACAAAACACTGAGACAAGGAAAACGAAAAAAGAAATGACAGGAAATGAGACCGGAATGAGAACCAAACCCGGCCAAGATACCAACGAAGACAAAAACACAAAGCAAGCGAGTGGGAGTGGGATCAAAACCAAAATAGAGTTTGAAACTTTTACAAAGTTCCAAGTTTAGTTCCATTTTTGGTTCTACTTCCACCAGAGCAAAAACAAAATATAAGGAAACGAGAAACAACTCGAGGGAGAAACAGACCCAAGAGCACAAGAAAAACTAAAAGATAATGAAAAGAACAACGAGACAAGGGCAAGGCCGGAACCAAAACCGAATCCAGACTTGGAACCTTCAAAAGTTCTGAGTCCATATTCCATTCCGACTCCACTTCTGCTAGACCAAAAAGAAACAAGGACTTAGGAGGAAAAAGAACAACTCCTAAGACCCAAACAAAACACTGGGGACCTTCATTTTCCTCCATTTTGGAATGAAGGGGGTTGTTATTCAAAGTATACTACAGGAACTAGGAGAGAAATTGGTTTAGGTATTTTCAGGTATGTCTATTTAAAGATTTCATTCTAAACTTGTGTCTTATGATCATTTTAAACAATGGTTTGAAAAGTTATTAAGAATAAGGTATATTGTAAACAATCTCATGAACCATGATTGGAATCTGTCACAAAGTAGATAAAACATTTGTCTATGTAAAATGCCTATTCATCTCAAAGTGGTTGTATCTTTGATTCAAGTGAAAAATCCAATTCCCAACACTGTCATGAGGTCCATTGTAGTACTCAACCCACATTTCAAATTAATTATATCTAAGTATTGAGAAAAGTTAATAAAGAATTCCTACAAGTGAAGCCTTAAAAAAAAAAAAGAGAAAAGACAACCATTGAAAGAAGGAAAACTCAATATCAAGTGGGTAATTCAAGTATCTCTATCAGGGCTATGGAAGCCTGTCTAGTAGTAGAGAAATTCTTTGAGAGAACTAGAGGTATCTTTGTCAGGGCTATGAACATCTGTCTAGCAGCGGAGCAATGCCCAGGATTTTATTGCATAATAGTTAAAGGACTCAACCTATGTAGCTTGAATCTTAGGCATAGTTGTTCATGGGTAAAGAAAGTTTTTATGAAGAAATATGCACCATATATGCACACACTCATATTCAAAGTAGTTCATGTTGATTTGCATCTGAGATTCCAGCTCAACCTTGCTCAATATATCATATCCTACTTGTTGTGTAGTTTTGCACACACGCCCCACTGAAAGTAGGGACCCTCTTTTTGCTCTGGCTTTTGGTGTCTTTTGGCCCCTTAATTTTTGTTGATTTGGTTGCCTTTGGAGGTCCTTAGATGTTCATCTTGCTTGCCCAAGTGAGTTCCCCAGGTTTCCCTTCGAAAAAACTAAGTTCTGGGCAAAATCCGGGTTTTACCCCAATCCGGGATTTTCCGGTCCGTCCGGATTTTCCCGGATTCTGCCCAAAGTCCAGCTCTATGCAAAAATCCGGTTTTTACCCTAATCCGGGATTTTCCGGTCCATCCGGATTTTCGATTTCCATGAAAATTCGGATCCGAGCGAAGTCGGGTTTTTTGCCTGTGTTGGATTTTCCGTTTTCGTTTCTTCTTTTCCGGAATGTGCCAAAGGTCAATTTTTGCCATCCGCGGAAATCCGGTCCACCAATTTTTCTGGATTTTCTGCCAGCTTTGTGCAAATTGAAATACTGGATTAAATTGATGAATTTGATGATAAATGCTCAACACCCCATGCTTAATTTGATATATTACACGATGTTTCGTGCATTCTTGGTTCGTTTTGATGATCTATTGTTGAAATTTTTGCCTTATTCGGTAGAATCTGTCCGGCTGGTTTTTTCCGGATTCTGGTCTGGAGTCCGCCTGACCTGGATTTTCCCGGATTTTCCCCTTGGTCTGGTTTCCCGAAATGGAAATTTTTCCGAAAATGATTTTTTTTTCCAAAAATGGAAATTTTTTAAAGTGATCCTGAAAATGAAAATTTCTTGAGATAAAAAATTGAAAATAAAAATTTCCAAAATGGAAAAAATTCTGAAAATGGAAAGTTTCCTTATAAAAATGTAAGTTTTTTAGAAAATGTCAAAATTTTATTCAAATTTAATTTGAACATGTGGGCTATTAATGATGATATCTATTTTTCAGGACTAAACAAATATTAAAAGGGGGACTTGCATATGGATTCGTGCCAGAAGAGGGAAATCTAGAAGTGTTCGATTTAAATTTTCAAAGTGGGACCTGCCTAAGAATCCATGCCAAAACTGCCTACAGCTGGAGGACTTTCTGGAGGACACGTGAATCTGATCCTGCTGGAGATCGTGGGCTGACATGGATAATATTCATGCATTTAATGCAAACCTTGTCCTATTTTGAAATTCTCCTGGCCGACCTGTTTTGAGGCCAGTTATTGTTGTAAAATCTAATTAGGCCGACATGCTTGGGGGTTCTCTATAAATGGCATTTGTGCCTCATTTGTAAGGGGAGTGAGAGATTAGGAGAAGATTTGATAGAGAGCGAATTTAGCGGTAGAGCAGAGGTAGAAGTTAGTCAATTTCTGAGCAAGTGATGTAACAGAACACAAGAATTGTTGCTGAAATTTGGTGATTCAATACAATTGCAGACATTGTGATTCTCTGGTGATCTCTTTTGTGTTGACTTATCTTGCATGGTTCTTATGATTCTATCTTTCAGATTGCTCAAGGTTGTTAGATTTATATTTAAATCCGATTCAATGGTGTTTATGATTTAATGTTTGAAGTACTTGCAGCAATCCCTGGTCCATACTTTTTGCAGCTAGCTGATTGTTAGTTGCTTTGCAAAGTTAGCCTGGACCTTTATATTCATTGCGCTTGGTTCAATTGTGGAGATTTATTCATTTCAACTGCAATTGGGTTGTCTTGGGTGAATGTTCATGATCTAAAAATCTTTAAAACCTTAGAAGATTGCACTGTTTCTGTAAGATTACAGATTAATATTGGTCAAGCAGAGATTGGTTTTGTTGGGATTGGTCAATTTCAAGTGTTTATCATTTGCATTGTTAGTCTTAGAAATAGTTTAGATTTAGAAATTTCTCTGAACCCTTATCTCTTTTGCTGTTTATTTTGAATCTGGGTTAGTTTTAGGATTGAAAGCATCACCATATTGTTGCATCTAATGAAAATTCACTTCCAGCATTGTTTATTTGTAAGGCCCCTTGTGATTACCAGCATTTTCACATTTTATCTGAGTTGTTTATGCATTGTCATGACCTGACACCCGAGAGACCTTGGGGTGATTTTCAGTGATTTATTGTTGAAAATAACCTTTCAAGAGAGATAGAATATTGCACTCTGTCTGAGTTGTTGTTGTGCAGAAAACACCATCAACAGATTGGCGCTAGAAGGAGGGCGAACAAGGTGACATTGCTGGAAGATTGAATGAGCCTTTATGTTGAAAATCTGAGATATGGCAGATCTCAAAATCAGAAAATTCAAGTTCTGAGTCAAGATGGAAAATCAGCGTTATGTTTTTCATAATGGAAACAGTCTTCAGATTGACTTTTTTCAAATCTGTAAGTTATTGAATGGGAGGATAAATCAATGGAATGGCAAGGGTTTACTTCATTGTGCATTTTCAGACAAGTGTAGGCTTCATAATACCTGTAGACACAATGAGTTTGAATGCTTGGCCTTTCTAGACAACATTGAGATGGTCTTGCAAAGGAACATTTTCATGCAAGATCTATCTGAACCATTAGCCACCTCAGATCTAGGGTTTATTGATGTTGCAGTTGAGGCATTTACACAGATAGTTGAAGGTCAGTTTGCTAGTGGTAAGTGCTTGCAGGATTTCCTTTCGTCTAAATGGTGCAGAGTCCATGATGCAGCCCATTCAGAGTTCATCTGTCGTTCGTGTGGGGACATTATCTTTAAAGTTGGAGAATACCTGGAGTGGAAAGGTGAGTTAAGCAAAGAATGCACTGCAGAAGGGCTGACTACTTTTGAATCCAGGGACGGCATTGCAACTGATGTTGACGTGACTTTGGAAGGAACTGAGTGTCATGAAGATGAATCTGAGGCATCAGAGTTACCAGAGGAACATTCAAGTGAAGAATCACCTACGGAGATCAAGGAGGATGTTCTTGTTGAGGCTAGTCAAGTTCCTGAAAATATAGTGGAGGCTGAAAAAGAGGTTCATGTCCAAGACGAAGATGTGATACAGACCAGATACAAAGATTTTGTTGCCAAAATTATAAGAGATTGGTCAAGCCTAGGTTTTGGAGTCAACCTAGAGGAGCTGTTGTTACCAGCTTGGTGCGGGATACATGAGGAAGAGCATTCAGAATTAACCTGTTTCCAGTGTCAGACAGTCATAAAGGAGGTGAAGGAACAAGTACAGCTACTCTTACATCCAAATGATACACAGACAGATGCATCAGACAAGTCTCTAATTGAGGAATGTCAACCAATGGCTGATGAATGTCTTGAAGAACATGAGGAAGCACTCGGTGAAGTGGTCAACGTTCCTGATGATTGTGATCAAGAATCCGAGCTAGTGCCAACAGAAGATGAATTCAGGGAGTCTTCTCATTTATCTAATTCTGTTTTTCCTCAGCTTATTAATGAGCTGCACAATGAAAACTCACAGATTCTATGCATTATTGATGGGGTAGCTAATGTGGTTCATGCTAATGTGCAGGAAAATATGAATGATGTTGAAAACAGAAATATTGCAGTCAGTATTGGTGAACATGCTCCAACTTCTCTAGGTGAGAATGTGCTAGAAGATCAATCTGTGATACCTTCGAATGAGCATCCTACTGAGGAAATTGTTGTACAAGATAATGCCCCTGCATTTTCACCGTTGATCCCTCATGGAAATACTCAAACAGGTGAAAAGTTCCATGTTTTTAGGTTTGAAAGTCTTCGATATAAATTTCACTCTGCATCATGTAGTGATTCCTCTAATTCTATCTTTCCTGTTTCAAATGCAAGTGAAATATTGCACCATCAATGGAGACCCCCTGATGACACTATGATCAACTCTTCACAAGTGCAGGATGATGAACACAACATTCAGTTTGCAGAAATGCAAAATCAGGTTGTTTCTTTCTTTGCTGGAAATTCTCAATCTTGTCAATTTGATTATGGAGATTCAGGAAAGACAACTTGCATATGGGTTAATCATGGTCCTAATGAGTTACCTCAGTTACTAGTTATTCCTAATCTTGACATGGAGTTTGAATGCTACAAGGCAGAGATTTATTTTTCTGAATATAAAGATAGGTTTGCATTTCTGAGGACTATTACCTTCACTTTATTGCTTGTCCATGCATTGATTAATCATATGGGGACGAGTCTCAGTTCATCCTATCTGATCATGAGCCACTTTGAGTCTCTCTGTATATAGTGCTGATTTGAATAAGTGCAGCTTGGTCTGCTTTTCTTTTGCCTTTGTCTGTTTTGTTTTCTTTAGAATAGATTGCTTAGTTTAGATTGCTTTTCTTTGCTTCTGTTTTGGCTAGTTTAGTTTGCTGTGGGTTTTGGTTTGGTTGTTGTTTTGTTTCTCTGGCTTAGGTTTTCTATTTTCTAGTTGGGGAAGTGTCTTTCCTGTGCAATAATTCTTTTTTATCTGGGATTGTTCTAAGTGTTTCATTGATGGACTTTAATCATGTGTCTTGAATTAATGGTCAAAGATCTTTTATTGGTGTCAAGCAGTCTAGATGTCTGATTTAAAGAGAATGGGTCATTGGTCTGACTTGAACCTGAAGTATTATGAAATCTTATATCCTTCATACATTTTAAGAATCTGAAGGTTGCAGTAGGGTCCTTGCAAGGTTTTGTTGGGTGAAAAATCATATTTCTACTTCAGTGCCACTGTGGTTCTCAGCCCTGAGTGTGGACTTCACTGTTCACAGGTTGAAATGAAAAGAGTGAAAAAGAAAAGAAATATCAAAAGAAAGAAAAAAAAGAAAAAGAAAAAGAAAAAAGAAGAGAAAATATTAAAAAATCAAAGGAATGAATTCAACTTATCAGGAGTATCTGAATATCTCTACCGGGGCTATGGATGCCTGACTGGCAGTAGAGCTATGTTCAGGAGAATCACAGCAATAACCTCGTCGGGGCTATGGACGCCTGACTGGCAGCGAGGCTCTATCCAGGTTGCTTTTGGAGCTAGAATCTTTACGTAGCCTAACTTGACTGAGCTTGGTTTCTGCAGTAGCTTAAGAAAGGAAATGAACTCACTTGCACACACTTGGATTTTCAGTTTATTGAAGGTTTAGTCTACCTTTGGTTCAGATTCTTTAGTCTTGCATTTTGATTTATTTTCCAGATAGGGAGATCAAAACCAGAGATTCCGGGTTCATGATTCTTGTTCATCATCAAAATGCTCCGGAGCATTTTCCCAGCGGAGTCGCCATTTGTTGTGCAGTTTTGCACACACGCCCCACTGAAAGTAGGGACCCTCTTTTTGCTCTGGCTTTTGGTGTCTTTTGGCCCCTTAATTTTTGTTGATTTGGTTGCCTTTGGAGGTCCTTAGATATTCATCTTGCTTTCCCAAGTGAGTTCCCCAGGTTTCCCTTTGAAAAAACTAAGTTCTGGGCAAAATCCGGTTTTTACCCCAATCCGGGATTTTTCGGTCTATCCGGATTTTCCCGGATTCTGCCCAAAGTCCGGCTCTATGCAAAAATCTGGGTTTTCACCCTAATCCGGAATTTTCCGGTCCGTCCGGATTTTCCCGATTTCCATGAAAATTTTGATGGGTTTTTTGCCATTTTCACCCGGATTTTCCTGGATTTCTTCAGTTTTCCGGAATGTGCCAAAGGTCTGGAATTTTTCGCCATCCGCAGAAATCTGGTCCACCCGATTTTTCCGGATTTTCTGCCAGGCTTTGTGCAAATTGAAATACTGGATTAAATTGATGAATTTGATGATAAATGCTCAACACCCCATGCTTAATTTGATATATTACACGATGTTTCGTGCATTCTTGGTTCGTTTTGATGATCTATTGTTGAAATTTTTGCCTTATTCGGTAGAATCCTGTCCGGCTGGTTTTTTCCGGATTCTGGTCTGGAGTCCGCCTGACCTGGATTTTCCCGGATTTTCCCCTTGGTCTGGTTTCCCGAAATGGAAATTTTTCCGAAAATGATTTTTTTTCCAAAAATGGAAATTTTTAAAGTGATCGAAAATGAAAATTTCTTGAGATAAAAAAAATTGAAAATAAAAATTTCCAAAAATGGAAAAAATTCTGAAAATGGAAAGTTTCCTTATAAAAATGTAAGTTTTTTAGAAAATGTCAAAATTTTATTCAAATTTAATTTGAACATGTGGGCTATTAATGATGATATCTGTTTTTCAGGACTAAACAAATATTAAAAGGGGGACTTGCATATGGATTCGTGCCAAAAGAGGGAAATCTGGAAGTGTTCGATTTAAATTTTCAAAGTGGGACCTGCCTAAGAATCTGTGCCAAAACTGCCTACAGCTGGAGGACTTTCTGGAGGACACGTGAATCTGATCCTGCTGGAGGACACGTGAATCTGTTTCTCCCTCGAGTTGTTTCTCATTTCATTGTCTTTTGTTTTTGCTTTGGTGGAAGCGGAACTGGAAATGGAACTAAACTTGGAACTTTGTAAAAGTTTCAAATTCTGTTTTGGTTTTGATCCCGCTCCCGCTCACTTGCTTTGTGTTTTTTTCTTTGTTGGTGTCTTGGTCAAGTTTGGTTCTTGTTTCGGTCCCATTTCTTGTTGTTTCTTTTGTCTTTGTCCTTGTCTTGGTGTTTTGTTCCTTTTTTGGGGAGTAGAACCAGAATCAAAACCAAACTTGGAACTTTGTAAAAGTTCCAAGTCTGGTTTTGGTCCTGATTCTGCCCCCGTTTTCTTTGTCGCCTGTCCCTACCGTAGAACCAGAACCTAGTTAAAAGTTGGATAAGAGACTTGGGTAAAGTTTCTTGTTCTATTCTGGATCCATGTCCATGTCCGCCCTGCCTTTGATTTCCACATTAGTTGATTATTCATTTACATTTTTGTTTTTGCTCCCAACCAACCGCATTTATTGCATTAATTACAGCCTCCTCACATGCACGAAATACTTTTTAAAACTAAATCAAAGTTAAATGGCTCATTATCTTTATTATCTAAGTTGTTTTAATGAACCAAAATATGAGTAAATTCGAGAGGAGCAAAATTTGATTGTGGAGGCACGTCGGTGAGTGGATTCTTATCGAGTTTCAACCTTTCTTGGTAGCATTTCGAGGTAGGGTCGTTTTCCTGTTCTGTTGACATTTTTTCTTTCCCGTTCTATTCACGTTTGTATTTTTTTCTTGTTCATGGTGTTCTTATGCATTCACAAGACCTTTCCTATAGATATTCGCTCATTCCTTTGTCTGTTTCTAGTTTTGTTTTGTCTTTCTCCATTTTTCGTTTTGCTTTTTCTCCTTTTTTCTATTTGTTTTTGTCGTTCTGTTGTCATTTTTGTGGCATGTCCATTATGTCATGCCCTAGTTAAAATTTTGTCATGCCCTAGTTTTTAACTAGGGTTTCATTTGGTGGGGTCTTCTATGTTTTAAATAATTTGAAATCCATTTGGTGACCCCTTTGATCCTATTCTCATGTCGGCTAAGTGGTTTTCATGTCGGGTTCTTGATGCCCTAATTACCTGATTCGATGAGTCGCATAAACTAGGGTTTGTGCGACAACCTTTACAATGTCAAGCCCTAAAATTTAAATTTGGTCTTTGTCTTGTTAAAGGGTGAGGTTAATCCCCTTTATTTGAAATTCTGCTTATGGTTTAATGTGACCCAAGTCTTAGATTCATGTGATTGTGTCTTCAAAATTGCTTCGTTTGAATGGTAAGCTGGCGGAAGCGGATCCAGGAATGAACTTGTCCCATAAGTGTTTGCATAAGAGTTAATTCCCAAAATGATCTCACTTCTAATGACTATTGACTCTGGTTGTCACCCTTTCCCTTTGGTGGAAGCGAAACCGGAGTGGAAAATGAACTTGGAAATATCAGTTGGTCTCGGGTTCAGTTTCTTTTTCGATCCTGGTTCTGGTCTTGCTTCGGTTCCGATCCTGATCCCACCTGTGTAAAAATCTTTCTATTTTTTATTCTTTCCTAACTTCACTTTCGGTGGATATAAAATTTGACTAAGTATGGAAAGTTATCCTGAGGGAGTAGAGAATGGTATGAGAGGTAGTGTATGGTGTAATGATTTCATGCTTTTATTTGTCTAATCCAGGGTTGTATTGCAGAAATAGAGGATGTCAGAAGCACCAGAGGAAGCTTCTCAAAGAAGCCAACCTGCAAAGAGTTCAAAACAAGCAACCAAGCGTAGAAAGATAAAATTGGAACAACTCCCCTACACCTTGAGGTACAAGCACCAAAGTCCTACTATTACAGCTAGCAAGGTGGATTCAAATTTGGCAGACAACATAGATACAAACTTGGGCCCATTTAATTATGAGGAGTTTCTTGAAGAAACATTTAGTGAAGATGTAATAGGGAGAACAAAGAGAATTGTTCAATCTGGTTTGGAACACATTGCCCTCTTTCCTCTATCAGTCCAGTGTCCAAAACTAATACTTACTACAGCTAGGGCTTACAATCCCACAACCAGACAATGTGTGGATTTGCAGGGGAATATCATCATTGATCTTACACCACAAATGATAAGGTTCATGTATAATGCACCTACACCACAAAGCCCTAAGAAACTCAATGAGGCAGAAACACTGCAACTATATAGCAACAAAAAGGAGGCTAGCAGGACTCACATGAACAAACACTGGATGAGAGTGGAAAAGAAATCCTTGGACAAGCTTCCTGATCAGCCTAAGAGATCAGATTTCAGCAAGGAGATCAGTGATATTATCATGATGCTTTCCAGGGTGTTTAGGAAGAGAGATTCTTCATAGTTCAAGGAATGGATGTTTCCATTCATTCAAACCATTCTGGATGGTAGGCAACAATTTGATTGGCCAATGATTTTATCAGAGTGCCTACACAACCAGATGCTCAAAGTGAGGGAGACAAAATGCTTCTTCATGACTTCCTATGTGATATATGCAGCTATAAGAAGAGGAATTTTTCTTGGTTTAAATGTTGTTGGGGTATTGGGACAAGCCCCTGGACAAAAGATGGTGTGGGATCACTATGATCAGTTGACTTTGCAAACCTCTGAGTCACATTATAGAAGAGTTAATGATGCATTCTTGTATGTCATCATTAATCATCTAACAAGAGATGTAGGGTATAGAATGAGTATAGATGTCATGGCATTCATTGCAGAGTGGGGAAATTGGTACATCCAATACCCCAAGTTCACCTATTTCAGGCTAGCTAGTTTTGATGGCTATCCTCATTTACTACCTAGGTGCTGCAATAACAAAATTGTTTTGATGGAGTTCATTTATCAAGCCATAGGGGTCAACACCAAGGTTGCTAACAAACATAAGCTTGGTTGTCACAAATTTACCATGAAGTTAGGGGAGTATAGTTGTGCACACAATGTGGCAACCAAGGTAATTTGTGATGAATTGATTCATTTGAAATTAGGCTTATATACATCCAAGAAGTGTTTTGATCCCAAGCACAAGATGCAAGGTTTACTTCCTACAGTTTTTAACAAACATTTCAATTTGTTGGAGGATTTTTTGATGGTCCTATAGGATGAGTATGATCTAAGAAGAAGGAATTATGAAAGATTGCCCATTCCACTCATGATTGAGTATGGGGTGAAGGAGGATATTCCTAACACATTGTCAGATGATGGTGTAACCTTGGATCCCCAATATGATGCTGACAATATAGGCACTAAAGACTTGGATCAAGTGGATTGGGACACAAAGGAATCCATAGACATCAAAAAAATTGCAAGGCCAATCCTAGATAGAAGTATCCAATGGGTGGTTATGAGGATCAAGGAGCCAAAGGCTCAAACTTCTAAAAAGAGAAAATCTACAAGTACCACTCAGGAATATAGAAGGATGAAAAGAAGGACAACTCCTAAGGAGCCATTAGAATTTTTCCCTCCCAATTCTAGTGAAGAGCTTGAGCCTACAATTCCTGCTCAGGATGTTCCTGAATCACAAGGAGAGGAGGCCACAATAGAGGTTGGAGGAGAGGCTTCATCTAAAACTGGTGTTTCAACAACTACTAAAGGTGAAAATCAACTCAACCTCCTCTTACAAAGCAACCAATTGGGGAAATTCCTACTAGAACCCTTAATAAGGAAGTTGAATCCTTGAAGGGGAAGGAGCATGAAATTGAAATTCATGATATTGATACAGACTCTAAGGACACCCAATCTAACAAAGAAACTCATGTGTTGGCAACCAATGAATAAACTACAGATGTGGAAACTGAACATGTCCTCACTCCTAAGGAACTGTGGAAATTATTTGAAGATGCCAAAAGAGAAGTAGAGGCCAAAGCACAAGTTGAAGCACTTACTAAGAAACAAGAATCTGAGGCTAAGGCTAGGGAGGAGGAACTAGCAAGGAAACAAAAAGAGGACTTGCTACAATAACAAAAACAATAAGAATTGAAGACCAAAGAGGAAAGGGACAAATTGACTATGTTGCAGAAGATCCATGAGCTAGAAGAGGGGAAAGCTCAACAGAGGGAAAGAGAAGCCCTTGAGGCTAAATTTAAGGCTATTGAGGAAGCTCATAGGAGGAAAGAGGAGGAAGAACGCATGCAAAGAGAAAAGGAGGCTGAAGAACTTGCTCAATATGAACAAAAGTCTAAAGAACCCTGGGATAGAGTTAAAGATCTTGAAAAACAAAGAGATCAAATGTATGAGAAGAAGAGGCTAGAAGAAAAACGTTTAAAAAGGTAGTTAGAAGCTAAAAAGTTGCAAGAGAAAAAGGACAAGGATGAGGCTGAAAGGCTTGCAAAAGAAGCTGCAAAAAGGGAACAACAACAGGTACAAGAGGTTGATTCTCAACCTAAGACCACCATTCTACAACCTCTTTCTTCTACCACTGCTGCCTCTTCTTCCACACAAGTGGTCACCAATCCTATTGCTCCAACATGGCTGAAACTAGACCTTGAAAGGAAGCAAATAGTCCAACCTCAGCCTTTGAATTGGGAAGAGATGATGGAGATTGAGAAAGAGAGGCCCAAGAAAAAGGCTAGGGTCCTTCATTCCACGAAGCTCACAGATGTAGGTGAGATTGTAGCTAAATGTGCAATCCCTATGGTGGAAAAGGACATATAAGATATGCAGGTGACTGATTACTAGTTGGGCACTATTAATTTGGGGAAACCTACAAGGAATCAACAAATGAACCTTATTGACATTGTGGCATCCTCCACCAAATCTAGAATGATCAAGGATAAACAGAGGAAGGATGAACTTAAAGCCTAATTGGATTAGTTGCACAAGTTCTTGAAGGATGTCTCCACTCTTGTTGCTCAACAAGTTGTTGCTTCAGAAACTCCAATCTTATTAAGCAAGGAAGAGGTTGATGATTTGGTGCAAATAAGAAATAAGGTTGGAATCCTTGATAGATGGGTTGGTGAGCTAATTTTTTATGGTTTAAAAGTTCATGAAGGTGCACTTTGTTTTAAAGTTCATGAAGGTGCACTGGAATTGGTGGAAAATATGAATCAACATGCTAAAATCTTGGAGAAACAAGAAGAAAAGTATAGAGAGTATACCAAAAAATTAAAGGACACCAACAAGGTGCCCAAGCCAACTCTCTTGGAGCAATCAATCCTCGATGAGGATAATGCAGATTTTATTGAGAAGACATTGAGCATAATCGGGTTTAGATCTAAATTCATCTATAAACATAAAAATGAAGTTCAAGAAGCCAGTAAAGATTTAAATGAACAAATTGGTGAATGAGAAGCAATGATTGCTATTTTGGTCAATGTTGATATCCCTATGAAAGAAGGTCTTCCTCTAGATAAATTAAAGGAGAAATGGAATAACAGATTTGAGGAGGTGATGCAAAAAGAGGATGATGGTGAAGACTTGTTGTTGGATAGACTCATGGAAATTAAAGATGAAGTGAAAGCTGGTAGGAGGGAGTTGATTAAACTGAAAGATATGCAAGAGTTTTCCTTCGCAAAGTTGAAAAGAATTAAGTTTGAAGATAATTGGGTAGATGGACCTAATGTGGATATTCTTCAACAAGTGTTCACTGGCTATGATGAATACCTTCTTGAGCGGACTACATAGGGATGAGTTGGCAATGGAATATTCTGTCTTAATAGACAACTTTCTCTTCTCTCCTATTTTGTAGGATCTTGGCATGAGTTGAACTGAAGATCTCATCCAACAGTTCTACCTTCCTCTTTTGGGCGTCATATTTTGGATAACAAGGACATCAACCATTGAACTTAAGATTAGCCAGCGCAGTCACTTCATGTAGTTCCAGTTCCTTGATTGGTGGATCTCAATTTTGGATTGAGAGGGATTAGTGCATGGCTTGTCTATATGTAATTTTGGGCTCTATTTTGTAAAGGTCGGTTGATTGAAGAAGGATTAGCCACCTTATGAGGTAGCAGATAGTATTGTCATAGTCTTAGGATTTTATATGTTTTTTAAGCAAGATACTTCAAGCAACTCTATTGTACTTAGATACTTTTACAATTTTTATATAATTTCATGTTATTGTCAAGTTTAGATCTCAATGATAATGTTAATGAATCATAATCATCTATACGCTAGTGGATGTTGTGCATAATTGTTTTCTATTTGATGCAAATCATTAGGGGAAACTGAATCTAAGATTATTTCATTGAATTATCTATGAATGGAATTATTGTATGTCTATTGATATGATTTTAGCAGTGAGTGGGTGATGTGTTTCAATCTTGAAGTAAAGTTTTGATGAATGGTTGTGATTATTGGATTTTGCACTATGAATGTATGCAATAGTGTAGGTTATGCTATAGATTGCATCATGTTATGGTTTTGGTTAGTTGAAGAAACACTCATTGTTAAGGTACATGTCTAGATGTGAAGTTTATATTCATATTTTATTGTTTTGAAGCCCTAATCTATCTTTTTCTATTTATTTACACCCTCCCCAATGTAGATTAATTGATATGATGCAGTTTGTATTCCTTTATACCAGCAAGGCCCCTTGAATATTATAGTTGCATTGGCCATTGAGTAACATCAGCATAGTTGAGAACTAACTACCAGGACCTTGGAAGATAGATTGCTTTATGTTATCTTTCTTTTCCAAGAGAAATAGGATAGAAATATTTTGTTTAATGTTGTGCTATTTTGACCATCAACAGTATAGGACATGCCTGATGATGCCTATAGGGCTATTTTTGCAAGATCAACTAGAGAGGTTTCGACCTAGGGACCAACAATTCCGACACCAAAGGTAATTGAGAGTTTTCGTCAGTTGGTTGCCCAGCCTTGGGTATATGATCAGGGTTAGCCCATAGCGCAAACCACTCTAGGTAATGATGCATGGTTCATCCCACTACGATGACTCACAAATCCAGCAAGTGCCCCTCCCAAACGAAGGTCGTGAGGCAGATGTGTCAAGGGCAGGAGACAGGGTAGCCAGGATGACCACGATGGACAAATTTCGGGGGCTCCTCTAGTAGGACAACAACCTCTAGTAGTGCAGCAACAACCAGTGCCACCACCACCACCACCAAATCCATGAGATGCTCAAATACAACAACTACAATAGTAGGTGCAGGCTTTGACAGGTGAGCAAGACTAGGCCCACCAGCAAATTTTGGTTGTTGTTGTTGAGCGAGATCAAGTGTGGCAACAAGTGATCGCAGTGACAGCCGAGAGGGATGCAGCGTTGCAAAGAGTATAGGTTGTTACCAGGGAGAGGGATCAGGAGGTTGCAAGATGGCAGTAGATAGAGGTCATGCTAGTAGCCACACATGGTAGGACCATTTCGGCAAGGTTGTACAGAGAGGCTATCATGGAGGCTACATACTATAGGCAACATTACCACAGGGATGTACCACAGGCTCTTCAGTAGTCAAATTTTTCATAGCGCAGTGATGCGCATCCCCGTGTAGAGGATCAGCCTGAGCGGCAGGCTGGAGAGGGTAGCAACCACCAAGGATAGCTTTTTTATATATAGACACTTCTTGATTTTGCCCCTTTATTTATATTGAAATACATTCATGGGCTCCTTTTTTATAGCCTCGTGGATATTGTACTTATTATCGATGTACATACACTTATCTAAATTTTGTACCATGACACATTTTTTGTCATATATATGATACGAATACGAATGATTCATGCTATGATGTGCTGACTTTATTTCATGTATGGATGATGTGATTTGGATGCTTATATATGATCATATATGGATGCATTTTATTTTATGCCTATGTGATATGCGATGATCATGATATGGATGAATGCAATATTATATTCATTTTCATTATCTTTTCATGATATGACATGAATGAATGATTATGATATGAAAATGTTATGAATGTAAATGTTATGGATGCACTTCTTTTTGTGTATTTTCTATGCACGTTTTATGATGATGATGTATGCACATGGATGTATGGACGCAAATGCTTATGATATGCAATGATTTAAGATGCTTAGAATAACAAATCTATATTATTCAGCATGACTCAAATGATTATGCAAAATGTATGATGTTATGCAATGAGATGGATGCTATGATTATGAGATGCATGTATATAATGGTTTGTGGATGCAGGGTGAATGCATTGATGATGTTTTTGGTTGATTATCATGATACCAAGTTAGCACGAAAAGAAGATAGAAGAAGGAAGAAGGAATAACCATTGATGATGATTGCTTCAAAAGATCCAACAAGTCTATGATCCATCGAGACTTTATTAGACATGGTGACGAGACAATGCAAAATGCAAGATGAAATGTAGGATGGCTGCTCACATTTCGAGATTGGGATTTTTTGTTGTTCCTTATTGTTTGAAATAACACATAGATACGATGCATCAAGCTATTGATAACTAGGACGACATTGTATCTAGTGTAATGGACTTTGACTCAACCAACAAATAGGATAGTTCTTGTTCACATCTTGAAATACGAAAACATCATTGGAATGAAAGTTAGAAGCTTAGAACATATTAGACCAAAGCATACGCAATAGTCAACAACATACCCTAAATGACCTTTCTACACACAACTAAGCAAGTATGCCCCAAGATTATTTTACAATAACTTATCCACAAGCACAACAAACAAAAGATAATGATCGATGCCCCATTCCTTTCTCTCTAAATCATTTTAGATAGAAATCATCGAGAGGTCCTCAGAATGGGTAATTAAGATAAATCATAAGAAAATATCAAAGACAAACAATCAGTGTTATCTATAGCTCTTGCCTAGTTTAAGTTTAGCTAAAGTGATGTTTGATACGGATGTCCATCGCAGGAAGGATACATCCTAGGACATGTTGATCATAGGGTTGTTTGATGTTGGGATAATGATGCTAAGATGAGCTATTGCTACAAACTTCACTGACATATTTACCTATGATTTAGACTTTTAAGTTTGCATTTTACAACTTGCTATGTTTGCTTTCTACTTGTTTTTCCAAAGGGTGAAGGTGGCGATTGATTTATTATGGGTGAAAGTTTATTATGGGTGAAAAAGCGAGATGGGATGATGGTTTTGTATTTTTAGGAATATTTCAATATTTTTGGTATTTTGAAAATGTTTTGAGGTTGTTTTTGGTCTTTTTGAAAGTTTATATGGATGTTTTGGGCTTTCAGATTTTTTTAGGCTTTTTAGGGTTTTCTAAATGTATTGAGGCTTTTTAGGTCTTTTTGAATGTTTTCTATTGTTTTTGGATTTTCCATTTTCAAATGTTTTTTGTGTTTTTTGAATATTTGAATGTTTTGGGGTTTCTGAAAGGGTTATGTGGATGTCTTTGGATTTTCTGAGTATTTGAATGTTTTTGGGATTTTCTATTTTCCAAATGTTTTTGTGTTTTTTGAATATTTGAATGTTTAGGGGTTTTCTGAGAATTTTTGAGTTTCGACCAAGAACCTAACCTAAAGACCTATCCTAGGGATCTCAGGGGTTGATCAAAGATAAGCCTTGCCTACGTTGTACACACAAAGACCATGTAGTTCGACTAACTCGACCCATTTACAAGATGAAGATATGAACAAATGAAAGACGACAACTTATTATGACAGAATCCTAAAGGACAGACCTAGGGTGTCTCGGGGGCACACCAATGATTGCCTTGCCTACGTTCAAGCTCAAAGACCCGTAGTTTGACAACATGACCTATTTTTTGGATTTTTGACCTTTTTAGGGATTTTGATGTTTTCCAGATGTTTAGGATTTTGCCTTTACAATTTTTTGAATGTTTTTGGATTTTAGCTGCACAGGATTTTGCAAATGTTTTTGGATTTTCTGGATCAAATTTTATTAATGTTTTTGGTATTTTCTGATAAGATGTCCCATGACCTCAAGATATACAAGAACCCGATTGTGATGCATTATGAAATGCCCACAGTGTGGTATGTTAGCCTACTTTGATAAAGGCAGGATATGCTAACCTTGTGAATATTCCAAGTAGTGCTAAAGAGTCCATGATACCTTATAGTGCAAGCCATGATAAGGACACATATGAGGGATGAATGGTGATGCAAATAATGATGGGCCAAAAGAGCTAAAAAATAGATGGAGGTGCTTTATTTATGCAAGGTGCTTGTTTTCCATATTTTCACTAAGGTACTTGCCCAAAGTGCCACCGAAGTGGTTTTCACTAGAGGACAATTTTTTTCTTTACTTTTTTCAATCCTTTTTCTCATTTTTTTTGGATTTTTTTATGATTTTATGAATTTTTTTTGTATTTTATGATTTATACCCTTGGAGACTAGGCATAAAACTTATTGAGATGCAAGTTGTTGATTGGATCCTACAAGGGTTCACCTTCAAGGCTTGACAATTGGTATGCTCTTGATCCATAGCTTGCTATGAAGACAAAGGGACCCAACCAGTTAGACTCAAACTTTCCTTTGTTGTCTTGATTTGGATGGTTCTTTTGATTTTGCTTTAAGACAAGATAACCTACCTAGAATGACTGACATTTGATTCTCTTGTTATAGCTTTGTTTTAGTTAGTTTTGATACACTTGCAAGTGATTAAGAGCGTCAAGACAACGTTCATCCAGGAATTCTAGCTCATTCAATCGAGACACTCTGTACTCTTTCTTAGTTATCAGATTCTTCAATGATACTCGCAATGATGGGAGTTCAACCTCAATAGGCAAGATGGCCTCTAATCTATAGACTATGGAGAAAGGGATTGCACCTGTGGGTGTGCAGATACTAGTTTGATAAGCCCAAAGAGTGGGATTTAGTTGAAGATGTTAGTCACGACCAACTTCATTAACTGTTTTCTTTAGGATTTTTAGGATAGTTTTGTTCATTGCTTCTACTTGGCCATTGCCTTGGGGATAGTATGGGGTAGAGAATCAATGTTGGATATTGAATTTTTGGCACATTTCTTTCACATCCTGATTCTTGAATGGGGTTCCATTATCGGAAATGAGGGTTTGTGGTACACCATAACGACAAATTAGGTAATTTAGGATAAAATTGGCTATTTGCTTTCAAGTTATGTAAGTCATAAGAATTTTTTCAACCCACTTAGTAAAGTACTCAATGGCGGTTATGATAAACTTATGGTCGTTAGACGATGTTGGATTGATTTTTCCTATGAGGTCAAGTCCCCATTGCAAAAAAGGCCATGGTATGATCATTGGCTAAAAATCTTGAGTTGGAGCATGAATCAGATCCCCATGTTGTTGACATTGGATGCATTTTCGCACATACTAATGAGCTTCTTTTTCCATGGTTGGCTAATAGTACCCCATCCTCAACAGTTTTTAGCTAATGTCATACCAATAGAGCGGGACCCACATATGCCATCGTGTATTTTTTTTAAGGAAGTTAAGGCTTCTTCTTGGTTAAGACATCATAGTAATGTCCCTTTGATGCTTCGACGATAAAGGGTATCACTTAAGATCACAAATCGAGATGCCTTTTTGACAAAGGTATTTTTAAGGTTTGAGGTGATATCAGATGGAAGGGTTCCTCTATTAAGGTAGATAAAGATGTCATGGTACCAAGGGGATCCAGGACCAACAATGACACACGTGAATTCATATTCAAGGATTTCGAAAGTTGGTACGAGAAGTTCTACCAAGAATTCATATTGAAGGATGTTGTTCGACATGTCTAGTAGTGATCCGATTGTTGCCATGGCATCTACGACTCTGTTGTTCATGCGAGGAATCTGCTCAAAATTTATGTCTATAAAGAGATCTTTGAGATTCTCCACCATTTTCTTGTAAGGAGTGAGCTTGTCATCTTTAGTTTTATAGTCGCCATTGACTTGGTTAATAACCAGTTGTGAGTCTCCATAGACTTTCATTTCTTGCATCTACCACTGAATTGCTATCCTGAGACCTATGATCAAGGCTTTATACTCAGTGATGTTATTGGTACATGGGAATGATAACCTATATGAATTTGGGATGCATTCACCTTGAAGGGTGATGAAAATAATGCATGCTCCAAATCCATGTTGAGTGAATGATCCATTAAAGTACATCTTCCACTGAGTCGTGAGATTTATAAGGATCATTGATTCATTAGGGAACTTAGATATCAAAGGGTTCTCAGCATAGATGGGTGCTTCTGCTAGTTGTTCTATGATCACTTGTCCTTTGATTGCCTTTCTCTCTAAATACTCTATGTCAAACTCTATCAATATCATTACCCATTTAGCCATTCGTCCTGTGAGAGTTGCTTTGGATAATAGATATTTTAATGGATCAATCTTTGCAACGAGCTTGATTTGATGCGACAACATGTAGTGCTTGAACTTTTGTGAAGCAAAAACTACTACTAGGCATGCCTTCTCAATGGGTGAATAATTCATCTCATAGCCTACCAAGGTTCTGTTAATGTAGTATATGGCTCTTTCCTTCCCGTTTTCATCATGTTGTGCTAAAAGAGCTCCTAATGTTGCTGGTGTTGCTAAGATGTATAGGATCAGTGGCTTGTTTGGTATCAGTGGCATGAGAATTGGAGGTGTTAGTAATCCTTAATCTGTTGGAAGGATTTATCACATTTGTCATCCCATTTGTAAGTTATCCCTTTATGGAGAAGATGTGAAAAGGGGGGGATCTTATCTAATAGTTGTGATATAAACCTTCTGATGGACTACAACCTTCATTGTAATCCTCTCATCTGGTTCAATGTCTGTGGTGGTTCCATGTCTAAGATGGATTTTACCTTTGCTAGATCAATTTCTATCCCTCTTTGTGAAACAATAAAGCCAAGAAGTTTCCCTGATGTGACCCCGAACACACTTTTTTGGGTTTAGTCGTGCCTTGTATTCTTCAAGCCTATCAAAGATAGGTCCTAGGACTTATATGTGCTCACTTCTCTTCTTTGATTTTTCTAAAATATCATCCACATAATCTTCAATTGTTTGTGGATCATGTCATGAAAGATGAGGGTTATTAATCTGTGATAGGTTGCTCCTGCATTCTTTAAACCAAATGGCATTACATTCCAGCAATAGGTTCCCCATGGACAAGTGAAGGCAGTTTTGTGTTGATCCTCCTTAGCGATTACGATTTGGTTGTAACCTAAAAATCCATCCATGAGTGACAACATTTCATGCCTAGCTGTTAAATCCACAATGAGATTGATGTTGGGAAGAGGGAAATCATCCTTTAGACATGCTTTGTTCATGTCTTTGAAGTCAATGCATATTCTGATGCCCCCAGCGAGTTTTGAGATTGGTACTAGGTTTGAAACCCATTTAGGATAATCTATTGGTCAGATGAATCCAACGTCAAGAAGCTTTTGTAGTTCTAGTTTAACCAAGAGTTCTATCTGAGGGTGCATCTTTCTTAATTTCTGCTTAACTGGTTTGGCTTCAGGATAAACTGCTAAGTGATGCACAACAACTTCTAGACCAAGGCCTGGCATATCTATGTATGACCATGCAAAGTTGGCTCTTCTCTCTCTGAGGAATGTTGCAAGGTTCTTCTATTCTTTATCCATCAAGGATTCAGCATAAAAGGTGATCTTAGGTTCTTCCCCAGTTCCCACATTGACTGGAGTGGCCTTTTCTGCTAGCACAGTGTTATACCTTACATAACCACCCCATTTAGATCTGGTCAAAATGTGTCCCCCTTATTTTTTTTTGTCCTTGGTGTTTTTGTTTAGGTCTTAGGAGTTGTTCTTTTTCCTCCTAAGTATTTGTTTCTTTTGTTTTTGCGGGCTCGGGACGTGGGCTGAAACAAGACTTAGAACTTTTGCAAGGTTCCTGGTCTAGTTTTTTTTCTAGTTTTGCCTCTATTTCTTGCCTTGTTGGCTTCTTTGTTGTTTTGCTTGTCTTGGGCCTTTGGGTTTGTTTTCTCCCTTGGGTTTTCTTTTGTTCTCTTCCTCTTTTTGTTTCTTTTCCTTCTACTGGAGATGAAACTGAAACAAAACCCGAACCTAGAACATTGCAAAATTTTGGGTCTGGGTTTGGTTCTAATCCCGCTCCCATTGGTTTGCCTTGTGTTTTGTTCTTTTTTTTGTCCTGTTTTGGGATGGGATTTGTCCTGGTCCCACTTCCCTTTGTTCTTTTGTTTTCCTTGTGTTGGTGTTCTTTCCTTTTGACGGAGGCAGAACCGAAATGGAACTAGAACCTAGAATTTTGCAAAAGTTCTAGGTCTGATTAATTTGGTTCTAATCCCTCCCCCATTTCTTTGTTTCCTTTCCCTACTGCGAGACCAGAGGTAGATCCAAAAAGAAATGTGGAACTTTGACAAAGTTCCAAGTTCTATATCGACTCCACTTTCGCACCCGCTTTACCTCTAATGTGCACGGTTGTTGTGTACTCACCTTCACTCTAATTCCACATCCGACCAACTGCATTAATTATAGCCTCCTCACACACGCGAAATGGTTTTTAAACCTTAATCGAGGTTATTTTGGCTCATTACAATTATCTAAATTGTTTTAACTAGCCAGAGCCGAAATAACTTCAAGAGGAGCATGATTTTGTTGTGGGAAAGTGTTCGTGAGCGGATTCTTGTCAATTTTCAACCTTTTCTGGTTGTGTTTTGAGGTAGGTGGGGTTTCTCCCGATCCCTTTTGTGTTTTCCTATTTTGTTGTTTGCTCTGTTCTTCACACATTCATGATACTTTTCCCATGGATCTTTGCTTGTGTTTCGTTTGTGTTTCGTTTGTGTTTTTTGGTTTTGTTTGGGTTTTTCTTCTTTCTTTTTTTTCTTCATTTATCTTTTGCTTCCCTCGTTTGCTTTCATTGGTATATTGTCGTTTTCTCCATTCTCGATGGTAGTTCCGTTCCACTATGCCCTAGTTTTGATTAGGACTTTTTTTAAAGGGTTCTAGTATTTAAAACTGTTTTAAATATTTCTCTCGACCCTTCTATTTTTATGCCTATGTCAGTCTTACAGATTTAATTATGGGGTTTTGATGCCCTAGTTTTAATTTAAGTTGATCGGTCATACGAATTAGGGTTTGCATGTCACACCCATTTTGCATAAATTCCCTAGCTTGCTCGATCCTGATCCCATTTGTCTAGGTGGAGTTGAGCTTGAATCCTGTCTCCTCACGCCTTCTTTTTAACCTAAGTCCAAACTAATGTGGGCGTGCGAGGAGAATTCACCTAGCTCTAATAATCTATAGTGGAGCCAAAGTCGGGAATGAACTTGTCCAATGAACATTCATGTAGGCGTCCAGTTCTGAAAATGATTCATCCTCTGACGGTTTCCAATTCTGATTTTGGTCCTACCAGGCTTGGAAGAACTGGATAACCAAACGATGTGAAATATCAGAACTTTTGAAAGTTCCAGCTTTTGATTTGATTATGGTTCTGATTGTGTTATTTGTTTCAATTCTCTGGTTCATGATCTTCTCCTGGTCCCGCTCCCGAAAGGTTTAAGATTTTACTAAGTATGAAGGGCTACCTACGGAAGGATAGAGTAGTATGAAAGGTAATACTTGTAATGATGATTCCCATGCCTTTTGTTGATCTAATCCAAGGTTGTCTTGTAGGAGTAAACGATGTTAGGAGCATCTGAGGAGGTTTCAAAAAAGGAAGGGCAAGTTGTAGAAATTTCAAGAGTGAAACCTAAGAAGATAAAGGTGGTGCAATTTCCTTATACTTTGAGATATAAACACCAAGATACCACTCTTATAGCCAGAAAATTGGATTTAGAATGGGCAGATATTATAGACACTAATTTGGGGCCATTCAACTATGATAAGTTGTTTATAGACACTTTCTCAGAGGAAGTGATTGGGAGGATTGAAAGAATAGCCCAATCCAGACTGGCACATGTCACTCTCTTCCCTCTATCAGTCCAATGCCCGAAGCTTATACTCACAACAGTAGGGGCTTACAATCCCACATTAAGGTAGTGTGTAGACCTCCAGGGAAATGTGATCATTGATCTATCTCCACAAATGATGAGGTTCTTGTTCAATGCACCTACCCCTAAGAACCCTAAGCAATTGAATGAAGCAGAGGCATTGTAGTTATTTAACAGGGACAAAGAAACTAATAGGTCCCACATGAACAAGAAGTGGTTGAAGACTGAAAAGAAGTCTTTGAGTAAGGTTCTTGAACAACCAAAAAGGGGAGACTTAAAAAAGGATATTGATGACTTAATCATGATGCTTTCTAGGGTGTTTGGAAAGAAAAACTACATATTTTAAGGAATGGATGTTTCCATTCATTGAAACAATTTTGGATGGCAGACAACCGTTTGATTGGAGCATGATCTTGTCAGATAATTTGTACAATTAGATGCTCAAGGTGAGGCAAACAAAGAACTTCTTTATGACCTCCTATGTTGTATATTCAGTTGCACGAATGGGCATATTCCCTAGATTGAATGCAATAGGCATATTAGGGGAATCTCCTAGACAAAAGAAGGCATGGGAGAACTATGATCAATTGACCCTACAAACATAAAAGCTACATTATAGAAGGGTTAATGATGCATTCCTTTATGTCATTATTAACTGGTTGACAGGAGATGCTGGATATAGGATGAGTAGGGAGTCTATGGCCTTCATTGTTGAATGGGGACATTGGTATATTTAGCACCCCAAGTTCTCTTACTTTAGGTTGGCAGGTTTTGATGGACATCCTCATTGACTACCGGGATGCTGCAGTGATAGGATTGTTCTTATGGATTTTATATATCAGGCTATGGGAGTCAATACAAAGTTTGCCAATAAACATAAGCCAAGATGCCACAAATTTCCCATGAAGTTGGGAGAATATTGTTGTATTCACAATTTGGTTGCAAAGGCGGTATGTGAAGAATTAAGTTACTTGAAGTTGGGATTGTATACAACCCGGAAACACATTGACCTGGAGCATAAGATGAATGGCTTAGCCCCTACCATTTTTGACAAACATTATAACTTCTTAGCATATTTATGGATAGATTTGCAAGATGACTATGATGTAAGGAAAAGGAATTATGAAAGGCTTACCATCCCACTAATGATTGAATATGGGGTGAAGGAAGACATTCCTGAAACACTATCAGATGATGGTGTAATTTTGGATCCCGGGTATGAAGCAAAGAATATAGGTACCAAGAACTTGGACCCAATAAATTGGGATGAAGAGGAGTTTATAGATATTAAACAAATTTCTAGGACAGTGATGGATAGGAGTATTCAATGTGTGGTAATGAGAATAAAGGAGCCATAAGCTCAATCCTCAAAGAAGAGAAAAGCAGGAGGTACCCAAGGCTATAGGAGAACCAAGAGGAGGACAACCCCTAAAGAACAATTGGAGTATTATGCAACTAGCCCAGGAAGGGATGTTGATCTAGGAATACCTGCTCAAGACACCCATGAGTCACAAGATGAGGAAACTATAACAGTTGGAGGAGAAACCTTATCTAAACCTTCTCTCTTGAAAGAATCTACTAAAGAAGTACCTACAGGTAGCCTCCATGAGCAAGCTGAGACTCTTAAGTAAAAGGAGGTTGAGATACATGAAATAAACACTAATTTAGAAGCCACACAATCAGATAATGAGCCTCTTGTAACTACACCTATGGAGGATATTGAAGATGTCGGGATCGAGCATGTCCTAACCTAAGAAGACCAATGGAAACTCTTTGAAGATGCAAAGAAGGAGGTTGATGCCAAGGCACATGCTGATGCACTTGCAAAACAACAAGAATTGGAGGTAAAGCCAAAGTTGAGGAGCTAGCCAGGCAACATAAAGAAAAGGAGGATCTTCTGCAGCAACAAAGAGAAACTAAATTGAAAGCTAAAGAGGAAATGGATAAATTAACCCTTTTGCAGAAGATCCATGAGCTAAAGGAGGAGAAGGCTTGGCAGAGAAGAGAAAGAGAGGCTCTTCAGGCCAAATTCAAAGCTATAGAGGAGGCTCAAAAGAAGAAGAAGAAGAGGAACTCCTACAAAAGGAAAAAGAGATAGAGGAACAAGCCAAGCACAATCAAGAGGTTGCAAAAATGTGGGATAAATTCAAAGAATTGGAAAAGCAAAGAGATAATATGCTAGAAGAAAGAGGTTAGAAGAGGAACAACAAGCCAAAAGAGAACAAGAAGAAAAGGAGAAAGCTAAAGCTGATAGGATAGCTAAAGAGATGGAAGAAAAGGAGCAACAATAAGAGGTTGATTCTCAACCTAAGGTAACACTTTGGCAACCCCTCTCTTCTACCACTTCTTCTTCACCACAAGTGATTACTCCTCATGTTGCCCCAACATGGTTAAATCTCAACTTGGAGAGGAAACAAATAGTCCAGCCTCAACCCCTAAATTGGGATGATATGATGAAGGAAATTGAGAAGGAGAGGCCCAAGAAACAAGATCGAGTCCTCCATTCCACTAAACTGACAAATGCTGGAGAAATTGTAGTTGAATGTGCCATTCCTATGGTTGAAAAAGATAAACAAGAAATGTAGTTGAGTGATTATCAACTAGGCACTGTGAACTTGGGGAGACCTACAAGGAACCAACAAATGGATCTTATTGATATTGTAGCATCCTCTACTAAATCAAGGATGATAAAAGATAAGCAAAGGAAGGATGAGCTCAAAGCTTAGTTGGATCAATTGCATAGGTTCTTGAAAGACTTGTCCTCTCCTATTTCTTTACAATCTATTGCTCTTGAAACACCAATTTTGTTAAGTAAGAGAGAGGTTGATGACCTCATGGAAATGAGAAGCAAAGTAGGGATGTTGGATAGATGGATTGATCGGTTGAACCAATAGGTAGAGGAATTTCTTGTTGAAAGTCATAAGGCTCATAAAGGTGCATGGGAATCAGTCAATGACATGATTGCATATGCTAAGAACCTTTGGAAACATGAGGAATAATATAGAGAACATGTCAAAAGATTAAAAGAAATCAATATGCTACCTCAACAAACACTTCTAGAACAATCCATCCTTGAAGAAGGTAATGTGGATTTTATTCAGAAAACTATTAACATTATCATATTCTAGTCTTCATTTACTTTTGCACATAGGAATGAATTGCAACAGGCTAGTAAGGATTTGGTAGATCAAATTATGGAGTTAGAGGCAATTGTGTCCATGGTTGTGAATGAAGATGTCCTTGTAAAGAATGGTTTCCCTCTTGATGAGCTAAGGAACAAATGGAATAACAGATTCCAAGAGGCAATATAGAAGGGAGATGATGATGATGATTTGTTAATTGATAGGTTCATGGATATAAAAGAGGTAGTAAAGATTGCTCAGAAGAAGCTTGCTAAGTTGGAGGATATTCAGAAGTTCACCTCTGGCGAGTTGAGAAGAATAAAATTTGAAGACAATTGGGTAGATGGGTTGGATGTAGATATAATTAAATAGGTATTGAATAATTATGATGAATATCTACTTGAGCAGAAGATAGAGGAGTGAAGTGTTAGTGGAGTGTTCCCTTTTTGGATAAGCATCAAATGGCATGGCCAGTTGGGTAACTACTTCTATTTTTTAGGATCATAAGAAAAATTCAACTGAGGATCCCCTACAGCTCGGTCTTCTTCCTTTGCCTGCGGATTTTGGATAAATATTCATCTCCAATTAACTGAAGATGACTATGGACAGTTGTTTCATGTTGCCTAGTCACCCCTTGAGTTGTGGACATGATTTTGTAGCCTTAATGGCATTCAGTTATTTGGATCCTTTGTCTATAAGTTGAAATTTTTCTCATATTGTAAAGGTCAACTAATTGAAGAGAGGATTAGCTACCTAAAAGGGATAGAAGATAGTTTTTTTAGGATTTTACTGCTTTCATGCAAGGATACTTTCAAAGACACTTTTACAGCTTTTATGCAATTATGTTATTTTCAGAAGTTTGATAGTTTGACGATAATGTCGATGAACCATAGTTATTCATATGCCAATGAGTTCTGTTGAGCATAACTGTTTCTTATTTGATGAAAATCAATAGAGGATTCTGAATCTAAACTATTTCATTGAGTTATCTGTGGATGAAATTTCTTTATATTTGTTGATCTATGAATTTTAGCAATGAGATGGTGATATGTTCTTATTTTGAAATGAAGTTTTTGAAAGAAAAGTTATGATGAATGGTTATAGGTCTTGAATCTGCACTGTGAATTAATGCAATAGTATAGGTTATTCTATGGATTGCATCATTTTATGGTTTTAGTTAGTTAAGAAAATGCTCATTGTTAAGTTACATGTCTGGATGTGAAGAGATTTGTGTTCATATTCTGCTGTCCTGAACCTTGTTCTATCTTTTTTTATTTATTTACACCGCCAAACGTTAGATTTATTCCTAGGATTTAGTTTTTGTTCCTTTTACCAGTAGGTCCCTTGAACATTACAGCCTCATTAACCACTATGCAAAACAACAACGTTGTGACCCAACATCCAGGACCTCAGAAGGTGATTGATTTAGCGATCATTTGTCTTTTTCAGGAGAGGTAAGGTGATTGTATCTTGCCTACTTGTTGTTGTGTCAATTTGGCCATCAACACACTACTGACTTCTCTGGATGCATTGCACTCAGGGGGAGATTGAATCCCTCATCCTTGGGCACCTCAAAGAGGTTTTCACCATCAGATGCATCCTTTGTTTTTACTTTTTTGGGATCAGAGAGTGCCACAAGTTGGTTTTCACTCAAGGATATGTATGTTAGTTTTATTTCATTTATTTTGTGACTGAGGGATTCAATCGTCTCTCCATAGTATGCTCTTGTATTGAGCTCTATGTCAAAGCTTGCTTTGTGATTTTACCATGATAAGTTGTCTCGGAGTTCAATGAATTTTGAGATAGCTTCATCGTTTTCAAATAAATCTAGAACCAATGGTCCTTGTTGGTCCATGTCAATGAGTTGTGGTATACTAGGCATATTTCAGTTGGTTGGTTGTTGGAGACAAAGGATGTTATGGATATCATAAAGAGGGCATTCTCAAATAGGTCAGCAACATCAAGGGGGGAGTCATCTAAGGTTGTATCACGTGATGCGGGCGACCAAGAGAAGCCTCAACTTTTTTAGCAGAAATACCTTTGCCAATAAGTGTGACCTTGCTAGTAGTACAACCTAAGCCAAGACTCTTTATTCATTTATCAGGAAAGATGGGTTTTAGTAAACCATTATCATTCTTCCCTAACTTCTCATTTTTTTATATCCCCAATTCTGCATTAGCTGTAGGCCATTGTTGTTATCTTCCATGGGAAGAACAAGAACTGGTCATTCATCTTGATAGAGGAGTTTAGAGACATCTTCTTCGTTGACATCTTCTTGATTAAGATCCCCCACTTGGTGAAGGTAGTAGCTGACATTTTGATTGTTTCTGGTTCTTTGATGCTAGATGTTGGTTCCCCATGAGTTTGAGGAGAAATGGGTAATTCTCCTAAGACAAAGGTGTCTTTCAATAGTTTGTAGTTTCCACAACCATCATCTTGGATCACTGCTTTGACATCAGGTACACTTTGCACAATGGGTGTTTTTGATGCTGAGGTAGAAGCTAGGGATGACTGGTCAATAAATGAACTTGATGGTGTAGGTCCATCATTTTTGGGTATTTGTGGGATCTTATAGAACTTGGCCTCAAGAATTTTGCAATAGTAAAAAGGCTCGGGATCTCCGTGGATAGTGACTTCTCTTCCTTCGAAAGGAAACTTCACACACCGGTGATAGGTTGAGGCTACAACTTTTAGAGCATGATCCAAGGTCGGCCAAGATCAAGATCAAGTACTTGGCATGTAGTTTCTGCAATAAGAGGTCCTACTTGGATTGGAAGTGTAATGATCCCTTGTGATACCCATTCTTGATCATCGTATGCTCTGATGGTGGTACTCTTTGTCTTCTCAATAGTATCTTCTGAGTAGCCCAAATTCTTGATCAACTGCAAGGTACAAATGTTTAGACCCGCACCTCCATCTACCAAGACTCTTTTGACCTTGTTTTTATGAATGACAACCTCAAGGTGTAAAGTACAGTTATGAGACGGTTGTGATGGTAGGTCTTGCTCAGAAAAGGTAAGAAGATGGTTGGTGATATGTCCTACCATAGCTTGAAACTGATCGGTATCAATTTTCTCAGGAACATATGACTCAGACAAGGCTTTTTCCAGTATTTCTCTATGTGCAGGAGATAACCTTATGAGTTATAAGATTGATATTTGAGCGAGGGTCTGCTTAAGCTGATCTACAAGATTACACTTGCTAGGATTAGATGTGGGAAAAGTAGGTTGTGTCCTAGGTTGAGATGGAACTCCTTGAATAGTTATTTTGCCTCATTGTGTGGTGACTCCATATTGTTCATTAGCTCCTTTAATGGTGACAACGGTGATGACGCTATCATAGGAGGCTACTACATTGGAATAGGTATGTTGTGCATTGGTGTAATCCTTAGCTTTGCCACTATTATTTGCTTTGTTATGGTCTGGCAGAGGGGTCTTGTATATCTTGAGGTCCTAATTACTTGTTGGTACTTCAACGGATATGGCATCGCTTTCTATGAGATCTTGGATAATATTCTTGAGTTTCATGCAGTTTGTTGTTTTATGCCCTTTGATCTTATGAAAGTCACAGAGATCACACTCGTTGTACTAGGATGGCTTCTCTTGTGGTTCTTGGTAGTGTTCAAAGTTAGGAAGTGTTATTAGATTTTACTCTACCAGTTTCTTCATGATAGTCTCGATGAGTTTCAATAACTGTGTGTAATTGCGTTTGGGATAATTGTTCATGTTACCAGTTTGTCTTTGTTTCATGTTGGTGTTATTGATCTGATTGTTCGGAGGTGGTATCATTTATTGCATAGTTTGTTGGATGTTAGCAACATGATTGTTATCGGGTCTAGGAGCACTTAGTATGACCTTAGCATCTATTACACCGTCATTTGTCACATTTTTGTTCTTAGCCCATTTACAAGGTTTCTCATTTGAACTAGTTGAAGGACGGTTGTCTTTGTAAGCCTGCATATTTCCTTGTGAGATTAGGGCTCTTTCAATGTTAAGGGCTCTAGGAACAAGCTTGTCGTATGAGGTGATGCACTAAATTTTTAAGTGGAATGATAGATTTGGATCCAGATTGGTGATACTGATTCCCACTTGTTGTTCGTGAGGAAGAGGCCATTTGCTTTTACTAGCTCTTTTTCTCCATCGTTGTAAGAAATTAGCGAAGGTTTCTCCTTGATTTTGTTTAAGAGTGTACAACTCTTCTAGACTGACGTCCAAGTCAAGATTGAAGGAGAAGTGATCGATGAATTTATCGACAATTTCTTTAAAAATTTGACACTAGGAGGCAAATGAGAAAACCAACCCATAACATTTCCTGCTAAACTTCGAGGGAAGAGGCACATTAGATATGAGTCGTTGTAAGCCGCTTCCTTGCACATGACGTTGAATTCTTTGATATGGGCAATATGACTTCCTCTCCCTCTATATTTGTCAAATTTTGGGATTTCAAAACTAGGAGGGAATGGTATCATTGCTATGTTTCAATCAAATGAGTATGGACACAAGTTTTGCATATGCGGTTTCTTTGTCTTGCCCATGCGAAGGTCCAAAATTTCTTGTGAGAGTGATTTTAATTGGGATGCTACGTCATTTTGCGAATTAGGTGGAGGAACATATGGTGGGATGAGAGATTAATTGTATGGGGTGTATGGAGGTGTAAGATTTTGTGAAAGCGATGAATATGTTCCTGATGCATTTGGATTGATGATGTTGAAATGAGGATAATAGGAACCTTATTGTTGTTGTTGGGCGTACTGTTGGGCTAGTAGGGCTTGTTGTTGGGCTTGTTGTTATTGATGTGCTAATAAAGTTGCTTGTTGTTGTTGTTGTTGGGCTAATGTTGCTTGTTGTTGTTGTTGGGATAAATATGCTTGTTGTTGCGCTTGCTATTGTTGTTGGGCTAAAGTTGCTTGTTGTGCTTGATGTTGTTATTAGGCTAAATTTGCTTGCTATTGGGCTAAAGTTGCTTGTTGTACTTACTCTTGTTGTTGTTGTTGGACAACCTATTGATAGGCTTGTTGTGCTTGTCGTAAAGCTAAGGCATGTGCTTGTAATGTTGGATTGGGTAGTTGTTGGGACATCTGTGATGAATTGATGTTTTGAGTAGGCAACATAATGTAGTGAGGGGTGGAAGATTCCCTTGATTTAACATTCCTTGCAAGAAGGTAGAATGAGGTGGAGGAATGCATGTTTGAGGTCTTGGTTGATTTAGCATAGTAAAGGGAACTAGAGGAAAATGTGATGATTGCGTTAAATTCTGAAATGGAAACGACACACTAGGACCTTGAGTCCATTGATTGAAAAGACTCCCTTGTCATGTGTTTTGAGGATTACCTTGTGCTAAAGATGTAAACAAAGGATTAGTGGTCAAGGTATTTCTTGGATTGAATGAACTAGTAATCAAGGGATTTCTTTGAGGTGGATTGATGTCAGATGATGTGGAGATGGTAGATGGCATGGATGAACCCACCAGAGGGTTGGATGAAGATGTCCCTATTTGCATTGAGGGTTGGTTCTATGATATAGTATTGACATAGCCCTATGTGCTATTTTGAGATGTTTGATCTACATTTCCTTATGTGATGGTAGGTATACTTGTGGTACTCATAGGTGTGGATGAAGAAGGGTGTCCCCGAAATGTTGAAGTGGTGGTGGAGTAATGAAGTTCAAGCAGTGTGTGTATTTGTTTAGGATTTTCAAGGACAAAGGAGCACTAAAGGTAGGTGTCCAAATGGTGGTGGGAGGTGGAGGATTAGTTTCAAGGGCACCCACAAGTATACTAATTTCAAATGGTGATGTGTGACCAAAATCTTTAGCAAGGTTGGTTGCAAGACTAGGTATGTAAGTTTGGTTCAGCCCTTGTGATGGAGTTGTGAAATCTTGTGTTAAATTTTGTGCTACAAATGTTGGTGAAATAAGAGCTATATTGTCAAAAGCATGATGTTCCAAGAGTTCTTCCCTAGTAAGCTCAAATGGGTTATTTGTAACGTCTTTGATTTCATATGGCCCCAATGGAGATGATGGTTGTTGTGACGAGGTAACATGACTTCTTAGATCAAATTCTAAAGGATTTGGATCGCTTGAGGTAAATGTAACTTTGGTTTCCTCCATGATTGTCTTGTGTTGTGATCTTGTCTTTGCCATAAATTTTGTCACCTGTGGGAGAGTTGTGTTGAGTTCTGTAATGTTTGAACTCTCTAGTTGACTCAAACCTAGGTAAAAGAGACGCTCTAAGTCTTTTAGGAGCAATTGTGATAGTGGGGGATGAAGAGATGGGTGATGTGGGAAGTGACCTTTGCAAACATTTTAGGACAACACTTTTGACTTGAGTGTGATGTTTTGATGTTGGGACAAAGGATGCTAATGAACTTAGGAATCTTTAGGGTAGACTTGTGACCTTCAAGATAAGCTAGTTCAAAATTGATAACTAACTTAAATAAATACATGGAAAAGGATACATTTCACATACAAAGTAGCTAAGTTATCAAGTGATGTGGTTTGGTTTGATGTTCAAGTCACAAAATGTTTGATGTATTCAAATTTTTGCAAAGGTAAATGAGATGGGAGATGAAATTGGATGAAGGGGTGAGTGAGGTGTTTGACCCAATGTTGACTTAAAGTGAACCTTTTTGTTTTGACAAGACCAAGGTGGTGAGAATAATGCTAGACCTCTAAAATGTTCAAATCCTAAAGACCCAATGGTTTAGAAAAGTTTATTGCTCCT
This sequence comes from Sequoia sempervirens, assembly GCA_007258455.2. NCBI lineage: Eukaryota > Viridiplantae > Streptophyta > Pinopsida > Cupressales > Cupressaceae > Sequoia > Sequoia sempervirens. The sequence continues at coordinate 46,437,999 of VDFB02000008.1, forward strand.
CAAAAAGTTGAGGGTTTTTGCTCATGGAGAAAATGTACATGTCAAGATATTTTCTTATGGCACATTCATAAATTTTTACCAACAATTTGGTTATGTTTTTGTAGAGTGCCTCAATGCAATAGTTGATGGCTTTTGCACTCCAATATCTATGTTTAAAGAGATGACCAGTTGAATTTTGTTTGGGGATTTTTACTTTGTGTGAGATCATTTGGTAAAGTGAGCTATAAGATCAAGGCAATGAAAATGATGCTAGACCCCTAAAATGTTCAATTCCTAGAAAATGAGAGGAAAGATGGGAATGTTCAAACCTGTTCTAGCTCTCCTAGCTCATGCATAAAAGTTTCCCAGCAAAGTGTAACGGTTGCAGTAAAAGATTGAGGCCCACTTTTGATTGTACTTTGTTTTACGATTCCTATGTCTGAAATGAAATGCTGGAGATTTTCCCCTACGGATTTTGACTATTTGATGAATCATTTAGGGGAGTTTGGTATCATGTGAAAACAGTTTAAGTGTATGGAAGAAAGGAAGATATCTATTTCCACACAAGAGGTGGTAATTTGGGCCTTCCTGCCTCAATATCATATTGTTCCTCTTCTTTGTCTAAAATGGTTGCTGCGTTTCTCCACTATGTGTTTGTTTCCTTGTGTTCAAAAGTGAAGCTTCTTAAATTGATAATAAGATCAGTTTGTTCACCATTTACGAGTTAAAAGTTTGGCTGAATTTTAGCACTTGGAAGATTAGGTTGTTCAATGGGAGCAATTGGTCTCCAAATAGTCATGCGGGATTCATTTGTCAATTTATCTTTGCTTAAGTGAATTGATTTTACCACAAACACTTGTCTTGATTATGTTTCCAAACTAGATGTTTATGTCAAAAACATCATAACTTTCACAATGTCCATTTCATGAAAATCATGAGGTCAAAGCCATAATTCTATATGTTGTCTTTGGAAAATATGGGTTTGAGATTAATGTCAAGATATTTAGAAATCGCTAAGGATAAATCCTTACGAAAAGTAGTAATATCAAGGCTAACTCAAGAAGTCCATATTTTTGCCTAAGTGTTTGAAATTTGGATGATAGTGAATATTTGTTTTTGGATTGTTTTGAAATCAAGCAAAGTGTTAAATTGACTCACAAGCATTACAACCCTAGGATATAAATGGCTATATTTGTTGAATTCCCACTTGGATTTCTCCAGCTGCGCTTATTCAAAGATGATGATTAGAAGCTTGACCACACTGGCTCCCCTCCACGACACTCACTTCTATGGGTCAACCAAACTTCAGTTCTCATGAATCTCCCATGAAAAAAATTTCATCTTTACTAGGAACCACAAATATGTGGGGCGACTTTGAAGGTTCGACCTCCTAACATCAACAAATATTAAGGAATTTTTGGCTACTGCACAAGGGTTTGTAATAAGTGCATCTAGTTCAAAGGACACAATGATAAACTCCCTCAAGAGGTCTCCCAACCCTTAGAACAAGGGATTTACCCATCATAAAGATACTAGGGGAGAGCCATCATGCATCACTCAATTGATTGCAAACTTTCTTTGCACCCACACATTTGTATAGCGGTTCAAAATAGCCTGGCTTACGCTCGTTACTGCTTGGGTCGTTTCCTTGGGGTGAGTACTCTTTCCCACCAAGGTAGGCCCTCTAAAGGTGAACAATAGCGAGTGAGTACATCCATAGTTCGATCATCTTTGCTTGCATGCACTAAGAGAGAACACACACTATGCCTTTTCTCACACTAGCATGGCTGTTCAATTTTAAACCCCGAATTGAAAGATGGAGGTGATTTTGCAACGTGTTAGAGAATGTTTATGTGTCTCAAGATCGCCAAACGACGTGAGAGAATTGCATACACATTCACTAGCAAAGTTGAAAACCACAAAACAAAACAAACAGTTGTCAATTTTATCCTTCAAAGCAATAATGAGTTCATTTTATGTACCAATTAACAGATGAGTTTGCCTTGTTCAATTTTAAGCCCAATTGAAAGATGTGATGTGAGGGTTCAATTTTAAGGCCCAACTTTGAGCGTTCATTTTAAACCCAATTGAAAACTAGTGCGTTGCGTAAAATTGAAAGTAAAAAAGCATGAAATTGGGTTATAATTACCCCAAGGCATTGAACGCTTGTTACAATTATAGAATGTTAAGATAGAAGAGAAGTTCTTCAATTTCGCTCCATGCCTTTAAACCTACAAAACCCTGTTAGTCTAACAATGAAAACACAGTTAGACATCCATCAGTGATCAGATAATCAAAAGAAATTAAGTCACATGTCAAAAAATAAATGCAAAGTTTCTTACCCTGGTTGAGCGTTGCTGCACACAATGGCATCACAATTTGAAATTTGGGTGTCGCTTTGGTGAATTTGAGCGTCGCTTTGCAGTAAAACTAGTGAGCATGACTGCGTCACTATTTTGATGGGCATCGCTGTAAACGAATGCGTCACGGTTTGAAATTTGAAAGCGTCAGTTTGGTGAATTTGAGCATCACCGTTTTTGTTTCGCGATATTTCAAATTTTAATATGCGTTGCTATATTTAAATCAACGTCAGCCAATTAAATACGCATCGCTATATCAAATTGCTTGGGCATCGCTATATGACAACTCTATTGAAATAGTGTCGTTGTTTGTGGTTTGAGCGTCACTACAACCTACAAAACAACATGAACATGGATTTTGAGTTAAAAAACAACTAAATGATCATTTGCCCTCCTTCTAGTGCCAAAATGTCGATGTCGAAGATACCAATATGGGCTGAATTTTGCTTGAACCATGAAGAATTGAAGCATAATGGAGCCATGGGTACTCGAATCTCAACAAGATCAATCAATCAAAATTGAAAGTAAATATTTTATCAAAAATCTAACATACTAAACTATGAAAAGCTTTTAAAATACCTACTCTAATCTATTGAAACTTATCTTGTAGTGGAATTGGTGTCGTGTTGATGTGAAATGATGACCCTTTCCCAATCTCGTGATAGTGAGCTTGTTTCAATTGATTCTATGGAAGATAATCGATGAAACCATGGTGTTTGATGTGTGAAAACCTAGTTTATGCTAAAATGAACATGATACAAGCTAAGTTACTATGATTTTATGCTATAAATGATCTAATTATGCAATTGCTAAACTAATCTAAGGTAATCTAAACTAATTTAAGCTAAAATGATGCTAAAAGATGAAAACCCTAATTTATTTCCAAACTAAGATGGATGCATGGAAGCCATTAATAAAAGCTTGAAGCTAATATGCAATGAAAATGAACTAAAACAAGCTAAAAAGTGAGTAAAAGACAAGCAAATATGTGAGCAAATTTAACAACATAAGTTTGCAATCAAAAGATCCCTTTATTTGTCTCCAAATAGTGACCTATTTATAGGGGAGCAAATGAGGAATGGGTGGTTGAGTTCAAAAAGCCTAATCAATGGTTCAAGATGAAATGAAGAGGAGGCATGGATCATGGATTCTCATCAACGGATGAGAATGCATGATGAAAGGTAAAAAAAGGCTCACATTTACCTCAAACAAACACACTTTTGACCTGCTCACATAGGTCAAAGGTAACTTGCTAGAAAGGTAAAAGGGTTAACTTCTTAAAGAAGCTAAGTGAGTTGATTGGAGGAGAGGGAATATTTCTTAAAATATCCCATTGGGTGAGGATAAAAGTGAATTTGCAAATTAAAACAAAGTTTTAATTGTGCAAAAAGGGTAAAGAATATTCTATAGGAATATTCCCTTTGATTAGAGAAATAATTAGTTTATTTGCTAGTTAAACAAGGTTTAATTTATGCAATTAGGGAATTAGAAGACTTAAGGTGATATTTATTAAATTAGATGATTTAATAAATAGTGGAGAGAAGAGGGGAATGATATTTAATTAAATAACTCAAATATATTTAATTAAATAAGATGACTTAGGAGATTCAATTAAATATTTTGATTTATTTAATTTACTAAGATGAAGTGTTAGTGTGTAAAGAGATGAATTAACCCAATTAAATTAATTAGGCCAAATAGATGAAAATGATGCAATTAATTAATTAGTTAGGCTAATTAAATCAATTAAGTGAAAAGAGGATGGATTAAAGAGGCAATGATGTTAGTAAATCTGATTTAAGTGCATGACATCGATTAGGACATTTTTCAGTGTCTACACTAGGTATTTTGGGAGGAGCCAATTTGAATACCAATAGACACAAACTTTCAAATCCTGTGAAAGGTCCACTTCGACACAAAATTTCTTTTGAGGGCGAGCTTGAAAGAACCTATTTAGTTCAAGACAAATAACCCTCCTCAAAGAAGAAGCAATATGTTGCAAAAAATGCACACAAGACAACTACAAACTAGGAAACTCAATCCAAATTGGAACTCGCAACTTAGTATCATATGAGATAGCGACGCCCCGGGTCCACGAATGGAAAACCAATAAAGAGGACCAGACATACCAAGGACCATGGTTCTGGATTGCCTAAACATGACTAACCTCTGTGGAGCAGAAAATAAAAAAGCCTTAAGTCAAAATTTGGACCATATTAAGGCAGATTGACCCCATGAGGGACTGAGGCCTTTTGGACCCATTCTTTAAGCACACTTTCAGGGGGAGTCCTCCCAACAAAATAACTAACAAGAGTATGCTGTTCTAACCATTGACATGTAGAATCAAAATTCGATATGGTTAACACCACATCAATTGGGGAATCAAAAGACTTCCCTCGTGGAAAACTTTTAGAACAATTTCTAGAGTTGCTTGTTCGAAGGAGGAGTCATTGAGTAGAGTCGTCGAACCGCCAACACCAACATGAATTGTTGGGTTAGCGCTGGTTGTAGGCATAATAAAATCACAAAAATCGTAGTAAATGCGGCCGTACACACAGTGAATGAGAAAATCTTGTGTCTATGATGTGGTATGACGAAAAGAGGGCAAGGATGATCACAGACACAAAAAACCCTAGCAAAACTCATTCACCTTCCTTCGATCGACTCTACCACCTATAAATTTGAAATTATTCTAGGTATGTAAAAAAATCAAAATACATCAAATTCTAATTGTCTAACAATTAAACTTTGATCAACTTCGTGTATTAAACATTTCATTAGAATTTAGCGCTACAAAACTCATTGACTACATAATAGAAGATTAACCGCTATAATTCCATTGGCAGAAACTAATAAAATGAAGACCGTATACGTGGGCACGCCTTCAGATATTTTGCACACCAAGTTCTACACTTCTCCTATGAAGGCCGTATACGTGGGCATGCCTTTCGAAGCTCTCTGCAAACTCTATACATTTATATGCTTCTTACAGGGTCTGTTACCAAATTTCATTTGAATTTACTTACTATTGACTGTTGATTACAACCCTCGATACATCTGCCCAGATCAGCACTGCTGTAAAGATTATCCACCTGCAAAACACCCCCAAAATTATACATGGACACATCTTCCAGCACCCCATCTCATAGAGCCGATGAGCCAACTCTCGAGCCATCCCCAACGACATCATCATCATATGAAGCAGGAACACCAGCACCATGGTACTCACCACCACCCGCAAACCATTACAGACAGTTGAGACCCATTCCCAATCTGCAGCACTCTCATGCTGCATTTTCTCCTGTCCCTCAGGCCTGTATAATCCCCATTTTAAGCCAACCTTACAATTTCCAAGTACCCCAGAAAAGAATAAGAAGTCCCCAAGACATCGAGAAATTCCATCTATCAGAATCTGGAAGAACCTTCTTGGGTTTCATTGTGGCACTCAATGATTCAATCAGAGGACACAAAATCTCAGATCCCTGCGTTGAATCCCCAATCGTGAAAGCAATCCTTGAGGTTTTAGAAACAATGAGCAATTGGGTTGATGAGATTCCCCCATTGCAGCAGCCCGCAAGGTATGGAAACCCAGCTTTTAGGCTCTGGCAGGAGAGGCTACAACAAGAGGGGCAGGAGTTGATGCTAAAACTTTTGCCTGAAGAGATTTCTGGTGCAGTAGCTGAAATTTTTCCTTACTTTGCTGATAGTTTTGGGAGTGCCATGAGGATTGATTATGGAACAGGGCACGAGGCCAATTTTGCAGCATGGTTGTTGTGCTTAGCCAGGTTAGGTTTAATTGTCGAGGAAGATTATCAGGCTGTAGTGTCAAGGATATTTGTTAAGTACTTGGATTTGATGAGACGGTTGCAGACTACTTATTGGCTTGAGCCTGCAGGGTCTCATGGAGTTTGGGGACTGGATGATTACCATTTTTTGCCTTTCATATTTGGGTCTTCACAACTTTTGGATCATAAGTATATGAAACCTAAGTCAATACACAATGAGGAGATACTTAGTAGTTTCTCTCACGATTATCTGTATTTGTCGTGTGTGGCCTTTGTGAAGAAGGTAAAGAAGGGTGCTTTTGCAGAACACTCGCCCATGATGGATGATATAAGTGGGGTGGCTACTTGGGCTAAGGTCAACAGTGGGATGCTTAAGATGTACAAGGCAGATGTGCTGGAAAAAGTGCCCATTATGCAGCATTTTCTGTTTGGATCGATTATCAAATGGTAAGGTATTGACTCTTAATGAATCTCCGAGTTTCTATTTTGTTTGCATTTGTATCAAGACAATAACAAAATGAAAATAACAGAGACATGTTTAGAGATTGAGTTTTGCAGCAAAATTTCAGAATTGTGTTAGCCGACATGTATTGCTTCAATAAGCATGTTACTTTAGACATGCAGGACAACTATACGTGCAAACTTTGTGCCATACAAATTCTAGTTTCTAGTTTGTTTTATTTTACATGTCAATTGAAGCCCAATTAGTTTGTGGTAATCCGATGTAGGCTAAAAACCCTGTTTTGGATTACTGAAAACTATTCTAGATTTCTTAAGAAACTTGGAGGGTTAGGGGAGTGGGTTGAAATGACCTAGCAAATTTTGAAAATTCTCTAGCCTGGCCATTGGAAATTTCTATGCAAAAATTTGTTAGCATTTTAAGCATATTTCAATGTGACATAAAATGTACATATGTGTGGTAAAACCATTATTCAAGTTGAAAGGGGAGCTCACTGTAAACAAAAATCAACCTAATTCGAATAATATGTGCTTGCTATTTGCATTTGTATGGTGTTTTTTTGGGGTGGTTCATGCATAATGAAAAAAATAAGGTTTGTTTTTTTGGATTCACTTAGGGTAAAAGGTTGATGCACACTTCAACTCAAGACAAAGGGTTTTTATGTTTTTTGACTGAATAAAAACCCTACAATAACTGCTATGCTTATGTTATTTGGGTAAATGTGGAGAGTGAACAATGCAAGTTGACACAAGCATTGGATATGTTTAAACACAAGGATGGAAACGCTTTGGTAGATTGAATTAAGGAATCGATACATAGCCACAATCTTCAACTTTGAGTGAATCTGCTATACGAAGCTCTCAAACTTGCTAAAGTGATTTATTCTACCTCAACACACACACAGACAAGATGTTATAAGCTAAACATGGTAGTTGCATTTAAATCTACAACAACCAACTCAACATCTATTGCAATAGAAAGCTTTTTGTGAATATTAAGCAATATTCAACTCATAATAAAACGACATTTCAACAATAATTTAGAAGTAAGATAGGCATTACTAAATTCTATTAAATGAATAGTGAATTTTCGATATCAAACTAAGTGCAAAAAACACTTAATATAAGCATTTGCAATACTTTGCATGAAAAATTGTCGACACCTAAAATTGTCCACATCCTAATCACACTTGATTTTATCCCAACAAAAAATATAAACCCTTTCCTCAACTTTTATGGGATCCTCTAGACAACATCATGATGTGTGGCAGGTTTGTGCAAACACTTTGTAATCATTCTATGCTTAAGAAGCAAGCCAATATAAAGCTCAACTAGCTTCTCTTCTATACCATAGGTGAAATGGTAATTGATTGTATTAAACAAGGAGAGGAATACTCCTTTAATAAGAAATTACAAGGCAATGTTTCTAAATCAGAAACAATCGTGAACTAAAGCAATAAACAAAAAGTTGCTAAAACTAACTGAAAGCAATCTAAGCTAATTAAAAGTAAACTAAACTTAACTAAGATGACCATTAAATATAACAATATTACTTTAATACCCTCCCTTAATGGTCATTCTACTAACTACACCAAGTTTGCCCCTAAATTTTACAAATTTGTTCAGACTTAGGGACTTGATAAGAATTCTGCAGTCTGATCCTTAGTTGGAACATACTGTAACATCACTGATCCATCTTCAACAAGTTGTCGGATGAAGTGACAATGAAGCTCTACATGTTTCGTATGCTTGTGGAAGGCTGGATTTTTGGCAAGCTTTAGCACCCCTTGGTTGTCACAAAACAAGGGTGAAGGCCCTGCTTGAGATATTTTCATGTCAGAAAGCATCTTCTAAAGCCATATTGCCTCACATGCTGCTTTAATAGTTTCTCGATACTTTACTTTTGTCGAGGAAAGAGCTACTGCCTGCTACTTCTTACTGGTCCATGTGACTGCACCCGTACCAAGACTGAAAACATATCCAGAAGTAGACTTCTTGTCATCAACAAAACTTTCCCAATCTGAATTTGTAAAACCAACCAACCTCGGATCTTTGCTTTTGCTATACAAAATGCCAAAGTCAGATGTCCCTTTCACATATCTTAGTACTAGCTTCGCTACAACCCAATGTTTAGCCTTAGGGGCAGTCATGAAACGAGAGATGTAACTCACAACATAATTGAGATTAGGTCTAGTGGCTGTAAGATAGATGAGGCTGCAAACTAGTTGCCTGAAAGCGGACTCATTAACCATTGGTGAGTTTGATTTGGCTGAAAGTTTCGGCCCTTTCTCTGAGATCTTACAATCTGTCATTCTAAACTTTTCCAGCAAACTCTTGGCATATTTAGACAAAGAAATGAAAATACTGCCACTTATCTGCCAAATTTCGACGACAAGACAATAGTGTAGAAGACCCAAATCTGTCATATCAAATGCCTGACACAAATTCAACTTGATTTGCTCAAGCAAATGCACCCCACTGCCAGTAATGATGATATCATCCACATAGATGACAAGAAGAATGATATCACTACCAATGCTCTTGACATATAAATTGGCATCTGAAGGACTCCTTTGAAAACCTTGTGCAACCAAATACTTGTCAATCTTTAGGTACCATGCCTTGGGAGCTTGCTTTAGGCCATAAAGAGCCTTTAGCAATCGGCATATCTAGTGCTCTTTGCTTGCAACTTTGAAACCAAGAGGCTGCAACATGTATACTTCTTCCTCCGAATCTCCATTGAGGAAGGCACTTTTAACGTCCATTTGATGGACCTTCTAGCCAAATTGTGCTGCAATGACTAGGACAAGTTGGATGGTGCTCATCTTTGCCGTGGGTGCAAAGGTCTCCTCATAGTCAATGCCTTCTCTCTGCGAGAACCCTTTAGCCACCAATCGAGCCTTGTATTTATCAAGTGTTCCATCAGCTTTGTATTTCACTTTGTAGACCCATTTGTAGCCAATGAGTTTCTTCCTTGGTGGAAGATCTAACAGAACCCAAGTATTTCTTCAAAAGACTATGATGTTCAGATTCCATAGCCTTTTCCCATTTAGGTTTACCTTTCGCCTCTGAATAGTCTTGGGGCTCAGAGACATTCTAAATGTTGGCCATAAGAGCAAAAATCACTGTATTCTGCTTGCTCTTGCCTCTAGATGATCTACCCTCAGCAAGTTCATCATCTCGAACATCACCAATGAGCTTCTCCCACCACTTAGGCCGGAGAGTAGATGCATCTTCTAAATCAGGATGATCATCATGACTTGGGCTGCCTTGAATGAAATCATCTAGATGCTAATCCAGGTTGTCTTGACGGAAATCTATTGGTATAGGGTCATGCCTTGGAGATTCCACAAGTTCAAAATCATCAGAATCCCTCCCTTCAGGTGGAGCTAATGGAAATCTAACACCCAAATCCTTAGTCTTCAGAGGCTGATCCATCCTCAGGGCTGTTGGTGGGAGAAGAGAGCTGAAAGGGCCCACCTTCTTCATAAAAAACAACATCCTTGCTGAATGTTAGATGATCAGTGTCCACATCAATCAATCAATAGGCCTTATGATTTTCATTGTATCTTGTAAGCATCAACTTCTAGCTTTTGCAATCCAGCTTGGTCCTCTTTACATCTGGAATCCAAACATATGTAGTAGAACCAAAAATCTTGAGATGGCTGATTCTTGGTTTCCTCCTAGACCATGCTTCCTCCAGGGTCAGCTTCTTGATGGCTTGTGTGGGAGACTTGTTAAGAAGGTATACAACAGTATACATTGTTTCAGCCCAAAATTTCTTTGGAACATTTTTGTTCTCTAGCATACAACGGGCCATTTCTGTAGTAGTATGGTTTCTCTGCTCAACAACTCCATTTTGTTGAGCAGTGTAGGGTGTGGTAAGTTGACGCTTAATATTGTGTTTAGCACAAAAGTTGGTGTATTTGTTGGAACATAACTCACCCCCATTATTTGACCTAAGAGTCATGATTGGACATCTTGACTCTTTTCAACTAATGCTTTAAACTTCTGAAATTCATTAAACACATCTGATTTTGCTTTGAGGAAAAACACCCACATTTTCCTAGTGAAATCATCAACAAAAAAGAGAAAATACCTGGCACCAGTGACCAATGCAGTATTCATTGGTCCACAAACATTGACATGAACCAGTTGAAGGACCTTGGATGCTCTCCAAGATCGTCTGTTTGAAAAAGGAGTTCGATGTTGCTTCCCTACTTGTCAAGCTCCACATACACCATGTGTCTGCTGCTGAATCTCAAGTAAGCCTTCTACCAAATTCTCTCGAGCCAATTGAGAGAGGTAGGCTATGTTGAGGTGCCCATACCACTGATGCCAAATAGTATTGATGGATGAACTCTTCGCAGCCGTTGCATGCTCCCGAGACTCTCCAATATCAACCAACTTATACAAGCCATGATCTTCAAGCCCAACTACAACAGTTTTCTTGGACTCCTTGTCAACAATGCGACACTTATGTGAACTAAATATGATATCCAATTTTGGACAATGTTGCATATTCTGACTCATCGAGAGCAAATTGAGCTCCATGCTCGGAACATAGTATACATTGAGAAATATGAGATTTCTCCCACTAGATGCAATTTGAGTGTTGCCTTTGCCGACAACTGTATACTCTTCACCACCTCCAAAGATGACGGAATTGGAACAAGCCTTATACTCTGTGAACCGATCTCTCCTGTGTGTGAAATGCTGAGAGGCTCCAAATCAATATACCACGCAGATGATTGGACATGATCTACTGGTCTTTTGGCCATAAATGCATAGAAGATAGCCTCCTTTTGCTCAGAATGCTTTGCAACATAGGCCTTCTGTTGAGATTCTCCTTGGTTGGATTTTTGATCAGCCAACTACTTCTTGCAGTGTTTTTTCATATGACCAATCTTACCACAATAGTGACATGTGATAGTCTTCCTGGTGCTATCCTCAGATTTGCTTTGTCCTTTTTGTTGAGAGGACTTGCCTTTGCCTTTGTCTTTGGTAGTAAAAGCCTATTCCATATTGGGTGTATCGCTGTTGCTCCCAAATTGCTTTTTCCACTTGTCTTGTTGCAAGAGTTTGTTGCACAGATCATCAAACTTCAGGTCAACATTGGTGGAGGTAATGTTGAGAGTTTCGATGAAGTGCTCGTAGGATTGTGGTAAGCTTTTCAGTGTGATAACCACCATATCCTCTTCTTCCATCTTGCGACCAATGGCCTCTAGTTGATTGCGAATGTCTTTGATCTTCATGAGATGATCCTGCAAAGACATTTTGTCATCCATCATAATGTTGAACAACATATTTTTAAGGAAGAATGCTTTGCTCTTGTCTGAGGTTTCATGTAGATCCTTCAAGTGTTTCCAGATCTCTGCAGTAGTCTTGCCAGATGGTATTTTTGGAAGCATCTCATCGGTGACAGATAACTTGAGAAGCTTAACTGCCTCTAGATTACTTCCATCAAATTTGTCTTGGTCCTTTCCGGCAATTGTGGGACGTGTTTCTATACCTATAACAGTCGAATCTAGACACTGGTACTTAAAAATGGAGAGCATCCTTTGCTTCCAGGTATTGTAGTTTTTATTGTTGAATTTCTGGCTACTTTCCAACATGATGTTAGTCAAAGATGCCATCCCTCCCGTTTTCCAAAGGCACAAAAAATAAGGTGAAAGTCAACAATGAACTTCAAAATATTTTTATTGCACAAATCCCGAGGTGATCAGCTGGCACAAATCCCAAGGCAATCAGTTGGCACAAATCCCACGATTTTTAAAAAATCGTTAAAAATTGAAGGCTGGAAAACCCACAATTTTATGCAAAAATCGAGAAAAATTCTGCAAAATTGTGAAAGCCTAGGTCTGAAACCCTAGGCACAAGAGGCACGAATTTCCAAAAAAATCGTCAAAAAACCAGGCAGGTTCAGAAATCACGATTTTCATCAAGTCTCACAAATTTCACAAGTCGTGAAAACCCTAGGTCGTGCGGAAAACTCAGAAGAAGTTGTGCACAGACACCTGTGATTATTTTCCAGTGCCAAAATCCACGAAATCAGAAATAAAAAAGGGTGCGATTTTTGAAAGAAACCCTCACAATTTTGAAAAATGTGATTTGCTGCAAAAAACCCATGAAATACAGGTCGCGAATTTAGCCAGCAGACTTGCATAGAAAACCCACGATTTTTTATTAAAAAAACTGAGCAAAAAACTTATAAAAATTTTTCCAAAAAATTTTAAGGTAAAAAAGCCACAAATTTTTATCAAAAAAATTCACCAAAAAATTGCTTCTGCTCTAATACCATGAAATGGTAATTGATTGAATGCTCTTTAATAAGAAATTACAAGACGATGTTTCTAAATCAAAAGCAATCGTGAACTAAAGTAATAAACAAAAAGTTGCTAAACTAACTGAAAGCAATCTAAGCTAACTGAAAGTAAACTGAACTTAAGTCAATCTCCGTTAATACAGTGGATGAAGCTATAACTATAGGAACTGGTAGTATGCAAGAACAACCCAACAACAATTCTCTAAGGTACAGGGTTTTGTTGCCATGTATCCTCCATCACACAATTGGATTCCTTTTAATCATTATCAGCATAGATATTCCATTGCTAATTCACTAACATGAATCTTTCGTCTCTGAAGTACTAACTTGATTGTTCAATTTGCCGTCTTCTTCTGAATTGCTTCAGAAAACAGTTTTAATGTGCCAGAAAAGAAGTTGCTAAGTGCTGAAATGAGTTGTTCAAATGCATGAACTAAAATACTAGAATTGATATGGCGTCAGAAAAGCAGAGTGCATAAACAAGAAGTTGAGCTGGAGGAACCCAATGTGGGAAAATCTCCAGAAGAGTAAGGCCTATCCATCTCCAGCCAGATTAAGTTTACAAGCATGTTGCCTTTTCAAGGCTCATAAAGAGATTTATCAATAGCAGCAATACCCCAAACGCAAAGAGCGCTGCAACTTGCTCTACACATTTATTCAAGGAACCTAGAAGGCTAGAGATGGATTACAAGATACCCCAGGGAAATATTTCTAAAAGAATTCATCCTGGCATCTATGGGGGAATCCAAATGTTTATGAAACCTGAAAAGGTGGAATTCTAAATGCATTAGCTTCTTGAAGTTCTATGCAGTCTGCTGTTTTGTCCTGTTCTGGACAGATTTGACTTCTGCCCAACTCCAGACTGACTGTTTGAAGGTTGCTTCCAATCCCTGATTGTCCAGATCACTCCTGAACCTCTGCATTTGCATTCCACACGTCTTTTTTCAAAACTCTTTTTCTGCTGATTTTTGTTACTAATGGAGTCAGAAATTCTTCAGTTTACATGCTCTCACAAGGTGAAATCAGCGAGATTGTTGTTGTTTTTGCTAGCTTACATGATCCAATTTGGATCATCTTTGCATCAACCTTGGTCTGAATTTAGCTTTGTTGTGTTTGCTGAAAGTGCCACCGAGTTTCCTTGCATCAACCTTGCATCAAACTTGCTTATGAAGCTTCACAGTTTCGTCCTCAACATAAATCTTGTGAATGGAAGTAAAGATCAATTGATATATGCCATCATTATCTGTGGGAAGTTCTCCTAAACCTTTTCATATCATCATATGCCATTTTGGCTTCAATTCATAGATTCCCATGTGTAAGGGTGTGTTTACATGATCCCAACTATTTTGAATGATTGGTATAATCCTCTCACCATAGAATTGCATGGTGGTATGTTTCATGAATCTTAGCCCCTACTTGGCTCAATATGCCATCAGATGTTTCTTATATCATAAGAGTAGGAGCGTTTATGGCTGCATCATGGATTACCTAAGCTATAGGGCTCGTAAATGAGACTACATATAAATCTGCCCACCAGTTAATATGCAACAACAAAGCCTTCACCTTCTTCACCTATTAAAATACATTTAAAATTGTCAAGCTATATTCACATATTAAATATAGTGTTTATCTTATTTTTGCTAATAAACCTGGGTTAGCCATCTAGGGGCCACAAAAAAAGGTCAAAAGTGCAGATTCTAGCAACCTAGAATTCACTAGATCATTCCATAAAAAGAGTTAGCTTATCTGCTGCGCTATTGTAGGCATATGATACAAAAAGCCATTATCATCTTGAATCCAAGAACTAGTTATAGTTCTTAAGATTGGAAGATCTTCGGATCATTGAATGAGAACACTGAAAAGTTGCTTTCTTTTTCTTCCTGACCTCAACCTAGTCCTGTGTGAAGCATAACGGTGCCCAAACCCCGAATCCTCCCTACCCAAGCCTATCTTAGCCTTTGTGCACAAAGATGCTGAAGAATAAGAAGCCAACTTATATATCTTAGACACACATTGGTACTATCCACAATCGATACCCAAGTGATCATGCCTAGGGAAAGGAGGATTGGCAAGGGAAGCCTCATTAGCCTTGGCCTTGCTTGATGAGTAGAAGCTAGCAAAAACCTTGTCCTTATTTTGTGGAGCAATGTGATGACAGTGGGATTCAGCTCCAACCCACTAGGTTGGT
The DNA here is from genome assembly GCA_007258455.2 of Sequoia sempervirens. Classification (NCBI taxonomy): domain Eukaryota; kingdom Viridiplantae; phylum Streptophyta; class Pinopsida; order Cupressales; family Cupressaceae; genus Sequoia; species Sequoia sempervirens. Next base: position 46,453,095 of record VDFB02000008.1, read on the forward strand.
TTCACAACATTCATAGAGCCCCCATGACTGTCGTTAGTCCCAGTTTTGTGGACATCTTTTCTATCACATTGGGAGGCCTGGTGCCCATGGTTAAAGCATCTTTTGCACTTAAACTTCCATTTCTCATAGTCCACAGGTTGTCGACATGACCTATTGCCTACCCTGAGAATAATTGTTTCGTGAAGCTTCTTTGAAAGATCCATTTCCATGCACAGATGTGTGCATAGGTAGTGCAGGTTTTATTAATAGTCTCATTAGCCAAGCATAAGAACTTCCTAAAAGAATTCACAACGGCTATCAATCTGGAAGACCCCCATATTGCAGTGGTAAATAAGGCAACCTAGTGCACAGGAGGCTAGAAGAGTAAGAATTAATTTGGGTTGAAGGAAGTAAAAAAGGGTTGAATGCATAGATAATTATTATTAAAGTCCCACAGACCTGACTTTAAAACAAACAACTTGTCCAGTTGTCCTTGATTGAATTGAACTCAGAATGAAGAACCCTCAAGCACAAGAATAAATAAAAACTCCAGCCTTACAGAACTGTGATCATGTCATGGAAATCCACTTATGGAGCTTAGTTACAATATATATTTCAATTAGTAAGCAAAAAAGGCTACAATATATGAGCCATGACCTCAAGTTACAAGATCCATAGACAACCAATTCAAGGACAACTCAGGACCAAAATGATCAAAAACTTGGGTGCAGAGACAAAATAAACTTTACATCAATGGACTTATAATGAACTAATATAGTTCAGCAGTAAGAGCAGAATATCTGTATAGAACAGCAGTATTCCTTTGATGAGAATCCTTGGGAGAACGACTGCTTCTCCTTAACCTTCAATATCATCTCTTTCAAAAGACAATTTTGCAGCTGTTGGAGACACAGCCTTATTATCAGGGACTGTTTCCAAGACTTTCCATTATGCATATCTGCAGTCTTGTCCTTGTTCAAACATTCTTCAGATTCATTGACAGCATTAACCTGTTGCTGCTCCAATGTTTAGACCAGTGCCATTTTAGTCATCTTCATTGCTAGGTTCATCTGGTTGACCAACGTTGCTTACAATATTCGGCCACCACTCAGCATGTTTTATGTAGAATTTATGCAAAGTGATGGAACCATGATCCAGTAGCTTGTAGAATCTGGTTTTAGATATATATTATATCATAATAACTTGGACAACAATAGAGTAGGAGGTGACTTCATTGCAAAAGTCAGTAAGCAACCTCCTTTTACCCTGAAAAACCTCATTATTTCAAGCTCTCCATATAAACCATAAACTATGATATTTCAATGGTAAAACAAGCCAAAATTTATGATGATCTTTGGTTAAACCATTAATGTACCCAAATAAGGTTTCATCTCAAGAGATGGAATATTTTTTTTCCCAACCAAAACAATGTCATGCCCCCGCCACAGAAAGAATCGCAGCTATAGCCTCTTTTTAATGATTGATTAAGTTTGAAAGAATTGCAGCAAGGAAAAAATAAAATTAATTAATAATTAATTAAAAGATAAAAGGCAGCGCTTCCTTAAGGAAAGGCATGTCTCTTTGCAAGGGATATAATTGATGAAAGGATCTGACTTTCCCCCTCAAGGGAAAGATATTAAAGAGAGGACATTTTATTGGAGGAAGACATCAAGTGAAAGTGATTGGAAAAAAGAAAATAAGAAATATAAGATATCTATTGGAAATACATACTATTTTCAGCAAGAATATTATTGGGAAGTAAGTTTGAGAATATAAATTAAGAATAGCTATATATATATATATCATAATTGCATAATGATATTTTATTATCAATGAATCTGGTAGATTCCTTTAGCAATCTATTCTGAATTTATATAACTGTTTTGCAAATAGGGAGGCCGATCAACCTTCTGAGTTCACGAGAGATGAAGTACCGACCTTTCCTTCATCAAGCATGCCACCCCGAGATGGAGCGCTTGTGGGCTGGGAGGCGTATGAGTGCTCCCGGGCTTGTTGAGGAAGGCAGTCTTCATGCATCTTATCAAGCATACCACCTCGAGATGGAGTGCTCGTGGGTTGGGAGGCGAATGAGTGCTCTTGGGCTTGATCAAGGAGGATGGAACACCTCCAAGGTGGATTGAGGGATGGAGTGGACTCAAGATCCTGCCATATGTGGGAGGCAGATGAGTGCACCTAGGTTTGAGGGTCTTTTCAAGTATGCCTCCCCAAGATAGAGTGCTCCTGGGACAAGAGGTGTATGAGTGCTCCTGGGCTTGAGTGTCCTCTCAAGTATGCCACCCCGAGATGGATGGACAAGGATCCACCCATGCTCTTGCAATACAAGGACAACCATCCTTGACATTGCGGTTTGCAAACATTTCAAGAGAATTCCTAATATGATTGACTATAGGAATATGCCTTGGAATAACCATTAATGATGTTAAGATATTTTGAATTCAAATGTTAATGATGCTATGAACTATAGATCTTACTATTATGATGTTTTAGTTATGGTGTATTGCTCTCAATATTATGGTATTTCATCTATTAATTTGAATGTTTCTGTAAAGTTGATACTCGTTACTTTCTAATATCAGTTTTTAGTGATTATTATTGTTTTGCAGGCCTAAATTTTAGGAATATCCCAGAAGGGGACACAAACAACCCCCAAGGAAAAGACTTTCTGCAATAGGGCAGTGAAAGAAAAGGTGTAAACATGATTCCTTCACATTACAAAAGGAGCAATAATAAACAGAAAAAGCATATGACTTCAACATAGATCTGACAATAAGTTTCTGAAGGAACAACCACCAATAAAAGCATGTTCCCTTTGGTTCCATACACTGGGACCAAATATTAACAAAACCAGATTTCCAGTTTTGAGGAGACAAGGAAAGATCCTAACTGAAGTTCAAACAGTTAATTTTTCTTGGTTGGTGGATAGCATCTCATATATTTTTTTATTAGAAATCTTTACAACAGGAGGACCATCTTCCTACTTAATATTATCCAAAATTTCAGTGGTAATGAGACTTTGATAGGCATAGAAAAACTGTCAACAGTCTTGAACACCATAGAAAATGCCCTTTGAGAAAAATGAATTAAGTATTTGTCTCTAATCATATCCCAAGAAATCACAGATCCATTCTTAAACAGGTCACTAAAATACTTTAACCCCTTTATAAACCAAATTTTGATAGAACAACCTGTAGCAAGTGAAGGAGATTTATTATTATGTGATAGATTCTACCAAATAGATCTAAAACTCTGAAGACTGCTATCCCTTCTAGAAAATGCTTCTTGTGTTAGTGTTTTAGATCAGAAATGCAATAAGCAGAAAAATGCAACCCAATAGACTAATGAACACAGCAGTTTACCCTGGGAAAACCCTCCTTCTTGAGGGAGAAAAACCCAGCAACAATTATATCTCTTATATTATAATTAGAAGAGCAGAAATCTGCTTACAACTAGGCCCAATCACAAGGCCAATTTGATGAAATGTAACACAGCACCTCTCCTAGATGCAAATGAGCAAAGATAATATAATGTCTTCTTTAAATAATCTGATCTGCTGCAAATAAGCAAACTCCTCTTGTGATGCGAACTTGTCTTCAATAAAATTGAATGAATGATAGCGCCTTGTATAAATACATAGCATGGTGTCTTTTCATAAACGTCAGCCTCTTTCCCAAAGGAGACGACTTTTATTCTTGGTCGGCCTCTCCAAAAAATAAACTAATATATATATTAAGTCGCACTTGCATCTAGAATTTAATATTTGAAATTTATTTATTACTTATTTCCAAAAATCATGGGAGAAAGAGACTCCCGCCGCTACAGCATCAACACTCCCTCTTAGCTAGGGAGGTATCTTTCTCGATATCTATGTCATGGAGTCTCTCAACATGACACCCACAATGGCTACACCCATTTGTGGAAAAGAGCTCATCACGGAGTCACTCAATGTGATATCGTCATGGAGTCACTCAACATGACGTCCACCATGGCTACTCCCATGTGTGGAAAGGAACATGTGTACAAGTGCCCATCACGGAGTAACTCAACGTGATGTCGTCATGGAGTCTCTCAACATGACGTCCATGGCTACTCCCGGTGTTGATGTTGCAGCGTCGGGCCTCAACTTCCAGCCCCAACTTATGAAGCTATAAATTAAATATAGCCTTATCGACAATTTAATTTATTGGGTCGATACTAAGTGAAGAGGCACTTCACTTGGAGAACAATATAATATTTAATTATTGTTAAATAAATTTGTTTGAGGCCGACTTCTTATTCGCCACCTTTATGGAGTACGACTTTTCATGATAGAAGGCCGACATGCTATCTAGAAGAGATGCGATTGTTAGAAGACTCCTCCTTTGATTTGTATATAAGGAGACTCAAGGTTCTCATTCATTATCATTACATACATTCATAGTTTGATATTATAGGTGTGCGAGTTTATTCAAGTGCAGATCAAAGTTTACAAGAAGGCTGAATTCATTATCAAAGAAGAGCGATATTAGTGTCTGACATTGCATCAAGTTTGGTGCTGATATTTGGCCTTGTGATCAGCCTCATTGTAAAGAGAATTGTTGATTCTTATTCAATATATAAGTGATATATTGTTGCTGGGTTTTTCTCCCTCAAGTTGGAGGGTTTTCCCAGGGTATATGCTGTGTTAATTGATTTAAAGTGTTCTAAATCTGCTTATTTAATTTCTGATCCTAAAACTAACACCCAAAGGGTGGATAAACACAAGTACAAGGGAATCATCACGGAGTCTCTCAACATGATGTTGTCATGGAGTCTCTCAACATGACATCCACCATGGCTACTCCCAGAGGGTGGAAAGAATCACATCTCCGTCTCAGAGATGGACAAGGGCTTTCACCTCAAATTTCTCCGTCTCAGAGAAAAATGCATTAACAAGGGCTTTCACCTCAAATTTCTCCGTCTCAGAGAAAAAATGTATTAACAAAGGCTTCCACCTCAAATTTCTCCGTCTCAGAGAAAAATGCATTACAACAAGTCTTCATGATGATGTAACTCGCTCTGAAGATGATATCAACCTCCTGACCTCCTCGTCCAAGGTTGCCTCTGTAAATTTTAAAGATTAGATTTAATGCACAGAAAATTAATTCAAAATCAGACAATAACACAGCAGATACCCTGTGAAAACCCTCCTCTTGAGGGAGAAAAACCCAGCAACAAAGATCTCTCTTATATATGTAAATAGTGGCAACAATTCTCTTTACAACGAGGCCAATTACAAGGCCAATATATTCAGCACCTACACTAGATGCAATGACAGATAATAATCTGTACTTCCTTGATATCTAATTCTGCCCTTGAATAAATTCGCAACCTGCTCTTGAAGAAATTCGCACTTGAATGAAGTAATAAATCGAACTTGCTTGATGATCAAATGAAAGGGAAATGACCTTGTATAAATACACATTGATAGGGAGGTCGCACCTTTTCAAGAGATAGGTCGGCCAAGATAATTACAAATAATAAATGTTAATTTCAAGGAAGGTCAGCCATCAATAATTTTCTTCATGAATAATCGCGCCAATATATAAGAGATTTGTCTCTTCACAAAAATCGTGTATAATAATTAAATAGGCCATGCCTATCATTTAATTATTATCTCCATGTAATCTGGCTGGAAGGATTCGCTTGAAGCTACAATCATCATTAACACTCCCTCTCAGCTAGGGAGAGAACTTCCAGCTACACAAGACTTATCACCTCAACGTGATGTCTACCACATTGGCTACAACCAAATGTGAAAAGAAGAATATCACCTCAACGTGATATTAGATATTGCCTCAACACGATATCAACCATAATGGCTACAACCAAACTATGGTAAGTACAAGTGTTCATCACTTGCGTGATGTTGTCACCTCAATGTGACTTTCACAAGTACAAGATGTGTCATGGAGTCACACACATGACATCCACCATGACTCAGGCTCAGAGGGTGGAAACAAGGGCTTTCACCTCAAATTCCTCCGTCTCAGAGGAAAATGCATTAACAAGGGATTTCACCTCGAACTTCTCACACAGAGAAGAAGTCATTAAACAAGGCTCACTGATACTGAGACTCTTACAAGGCTGGATTCTCCACCATACCAAGCTTATCTCGAAAGTACACAAACTTTATCCCGAGAGGCTTGGTGAGAATATCTGCCGCTCATCAGTGCTGATGTACCTCAACTGTACAGCCTTTCTCAGTACCATATCCCTAATGTAGTGGTACTTGATCTCAACATGCTTGGTTCTGTCATGAAACACAGGATTGACAGAAAGCTTCACACAACTTTACATCAATGATAGTAGGCTCCATTGATTGTCCAAACAATCCTGCAAGGAGCTTACGAAGCCATATTGCTTCCTGAGTTGCCATACAAGCTGCAATATACTCTGCCTCTGCTGTACTCAATGCTACAGATGACTGCTTCTTGCTGCACTAGGAAATCATAGCGGAACCCAAACTGAAGCAACAACCAGAGGTGCTCTTCCGATCTGTGACACAACCTGCCCAATCAGAATCAGTAAAACCATGTAACTCTAGGTCTGCATCTGAAGAATACCTCAACCTATATCCAACTGTGCCACGCAAGTATCTCAGGATATGTTTAGCTGCAACGAGATGTATCTGTCTCGGATCACACATAAACTGGCTAAGTGCACTCACTGCATAGCAAATGTTAGGTCTAGTGTTAACTAGATACATCAAAGATCCAATTAGCTGTTTGTACAAGGTAGGATCCACCAAGTCTGAATTAGCTGAAGCCTCCTTCAACTTATGTAAGTTGGTCTCCATAGGTGTGGACATGGATTTGCAATCCATCATGCCAAATCTCTTAAGTATATCAATGGTGTACTTCCCTTGACTTAGAATCATCTCATCTGGTTTCTGCCAGACTTCTAGGCCAAGGAAGTAATGCATGAGCCCAAGGTCCTTCATCTCAAATTTAGAGGTCAACTCTTTCTTACACTCAAGAATTAGGTGATCTTCTCCAGTAAGGATCAAATCATCAACATATAAAACCAAAATTAATGCTTCACCATTGATTACCTTGAAATAGAGATTCGAATCAGCATCATTCTTCAAGAAACCCAAGCTTGACAGGTAACGATCAATCCTTTTGTACCAAGCACGAGGAGCCTGCTTAAGACCATACAAGGCCTTCTTTAGTTTGCAAACATGTGACTCCTTTCCATGAACCTCAAATCCATCAGGTTGCTCTATATAAACTTCTTCCTCAATCACTCCATTGAGAAAGGCTGTCTTCATGTCTATTTGGTGAATCTAACATCTTTTAGATGCAGCAATAGCAATGATGGTTCTGACAGAAGTATAGCGAGCAACAGGAGCAAAGGTTTCTTCGTAATCAACTCCCTCTTTTTGAGAAAACCCACGAGCCACAAATCTTGCTTTGTACTTCTCAATGCTTCCATCTGCAGCATGCTTAATCTTGAATAGCCATTTAGAAGATACCACATACTTGCCCTCGGGTCTAGGAACAATATCCCAAACATCATTCTTAAGAATTAACTGATACTCCTCTGTCATAACATCTCTCCAAACTTGATGACTAGATGCTTCCTCAACACAGGTAGGCTCAGATTCTATAATCTGACTCATCAAGGCAACATAACTGGAGGACTTATGTGGCCTTTTGCTTTCTCTGAATGTGCCTCTAGGAGCTGTAAAACTTTCGGCCTCTTGCCTTGTATGCCTGGCCCATAGAGGTCTCTTTCTCCCAATAACAATGTCAGTAGGCCCATCAGTAGGTTCCAAGGGTTCAACAGGATCAATATCTTCTTTTGGTTCTGAAGTCTCCCTTTGAATCTTAGGAGTATGGTCAACTTCCATATCCTGAGGAGACTCTTCATTATCAATCTCCATATGAATCCCCCTGGATCTCCTGAATGCAACATCTTCCTCGAATGTGACATCCCTACTGATCTCGATCAACTTCTGACCTGGAATATATATTCTGTAGGCTTTTGATGTCTCATTGTAGCCCACAAATATTCCCTTCTTGCCAGAAGGCTCCAACTTGGTTCTCTTTTCCTTGGGAACATGAATATAGACAGGACATCCGAAGATCCTCAAGTGACTGACTTCAGGCTTCTTTCCTGTAAAGGCTTTTTCTGGAGTCATATTCTCCAAGATCTTATGAGGACTACTGTTGAACATATACCTGTCCCGGAAGCTTCGCCCATAGGAAGGTTTGCAAATCTTGATCATGAATCATGGCCTTCGCTGCTTCCACGATCGTCTTGTTCTTTCTTTCTGCAACACCATTTTGTTGAGGATTATAGGGAACACATAACTCCCTCTTAATCCCTGCATCAATACAAAAATTCGAAAACTGCCAGAGGTGTATTCTCCACCATTGTCAGATCTGAGGACTTTAATTCTTTTACCAGAAAGATTTTCTACCAAGGCTTTAAACTCTTTAAACCTATCCAACACTTCCTCACTCTTTAGATTTCAAAAATAAATCCAAGTCTTCCTAGAGTGGTCATCAATAAAAAGAACATAATACAAGAATCCACTCGAAGACGGAACAAACATAGGACCACATAAATCAGAATGAATAAGGTCTAAAATACACTTAGATCTATTTTCTCTACTATGAAAAAGGGCTTTTATATTCTTACCCAATGCGCAGCCCTTGCAAGTACCTTCGTGCTCCTGGTTGAACTTAGGAAGGCCCGACACCATCTTCTCCATGATAGGTAAGGCTCGAAAGTGTAGGTGAGCCAATCTCCAATGCCAAAGATCGCATAGACTTGAAGAGTCATGAACCAAAGCTTGTAAAGAACGTGTGCAGACCTTGTAAAGGTTTTCATGTCTGACTCCAATTACTTGAGCATCCTTGAAGCTAGAGTTCTCCATCCACACTAGAACTTTGCCTTTGGAGAAGGCAACTTGATATCCTTTATCTTCCAAAGCTGAAATAGAAATAAGATTGCGCTTGATTCCAGGAACATAAAGAACATTACTCAACTGAAGTGAGATGCCGGAATCCAAATGAAGTGTAGAGGTCCCAATTCCTTTCACAGAGTAGCTAGCATCATCTCCAATGATGACTTGTTTAGAAGACTCCTTTTCGACCAAACTTGATATGTGCTCCTTAAAACCGGTGATGTGTCGTGAAGCACCACTGTCGATTATCCAAGTGTTGGTGTCGGAAGGTACACTGCTTGATAATGCCGAATAGAACAAATATTCACTTGAATCCTTTTGCGGAGAAGCATCATCAACATCCGCAACGGTAACTTGTTGCTTAGGTCTAGTTGGACAATATTTGGCGAAGTGCCCAAACTTATCACACTTAAAACATTGAATCTTGGACATATCCCTCTTCTTCTTGAATGGAGGTGCATCATCATTTCCCTTGTCCCGATTCCTCTTGAAGAAACCCTTCCTTCCATCTTTTCCTTTCTTCTTTGAAGTATGGGAGGCGAGAACATGAATGTCTTCATTCTTTGAACTTTGACCAACTCCTCTTGCCACCAACCTTGATTCTTCTTGAATGCAATTAGATCTTAGGCGATCAAACTTAGGCAATTTTGATCTTGCACTGATTCCCTGAATGTAAGATTGCCAAGATAAAGGTAGACCATTGAGAGCGAGCATGGTCAAGTCCTTATCATCAACTATATGCCCAATTGTTGAGAGCTGATCTCTCAAATCTGAAATCCTCATGAAGTATGCAATAACGGATTCTCCCTTTGACATCTTCACATGATGCAATTGATGCTTTAGTGCAAGTGCTCGGCTGGTATTGTTGATTTCATACATCTCTTCCAAGGTTTTGAGCATATCTCTCGCTGTCTTCAACTTAGAGATGATAGGAACAATATGATCCTTGACGGAATCAACCAATATCTTCATTGCTTTAATGTTTTTCTTCACCCACTGCAACTTTTCTTCTTCCTCCTCAGGTTCAGAAACGCTAGACTCCACGAACTCACCCAAGTCATTTTCACGCAAGGTAAGCATGGTCCTAAATCTCCATGAAGTGAAGTTAGATGCTCCCTCGAGTCTATCCTCAACCTTCAAACCGTTCACCATCTTGACTAATGTAGACAAATGAACAAGTAGGGTATGCTGATTAGCAATAATCTAATCACGATTCTCTCAAATCCGCTCTGATACCATGTAAATTTTAAAGATCAGATTTAATGCACAGAAAATTAATTCAAAATCAGACAATAACACAGCAGATACCCTGGGAAAACCCTCCTCTTGAGGGAGAAAAACCCAGCAACAAAGATCTCTCTTATATATGTAAATAGTGGCAACAATTCTCTTTACAATGAGGCCAATTACAAGGCCAATATATTCAGCACCTACACTAGATGCAATGACAGATAATAATCTGTACTTCCTTGATATCTAATTCTGCCCTTGAATAAATTCGCAACCTGCTCTTGAAGAAATTCGCACTTGAATGAAGTAATAAATTGAACTTGCTTGATGATCAAATGAAAGGGAAATGACCTTGTATAAATACACATTGATAGAGAGGTTGCACCTCTTCAAGAGATAGGTTGGCCAAGATAATTACAAATAATAAATGTTAATTTCAAGGAAGGTCGGCCATCAATAATTTTCTTCATGAATAATCGCGCCAATATATAAGAGATTTGTCTCTTCACAAAAATCGTGTATAATAATTAAATAGGCCATGCCTATCATTTAATTATTATCTCCATGTAATCTGGCTGGAAGGATTCGCCTGAAGCTGCAATCATCATTAACAGCCTCTAATGGTATGCCAGACTCCCTCTAAATGTTATTTCCTCCTCTTCGAAGAAATTGATTGGCTTTAGAAAAAGAAACCTTCTGAATTGACTTTAGAACTTGGCTCCTTCTGAGATGTCCCTATGTCAATTTCTGCAGAAGAAACAAGTTGAGTAGACCTGAATTTGCAATCTCGAGCAAAGTAACCATGCTTGTCACACCTGTAACATTGAATGTGAGAGAAATCCTTCTTTTTCGGTTCTGGGGCAGAATCTGGTTCTCTGTCTCTATTCCTTTTTCTTCCTTTGCCTCTTTGTCTAGAAGTATGAGTAGCAAGAACTTGATTTTCGACATCATGATGGTTCTGCCCAATTCCTCTTGCTGCCAACCTTGACTCTTCTTGAATACAATCAGCTTGAAGACGATCAAACTTGGGTAACTTAGATCTCCCACTGATGCTTTGAATAACGGGTTCCCAAGTTTGAGGAAGACCATTAAGTGCAATCATAACAAGATCTCTGTCCACAATTATATCCCCAATAGTGCTCAATTTCTCAAATCAGCAATCTTCATAAAGAATGAGATGACTGAATCATCTTTATCCATTTTTACATGGTGAAGTTGTTGTCTCAAAGCAAGGGCTTTGCTGGTGTTGTTGATCTCATACAATCCTTTTAGAGTATCAAACATTTCTTTAGCTGTCTTCAACTTAGAGATGATCGGTACTAGGTGATCCATCATAGAGTCTATAATGATCTTTATAGCCTTTGTGCCATTTTTCTTCCATTGGATTTTTTCAATATCATTGGTAGGCTTGGGCATATTACTTTCCACAAATTCAAGAAGATCATTCTCCTCTCATGCAATAAGTACCCTAGGTTTCCAAGAGTTGAAGTTCGTGGCTCCATCAAGTCTATCTTCTACCTTGACACCAGTCACCATCTTCTTTTTCCGTACAAAATTCACTTTCAAAGATCTGCCCTAAGGTCTGAAATAATTGACTTAACTGCTTAACAAATCTGATCAGATCTTTTCTTATACCCGCTCTGATACCATGCTAGTGTTTTAGATCAGAAATGCAATAAGTAGAAAAATGCAACACAATAGACAAATGAACACAACAGTTTACCCTGGGAAAACCCTCCTTCTCGAGGGAGAAAAACCCAACAATAATTATATCTCTTATATTATAATTAGAAGAGCAAAATTCTGCTTACAACTAGGCCCAATCACAAGGCCGATTTGATGAAATGTAACACAACACCTCTCCTAGATGCAAATGAGCAAAGATAATATAATGTCTTCTTTAAATAATCTGATCTGCTGCAAATAAGCAAACTCCTCTTGTAATGCGAACTTGTCTTCAATAAAATTGAATGAATGATAGCACCTTGTATAAATACATAGCATGGTGTCTTTTCATAAAGGTCAGCCTCTTTCCCAAAAGAGACGACTTTTATTCTTGGTCGGCCTCTCCAAAAAATAAACTAATATAAATATTAAGTCGCACTTGCATCTGGAATTTAATATTTGAAATTTATTTATTACTTATTTCCAAAAATCGTGGAAGAAAGAGACTCCCGCCGCTACAGCATCAACATCTTGGCCAGTAAGTAGGTGTCTAATAAATTTTTGAGCCTTCCAAATGCTATAAAAAATTGGTGATCCTACAGGTTTAATTGGGAATTTGCCAAATATCTGTTCACGAGGATGGAGCCCCTTCCAATCTATTTTGTTGTTGGGTATAACTTTGCAAATATTATTTCTTACTCAAACCTTCCAAGCCTTAGATCCCTCAAAAACTTTCAATATCCATTTGACAGCCATTGTTAAACCTTATTACTTACAAGTTTTTGAGTCCCATTCCCCATATTTTTAATGGGGACAACACCAGCTCCAAGAAACATGTTTTTTTGCTACCTTTACCATCAAACCATAATAAACACGTAGTCATCTTATGAAATTGTTCTACCTAGGAATTACCAAACAGCCATGCAGAAGCACAATAGATACTGAAAGATAATTCTTTTTTTTTGTAACAAATTTGGAACCTACCAACAATAGAAGGGAGGTAGCTATGCCACTTAGTAAATTTATTTTCCAACTTTTGGAAGACCCAATTCCACACATCATGGCAAAAGGAATACCTAAATATTTTACCAGTTTTTTCTATCCTTCTCACTCCCACACGTAGTTCAATATATCTCATTACTTAACCATTGAGGGCTATTTGACCAACATAAAATCACATATATCTGTCTAGAATTTTGTAACCCACATGTAGTGCAATATATCTCATGTCTCTTCATCATGTTAGAAAAAATTGTCTCCTTTAAACACAAAAAGGGTGAAGTGTCTATAATGTCCCCTTTTCAATTTCTTTAGTTTTTTATTTTTTTTAGGCTGCAGGAATCAGGTAGCCCCCCTCTACAAACTGCAGTGCGCTTGGTGAACTTTTTTCACATGACCGGTGACGCTGGTGTGACGCCCTCTAGTACCACGGGGATAGGGGGAGATTGGACCTCGTGACTTGTTGCCTACAACAGGATGCTTTAGCCAATCGAGCCAAGGCCCCCGTCCTTAATTTCTTTAGGTTCAAACCATAGCACACAAAATATAAACTTGCACAATTGATTATTAATACAAATTCTTGATTTTTAACTTGTTGATTTAATAATTATGTCAAATTAAATTTAATAAATTGCTTTGGATACTCAAAAATCTGCCTAGACTTATATCAGGTATTATTTTATCATTTTGTAGTATTGTCAATTTTCTTCAAGTCTACATCAGTTTAATGCCTTTGGTAAATAATTTCATAATCTCATTGAGTTAGGGGTTTTTGCCCACAAACTCAGCAAGGAAAATAAAAGGGTTTTCGTTTTTTAATTTCTGCCATGTGGGGTTTCATCCTTAGGTTAAATGGACTGCAATTCCATGCTCCAAAGGAGTAATAATAAATATTCAGATAATAAAAGATGTATTCTACATATGGTGCCTTCCTTCTCCTCGTTTGGTGTCTCTTATATACTTTTTCCTTCAATAGTTATGATTCTTCACATGCCCCTTGAATTTTGATAAAATTAAACTTTAATTTTATATTTTATAATTATATTATATTATATATATTTATATATTTTAATTTATCATTATTATTTAAATCTTATTTCTAAAAGGGGACATTATAGTCCACCCTTTCCAAGATTGCTTTGAAGAGCACAAAGATATACTGAGAGAGGGGGGAGAGGGGCGGCGAAGGGCGGCGTGAATCATTATATCTATAAACTTTTACCCTTTATAACCTTTATCAACTTCAAATTCAAACACAAATCAACTATGCTAGAATATCTCAATATGAACAAGTTGACACCAAGATTTTACGTGGAAACCCTTATGGGATAAAACCACGGTACAAATAATGTACTTTATGAATTATATATGCTTTTACAAAGAATGTAGGCACCAACCTACTTGAATCACCAAATATGTAATTTAGTAGGCGCCAACTTACAAAGAGCACCAACCCTTAATCCTGATTTAGTAGGCACCAACCTACAAGGAGCTTCAACCCCTAATGCTGATTTAGTAGGCACCAACCTACAAGGAGCACCAACCCTTAATGTTCGTAGGCACCAACCTACCGGAGGCTCCAACCCCCACTTGCCAAGCACCTACTTAGCAAGGATAGAAATATCAAGAATAATACTCCACCTTCGATGTTGCTTCTTCCGGATGATGGACAATTTTGCTCAAAACACTCTTTCTCTTGAATTTATCTTTCTTAGAGATATAGCATATGATGAATTCACTTTTCTTTTATTCACAAATCTGTAATCACTTTATTCACAAGTCTGCCATAAATTCTTCTTTTACAAATTTGCTTTTCTTACAAGTCTGTCATAATCTTCTCTGTAGATATATTCAATTCACTTTTATCTGCTCCACTTCACAATTCTTCCTTTTTAACTTTTTCTCACATGCTGCATGTATATTTCAGAATAAGTCTGAAATATACTTCATTAAACTCTGCCCTACACTGTATTTTTGAAGATATATCTTTTATTCCTTACTCCAACACTCTCCAATCACAGATTTCATTAAAATCCATAATCCTGATTGCTTCCTCTGTCTTCTAGATGATATGGCCTTTTTATTCCATTAGACAACAACTACAATCTTCAGATGATGTACTTTTTACACACACTACTACACCAGATTGTGTTTCAGAAATAAAGCATTAATTCCATAACATCATACTTACTTCCTCTTCTTCACCCATACTTAAATGATATTCATTTCATTTACCAGCACTTCGAAGAATCTGCTTTTTAATCCCACACACATCTATAAATCTGAATGAATCAAACCACATCATATATGAAGTAAAATCACACCATTTGGATTAGATGTGTTTCTTCATGAACATGCGTCTTTATTTATTATTGAAGGGTCACAACTTTTTATCAAAACACCTCTTCATGTAATCATTAACTTTGTTTGGGTAAATCTGAAGTTATACACATAAATCGCATCTCTTTCCTTTGCATCGCTCCACTTTAATTCTTCTTGTTAGAATAATCTCACTTTTTGTTTATTTAAGATGTTTCTTAAATGAATCGCATCTCTTTAATTAATCTTTGCCTCTTATATTCGACTTTTGTCTTTATGCAACTGGTGGCAGAAATATTAGTATTCGACTTCCACAATCTTCACCGTTTTGACTCAATAAATCGCGTCCTTTCTGTTAAGGATAATAGACAGCGTCGATAAAATGCTCCAACTTGATAAATTAAATGATAGCCATGTGGCTATTTAATTTATATATATATGGCAACGAATTTGTTAAAAGAAATAAAGAGACACAAGGCCGACCTCCTTCATCATTGGCGCGATTATCTATGAGGACAACTTATCATTTATTGGTCACATTTATTTGTAAGAAATATATACTTATTGATTAGCCGACTTGCTTCATAGAAAGAAGTGTCTCTTCAATTTGTATATATAGAGGTTCACCTTATCATTTGTGATCATCGAGTTTATTCTATCAAGTGCAAATGTATTCAAGAGCAGGTTGCGAATTTTCCTTAAGTGCAGATTTAGATTGAAAGGAAGATCAGATTATTATCTGATAGTGCATTGTGTATTGGTGCTGAATATCGG
Source organism: Sequoia sempervirens (assembly GCA_007258455.2). NCBI lineage: Eukaryota > Viridiplantae > Streptophyta > Pinopsida > Cupressales > Cupressaceae > Sequoia > Sequoia sempervirens. Next base: position 46,469,014 of record VDFB02000008.1, read on the forward strand.
CCTTGAGTTTGGCCTCATTGTAAAGCGAATTGCTGCCACTATTCATATATATATAAGAGATCTTTGTTGCTGGGTTTTTCTCCCTCAAGAGGAGGGTTTTCCCAGGGTATCTGCTGTGTTATTGTCTGATTTTTGAATTAATTTTCTGTGCATATAATCTGTTCATTAAAATTTACATGGTATCAGAGAGGGTTTGAGAGGATCGTGATCAGATTATTGCTAATCAGCATACCCTTTTGTTATTCACTTATCTACATCAGTCAAGATGGTGAATGGTTTGAAGGTTGAGGATAGACTCGAAGGTGCATCTAACTTCACTTCATGGAGATTTAGGATCATGCTCACCTTGCGTGAAAATGACTTAGGTGAGTTCGTGAAGTCTAGCGTTTCTGCACCTGAGGAGGAAGAAGCAAAGTTGCAGTGGGTGAAGAAAGACATTAAAGCAATGAAGATATTGGTTGATTCCGTCAAGGATCATATTGTTCCTATCATCTCTAAGTTGAAGACAGCAAGAGATATGCTCAAGACCTTGGAAGAGATGTATGAAATCAACAATACCAGCCGGGCACTTGCACTAAAGCATCAATTGCATCATGTGAAGATGTCAAAGGGAGAATCTATGATCGCTTACTTGATGAGGATTTCAGATTTGAGAGATCAGCTCTCGACAATAGGACATATGGTTGATGACAAAGACTTAACCATGCTCGCTCTCAATGGTTTACCTTTGTCTTGGGAATCCTTCATTCAGGGAATCAGTGTAAGATCGAAATTGCCTAAGTTTGATCGTCTAAGATCTGATTGCATTCAAGAGGAATCAAGGTTGGTGGCAAGAGGCATTGGTCAAAGTTCAAAGAATGAAGACATTCATGTTCTTGCCTCCCATACTTCAAAGAAGAAAGGAAAAGATGGAAGGAAAGGATTCTTCAAAAGGAATCAGGACAAGGGAAATGATGATACACCTCCATTCAAGAAGAAGAGAGATATGTCCAAGATTCAATGTTTTAGGTGTGACAAGTTTGGGCACTTCGCCAAGTATTGTCCAACTAGACCTAAGCAACAGGTCACCGTTGCGGATGTTGATGATGCCTCTCCTCAAAAGGATTCAAGTGAATATTTGTTCTATTCGGCATTATCAAGCAGTGTACCTTCCGACACCAGCACTTGGATAATCGACAGTGGTGCTTCACGACACATCACCGGCTTTAAGGAGCACTTATCAAGTTTGGTGGAAAAGGAGTCTTCTGAACAAGTCATCATTGGAGATGATGCTAGCTACTCCGTGAAAGGAATTGGGACCTCTACACTTCATTTGGAGTCCGGCATTTCACTACAGTTGGGTAATGTTCTTTATGTTCCTGGAATCAAACGCAATCTTATTTCTATTTCAGCCTTGGAAGATAAAGGATATCAAGTTGCCTTTTCCAAAGGCAAAGTTCTAGTATGGATGGAGAACTCTAGCTTCAAGGATGCTCAAGTAATTGGAGTTAGACATGAAAACCTTTACAAGGTCTGCACACGTTCTTTACAAGCTTTGGTTCATGACTCTTCAAGTCTTTGCGATCTTTGGCATCGGAGATTGGCTCACTTACACTTCCGAGCCTTACCTATCATGGAGAAGATGGTGACAGGCCTTCCTAAGTTCAACCAGGAGCACGAAGGTACTTGCAAGGGCTGCGCATTGGGTAAGAACATAAAAGCCCCTTTTCATAGTAGAGAAAATAGATCTAAGTGTATTTTAGACCTTATTCATTCTGATTTATGTGGACCTATGTCTGTTCCTTCTTCGAGTGGTTTCTTGTATTATGTTCTTTTCATTGATGATCACTCTAGGAAGACTTGGATTTATTTTTTGAAATCTAAAGAATCTGAGGAAGTGCTGGATAGGTTTAAAGAGTTTAAAGCCTTGGTAGAAAATCTTTATGGTAAAAGAATTAAGGTCCTCAGATCTAACAATGGTGGAGAATACACCTTTGGCAGTTTTCGAAATTTTTGTATTGATGCAGGGATTAAGAGGGAGTTCTGTGTTCCCTATAATCCTCAACAAAATGGTGTTGCAGAAAGAAAGAACAGGACGATCGTGGAAGCATCAAAGGCCATGATCCATGATCAAGATTTGCAAACCTTCCTATGGGCAGAAGCTTCCAGGACAACTGTGTATGTTTAGAACAGAAGTCCTCATAAGATCTTAGAGAATATGACTCCAGAAGAAGCCTTTACAGGGAAGAAGCCTGAAGTCAGTCACTTGAGGATCTTTGGATGTCTTGTCTATATTCATGTTCCCAAGGAAAAGAGAACCAAGTTAGAGCCTTCTGGCAAGAAGGGAATATTTGTGGGCTACAGTGAGACATCAAAAGCCTACAGAATTTACATTCCAGGTCAGAAGTTGATCGAGATTAGTAGGGATGTCACATTCGAGGAAGATGTTGCATTCAGAAGATCTAGGGGGATTCATATGGAGATTGATAATGAAGAGTCTCCTCATGATATGGAAATTGATCATACTCCTGAGATTCAGAGGGAGACTTCAGAACCAAAAGAAGATATTGATCCTGTTGAACCCTTGGAACCTACTGATGGGCCTACTGACATTGTTATTGAGAGAAAGAGACCTCTATGGGCCAAGCGTACTATGCAAGAAGCTGAAAGTTTTGCAGCTCCTAGAGGCACATTCAGAGAAAGCAAAAGGCCACATAAGTTCTTCAGTTATGTTGCCTTGATGAGTCAGATTATAGAATCCGAGCCTACCTGTGTTGAGGAAGCTTCTAGTCTTCAGGTTTGGAGAGATGCTATGACAGAGGAGTATCAGTCAATTCTTAAGAATGATGTTTGGGACATTGTTCCTAGACCCGAGGCCAAGTTTGTGGTATCTTCTAAATGGCTATTCAAGATTAAGCATGTTGCAGATGGAAGCATTGAGAAGTACAAAGCTAGATTTGTGGCTCGTGGGTTTTCTCAGAAAGAGGGAGTTGATTACGAAGAAACATTTGCTCCTGTTGCTCGCTATACTTCTGTCAGAACCATCATTGCTATTGCTGCATCTAGAGGATGGAAGATTCACCAGATGGATGTGAAGACAACTTTTCTCAATGGAGTGATTGAGGAAGAAGTTTATATAGAGCAACCTGATGGATTTGAGGTTCATGGAAAAGAGTCATGTTTGCAAGCTGAAGAAGGCCTTGTATGGTCTTAAGCAGGCTCCTCGTGCTTGGTACGAAAGGATTGATTGTTATCTGTTAAGCTTGGGTTTCTTGAAGAATGATGCTGATTCGAATCTCTACTTCAAGGTAATCAATGGTGAAGCATTAATTTTGGTTTTATATGCTGATGATTTGATCCTTACTGGAGAAGATCACCTGATTCTTGAATGTAAGAAAGAATTGACTTTTGAATTTGAGATGAAGGACCTTGGGCTCATGCATTACTTCCTTGGCTTAGAAGTCTAGCAGAAACTAGATGAGATGATTCTAAGTCAAGGGAAGTACACCATTGATATACTTAAGAGATTTGGCATGATGGATTGCAAACCCATGTCTACACATATGGAGACCAACCTACATAAGTTGAAGGAGGCTGCAGCTAATTTAGACTTGGTGGATCCTACATTGTACAGACAGCTTATTGGATCCTTGATGTATCTAGTTAACACTAGACCTGACATTTGTTATGCAGTAAGTGCAGTTAGCCAGTTTATGTGTAATCCGAGACAGATACATCTTGTTGCAGCTAAACATATCTTGAGATACTTGCGTGGCACAGTTGGATATGGGTTGAGGTATTCTTTAGATGCAGACCTGGAGTTACATGGTTTTACTGATTCTGATTGGGCAGGTTGTGTCACAGATCGGAAGAGCACCTCTGGTTGTTGCTTCAGTTTGGGTTCAGCTATGATTTCCTGGTGCAGCAGGAAGCAGTCATCTGTAGCATTGAGTACAAAGGCAGAGTACATTGCAGCTTGTATGGCAACTCGAGAAGTAGTATGGCCGTAAGCTCCTTGCAGGATTGTTTGGACAATCAATGGAGCCTACTATCATTCATTGTGATAATCAGAGTTGTGTGAAGCTTTCTGTCAATCCTGTGTTTCATGACAGAACCAAGCATGTTGAGATCAAGTACCACTACATTAGGGATATGGTACTGAGTAAGGCTGTACAGTTGAGGTACATCAACACTGATGAGCAGACGACAGACATTCTCACCAAGCCTCTTGCCAGGATAAAGTTCGTGTACTTCCGAGATAAGCTTGGGATGGTGGAGAATCCAGCCTTGACTGAGTAAGAGTCTCAATATCAGTGAGCCTTGTTAATGCATTTTCCTCTGAGACGGAGGAATTTGAGGTGCAAGCCCTTGTCAATGCATTTTTCTCTGAGACGGAGGAATTTGAGGTGTAAGCCCTTGTTAATGCATTTTCCTCTGAGACAGAGGAATTTGAGGTGAAAGCCCTTGTTTCCACCCTCTGAGCCTGAGGCATGGTGGAAGTCATGTGTGAGACTCCATGACACATCTTGTACTTGTGAATGTCACGTTGAGGTGACAACATCACGCAAGTGATGAACACTTGTACACACCATAGTATGGTTGTAGCCATTATGGTTGATATTGTGTTGAGGCGATATCTAATATCACGTTGAGGTGATATTCTTCTTTTCACATCTGGTTGTAGCCAATGTGATGGGCATTATGTTGAGGTGATTTATCTTGAGCAGCTGGATGCATTCTCTCTAGCTGAGAGGGAGTGTTAAGGATAATAGACAGCGTCGATAAAATGCTCCAGCTTGATAAATTAAATGATAGCCATGTGGCTATTTAATTTATATATATATGGCAACAAATTTGTTAAAAGAAATAAAGAGACACAAGGCCGACCTCCTTCATCATTGGCGCGATTATCTATGAGGACGACTTATCATTTATTGGTCACATTTATTTGTAAGAAATATATACTTATTGATTAGCCGACTTGCTTCATAGAAAGAAGTGTCTCTTCAATTTGTATATATAGAGGTTCACCTTATCATTTGTGATCATCAAGTTTATTCTATCAAGTGCGAATGTATTCAAGAGTAGGTTGCGAATTTTCCTTAAGTGCAGATTTAGATTGAAAGGAAGATCAGATTATTATCTGATATTGCATTGTGTATTGGTGCTGAATATCGGCCTTGAGTTTGGCCTCATTGTAAAGCGAATTGCTGCCACTATTCATATATACAAGAGAGATCTTTGTTGCTGGGTTTTTCTCCCTCAAGAGGAGGGTTTTCCCAGGGTATTTGCTGTGTTATTGTCTGATTTTTGAATTAATTTTCTGTGCATATAATCTGTTCATTAAAATTTACACTTTCTTAAAGCTCGATATTTTCTTCAAATTTTAGAGCCTTCGATATTCGTCTCCTTCGATTTTGTTTGTCAGAGATATGAGAAGTAACTTAGAGTCATTCCTTCAAAGACATGCGCATGGCTAGATTGGTGATACGGCTTATACCAACTTGATCGATCCTCAATATTTTCATGATGCAGCTGGTTCAAAGCTTTGATATATTAAGAGGACGTCACATTCATTAACTTTTCAGGTTCCCCGTCATCCACAATGGATTCCCAATCTTTGAGAAAGAACGGCCTTCATCATTGACTTATTGTCTTGCATATATTGTTTCCAATCGCTTCCATTATTTTCATCATTGCACTTGATGACTCAACGTAATTCCTTATCTTTGATCCTCTATTTAATATTTCTTAATTGTTTACTTAATAAGCATTTTATGATCTCTGGCCTATGTAAACAATGTACAGGATTTTTTCGCTGCTGTAGATAAAACATGACGAGGATATCGACCTTGTTATAATTTCTCTTTCGGCCCATTCAAACTTGGCCTCTGCTTCAGTCGCCACTACTTGTGACTTGGCAGCTATGATCACTTTCATAATCCATATCTGATGTAATATACTTCAATTTGAACTTGTAGTCAATTCTTGATGTTCTGTCTTATAATTACCGATCTTGTTTCTGCTTGACGAATCTGATCCAAAATACCTGCTACTGATGTTGCTGCTTTCCTTAAACATTCATTTATTGATGCTTGTGTCACTCCACAATATATAGTGCTTGCCCCTTTTCTCTTATCAAGGACAGTATTTCTATTACCAAATTCCCTTAATACTAATGACCACTTTAATTTCTCTTTGACAATAATGACAATATTTTTACCAACAATCTAAGGGCTTTTGACATCAATGACAACATTTCCAACAATCTCCCCCTTTGTCATTGATGGCAACCTACTCTTCATCACTTCTAACTCTCCCCCATTCTACTTCTCTCCCCCTTTGACATCAATGGCAAAGGGACTTCTAGCAATGTCTTTCTTCTTCTATTCCATGGAGCTACAAGATACTGTGTATAGCTCCCCCTGAATGTATGCTCCCATTTATTAATACTCATCTTTCTCTAACTTCTTCATTCCTTGACATATGAAATGTTTCTATATGGAAAATTGTTTATTTTGACATCAATGCAATTTCCAACAAATGAAGCCAATTCATCATCTTCTTTAGATACTATTCCATAGGTATATTTTTCTCTTTAAAATTGAGGTACTTCACATTTTAGTTATCTTCTCCATGGGCTGAAAGATAGTGCCAACTTAGCTCCCCCTAAATCCATGCTTCTTTTCAAAATAGTGTATGACATGTATCTTGCATGATCATAGATTTATCCTCATCATTAATTTTCTTTTGTTTCCTTCTCCATACTTTTGTAATCTTTTTCTCCTTTCCAATGGTGTTCTTCTTTATATCTTGTCTAAGTGATTTCACGAATCCATATTTACAAAAACGTGCTATGTGTCCAAAGTTGTTGCACTTGAAACACATAACATCATGACTAAATGAATTATAATTTCTCTAGTGAAGCCTGAAGTATTTCTTGCTTGAAATCTGCAATTTATTGCTTTGTGGCCAAAATAATTGCATGAAAAGCAATATTCATTGAAAGAGTAAAACTGCCTAGCATTAAACTTTCTTTCATTTTCCTTGAAACTTGTGACATTCTCATCAAACTTTGTACATTTCTCCTTTGGCTTTTCCAATTCATTTTTTAGCATGGCAACTTCTTGTACCAACTTATCACAATCTCTCTCTTTTGCACTTAACTTGATCTTTATCTCATTTTCAACTTGTTCAGCCTCTACAAGTCGAGTCCTCAAATCTTCAATTATTATTTTTAATTCCTCCAAGCTTTTAGTCAACTCCTTAGTTTTTAGTTTATGCTTGGTGACCTTCTTCTTTAATTCTTCATTTTTCTTGTATCCATAATAAAGTTCTTCCTCAAGATCTGTTTCTTCTTCTTCATTGCATTCTTCTTCTTCTTCATCACATTCTTGATCAGCCTCTTGTTCTTCATATTCAGCCATGAACAATATTTCTTCTTCATCATTGCTTTGACCGTCATCACTTTGTTCTTCTGAAGAGCTGCATTCTTTCTTAGTGTAAAAGCTCTTCTTGTGTTTTTGAGATCTTTTCTTTCCTTTTTTCTTGATGTGGGTTTCTTTTTCACCTTCACTTGAGTTACTATCACTGTAAGGACATTTAGAAGCATAATGTCCAACTTCTTCATAATTGAAACATTTAAAAGGGAATTTTCCTTTATATTTCCCTTTTCCTTTCTTAAGTTTTCCCATGAAGTAGGCTTCTGCTTCATCATTTGATTTGTCACTTGGTTCTTCATGCTTGTTTTTGCCCTTTTTGGATGCTTTGAATGAGACTTCCTTTTGTGGTGATCATTCTTCAATCCTCATCTCATAAGCAGCAAGGATCCCATGTAATTCATCTTTTGATAGCTAGTCTAAGTTTGTTAATTCTTCCAATGCTACAACCTTGGCCTCAAACCTTGTAGATAGAGATTTTAGAATCTTATCAACAATAAAAGCATCATCAATTTCTTCACCAAGTCCTCTCATGATGTTCACCGTTCATCAACACGAAGAAAGTATGAGGCAATATCTTCATCATCATCCATTTGAGAGTTTCCAACTTCCTTCGATGAGTTTGCAACTTTTCCTTCTTTACTTTTGCATCTCTTTCATAGATGTTTTGGAGTTTAACCCAAATCTCTTTTGCTGATTTGCAATGCATGACCTTTGTAAATTCAGAATCTGTTAGGCTGCAAAGAAGAGCATGCTTTGCTTTGGCATTGTTTTCACTTCTCTTTTTCCTGGCTTGATTCGTTGGATGGGTTGATGGAGGTTTATATCCATCAACAACAGATTGCCACACATCAAACCCAAGAGCATTCAAATAAGCTTCCATCTTAATACTCCAAAATGCATAATTAGTCCCATCAAAGATGGGTGCTTTGACTGTATTGTTATGATCTGCCATATGTGCTCTTAAGGATCTCCTTCAAGCGGTTAGGCTTTCAAGAAGGACCTCGCTTTGATTCCAATTGAAGAGCACAAAGATATACTAAGAGGGGGCGGTGAGGGTGAATTAGTATATCTATAAACTTTTACCCTTTACAACCTTTATCAACTTCAAATTCAAACACAAATCAACTATGCTAGAATATCTCAATATGAACAAGTTGACACCAAGATTTTACGTGGAAACCCTTACGGGATAAAACCATGGTACAAATAATGTACTTTATGAATTATATATGCTTTTACAAAGAATATAGGCACCAACCTACTTGAATCACCAAATATGTAATTTAGTAGGCACCAACCTACAAGGAGCTTCAACCCCTAATGTTGATTTAGTAGGCACCAACCTACAAGGAGCACCAACCCTTAATGTTCGTAGGCCCCAAGCTACCGGAGGCTCCAACCCCCACTTGCCAAGCACCTACTTAGTAAAGATAGAAATATCAAGAATAATACTCCACCTTCGATGTTTCTTCATGAACATGTGTCTTTGTTTATTATTGAAGGGTTGCAGCTTTTTATCAAAACACCTCTTCATGTAATCATTAACTTTGTTTGGGTAAATCTGAAGTTATAGACATAAATCACATTTCTTTCCTTTGCATTGCCTCCACTTTAATTCTTCTTGTTAGAATAATCTCACTTTTTGTTTATTTAAGATGTTTCTTAAATGAATCGCGTCTCTTTAATTAGTCTCTGCGTCTTATATTCGACTTTTGTCTTTATGCAACTGGCGGCAGAAATATTATTATTCGACTTCCACAATCTTCACCGTTTTGACTCAATAAATCGTGTCCTTTCTTAAAGCCCGATATTTTCTTCAAATTTTGGAGCCTTCGAAATTCGTCTCCTTCGATTTTGTTTGTCAGAGATATGAGAAGTAACTCAGAGTCATTCCTTTGAAGACATGCGCACAGCTAGATTGGTGATACGGCTTATACCAACTTGATCGATCCTCAATATTTTCATGATGCGGCTGGTTCAAAGCTTCGATATATTAAGAGGACGTCACATTCATTAACTTTTCAGGTTCCCCGTCATCCACAATGGATTCCCAATCTTTGAGAAAGAACGGCCTTCATCATTGACCTATTGTCTTGCATATATTGTTTCCAATCGTTTCTATTATTTTCATCATTGCACTTGATGACTCAACGTAATTCCTTATCTTTGATCCTCTATTTAATATTTCTTAATTGTTTACTGAATAAGCATTTTATGATCTCTGGCCTTTGTAAACAATGTACAGGATTTTTCGCTGCTGTAGATAAAACATGACCAGGATATCAACCTTGTTATAATTTCTCTTTCGGCCCATTCAAACTTGGCCTCTGCTTCAGTCGCCACTGCTTGTAACTTGGCAGCTATGATCACTTTCATAATCCATATCTGATGTAATATACTTCAATTTGAACTTGTAGTCAATTCTGGATGTTCTGTCTTATGATTACCGATCTTGATTCTGCTTGACGAATCTGATCCAGAATACCTGCTACCAATGTTGCTGCTTTCCTTAAACATTCAGTTATTGATGCTTGTGTCACTCCACAATATATAGTGCTTGCCCCTTTTCTCTTATCAAGGACAGTGTTTCTATTACCAAATTCCCTTAATACTAATGACCACTTTAATTTCTCTTTTGACAATAATGACAATATTTTTACCAACAATCTAAGTGCTTTTGACATCAATGACAACATTTCCAACATGCTCTTCCTCGAGCACTCACAAACTAAGATGCTCCAAAAGATTTTTCACTTGACTGAGTTTTTCTTGGAGATACCAGGATCCCAAAGCAATCTTGGAAATATTATGAATCTCTCTAATGATGTAGTGTATTTCATTAACTGCCTATTTGTAGCTAAGTCTTGTTGAACAACTTTGTCTTTCTTGTCTTCAAATTGATGATTCATATTGTCTTTCAAATCTTCTTGAGTCACAACTAACTCTACTAGTTGTTTTGCCCCTACAACTACTAACTTTCTTGGGGGCTGTTCTTTATGAATAAACATTTCACCATTCATCTTTCACTGCGCTACTCTGATATCATCACAAGTTGTGAAACTTAAACCAAGATATGTCTCTGCCTTATTTCAAAAAGTGGGTTATCCCAATGGACAAACCTCTCTGCATCCATTTCAAAAAGCGGGTTATTTGCAACCCAGTGGAAAAATTGAAAATTATTCCTATTATCAAATTGGAAGTTAGTTTCTTGTTTAGACCATTCATACTGGCCTAATTATAAACAATTTTCTTCTGAACACTTCATTTTTGATTCCCAATTAGTGTCAAGTTTCAACATTCCCAAATTGCTTATCATTCATTGTTGATTTAATACTTCCCGCATACTCAAAACCAATGGTAATAACTACTAAAACCTTTTCCTTAGCTTGTGGCTCTAATGTGTTTACTTCCTCATATTCCACCTTATTTTTTATTCTACAACAAATTTTCTTAACTCTTTTTCTAATGAAAGTGCTTCTTTGCTTCAACACTTGTGGCTTGGCACCCAAGATATGTTATGTCCCCTTTTTGAAATAGGATTTAATAAATAAATAATAATAATAAAACTAAAATAAAATTAAAAAAGCAAAAATAAAATATAATATAATTAAAATTTAATTAAGTTTAATGAATGGTCAAAAGGCATGAAATGAAGAGTTGTGACTCCCTCAAACATGAGATATAAAAGGGAGAAGAGTTCATTTGAAAAAGAAAAAAGAAAAAAAGAAGGGAGCATATGAATCAAGGAGGGATTGATGGAAGAAGAAAGGGATAAGGAAGTGACTCTTTAAAAGGGCAGAAATTATGAAGGGTTGTACTCTTTCAAAGGGTGGTAATTGTGAAAGGTTGTGACTCTTGCAAATGGCAGACATGATGAAGAGGTGTGACTTCTCCCTTACATTGGAAGATATAAAGGGGAGATGGTTTCATTTGAGGAGGAGATGCAAGAGAGATCAATTTTTATTCTCAAAAAGGCAGCAATGAAGGGTGGTGACTCAATTCTTATGAAAAGTGGCGACTCTCTCACCAATAAAGTATAAAAGAGAAATCATTCCAAGCATTCAAGGATCACTTATCAATCATCACTCACCAATGCATCAAATCAGCACTCATTCAATCATCACTCACGAATCCATCAAATCCATCATCAATTATCAAATCAAGCAAACAATCAATCAACAAATCATCATCATAAATTGTCAATTCATTCAATCAATCAAACATACAAACATTCATCATTCAGACATCAACTATTCAAGCATCAACCATTCTAGCCTCGAACCATTCAAATATTAATCATTAAGACAACAATCATTCAAATATCAATCACTAAGACATCAATAAGTAATTGAAGGAATTCAAAAATCAAATTGAAGAATAATTTTAGAATATAAATTAAGAACAGCTATATATATATGTATATTGTAGAAATTAAGTTATTGCAACCATGTTTTGAATCAATATGAAATGTTTGATAGGAAGATGCAGCAGTACTGATTCCCTCATCAAGTACGCCAACCCCAAGATGGATGTGCCAATACCTGGGGCGAAGGGGCCGAATGACTCGAAGGCTCATTCCGTGCCCTTGCGCTTGATTGAGGAGGACAGGCTCCTGATGTCCTATCAAGCTTTTCCATCGGATGCTTAATGTGGTTGGCTATTGGAAATAAGCTATGAAATAGATACAAATGAATTTAGGATATTTTGATTTCAATAGAGATTATTTGTATATGATCATAGATCCTTGATATTAATGCTTTGGTGTTAATTAATTAAGATTTTCTCTAAATTGTATTGCAATTATGTGATTTTATAGAATTCTATTTGTAAATAAATTGCATTTGTTGGAATTGTTATTTTTTGGGCAAAATCAGGTATATCCCCAAAAGGAGACATTACAAGATTCCTTGCATAATAGCAAAGGTTTTTTTTCTCTAAGTTTGTTTAGGCTGTCGTGGGTCTTTTTTGCAATAGGATAAATCTTCTTTTGTAGATTGGGGGGAGATTCTGTAGAATGTAGTTGGGTCCAAGACATTGACTGCTCCAGTATTGTAATCTTTTTGATGACTTCTTCGGGTTTTGGTTCTAAATGTTCTTTTCTGTTTTTTTCTCTTGAAATATTCTGATATCTAAATATTCTGTTCTTTTCTGATCTTGCATTATGAAATTGTATAAACAGAATTTGTCTTCTGATATCTGGACCAAGTCTTGAGTATGCATCTATGCACTCATCAAAGTCATTTTCTACCATGCTTGGCTCCTCCTCTTCTCATGGCTGCTCAACTCTAGGTAAGAATGTGGGTTGTGTGATTCTAGGTGCTGATCCAAGTGGAGTTCTATTGTTATGTTTTGACCCTAAATGACTTGAATTATTACCTTCGCCCATTAGTTTGTGCAAGCCTGAGGGAACTAATTGTATTATTCATATTTTGAAGTGTTTAAAGGAGCAATTGTGCTGTTTGTTCATGTCTTTGCATACAAGCTTTCCACTCATTCTTTCGTTCTTCCTCTCGATCATGTTAGTGTTTTGTAGCGGCGGGAGATATTTTCTCCTAAATAAAATTATCTCAAGGCAGGTCGGCCTTTGTTATATAAACAAAATTATATTTTTTCTAGGTCAGCCCTAGAAAGGAGGTCGCCTAGCTTGGTATATAAAGAGGATAGAGTCCTCTCATTTGAGCAATCAATTTCATTCATTCCAATTCGCATCTTCTAGCAGCAGTTCACCTTCTAAGCAGCAGATCAGATTTTAGAAGTGATATCATCTAGTGCATTCAAGATTCGATACAAGGAGAAGTGCCATTTCTTATTGTATGAGACTCGGCCTATTCTACGGCCTGATTTTGTATGCAGTTTCTGCACTTATTCTTCCAATATATAAGAGAATATTTTTGCTGGGTTTTTCTCCCTCGAGTAGGAGGGTTTTCCCAGGGTAATCACTGTGTTCATTGTTTCTTGTGTTGTATTTTCTGCTTGTTTACATTTCTGATCTGAAAACTAACAGATCAGCCATCTTATTCTCTCTAATTTGGTTGCTAGCCTCTTGTAATGCTGCCTCTAGTCTTTTCTTTTCTCTCTTCAAGGCCCTTTGATCTCTTTGATGACACTATGTAAACTAGATTTAGAACTGCAAGCTGGCAGGACTGCTGCTCTGACACCAATTGTAATGTCCCCTTTTTAATTCCTTTAGTTTCAAGCCTTGGCACACCAAATATAAACTTGCACAACTGATTATTAATAATTTTTTTTAATTTTTAACTTGTTGATTTAATAATTACTGTCAAAATTAAATTTATCAAATTGCTTTGGATACTCAGAAATCTGCCCAGACTGATATTAGGTATTACTTTTTGTAGTATTGTCATGCCACTGCCATGTACATATCGCAGCACTAAATTATGAAAAAACCTAGGCGTTGAAATGCAAATAAATAAATAAAATAAATAATTAGTATTTGCAAAGGGGCCGACCAAGATTTAGGATTTAATCACTAGTGAATGAATGAAGGAGGTTGACTCGGAATATAGGAAATTAATTACCAGCAATTGAATGGAGGCCGACTCAAATTATTTAGAAAAGAGGGGAGGGCCGACTAAGATTAGTTAAGGCAGCACCCAACTTTGGAAAGGTGTAACTCTTGTCAAGGGCAATGGGTTTTATGAAGAGTCATGACTCCCTCCAAAAAGGAAGATATAAAAAGAGAACAAATGAGTGGGAAGAGGAAAGAAAGGGAATGAGATTGGAAAAAGGAAAATAAGAAATATAAGATATCTATTGGAAAAAATATTGTTTTCAGGAAGAATATTATTGGGAAGTAAGTTTTAGCATATAAATTAGGAATATATATATATAGCAATCTATTTTGAATTTATAGAAGTGTTTTGCAAATAGGGAGGTCAATCGACCTTCCGAGTTCACGAGAGGTTAAGTACCGACTTGTCCTTCATCAAGCATGCCACCTCAAGATGCAGGCTTGTGGGCTGGGAGGCGTATGAGTGCTCTTGGGATTGTTGAGGAGGCAGTCTTCATGCATCTTATCAAGCATGCCACCCCGAGATGGATGGAATGGAGCTCTTGCCATGCTTGTGGGTTGGGAGGCATATGAATGCTTCTGGGCTTGTTGAGGAAGGTAGTCTTCATGCAACTTATCAAGCACGACACCTCGAGATGGATGGAATGGAGCTCCTGCCATGCTTGTGGGCTAGGAGGCAAATTAGTGCTCCTGGGCTTGATCAAAGAGGATGGTGTGCCTTCAAGGTGGACTGAGGGATGGAGTGGACCTGAGATCTTTCCATGTTCGTGGGCCAGGAGGCGGATGAGTGCTTCTGGGCTTGAGGGTCTTCTCAAGTACGCCACCCCGGGATGGATGGACGAGGATCTACCCATGCTCTTGCAATACAAGGACAACCATCTTTGAGATTGTGGTTTGCAAACATTTCAAGTGAATTTCTAATATGTTGGCTATAACAACATGTCTTGGAATAATCATTAATGATGTTAAGATGCCTTTGAATTCAAATATTAATAATGTTATGAACTATAGATCTAAATACTATAATGTTTTAGCTATGATGTATTGCTCTCAATATTATAAGATTTTATGTATTAATCTGAATATAACCATAAAGTTGATACTTGTTATTACTAATACCAGTTTTCAGTGATTATTGTTGTTTTGCAGGCCTAAAATTAGGAATTTCCCAAAAGGGGACATTACAAGTATTGTCACTTTTCTTAAAGTCTACATTAGTTTAATGCATTTGGTAAATAATTCTTTAATCTGCCTGAGTTGGGAGTTTTCGTCCACAAACTCATTAAGGAAAATAAAAAGGTTTTTGTCCTTTAATTTCTGGCATGAGGGGTTTTGTCCTCAGGTTAAATGAACTGCAGTTCCATGCTCCAAAAGAGTAATAATCAGATAATAAAAGATTTATTCTTCATATGATGCTTTCCTTCTTGTTCGTTGTCTCTTATATATCTTTTTTCCTTAAATAGTCACGATTCTTCACATGCTCCTTGACTCTTGATTAAATTGAACTTTAATTTTATATTTTATAATTATATTATATTATATATACATATTTTTATATATTTTAATTTATTATTATTATAATCTTATTTTGAAAAGGGGACATTACAGTGTCATCAACAAATTGAATATCAATCAAATCAGATTCATCAAGGAGAACAATACCTTTCATTGGTGGACCAAAAGAGCACTCTCTAAGCAGGAAATGCATAGCTTTAGTAGCAAATTAAACAGGGAAAGAACCAATGAGCATTCTTGTCTAATGGATCTTTGCAACTCAAAAGGATCGATAAGGATGGAACCATTGATTTCAACATAGGCTGAAACATCTCAAAAAAATACTTCAATCATTCTGCAGAATTTATCTTGAAAAACCTAAGCTCTCAACACTCAACACTATCATTATAAATGGCCACTCTGCTCTATCATATATCCTTTGACAAAACCAGTCTGAGTACTTGATATACTTGTACGAAGATTTTTTCTGAGTCTCACACCAATCACTTTTGCCATAATTTTATAAGAAACATTCAGAACTGTAACAGGTCTCCAATTCTTGACCAGGGACTTATCACCTTCTTTGGGTAGAAGATTAATAACTCTTTTATTAATGTTTTCCCTTGATGACCCAACCTAAATACCTTCCCTCTACACTTTAAAAAAATCATCAACAATCCAATCTTTATCCACTTTATAAAATTTTCAATAGGGAGACGATCAATACTAGGGGATTTATC
The DNA here is from genome assembly GCA_007258455.2 of Sequoia sempervirens. Lineage (NCBI taxonomy): Eukaryota > Viridiplantae > Streptophyta > Pinopsida > Cupressales > Cupressaceae > Sequoia > Sequoia sempervirens. The sequence continues at coordinate 46,485,201 of VDFB02000008.1, forward strand.
ATCCTTTAAAGAGCCGATGGGAAAGGAAATCTCTTCAATTACAATATCTTTGTCAAGATTAACATCACTTTCCTTTAACTTCTTAGGAATTATTTTATTGCATGATATCTGAAGCTTTCGAGTCTCAAGATTACTACTCTTAGAGGAGAACAATGACATATAGAAAGGAAAAAAAACATTTTTGATTTCTCCAAGATCATTTGACAGGGTCCCACCAATGCCAACTGGCTCAATCCTTTCTCTAGTGAATTTGGTTTTGACCAAATTAAATAAATACTTAGAACCTTTATCATCATATCTAATCCAGTTCATTTTGGATTTGATTTTAACACCCTGGGCTACATAAATTTGATATCTCCACTCATGCTTAGCAGAGATTAGCATATTCTGCAGCTCAATGTTACAAGGGTTCATTTGTGTTCTTTCCTCAAAATTAATCAAGCCCTCTTCAAGTTTCCTAGCACATGTTTTTCTACTTAAAGCTTTTAATCTACCAAAAGTTCTACGAAAATTTTGCCATGGAGTAATGCAGATATTCCATTGATTAATAGAAGTAACAGGAGACATTCCTATTCGGTTTCTAATGACTTTGATATCATCTAGACAATCTTTGTCAAGTAGATGACTGATATTCATCTTAAACATCCTAGTCTCTCTATCAGATTTAGTTTGAGTGTCTTCCCTGATTGAAAGATTCAGTTCAATGAGATGATGGCCATATAGGGCATAGGGAGAGACCTTAACATCATTATTATCAACAGAGGAGCATGAGTGAAAAAAAGTCCCGTGATAGCAGAATTTGTCAAGCTCCCAGTACATTTGTTTATCACCATGCTAGTTATTGCACCATGTAAACAAAATGCCATTACTATCCTTTTTATTATGTTCAATGGGGTCAATCAGATTCAAACCTCTCTTCATTTTGGACCAAATGAAGATTGACTAAACCTGATTTCCTCGACACTAATTTTCTTTATTTTAAATTATATTGAAATCACCACCTGAAATCCATGGAACCTTGGGCAAGTTATTTGCTAACTAATTCCAGAGATTGGCTCTTTCCCTATAGTCCTTGATTCAATAGAGGCATACAACGAGCATGAAACAAATCTATTCCCCTGGGAAGCAACAATAACCCACACATCTCTTTTGCAGGGAGAGCATCTTGATTCAACCACACAAGATGACCACTTAAACGAGAGGAAAAGAACATAGCCCCTCCTCCCCTTCTCATGTTTAGTAGAAAAAAGAAAGTATTTTTCCAGATAAATGTTAGAGCACAATCCAATGAGAAATCAACAACTTTTACTTCTTGTAGCATTAAACAGTCTAAGCTATCCCTAGAGTTACAGAACATTCTAACAATGACCCTCCTATCAGATGCCTCAATGACTCTGACATTCCATCAGTTTTTTTGTTAGTCAATGTCTCATCACATTTAATAGGACTTATATTATGGACATGTATCGCATTTGGACCTAGGGCCTAGGACTTTCAGGACACCTTATCTTTTTGACCCTCTTACAAATACAGTATGTCTCTCCTCAAAAGTTTAAACAGATCCAACATTTTTTTGTATCACTTGCTGAGCTTGGGAATCTGGAGATACTTCATCATCATTATTATTGGTCTCCTTTTCTTTACTAGCTAACTCCAGACTGTCATTTTTTTATTCAGTCTCTCCAACTTCAACAACCTGTTGTACTACAGGTTGACTGGAAGCAAGGATGACTTCATATTCTGCTGAAGAACTGGAGTCACTTTTATTACATGGAGCTTCTTCCATCTCTACATTCTCATCCTTCTCTCTGTAGGCATGGCCAAGACCTCATCTTTAAGAAGAATAGTAATTTCAGATTATATCATTTTTGGTTTGATGAGAGGGCAGTCCATTATTAAGTGGCCATCCTTTTGACACATAAAGTAAGCATTAAAGCCTCCTTTCCTAATGGATTTAATATACGTTGAAAAACCCTATTTTCAAACTGAAAGCATGAAACTTCAGGAATTTCCTTAGGCTTCACAGAAATTAAAACCCTGGCATTTAAATGAGCCAATGTAATCTAGTTTCTTCAATTTACAAGACTTCCTATAATGGCTTCACCACATACGGAAGAAAATACCAAAGCTGTGACAGGAATTTCTGTACCATTTAGAAGTAGAACACCCAACCACATCTAAAGGCCTCGAGTCATGGTTCTAGACGAGTCATGGTTCTAGAACTGGCCCTAAATACAGACCAGCCTGTGTTCCAAAATGACTGACTCTCAATTACCTTTTCTGCATATCAGATTTTTTTAATGTTGCCATGAATAAACCAAGTTGGACAATTTGACAAAAGGAGACGTATAAGCTAAGTTTTTTTTCCCATATAGATGCTTTTCAATCATCAACAAAACTTTTGGATGGTAGGGCCTTTAAACAAACAAAAAGAACTGTAACTTTTCCAAGTCTTTCCTCTTCCTTCTTCACAAATTCATTCATCTCTTTGTTAAGGGAAATAACCAACATTTTCTTGGGACCAGGAGGTTGCTTATTGTGTTCACTTCCTCCTGAGTCAGGCGTCTTGCCTTTGAAGACATTGTAGATATCACCTCCATAACAGCTACTAGCAGAGAACTGAGCCAACTTCGGAACCATGGTGGAATCTTCTGCCTGTAATGCCTGTTTGAAGGATTTTCTAAATTCCTGCAGAGGAATTTCATTATTTTGTAGTTCACCTACCTTATTCGCGTTGGTTTTAGTGTTCTTAGCTTCATCATTATCACCTCCTGCACTCTTAACTCAATAAATCTGCACCATAAAATCTAGGTGCTATTGTATATCCAGCATACCCACGAAGTAAATAAGTTGGGTATCTGTATAACCACTCATGGGGACAAATATTTCCATAAAAGAGCACATTAAATGTGCTCAAATCATCCAAGAAAGCAAGACCAAAAACCAAAAACTAGGTTCACATAGGAAAGCAGGCAATTTAAAGACAAGTAAATACAATCAAAAGCATGAAATTTGAAGTAAAGGCTAACGACAATCATATGGAGAGCTGCAATAACTGTTAACCCAGGATAGGAATTAAACCGTTTGCAAGAAGGGAAGCTCTAAGAGCACTCATGGAAGATGATGTTTGTCTTCCTCAACCAGCTCCAAAGCACCCTTATTTCTCCCATTCGTTTATCTTCAAAATATAATATGAAATTATTGGATATTGTTTTTCTATATGGAATTTATTATGCATTTGTCTTATTTTATTTTATCTTTGATAATGTTGAATTTTCCTTTGTGGGGGAGATAGGTCCCTTGATTTTTGGGCTCCCCAAAGTCCCTTTATTTAGCGAATGACTTTTTGAGGTTAGGGGATGAGTTCCTCTTAACCTCTCTATTTTTTGGAATGTGAGAGAAGTTCATCACAAGTTTCTCAAGCTTTCTAATTTGATATTATGTCAGGAACTGGTACCTGAATGTGCAGCGTATCACAGTGCCACAACAAGAGAAACTGTGTGTCTTAGGAGAAGTGATCACCACTATTAACCACAATTAATCAAATCAATGCTTAAATTACCTGCTAAATAATATTAAAATAATATTTGTTTATTTTACAGGGTAATTTTTTCAGCACAAGTTGAAATTACACAGGGTAGTGTTGTGACCTTTCACAACATCGCCCCATTGCAAATGGGGACCCTTTGTTTTTGTTTTTTGAGTTTTTGCCTTGGCGTCGCAATTGCTAATTACCATGTTTCTTTTACAATGAGAAGTTTGAGCTTTTGAATGGTCACCCGAGCCAAGTAAAGAATTTGAGCCCGAATCAGTGCACAAACATCATCAGAATGCTTAGAAGGCCTAGAGGACGAGGACCGCCTATCGTTTGAGTCAATTTTGACACCTACTTTTTTGGGATTTTCACTCTGGCCCCCTATGTTTTAGGGACTTTATTTTTGGCAGTTTTAGCCCATTTTGGACTTCCTATTTTTTTAGGGATTTATTTTTGGAAAGTTTCTATTTTGGGAGGGTTTCTATTTTTGGAAAGTGCCTGGGTCATGGTTTCAACATTGTCATCTCCAAAAGACCCCCGAAAGTGGAAATAGGTAAGAAATTTCAAATAAACCATATGTAGGCCAAAAAATTGCCTAAGTGTTGGTCATGGCATGAGCTTGAGACAAGTCCACCCACCAAGGATGAATCATGGCATGAGCCGTGGACAAGTCCGCCCAAGAGGAATGGTATCAGCATGGATAAAGTTCGCCATAGGAACAAGAGAAGTGGCTTGGCACCTTGCCAAGTCTGCCCTTGGAGATGTCCCAACACTAAGTTAAGTCCGCCAAGAGAAGTTTGAGATGGCTTATGACCTTTCCGAGTCTGCCCCATGAGGAATATGTTATGGTTTGATCCTAGAGAAAGTCTGCCCCATCCACAAGGCATAAGATTAAGCCAAGTCTGCCTAGCACATGTGAAATGGAAAAAGCAATGATGAAGTCCGCCCAAGGCATACAAGGCATATCCAAACACTTGATGAAGTTTTCCCTCACCTTGAATGGGAATGGCAAGCTCATTGGAAAGTCTGCCATGCCAAAAATGGAGTATGGAAAGCCTAAAGGGAAGTCCACCCAACAATGGCAAGAAACTTTTGAAGTCCGCCATGGAAAGAAGGAGAAATGGAAGAAATTCTCCAAAGTCTACCAACACTTGGATAGGAAGTGTCTCAACTAGAAGAAATTTCGCCCACCTTAAGGAAGGCATGGCATGAAGTGAAGAAAGTCCACCCAGTCGAGAAAGAAGAAAGAAAACTCACTATTTGGCTAAGTATGGATGCCTAGGGAGAAAAACTTAAGAAATTTGGCTAAGTATTGGCACTTTGGCTAAGTATTGACACCCTCAGGAAGAAAATTTCATGAAATTGACTAAGTATTTGATACCTCGGAAAGTGAAATTTAAATTTTGGCTAAGTAAAGTACATATGAAGTTCCAAAGTCCGCCATGGGCAAGATGTCAAGATTGTCTTAAAGTCCGACTTCCCTTTAGTAAGGCATGTCCAAGCTAGAAGAAAATTCGACTTGGATAGAAGGAAGAATGTCGAAACCACTAGCAAGTTTGACTTGGCACAAAAGACAGAAAGTCCGACTTGGCACAAGCACTTCAAAGTCCGACCTAGGCGAAATGTCCAGACCAATGCAAAGTCCGACCTCCCTCTAGTAAGGAATGTCCAAAATAACATGAAGTCCAACATGGCCTAAGAAAGAAAATGTCTAAGTTTGCCCAAGGAGAGGATCAGAAAATTGGCTAAGGGTTGGAAAGAAAACAAGAAGAGTGGAGAAGGATAAAGAGAAAAAAATAAAGAGGAAGTGAATAAAATCCTTGTCCAAGGATGGAATTTGTCCTACATAGCACAAGCCAAATTCAGAATTGAAGGCAAATCCACAGGAAAAGTTCATTCGAGCATAGAGATGGCCAAAATCTTGGCTAAATGTTGAATGGTCCACATGAAGGTATTGCAAAATGAAATTGAATAGCCAAAATTTGGCTAAGTATGGGAAATTCTTCATAGAGAAAGTTCCAATTTCCTCCATTGTGGCAAAAGCACAGGGGAGTTCCTCTCCAAATTCAAGGCACTCGAAGGAATTTCAGAGCAATTCGGAAAGAAAGACTTAATAACTTCAAGTCTAAACATGTGCTCCAAGGTGAGACTTCTAATACAGGTGAGAAGAAGAAATCAAAATCTCAAAGGAGATCCAAAGATCAAAGCTAGGAAGGAACAAGCGCAAAGGACAGAGTTGTCGGCAAGGAAAGATATTCTAAGGCAAGCACGTGGAAGAAAAATAGAGTGACCAAGGAAGACATCTAGCATGCTGAGGTGGCGCCTCGTCATCTTCCAACCAATCAAATTGTTCCAAATCAACATGCAACAACTTTCTATTTTATTGTTGGTTTATATTTAGTAGAAGGACAAGTGTCCCTGAATGTAATTTTCTCATTGGTTGAGAGGTAGTTAGTTGTAACAAACCCTAATTAGGGTTTTATTTTAATCTCGGCCGTTGATCCTAAATCAATCTTGGCCATTGAATTGTAATTGGGGAGCCTATAAATTGAGCTCACCTCTCATTTGTAAAGATGGGAGCACGTTGCAAAACATGTTGAGATAAGTAAATTGTTGCATATGACTACCAAAGTAATAAGCAATGCATTGTTCAAATCAATGGTGATTACTTCTCTTATTTTGGAGTTGGCATGGTTCTTATCCCTCATGATAGTTTAGATTTTATTTCATGTACGTTAGATGAATGCAAGATTTGATAGGTATTGATTTATGGTGAAACTTTTGCTCATACTTTCTTTGAATGGATGATTTTTCGTTCAATGCGTAAAGTTAGCCGGAGCTTACTTTGTGGATGCTTAACTTTTGTCTGGATAAATATTGTTCGATTTGATGGTAGTTATTCATGACATGAAAATCATAAGCACACTCCCTTGAAGATTGCACCCACTTTGTGTAGTTGTCCTAAGCGTGGCGAAGCAAAGCATGGTTATTGGTTTCACTGAATCAATACCGTCTCTTGAATTCTTAGGAGTAGATTATAACTTCTCAACCCTTATCTCCTTTTTCAGTTTGTTTGATTCAGGACCCAAACAATAGAGCTTTATTGTCTAGACCTTCATTGTGAATTGAACAAGCCTAGCATAAGTCCCTTTGTATTACCAGCATATCACAATGACCATTGAGCTTATCCACATGTCAAGACCTGACATAAGGAACCTTGGAATCGCCATATGATCTTCTCACAATCTTTAGCATACGCGGTGGTTTTTCAAGAGAGGATAGGGTGTCTTTGGGAATTTTATTTTGATGTTTGGTGTGTCACAAAACACGCATCAACAAGTAGGATTCTACAACAATGCTATAATTAGCAGCTCTTGGCTGTTCAACATAGAAGTTTGTATAGCCTCTTATATTGTTGTTCTTTTTTGATTTGTTAAGCATAGAAGATCAGCATGGGGCGGTATAGATAATTTGAGGGACAAAAGGCTTGCTTACGAGTGTTATTCTAGGTTTTGGAGGAGAAATTTTAAGTCTAATATGAAGATAATTTATAGTTGATTGGAAGTTCTGAATTCTGGGTACCAGAGGGCCGATTGGTGTATTCAAATTTCTGCTATACCTATATTAGATCTATTGATTAGTAAGGTCAGCCAACCCATTTTCTTAGGTGTGTGCACGATGAGATTCTGTTTGTTAGTTTTTAGATCAGAAATGTAAGCAATAAACAAAGCAACACATAAGACAAATGAACACAGCAGATACCCTGGGAAAACCCTCCTACTCGAGGGAGAAAAACCCAGCAAAATAGTTCTCCAATATATTGAATGAATAAGAGCAATAATAGCAGAACTCTGCTTACAGATCAGGCCCTACACAAGGCTGAGTTTGATCCAAATAAAGGAGACACTTCTCCTAATGCAAAGTACAAGTCTGCTGCTAATAGATAGCAATCTGCTTCTTGAAGAGAAGACGAACTGCAGATAAGGTGCGAACTTCTGCTGCTGAAAGTGACGACCTGCTGCTTAGAGATGCAAATTTAAGAGAGAATGTTGTGATGATTTGATTGAATGGACTACACCTTGTATATATACAAAACAAGGTGACTCTTCACTTAGGTCGGCCTCCTTTTAAGAAATAATATAATTTGTGATTAAGGCCGACTTGCCTTATTAATTATTTATTATTTAAATTTCGAGAGAAAGATATCTCCCGCCGCTATAACATCAACAATGCTGATGAAGTTTTCATAACAAACTTTGTAAATTAAAAGGGAGATATATGAGAAGCAACAATTCTCAGCTGTAAATATCTCATCTAGTATGCTATAAAATTCACACCGAATGCCTAGGTTTAATTATGATTGGTTGGGCAAGCTAGATGCACATCTAAAAGAGAACATTTTCTTTCATGCACGGTGTCTAGCATCAACACAAGGAAGAGTGAAGGTTTCTGGGAATACTATGAAACTGATGCCTATGGTAGGAGAAGCTGAAGGGAATTGCACCTCTATTTTCACCCAGTCCAGAGAACAATGACGATTATTTTGACAGGAATGGTAAAATACTAAAAGGAAATATGGTGGGCAGAATGTTCACAATAAAACTCATTCAAGATTATCAGGGCAAGTGACAGAAACAAAACCTGCTAGGCATGAGAAAAATGAGGAAACAGACATGTTTTTCAAAAAATGCAATTTCTGAAGTGCCCTATGTTTAAGAGAGCACAAATAATGAATCCACTGGACTGATTGTAGTAAACAAGATACTGGTGGATTGAGAGATTTTCAACCAGCTAAAGGAAGCAGTGCTTCAAGTGGTTAGGGAGGTGATCATGGGAGCAAGATGCCTGCCAAAAGGAAAGGTACTACAGCAACGAGTTCCCTAGGGAAGACCAAAAAAAAAGGCTCACCACCGGGTTCTCCAGAGGGCCAGACAAAAACTGTAAACTTGTATCCAGTGTAGCAAGTCTCGTTCGAACCTCAAGGGTTTTCACTTTGAATTTTATTTTTTCAGAGTGCTGAATCTATTAAATCAAACCTACCAATGCCAGATCAATGCATTGCCATGACATCAATGCTCTTTTAATTTGTTTAAACTCTGTTTTCCAGCTTGCATGCCTTTGAAGACCATGATGGGCATAGTGAATATTGTAGTAATGCAGATGCATAGGATAGGGGTTCAAGCACTAGTTATATTAATGGTTTTGGATTATATAGCAAATTTTTGTTTTAAAAATGATTATATTGTTATTGTAGAGCCTAATGGCCCAAGGGCCTAGACTATGAAGACTTGATGTTGAGTGCCACTCTCTAAACACAGTAAGATAATTTCAGCTATCAAATTTTGAAATAAAATGAGCAGTGGGGAAATATATTTTAATGTCATTATCATATTCAATTTCTGTGATTAGGCATAATTTTGTATGTTATATAGCTTCAATGTTTATGAAATTTCAAATTCCTAAACTTGGTGATCCTTTCCCCTTCTCAAACCTGCCGAATGTTTCGAACATTGTTGCTATGCTTGCACCATTAAAGAAAACAATAGAGAAAACACAAGCTCTTCCCTATGGATAAGTGCAACAAATAGTTTCAGGCCAGGCAAACCAGGATAAGCACTCTCTTTAAGAATCTTTTGGCGCTCAAGATTGTGTTAAGAGCTATAGAGAAGGAGAAGCAGGACAATACAACATTACTAGAATTCACTTTTTTGGAAAATGGATGTGCCAAAAAGGCAAAATGCATGGCAGTCTTCAGTTTTAAAGTTCAAAACATCAAGCTTAAGCTTTGGAAAATATTCCCAAATAGGCTATTACAGTGCTGTTAAAACATTCCAGCGATACTGGGATGAACGTGATAAATGTGAAGGAGGATATTTGTGCATGAGTTATAGACATTGAGAAAGACTCACAACATTGGAGAAGGCCATTGATAAAGAAGTTGAAATATGGAGGACTCCCAATTAAGATTTAATAGATGAAGGCACAGAAGAACATGCTTCTGTAGGAGAATGGAATATACTTTAATTACAGTAGAGTTGTTTTAAAGGCGTCAGTTGTGGATAAAATTGTATAAAAGTGCTTCAAAGCCTTCAAAATTATCGAAAAATATAATTTTTGGCTGTAATGTTCCTCTTTCCACTGAAAAGGGAGAAACCAGAGAAGATAAAATCTTCAGAGAAATTGATGAAAAGTTGAAGAGAAAACTGCTGTCCTTCACAGTGCAAGACAGAAATGCAGAGAAAATTTAGGATATGATGGAAATGACCAGCGCAATAAATAAATCAGTGATGGGTTACTCAAATAAATTAGTGAAGGAAAGGACTGAAAAGTTATGCAATTGGAGCATGAAGCCCACCTGCCAGAAGTTACATAGGACGCCACCTTTGTGAGGGAAGTTGGCAAAAAATAAAGGCTTACTTAGAAGACAAGCCAGCTACTAATGATAACATAAATGGCGGAAAAGATATGGCAGACTTCACCAAAGATGAGAGTGAAGAAAACAACCACCTTTCTTTCTATGTAGCTAACAAAGTATCAACAGCTACAATTACTGTTTGGTTTGTAAATGTATCAAGGAGATATATGCAAAGGGGAAAGGGATTTTCCTAGAGAGACTTGCATTTTGGTCCCAAAATTGTTGTTCTAAGAAAGGAATTGTGCTTCTGATATTGCTTCAAGATTTTTCCAGGTAATGTAGAGCATTATTGAAGTTTCAGAATTCTGTGACACTGTTTTTTGTCTTGAATTATGGTCATATATTTTTGGAAGAGTCTCGGTGCTTGTGCTATTATCTTGACGAAATTTTAGTTACAAATGACCTCCCAGGAAGGCCCAATGCTTCACCTCTGTGAGCATCACCTAGATGCAATGAGTGCTAAGTGGACCATTCATTATCGTGAGAGATGGGTTCTTTTGAACCACTACTCATGAAACATGGGTCAATGAGTTTGACTCGAAAAACTACACAGTTGAATCCTGATAGCAATATCATAGTATTTTCTGTGTCCAAGTTTCTTATATGAATGAATCCAAATCACAATTTCAAAATTTTCTTATATTTTGTACAGTGGGAATAATGTATATATCTATTTGTAGAAGTTGATAGTTTCATCAAAACCACCTATTGTCCAAACAAACTTCAGGCATAAAAGGGCTGATTTTCGTTTTATATTTTTCTTTCTTAAAATTAGTCATCCCTGGGGTCCTTGACCTTCCCTGGGACATACTGACAACCCACTGTTGAAGACAGTTTAAAAAACATTTTCAAAAAGAAATCTAAAAAGTGAAATGAGAGCCCACCGAGATCCCCCAAACCAAGACAACCTCAAAAACTCACTAATCCCTAACTTATTTTGTTCAACATTTTACATCTGGCACTTTGATATTTGTCATTTGTGATTCTCAGCTCTGGTATCTAAAGCGTGAGTGTCAAGTTCATATTATGATTATTGAATCAAGGAACTGTCATTGCAAATTCAGTTCAATGTATTTACTTCTTAATTTTTCAGCTTTGTTTAATTTGTTCAAGTAGTTTTGTAGCTTTTATTTATTTGTATTTAAAAATCCATGTACAAATTTTATATATTATTTTAATGGCTGTCCTCAAAATCTAGAATTTTTTCATCTGTCCTCAAAATTGCACCTATTCATGCCATACTACTGCTATCCTCAAAGCTCGGAGAAACACCTTTTAAGAGGGAATGACTTCTGGCGAAGCCTTGCGAGATACCTTTCTTATGTTACTTGAATAAGCTAAATAGAAATTTTATAGTTAATATTTATTTACTCAACTAGCTAAATTTCTTGTAACTTTTCCCTCTGAAAGCTCAAGCATACATTTAAATATGTTATTTTTAGTTTAAAATTTTGATAAATAAACATTTAATTTTTGGGATTTGATCATTCATTGTTACATGCCTAGTTCTAGTGATATGGTAGATTCAATCAAAAGAGCTCGAATCAACAAGGTGCTTTTGAGGGCATATGGTATCCCATAACACCTGTGGGCTTACCCTTTTGGGCAACAAAGGTTCTTTCAAACATCCTGTTTGGCATCTAAAACAACATTGTCAATGCAAAAATAAGCAACCATGTCCATCTACAATCTGAGAATAGGGGGCTATAACTATTCTTTGTGACAATTTTGGTTAATATCGGACCAATTTGGTGTTATCATATCCAATTGAACAAAGCCTGCTAAGAGTAGAATAACGTGGCTGCAAAAAGACAATTTTCCAAGCCTCTTTCTATTGTCAATTATTCTGTGGCATATACAAAACTGAACAGTTATACAAAACTGAACAGCTAACTAAACTAAGAAAAGTTAATATCTAGAATAATATTGATATGTGGAAAAGTTTTAGATTACTTGCATGTGAAATGACATGGCAGAAAATTGGTCTCTTAAAAGACAGTATTTTTGGGCTTATTATGATATATATATTTAGTGGATATCTCATGGGCAACATGCTTGGAAGAGGTGTATTTAGTTGAAATAAAAGATGCAAAATGAGAGAAGAAAGATGTTTGAATACTTTCTAATTCCAAGTTTTGATTGTTTGAATATTCAGATGCAAAATGAGTTTGTTTTCTTTCAGACCTAGCTTGAAGCATGCGTTGACCCATTGGCATATTTTCATGACACTAGTCGTTTTACTGCAGGGAGTGAGCAAAAGGACTTTGCAGAGAATGAAGCTTATGCTTGAAATGATTTGCAGGCTCTCAAATCTCAATTTCCTGGGACTTTTCTAAGCGAAATTTAAAAAGGATAGTACACATATATGGGTCCTAATGCTGTATTAATTAGTATTTATATTATGAGAACTCACTTCTTTCCTGGACAAACTTCCAACAGGTTGCTAATTTTTCTTTTTCAAGACTGTCTAATAATAAAAAAATTGCAATTTTTGCACTGATGTATTTAGAGACCCATCTCCTTATCGATCTAGAGGAATCCTTACAAGCATCTAAAATCGCCAGTATAAAGTAACTGTGACAGTCACATACTAATGTTTGGACCAAGCTGGGATTTTTAGTCATTTGTGAATATTCTTGATTTTCACATGTAAACTTACAAGGATCGTAAATTTGAGATCCAAATGTACATTATGTGCTCAGATTTACCAAATGTTTCTTGTTTGTATTGAGATTCAAAATTCAAATATACATTCTAATGTTACCCAAGGTTTACCTTTATCTCTTGATTTAAAGACGTCTTTTTGATTTCTTCATAATTATCCAATGCCTCTGTTATTTAAATCAAATAGGTGAATGGGATTGCACGAGTAGAAATCATTAGTTTGGCATTTCTGATCTGTGATCAAATTTCTGAGAAGAACATTATTTGTGGATTTATGACACGTTTTGGTTAGATTTGATCCATTATCATTTATATTTCTAATTTTGAAATAGTTTATCATATAAGATGACGTAGATTCAATGCAGGGTAATTATCAAGATTATTTTGGGTTAGGTACGCTAGTTTTTAAAATCTTTTGTATATTGTTTTGAGAAAACCAAGATTGGCCCAAGGGTGTGAGATTTGCTTACATATATTTTGAAGGCGATAGTGCTCTATTTAAACATCTTAAAAAACAGTGCACTGATTACAGTTTTCCTGTGTGATGGAAGGGGAGGACAACAATATTGTATCTTCTGAATCCACCTGGTTTCAAGAATTGAAATTTAAACGAATAAATTGAAGAGAAACTAACAGTTGTGACATATGTCCCTGATTTTATTGAAATCCTAAGTGCTAGTTCTCTACTATTTGTTGGGCGTATTGTCTATCCAGCCATCAGACTGCACATTTGACTGTATTTATTAACCAATTGAAAATCAGAATACAATGGAGTTTTTAGTTTCAATTAATTAATAAATAGATCAAATGTGCAGTATGATGGCTGGGTAGTGGTCACCTAAATGGGTAAAACTAGGTAAAAAATAGGAAACTAAATAATGATGTACTTATTATAAATATAGAGAAAAACTAATTTTGTTTTCTCATATCAAATAGAGTGTGTATAGATAAAATAAGAAATGCTGATTATAATTTAAAAAAAGTCTTTTACTTTGACTTAAGAGGGTTTAACTTTATATAAAAGGCAAGCAGCTGGCCCTAAAACATTAGGTCATTACGTTATGAAGTATGGCCGGTTGTTTTAATGGCAGCCTCGTTGTTTATACCCAAACTCTCATTAGGGTACAAATTAGAAGAAAGACCCTCATTGTGGTTTAAATTTCAACTTCTAAAAGATATCCATTCAAAGTGTAATTTAAAGAAAGCTTAAAATACCCTAGCCCTAACAAAAATGTTTTGATTATAAGGGAAAAATAGGTTTTGAAGGGACCCGAACAAGAAGAAACAAAATGCTGCAAGATAGGATTTTCAAAAGACCACCAGCAGCAACCCAACAACCAAAAAACAACACCAGTCGGGTGCTATACTAAAAGTAAGGCATATAACTACCAACAACACCCATCAGCCAAAAACCAACAAAACAAACCTAAAAGACCTACACCCAGTAGAAAACAGGAAGCAACAAAAAAGAGAGACCAGGACCTAGTTCAAGCCATTAAGAGTGTTGGCCACCTCAATTTGTTGGTTCCTATGCCTTTCGACCATATCCAACAACTCCTTTTCAGCATCAAAAGCTTTCTTGCAATTAGTCGACCCTCTGCCAGCTAGACCTTTGTTATCATCCTTAATAGCTTTCTTGCCCTTGCACTTGGCCACATATTCTTTCTCCATCAGCTCAAAGAAATTAACTTGATCCTCCTTGAGCAAACTTATTTTCTTGAAAAGGACTTCCAAGGAGTCCACGCTGTTCTTCACCAAAATGTGGCAAGCCTTCATTTAACTTTTTGATGTCCACATTAATACCTAAAACCTTGGCTTCTAGAGTTGTTAATCTTTCATCACACAGAGATTTAAAGTCATGATAAGAACCTTCTAGGTCCACAATTCTATCAATAAGAATGTTCGACACCGAACCCTTCAGCATATTCTTCACATTTTCCTTCAAACCTTTTATTTTGATATTAATCTTATTGAACTCTTGTAGAGTCCATTTGGCCAATTTAAAGGTCCCTGTTGCCTCAGCTCTAGCCATATCTAGTAATTCAAACATGGAAGTAGCATCATCATCAAGGTAAGAAAAGTCCTCAGAAAGAGGATTTACCTTCAAGGGCTCGTGTTTGGCTTTCTTTGCCACATCCTCCTCATCGAAACCCCTAACCTCTTTATCTTGCTCCTCCTTGAGCAATTTGTATGGGAGAATCCTCAATGGCAATAGTCTTCTCTCTAGAATCCTTATTCTCCCTAGCCACATTGGGGTCCTTGGACAGGACCTCAAAAGCTTTATTCTTCAGATTAGCAATACGCTTCTACAACCTCCTTGGCTTTTCAACCAAACCCACAACATTTTCCTGTGACCCCACCTCAGGACCACCATCATCAGCTTCTTTACCAATAGCCACCTCCCCAGATTTTGGAGAAGAATCCCCCGACCCCACCTTCGTGTCTTCACTCTTAGAAATGGCCAACCTCTTAGGAGTCCTTTTGCACTTAGCACCAACCACCTTCCTCTTCTTCGACGACGTAGCCATGACCACAGGAGAAGCATTCTCCTCATCTTCGTTCCATTCCTCCTCCGAAGAGCACTCCGAACCCGACGACCCAGACAAATCACTTAAAACTTTCTCCTTGCCCTTGATGGCCGGAGTAGGGATAAGATTCTTGACATGCTCCATAATCAATAAAATAAGCCCTTCATAAAGAACAGGGGCTCTCCTATTCTTCAGATGAGTGTACATTGAGACCTCCAAAGAAGACAACAGAAAGAAAGGGAAGGAAATAAACAAACCATGTCTGAAATGGTTGAGAAGAGTGAAATGATGACCCAAAATGACCCTAAATCTCCCTTCCAGAGTAACATAACGCATCAACACCTCAGTGATGCTCACCCAAATCTTTTTGAGGGAAGTTCTCTCATAACCCCAACTCTCCAATTTAATTAATTGCTTCCACTCATCATCTTTAAAAAATTGGACCATTGCCCCCTCATTACTCTTTTTATCCTTGAAGAACTTTTGGCCCACAGTCGGCATCCTAGTAACAATGGCAACCAAATCCTCGTTAACCTCCACTTCCAGACCTTTAATCTTTAGCTTACGATTATGCCAGAAAGAAACAAATTGTGCTGAGGCATTAGGGTCATGCCTGTGCAATCTCTCTAGAAAAGGAGTAAAATTACCACGTCTCAAAATGTTCCAGAGTTTCTTCTTTCTCCTAATGTCACCACATGAATGTGGTTCGATTCTACTCCTATCACCACCCATGGCAGCCAACAGAAAACACACAAAACCCTTACGAAAAAAGCTCAACAGAAGACCAGATAACAACAAGGCACCCACAAAGCATGCAATAAGAAGGAAGGTACTGGATCATAAATGTCGCAACCCATCACCCCAGGCCATCATTTCTTAATAAACTCCTAGCTTTCCCGAGAAGGATCGATCCCTCCTCCCACGAACAAAATTCATTAAGCCTGACAGCCTTGTTGGCAAAAATATCTACCAACGAGTTGCCTTCTCGGTAAACGTGAGATACACGAGTCTCTACACAAGATTGCAACATGATGATAGTATCCTTAATGAGCTGGTCAACATTCCAACTCAGTCTAAGTGCCATGCAAATAGTTGATTATGTTCATAGAATCGCCTTCCACCCATAATTTGGAGTGTCCTTTGCTAATAGCATACTTAACACTCATGAACATAGCCTCCACCTCCACACAATGATTAGTCTGAGTTCCCAGTGAGTGCCATCGCGCCAAGGAGTCTGCCAACATCGTCTCTTAACACCCCCACACAACCTGCAGGCTTGGGATTCCCCTTCACTGCCCCATCAAAGTTAACTTTAACCCAACCAAAAGGGGGACGCTGCCATCTAGTGTTCAATCTAGCAACTGCACTTGACTTAGGATTCAAAATAGGAAAAGAAGTAATCTTCCAATTAGAAGTAACTAGAAGCTCATACCTAGCAAGGCAAGCAGAAGGAGCACAATTAGAAAAAAATGAATGATTTAGAGCAAAATTCTCCAAAATAGCTCGACAAACCTTGATAAAAAGACTATCGACATTGAGCTTAGACTCTCGAAAAACCCTGTTATATCTTTCTTTCCAAAGTCCCCAAGCAATATGCAGGCCATAAGGTCCCACAACCACCAAATAACATGAGAGGAAGAAGGGAAAGTAAACTAGCTAGAGAATCCAGAAAGACCTAGCCAATATCCCAGAGTATGAGAAATTTACTCCAAAGCGAAAAAGAATAATCACATTGAAGAAAAATATGGAGAACATTTTCGCCATTAGCTTCACAAAGAACACATCTATTAGGGATCACAAAGCCCCTCTTACACAGGTTGTCTTGCGTAAGAATTTTGCCTTGCATAAGTAGCCAAAAGAAGACATTCACTTTGGGAATCAAATTCTTATTCCACAACCTCCCCCAAAAGGGAAAAGAAACAGGCGCCTCCAAGGAACTTATGAGAGCAGAAGCCACATCAAAATTACCACTAGAACAGGGGGCCCAAACGGCTCTATCCGGTTTAGGGAATGAGGGGATCTGAACCTTACAAAAGAAATCCTTCAGAATCTTCAAAAATGGGTCCCACACTTCAAAATTCTTCCACTCCCCATCAACAATGTAATCAACCACCTTGGCCCCAAAAAATCTTTTACACAAGGGGACAATAGGAGGCGCCCAAGGAAGACAAATAAGAGGGCCAACCCTACACCAAAAATCTTCCTAGAAAAGAATACTTTTACCATCGCCCAACAACCACTTAACACCTCTAGCAATCAAGTCCCTGCACAACATAGTGTTCCTCCAAAAGCACGAGCCGGAGGGAATATCCTCCGAAGAAAACAAATTCCAAGGCCTCTCCAAACCTCCCAACCAGAGAGGCCCTCCCAACCTCCCCATTTAGGAGCCTCTAGACATTTTTCAACAAAAGAGCCTTATTAAAGGATTTCAGATTTCTAATACCCGGACCACCCCGCTTCTTCGTTCTACACACCAACTCCCAGTCCACTAGGGGGAGTCTGGCTTTAGACTCAACCCCTGACCAAAGGAACTAAAATATTGTCTTAAGTGTAAAAATGAACTAAAATATTATAAAATCAAACCCACTTATGAAAAACCTAGGAAGTGGCATGACAAATACGGTGGGTGGGTCATGGTTACTCAGGATAAATGAGTACTTTTTCAAGTGTAATGTTAGTATCCTTCTTGATATTAATGGACTTGGGGCTCAAGGGGGCATATCCCATTTGGATGACATAGGTTACATCTTGGTGTGTCTGGAATGTTGAGCAAGCAACAACAACATGCCAAGAATTTGCTTCCTTATTTTACTTTTGTCAAATCAGTTTTTGAGGTCTTACAGATTGATAGGTAACATGCTTACGACTTTACCAAGATAATGAAAAATGACTAAAGCCCACAATGCATTTCATTGTATGCTTCCTTAAAGATATCAAACATATTGTTAACTGTTCTTTGTTTATAAGGCATTCAATGACATGAATAATTAGAATTTAATCTTTCGTTGTTCTTTAGGGATGCTAGGATCATATGACAGATTTATTTATTTTATTTCTACTACCCTTATTTCTCTTTAGGTATGATTTTTCCTATATTTAAAGAAGTTTTGTGTGGCGAGGTGGTTGAGTTTTATTACTAGGTTATCTATCTTAATATATTAATCTATATATTATACGTTGAGAGGTATCATTTTCGAGGCATATTTTTTCATTAATATATATTTTTTGCTTTTTTTTGCTTTTTTGAATTTAAAAAATATGCCTTGAAAATGATACCTCTCAGTGTATAATATATAGATTAATATATTAAGATAGATAAACTAGTAGTAGTCGCGACACAACACATAACATGAATTAATATATAATTATACAATATTATTTTATTATATTATTAGATAAATAATAATATTTTAGTATTTTAATATAAAAATTTAATATAAGTTATGGTTAGTGGTCAAACATGGTTAGGTTCAAACTTTTATCAGGGTTGAGGTTCAAGTTTAATTAGGATTAGGAGTAGGATTAAGGTAAGGGTTAGGAATAAAGATAGAATTAAAGCGTTAGGGTTAGGATTAAGATTTTGATCAGGATTAGGGTTAGGGTTAGCGATTAAATTAGGGCTAGATTTGGGGATAAGGTTAGCATTAAGTTTAGGGTTAGGATTAATATTAGGGTTAGGATTAGTTTGAGGATTATGGTAAGGGTTACAATTAGGGATAGGGTTAGGGTTAGGGTTAGAATTTGGGTTAAGATTAGCGTTAGGTTTAGGATTACAATTATGGTTAGTATGAGGATTACACTTAGGGCTAAGATTATGGTTTAAATTATAATTAGATATAGATTATGGTTACATTTAGGGTTAGGGTTAGATTTAAGGTTATGCTTAGATATAGAATTATTGTTAAGTTTAGGGTTCATTTTATGGTTATGGTTAAGGTTAAGTTAAAGGTTAGGGTTAACCTGGTTAGGAATTGGGTTAGGGTTAGGGTTATATTTAAGGTTAATATTAGGATTTGTGATACAATTAGATATAGAACCCTAACCTTGATTAAACCCTAACTGTAATTGCAATTGATCCTTGAACCTAATTGAACCCTAATCCTAATTGAATATTAACCCCAACCTTAACTCTAAGACTAACCATAATCCTAATTGAACTCTAATCCTAACCCTATCTCTAAACCTAATTGAATTGTAATCCTAATCCTAACTATAAGTGATGCCTAACTATATTTGAACACTGATATATCCTAAACCTAATTGAATTCTTTCCCTCATTATACTATAACTTTGATTGAACCTTGATTGAATCCAAAACATAAACTCGATCCTTAGTAAACCCTAACACAAAATGAACACTTATTAAACTCTAACCCTAACCCTAATTAAACACTAACCATAATTAGACTCTAAAAATATTCCTAATTAAACTCTAACCCTAATTTAACCTTAATCCTATTCCTAACCCTAATTGAATTCTAACCCTAACTTTGAACACTATTTTAATCCTAAACATAACACTAACCATTATGTTGATTAAATCCTAACTATAACCCTGACTCTAATTGAATCTTAACGCTAATTGATCCCCAATCATAACCCTTTAATTGAATACTAAACCTAACTGTATTATAACCCTAATTGAACCCCAATTGTAACCCTAACCCTAACCTTTATCATAAAATCATAACACTAATTAAACCCTCATATTAGCCCTAATTGATGCCTAACCCTAATTGAACACTAATTTATAGGAAACCTAATTAAATCCTAACCCTATTTGTACCCTAACCCTAATTAAATCTAGATTAAATAGTAACCCTAATTGTACCCTAAACCTAATCCTAACTCTAACCCTAATTGAACTCTAATCCCAATCCTAAGTTTAATGGATTGTTAACCTATTTGAGCACTAATTTAATCTAATCCTAATTAAATTCTAACAATAAATATACCCTAAACCTAACCCTAACCCTAAACCTAATTGGACTCTAACCCTAATTATACCCTAACCCTAGCCCTAACTACAATCCTAATCCTAATTAGATTCTAACCATAATCCTAATTAAATTCCAACCTTAATTAGACCCTAATCCTAAGCCTAATTGAAATCTAACCCTAACTTTTAACACTAATTTGGTCCTAACCCTAACATTGACCCTTACACTATTTAAACCATAACTATAACCCTAACTCTATGGATCCTAACCCTAACCGATCCTCATTCCTAACCCTTTAATTGAATACTAAACCTAACTTTGATTGTAACCCTATTTGAACCCTATCTATAACCCTAACCCCAAGCTCTATCATAGAATCCTCACCCTAACCCTAATTGAATGCTAATATACACTAACCCTAATTAAATCTTAACCCTGGTTGTACCTTAACCTTGATTGGACACCAATAATAAACTTGACCCTTATTGAATCCTAACAAAATAGATCCATAATTGAACCCTAATACTAACCCTAATTGAACACTATCCATAATTAGATTCTAACCATAATCAAAATTAAAATCTAACCCTAATTTAACCCTAACCCTAATTGAACTCTAATCCTAACTCTAAACACTATTTTAATCCTAACCTTGATTGGATCCTAACCCTAACACTAACCTTACACTAATTGAACCCTAACTATCATTCTAACTTAAATTTAATTCTAATTGAATCTTACACCTAACCTTGATCATAACCCTATTTGAAACCCAACTATAACCCTAACCCCAAGCTTTATAAGAGAATCCTACCCCTAATTGAACCCTAAACCTAAGACTAATCTTGGTCCTAACCCTTACCCTATCTCTAAGCCTAATTGAACCCTAACCCCAAGCTTTATTTTATAGAACAGTAACCCAAACCCTAACCACAATAGTAACCTTAAGTGAACATTAACCCTAATTGAACAATAACCTTCAACCTAATTTAATCTTAACCCTAATTCAACCCTAATAATAACCCTATTTCTAATCCTAACTGCAACCATAACCTTATTCATAATGATTACACTAATTGTAACCCTAACCCTAGCCCTAATTGAATGCTAATGTACACTAACCCTAATTAAATCCTAACCCAAATTGCACCCTAACCCTAATTACACCTTGATTGAATCCTAAATCTAATTCTAACTCTAATCCTAATTGAACTGTAATTCTAATCGTGACTATAATTCATGCCTAACCCTATTTGAACCCTAACCCTAATTGAATCCTAACATTTATCATAATAAACTCTAATTGAACATTAGCCCTTTTCTAACCCTAATCCTAAGCATAATTAAATCCTAGTCATGATCGCAATTGAATCTTAATCAAGCCCTAATTATAACCCTAATTGAATTGTAATTCTAATTGTGACTTTAATTCATGCCTAACCCTATTTGAACCCTAACACTAATTGAATCCTAACATTTATCATAATAAACTCTAATTGAAAATTAACCCTTTTCTAACCCTAATCCTAAGCATAATTAAATCCTAGTCATGATTGTAATTGAATCTTAATTTAACCCTAATAGTAACCCTAATTGAACATTAATTAACCCCTAATTGCACCCCAATCCTAATAATATTATAACCTTATTTGAACCCCAATTGTAACCCTAACCTCAAGCTTAAATCGTAGAATAGTAATCCAAAACCTAACCCTAATCGTAACCTTAAGTAAACACTAATCAAAATTTAATCTTTCGTTGTTCTTTAGGGATGCTAGAATCATATGACGGATTTTTTTATTTTTTTATTTTATTTCTACTATCCTTTTTTCCCTTCAGGTATGATTTTTCCTATATTTAAAGAAGTTTTGTATGGCAAGGTGGTTGAGTTTTATTATTATCATTTATTAGTTTATATTATCACATACTTCATTTGTCTTTCAACTAAATATTTCTCTAAGTGTAACTCCTTTCTAAGGTGTCACCATATTTCCTTACAAGAATTATTGTGGTGTAACTTTCATAGATGTCATGATATTTTTGATAAGGTATATTAGAATGTAACTCTTTTTCTTTGCACAAATGTGTGGGTGCTCACTTCTTTTCACAAGGAATATGATACATAGGCACACACTAAAGTAAAGTGGCAAATATAGAAGCTTGGAGTTACATGAATAACTCATTTTTTCACCTTTATAAATAAATGTTATCTTGTTATTCTAAAACTATTATTTTTGTAGTGGAGAGATTAAATGTTGTAATATTTTAAGGTTTCATTATTATTAATATATGCAGGGTTTTCTTTTGGCAAATAGTTTTCTCACTTCAACAATTGTCTAAAATTTCTTGTGGAATGATCTTTCACATTAATTTATTTTGAGTTTCCTCATGATTCAATGTTTAATAATTAATCTTGGATAAGGAATGCGAAACCTCCATTGTCAGAAAGGAAGGATCTTCATGAGGTAAGAACAATTTTATCTGAAGCTTAGGGGGAAAAATTGCTAGACTTTGTGCAGTCCTCAAATTCTTTAACTAGGAAAGTTGTATGGAAAAAACCATCAAATAGTCTCCTTAATCCCCAATAGGTTGATCTCTTTTGCACTGTGTTGAAAGAAAGAATAGTATTATTATCAACAAATCCAGATAAAATAATATGGGAAGCTTCTAAGGTAGGAACATATTCAGTAAAGGAAGGCTATGCAATCTTAAGCCAATCTCAATATAATTCACAACCTCAACGAGCCTTTTCTTTCTACTGGAATTAGTAAAGTCTTACCAAAGGCAGGAAATTTTGCTTGGCTTGCCATTCAAAATAGAATTCTAACAAGTGACCATCTAGTGAAATTGAAGATTGTGGATCCTTTTAAGTGTGTTATGTGGAGAAGAGTTAGAAACAACATACCATTTGCTCCTACAATGCAATTTTTCTTATAAATGTTGAAATTTTATTAAAAATAAGCTAGATCTCTGTCATCCTCTTCCAAATACACTTTGGGATCTTTTTCAAAGCTAGCCACTATTATACCAATCCTCTTTTTTTGCATGTATCTGGTGTATAATTATGGTGCTTGTTATATGGAACATTTGGTGGGAAAGGAATATGAGAATATTCAGAAAAACTAAATCTCTAGTTGAGTTGACCATTATGAAAATTGAAAAGGCAATCTCAGAAGGGGTTAATTCATGTGTTCAAAAAGAGAAAATGACTAACTCTTTGTTCACAAATTGGGATAGTTTAGTTTTAAAGAATTGGAAGGGAATCAAGTTACCTTTTGATGGCAGTTCACTCAAAAGCAGTATTCCAAAGGTTGACAAATTATTAGTTAAATGGTCCCCACCTCTAAAGGATTTTGTAAAATTAAACTTTGACGAGGCATCTAAAGGAAACTTAGGAACTTCAGGAGTAGACATTTGCATCATAAATTTGTTAGGGATAGTTTTTGCAACCTTTTTAGTCCATTTAAAACAAGGCACAAATAATAGTGTAGAAGCCCAAGCATTATTATTGGGTTTGGAATTAGCAGTCTAAATGGGGTTTTCTAATCTCCACATAGAAGGGGACTCAATGATAATTATTAATGCATGTAGAGAAAGAAAAATTCATAATTGGAACTTAAGCTATATATTGCATAAAGTATGTGAACTGATAGATAAGTTTGAAGCTTTAATAATTTCTCATACCTATAGAGAAGGTAACAAGGTAGCATACTTTCTTGCAGGTTTGGGAAGTGATGCTACAGAGGTTAGAGCTATTCATGACTTAAGCTAGTTAAATGTCTTCCCACAATTGATCGAATTCATAAGTCAAGATGCTAAGGGTGCATAACTAAATATCCGAAATGATTTTTACAGAGGGATAATAAGTTGCTCCTCTTTATGCAAATCGATAACCATATTCAAGAATTCCTACACTTCGAAGATCACTTTGTTAAGGAATGAATTTAAAATTAAAGCCCATGTGATGATAAAGTGTTATCATGATAAGCTCAGGGTTAGTAAAGTTCTCAATTGGCGGCTTTAACCACATGTGTTATATGTAGGCATTACGTGGTAGAGAAGTACTTTTCCCACTAATACAAAGTGGTGAAATTTGAATTTGCACACATAATAAGGAAAGATTAATAGGATTTGAAAGGATGCCAAGCTTGGTTTTTTGTCCGGAGATCTCATTTTTTTTTGGTCGGTAACAGAGTTAATTTTATTAATAATAATAATAAAATATTACAAGGCTATTCTCAATACAAAGTCCATTTAAAATCCCATCGAGACCGCACCAATTCCTATAAAATCACCTCTAGTTCTACCACTAATTTAAGTTGCATTCAATTCCAAAGATTACAATCAAACCTTCATTACATATGACAAATAAACTTAGAGCCAACAACCCCTAAGAACTATTAATAGGTCAAGCGTTTAACTCAATATTTAGTCTTCCTTTAGTTTGCGATCGGAGGACCATTTCAAAAGATTTCTTCTTTTCTTTCTTTGCTTTCTTCCTCTTGACTGTTTGCCAACCGTCCTCCACCCTTGCAGCCTCCTTCTGCCAATCCAATGAATTAACATAGGGACTCTTCCAAATACCATTCTCCTTGCTGGAAGCTTGCAGACTCTGATCATCAGCCTTCCGTTTCCCAACATCTTTCTCTTGTGGCCTCATCACACCTTTTTTCTCTCAACACTTTGGTGTTGTAGTCCCATTTTTGATGCTCACCTCATTTTCTCTTCCATTCAAAACAACATTCTCACTGTTCCCAAATGGGATCCCTTCTTGTGTTGAGACAACATTAGGCCGTTGTTGTTCTTCCCTTCTAACTTGATTCATTGATGTTTTCCCTTCTTGATTCAGGGCCTCAGAAACCCGTCCCTCCTCTTCTCTACCTTCCAGCTAAGAGCACACTTGCTTCTCCTCCAATTTGTCCACTGTATAGTGCTAGGGAGCCACATCTTTCCACCAAGAAGTAGATTTGTTTGTTCTATGTTTGGCACATTGAGCAGCCAAATGCCCAGTTTGATAACAAATTCTGCACTTGAAGGGTACCCCTTCATAGTCCAGGGGCTACACCCAACATCTCTTCAAAGTTTTTATTCGAATCTCCTCTAGAGGAACCTTGGTTACATACATCTCTACCAAGATACACGCATAAGTCTAATGCAAAAGATTTGAAGACCCCTCATCTACCATTAAAAATCTTCCAAAAGAATTCCCCACAACCTCCAAGCAGGAAACAAACCAAAATTGTAGAGGAAGGTTAGGAAGTCTCACCCAAAGAGGAGCCCTCTCAAACACTTCAGTGGCTGGGTTAAAAGCTGGGTGCCAAGGCTTTAACATCAAAGCATGTTTTTCTTCCCAATCCCAATGATAGTCACATAGGATCCTATTTCTATCCTGGTCCTTTTCAAAAAGCAATAAAGAAGCCTTTTTCCATGGGATAAATTTGAACATACCCTTCTAGAATAGGCTTCCAGTGGTTGGAAATCCACTGGTGAAGATTATCAGGCCTGGCCAAAACCCCCTGAATCTCCCGATTAGACCCAACCCAAAAAAGACTTTTTCATTAAAATTCACTTCTTGCTCCAACTCGCCATCTAATTCCAATGTGATTGATGTAGATGAGGGATGAACATTCCCTCCTCCCTTGTTTATCACTGCTCTGTAGGGAATATTTGATCCCTGAGAAGGCCTTGTTTGTTTCCCCCCATGCTCAGGCCCCTTCGGTTCCTTGACTACTCCCACACCCTTTGCCATAGGTGCGACAACATCCCCACTCCTCAAGTCATTTTGCGCCGCCTAGTCATTACCCTGTAGCCTACAACCGTCACCGTTGGGGATGATGGCCTTCCCTACTAATCTTGGTCCATTTCCTTAAGCCAAAGTCTTTTCACACCTCCCTCCGTCGAGCCAAAATCTGCTAGATTTACCTTGAGAGAGCTTCCCCAAAGTCGAAGCAGAGGAAACCCTACCTTTTGCAGAAACGCACAGACGACCATTGGCTTCCATCAACAAAGATCTCATTTGAAGAACATAACTAAATTTGTAACAATTTTAGCAGAGCATTTCAACCCAATTTAGCCAAATTTGGTTTACTAAGGTATGGATCTTTCTCAGGCGTATCCTTCTAATGATTACAAATTTATAATGCTAACTTGTGTGGGTGCAGTGATTTGTACCAAGCTAGTTTGTAAATCATGTGTAAGCAGGAAGGATAGTTGCAAATTACAATTCTCAAGACACTCCAAGCATGTCAATATTGAAGGCTACCATTTCCAAGAAATTTGCTTCGAAAAGGGAATTATAGGATGCCTTTAAACAAAGTTTTGGCTTTAAACAAATTAAGCATAACAAGAGTTAAGAGTGTGTGCAGAGCAAAGCATTGTTCTCAGTTTTAATTGCAGGTTTCTATGGAGCTAAAGGAGTTTCGAGTCAGAAATTATAGGGTGCTGGTAGCTGTGAAGCTGTGAGAAGAGTTGTTTTCATCATGTATTGACAAGGAGGAGTTGCAACATGTCTTCAAAGTGAACTGTAAGTCCATTCTAAATTGCATCAAAATTATCATTGGTGAGAACATCTTGCACATAGAGCTACAAAGCCTCATATTTCCAGCCAATTTATTGTTTAATTTTCCTATTAAATACACTGGACCTGGTGCAAAACTCTAATGTTTTACGAATTATAGCCAACAAGTTTGTAGTTCGGGTCTATCTGGAGAATGATGCACTACTTCAAAGTGTCCAATAATATGATTTTATGAAAGGTGATGGTTTGGTGGGTGGGTTGTTCCCCAAGCATCTCATTCATTATAAAAAAATGGTATGCAAAAATCTTCCATTTTATGCTCCTGTCGACAATGCATGATTCATCTTCATTTCTTTACCAAGCTCTCAATAAATATAATTCTACTTTCACCATGGAGGAGATAGATCAGATTAAGAGAAAATACCACGCTATCTCATTTTTGAGGGGTCATATCTATGTACATGATTTGCAACTGTCCGCCATTCCACAAGCTACCAGGGGGATGTATTTTTATCGTTATATTCTTGATATAAATGTTACAGTTCCTTCACAGGAGGATGCATTAAAACATAAATAAGTGCCTAATGAAAGTTCAGTAAATGGCCCTCGCATAGGTGGTTATAAATCAGTATCTTTTTAATCAATTTGTATGGGTATAAGATGTAGTTAGGGTTGTATGGGTATAAGATGTAGTCAAGGTTAGTATAGTTGGTGTGTGCATAATCTATATCCAGTGATGTTTTTTGAAATATGGGTCAAATGTATAGAATTGTATAAGGGGTATGTTTAAAATGGAAAGGGGTCTGTATTTTTGGAAACTCACAGGTTGAGATAGCCATACAGGTGTATGTTATGTTACTTTTATTGGGACGATTTTGTAAGAATTTTTTGTACTTAATCAAGCTACAACCGAAGGTTTTCTTCTTGGTTCTTTCCTGTCGGTATGCTCGCTTGAACCAAGTTTTGTAATATCTCTTATTTATATATAATAAATTACAGTGGCTTGCCACTTTTTCCTAAAA
The DNA here is from genome assembly GCA_007258455.2 of Sequoia sempervirens. Classification (NCBI taxonomy): domain Eukaryota; kingdom Viridiplantae; phylum Streptophyta; class Pinopsida; order Cupressales; family Cupressaceae; genus Sequoia; species Sequoia sempervirens. The sequence goes on from VDFB02000008.1 coordinate 46,512,822, forward strand.
AAAACTTAATCTTGGATTGATATTTTCCTAACTTAATTTCTCTCTACTAAGATAAATGATTTCTAAAATATTATGAAATAGTTGATATCCACAAGGCAACACACTACTTTATGGTCTAAGAAATAGAAGTGATGATAATGGAGAAGGGAAATTTAAAGTGATAGAAGAAGATAGTGCGCGTTAGATAGATGATAGTGTTTGTATAGTATCCCCCTTAGTTTCTTTTTGAAAATATCAACACAATTTCACCACTATTAGCATTAACTCCAAATATAAACCAACAAGAATAGTAACCCTTCACCTTTTGATCACCAAGATCCCAATATGGGTGAGGTGAGAGCATACAGTGCTGGGGATTGTTAGCAAACTGGAATGTAATTATAACTAAAAATAGGTGGCTAGCCGACCATGTAGGAAAGTAAATCTGGAAATGAAAAGCTTAGGTGGTGAACCGACCATAAGAGCTCAACCACTTATTCAGTGGGAGTAGAATTACAAAGTAATAATTAGGTGACAAGCTGACCATGAATTCCACACTTCCACTTATTCAGCAGGGAGAAACTAATCATTAAGTGCTGAAAATAAAATAATGACTCAAACCACTTCTTCAATGGGAGTAAATACACAAACATAAAGTGTAGATTTAAATAACAACTGTTAGTACTACTAACCCAACTTTACAAAATTGATAATCAATTGCACAACAATGTAAAGATATTCCTTCAAGAACTGTAGTATGTTATAGAATAATCCCTAACTAATTCAAGATGCTATAGAATAGAAAATATAGCATAAATCAGAAAATTAATAGATTTGATAAAAAACAAGTACAAAAAATTAGATCAACAAGCTAGAGATTCACCAAAATGTTCATAACTTGCTCCAAAATTCTTTGTTTGATTTGAAATTGAATGCAAATGAGAGCTAGAAGCTGGGTGACCAAGTAAAAGAAGATAAAATCCACCAATCGACATTGATTTATTAATGCATGCTTCCCAATGCAACCACAAAAAAAAGTACAACCTCCAAAAATGGGTAACCTGCTCTAGAAATTCAAGAACTTACTCTATTCCTCTTCCTAGGCGTCCACAAGGAACTTTAGCAAATATTTTAACTTTAAAATATTTAATTCTTCACTTTAGGCATCCAAGATGAGTCCCCTCTTTAAAACAACTTGAAGTTGATCTCTTAGGTATGGGGTCCAAAAGCAACATTGAAAAATGACTAAGTTATTAAAACTTAACTCCAAGAGGAATGAAAAAGCCAATGCCCAAACTAAACTGCCTAACTGCCAAAAATAGAATGATGAACTGAAATGACTGTGGTGTTGCTAGGATGACACTGCCATAAATAAAACTTACCAAAATTAGCAAACTACTATAAATAATAAGTGTTTGCAAACTTCATTTGAACATTAACTGAGTAGTTATCATGACGTACTAAAAATAGTAAGTTTCTGGAAAGGTTGATAAAATCCAATGCATGTTATACCCCTTTGGAGATCTCTGAAAACCTAGAAAAACCCAAAAACTTTTCTTGCATGCAAAGTACCAAATAGAAATGCATGTCATTTTCATGAAATGCATGTTACCACACCTTAAAGCTCTCCAAAAACCCACAAAGCTCCAAAAATCTCAAATCCAAACTCCTACATGCAAGCCATCAAAATTTCAACTGAAACCTCCTATAAAATAGGAAACCCTAATTTCCACTTTTAACTAGCCTATGGGTCTCCGAAAATAGGCAATCAGTCATTGAAGAGCCTAGGGAAAAAATGGGGACATTACAATTTGTAACAAAAAGTTATAATGGTCATATTAGTCTTAGTGATAGGCTTAGTTATTTTGTTTTATCAAATATTTGAACATAACTTAATATTCACTTAAGTCATTTTAGGGTTAGGTTTGTGTCACCTAGTATTAGGGTTTGCATTGCTTTCCTATAAAGCAACCATTTCTATTTCATTAGTATATTTAAAGAGGTATTTTGTTTCAAGTTTTCATGTTCTTGCTTGACTTCTAAATTTTGTAATATGGTATTAAAGTGATGGTGAGGAGAAGCTAGGAACTACAAGGTGAAGTTTTAGGGATTGTTCAAATCATTGACAAACTAAGGGGCTATTTTTAACATGAACCAAGAAATTAAAAGGGATTTTGCATTAAGAAAGTGAGCTCATTTTGATTTAAATAAAGGATAAGGATAATTGAGCCCTAGAGAATTGTACAAAACCTTAGAGGATAGTCACATAAAAAACAATGCAATCACACAAAAATGTTAATAAGTGCAACCATATGAAATTGTAAAAAAAGCACAATTTAAAAAAAAAATGTACTTCATTGATTTTTTAGTATTTTTTGAGTAACCACAAATTATAAAATTTACAAAAAATTCAACAAATTCCTATATTTTTTGTGATTTAGTGGAATTAAGTTTTCAAAAAGAAATTATTTGTTTCCTATTTGTAACAAATTTATTGATTATAGATCTTTATTTTAATAGTATATTTTTTCATAAGTAGGAGGTATTTTCCACAATGTTAAATTATGATATTTCTATTAGGATTCAATTGCGTAGTATTTGAGTCAAATTCATTGACACATATTTTATGAGTAATAGTTCACATGAACCCATCTATCATGAGAATGAATGATCCACTTAGCATTGATGCTCACTTGGTTGAAACATTAAGACTCCTTATGAGGTCACACATCTCGTACTACTTCAAGTCAAGTGAGCTTAACCATGGAGTTTCCTCCAAGATCAAGCCCACTTCACTTGCTACTCCATTTGCAAAACCTTTAGCAAGTGTTGTGTCTTATGAACCATTCATTATAAAGCCCCTTTAGCTCATCAATTGATAAGCATGCATTTTTTGTAGTGTGTCAAATTATGATATTTCTATTAGAATTCAGTTGTGTAGTTTATGAGTCAAAATCATTGACCCATATTTCATGATTAGTGATTCACATGAACCCTTCTCTTATAAGAATTGAACAATCTACTTAACACTCCTTGGATGAATAGTAGATTTAAAAAAAAATGACTAGTTTATTTAATATAATATTCAAAGATAGCAAATTTTTTGATGAGAATAATTATAATACTTAGAAACAATGAATACTAGCTATTTTTGAATATCTATTTGAATTAGATAGTGTAGGGGAATGGAACAAGACTACCAATAATATGAAATGAAAAAAATAAAATTGACTAGTGGAATAGAGAAGGAATGTTGTTGATAAAATTACGTGGCTAATGAAATGCTACATAAATTACAAATTGATGATAAAGCTTTAAATTTTTGGAAGCAATTGAAAAGTTACATAAAATTTTAGACACATGTAGGGTCTTCTTCCTTCAGAATGAACCATTTTTTATAAGAATAGATGAAAATGAATCTTTGCAAGATCATTTTGTAAAGACAGATAACTAAAAGCTATTGGGTAGAAATTGAATATGACATGTTGGTGATAACTCTTAAGAGCCTACCATCTCTATTTGAGAATAGCCCATTTTCCCTTATATGTGGTAGATTTGTGGCTAAACACTTAATAATCCCTACACACTTGTGTATCAATTAAAAGATTAATCACTTGAGGCACACAAGTCCCAATACCCTCAATTAGACTCGCACATTGTTAAAAAAAATTATAGTAGAACATTCATAAATAGATGTGTAGAGACATGAGACATTGCATACCAAATTGAGTAGAGCTTCACTATATTAATTCATTTTTATCAAAGTGTTACAATCATAGAATTTATATTGGCTTTTACCGAATGTGACTTATCCTATAATTCGATGAATTTAATATATATATATATATATATATATATACATATATATATACATATATATATATACATATATATACATGTATATATATACACACATATACATGTATATATAACACACATATATATACATGTATATATATATATACATATACATCTATATATATATGATGATATATACACATTATACACATATATACACATATATACACATATTACATATACATATATACATGATACATATATTACACACACATAACATATACACATAACATTATGATATATACATACATACATATATACATATATACATACATATATACATATACATACATTACACATTACATACACAGCCAGAGAGAGAGACACACATGGACAGATATGCATACATATACATATACATATATATACATAGAGGCAGAGAGACAGCAGGCAGAGAGAGAGAGAGAGAGAGAGGCATACATACAATATACACACATATATACACACACATAAAATATGCAGAGAGGCACATGCAGACATATATATAGAGAGAGACAGAGAGAGACACACAAATAAATATACAGAGAGGAAAAGAGCACAGAGACACATAACAGACATAAATATATATATAAATATACACAGAGAGACATATAAATATATATATAGAGAGAGGAGAGAGAGAGAGAGACAGAGGAGAGAGAGAGAGAGAGACATAAATATATATATATAAATATATATATATAATATATATAAATATATATAGATATATAAATAAATAAATAAATATATATATATATATATATATATATAGTAGACATATATATATATATATATATATATATATATATATATATATAGAGAGAGAGAGAGAGAAGGACAGACACGAGACCAGACAGAGACACGAAAGAGATGAATGGATGAGATGAAGAGAAAGAGGAAGGACAGAGGAAGGAATAATGAACGGAAAGGAAAAGAGGAAGAACGGAAGGAGATATAATGAAAGGAGCCCATAATATAAAGGAAATAACTGACAGCCCTAATAAAATGAAAGGAAAGAATTTATTCAATGGAATTGAGACATTATTACACACATTATTACACATCTTTGAAAGAAGGAGGGATTAAAGATATAGAAAATATAATGAAAGAAGGAATTGGTGGAGGAAAGGAGCCAGGGAAGAGTGGACAGTATATAGGAGTAGTGGAAGATGAAGGAGAGGGAGACATAGGAGGTGGAAGGAATGGAAAGGAAAGGAGGAATGAGTGGAGGAAGGAAGGAAGACAGAGGAATGAATAGGGAGGAAGAGTGGAAATGGAAAGAAGGAATATGGACAGTGGAAATGGAGACATGAAGGAGACAGGGAAAGGATGGTGGGAATATAAATGTTTCAAGTTCATAGGGACTCCTGGCCCTGGCCATGGGTGGCTTAATGAGTCCCTCTGGCCTGCAAATTCAAATTTTTTCAAATTTCCTTTCTGCTTTTATTCAAAATTACTTGATGTCGACTTGTGATGAGGTATCAATGGGTTAGTAAGGCACAAGAATGTATAAATAAGTGATTTTACATCTATTTTATCACCCACCCCATTCATTCAAGCATTCATCAAGTTCATTAATCCACTCACTCATTCAAGCATTCAAGCACTTTGCATCATCTAATCAAGCATCAATCAAGCATCTTGGAGCAACCATTGACATAACTTCAAATTTTGTTCAACAAGGGTTTGGTAAGTTGATAGCATTTTCATGTTATTTGTTTATCATTCTCTTACATTTCATTATTTCATTAAGGGTTTGATTACCAAAGTGGGGTTTGACCAAGGAAAACCCCTATTCTCTAACCCTCAACCATTTTCCCCCTCTTGCATGTGTGTTTACAAACTTGTGTATGCATATTTAACAAGAATTTAGGTGTTGAAGAGTGGTCAACAAGTCAACAAGGTGCTTCAAGTCAAATCAACACCATTTCAAGCTTGGAGAAGACATTTTGTCCATTTTCTACAGAATTAACTTCGTCAACCCGACAATCAAACAACCTTAGATCTGGTGTTGCAGAATTGTCCCCTGATTTCTCATAATTTTGGGAGAGGATTGATTTTCCATCAGTGGCGAATGAGTCCCACCTTAAGGATGGAAATCCAGATTTTGTCAGATTCCAGATCTTGACACTCAGAAACCAATTTTTGACAATTTTCATCAGAAGTAGGACTGATTCACCATCAATGGCGAATGAGTCCCACTGGTGATTTTTTAGTGATCTCAGTTAGCATTCAAAATATTCTAAATTCTCCATTCTTTGCCTAGGTGCACTCTGAATTAGCCTTCTTCTTTTCTGTTTTGCATTTGTTCATTCTTAGTTCATGTTTTCATATCACATTGTATTTTCCAACACTGCATAATTCTTAGGTCTTGCATTCATAATCAATCAAATAGATCATCCAACTTCACTTAGATCATTCCATTTAGTCTAAATAACATCATACATTGCATAATTTGAGTGAACCTAGCTAGACTTTTGAGTGGGGTTTATCTCTCTCCTTTTAGGTGAAACATCCTAAGAGTGCAAGAGTAGCCTATAAGCCCTACCCAAAAATCTATGGTTCACCCTCTTTTTCCAATCCCTCTTGCAATGTGTTGAGTTTTACTTCCTAGGGTGAAAAATTGGTGGTAATCCAATGTGTGGTGCTTGCCAACACCTTGTGTGTTTGAACCATATCATTTTTAAAATTAGTGAGCAACTCGTGTGCCAAGGTGAGTTGCATTGTAATGTGTTGGGACACATCATTAACTTTAGATTTCTTTGCATCCATTCGTTTTTCCACTTTTACTTCTACTGCTCACCTTGTTGCTACTTCTACAACATGATTTTTGGCCTACTCAAATTTAATAACTTTCTTTGTTATTCCTTTGACTCATTCTAAAAGCTTTCTTCTTAATCATGTGACCTATTCTTCTATTGATTATGTTTGAGTAAGGAGAAGTTATAGGAGCATCTCCATTGTATCCAATTGCTTCTAGATTAGATCCCCAACTAACACTATTTCTACTACCTCATTCAACACATCACAATGAGCTTGAATAATGAATTTCTAAATGTGTTGAAGACATGTAGTATTGGTTTGAATTTTTGCATGTTACTTCTCTTGAAATAAAGATTAAGTATCATATGTAAATTGTAATGGTTATATGAGCATCCTTTTTCTCTGTGATTTTTTGGAGTGAATTTTCTTGGACTTGTTTCTCTTTCATAACTTTTGTAGTTGCTAGCTCCCCCTTAGGCTTCTTTGTCTCCCACTACACTAAAATTCTGATAGCACATGTTAATTTGTTGAAAGAAAATGAGTGCAAAACTCATCAAGGCTATTGCATGAATTTTTTAGCCTCTTCCAGAATCCAAGTATAGTGGCAAATATAAGTGAAAAATGGTCACCATCCTACATGTGTTTCACCATCAAGTAACCACTTTTGCATCCTCTTCAACTTGTCCAATAATGGTGTTGATATCAAGTAAATCCAACAAAATTCCTTCCATCACATCTAGAGGAGTGCACATCAACTACTAGAGTATAACCTCTATAAAGTAATCACTGAAAATAATTGTATGATGGCTTGCACAAAAGTATTGGGTCCATAGATGTGGTTGGTGGTGCTTGCATTGAGTTCACATACTCACCTTCTTGTATAATTGGTTGCGATTGTTGGGGATGTGATAAACCTTATTGCAATGCATCTCTTTGGGCTATTGATTGAATTGGTTCCTATATTTAAGGGGGGTAGTTTGCCATTCTTGGTGCATAAGACATTCTTCACTTCTTGGTTCTTGAATGCTAACCCCCACTATCCTTGTGTGTTTGTGCTTAGGTAGATAAATTTCATTGGAAATACCATTGCATCAATTAGTTCTTGACATGTGTGGTCCTCCTACTAGAAAATCTTTCCTTGCAAGTGCATCTACTTGTCCTACCTTGATACCTTCAACCAATTTCTCATTAATCGACACTTGTGGTGTAGCTTGAAGGAACCTTGCAACTTTACCTCTTTAGATGGTTGAGGAACATATTGCTATGTATTTTAAATTGATGTTTTTTTAACACACTGCATAACAATATAGGTTTAGGTAAGAATCCCCTTGATATATGATCTTGTCATCAACCATTAAGGCTTGGTGATGACCATCTTTGTTAGCATGTATGTCAATATGCTTGGTGCTCTGTCTCTTGGAAAATCTAGAAAATGACCATGCAAAAATGATGATGCGCTCCAAATTAGATAGTATGATACACATGGAACTTTAGAATGACCTCGTGTCAATAATAAAACTATAATTGAAGTGCATGTGCCTAGGTTTCCATCGTCAACCAATGGGTATTTGTCTTATCTCCATGAGATGATGTGGGCATCAAATTTTTGAAGCATGTGGGGATTGTCTTTGGTGGTCTTGCTTCTTCTCTACACCATGTCCCATAATACTCTAGGATGTGTAAAATTAATAGAAGGTTTCATCTTCATTTTATGTAGCTTGTGCATTCTCCAACATATCATTTTCTAGGAAGATGCACAAATCATAGATGACAACTCGTTTACCAATCCTATGTCATCGTATTGACTCTACATTATTTATTTGAATTTTTATTGCACTTACGCAAGATATTCATACCAAGAAACACACATTCCACCATTAAACTTGCATTGAGAATGCTGAAAATTTAGTTCCTCAGGAACCCCTTCCACTCTCTACTAGTGCATGCAAAAAATCTCCACAATAGGTGCTACAAACCTCTACACCCAAGTCCACACATTTTGGCATATCTTGTAGTTGTATTTGGTTGCATGACAACCTTATAAGATCATAGGTTATTTTTGTATTAATGGGAATGGCCACCTTCTCTTCTAGGTATAAAACCTTGTTATGGAAATGACTTATAAGGAACCATACAAAAACCTTAGTAGTCTTAGAATATGTGAGCTTGCATAGATTGAGCACCATTGTTGGTACATACACTTGATTGTTCCCATCCCAACATTTGTGTCTTTCTCCTTGTTTATCATTGCATTCAAGGATCCCTTGACACACACCTTATTATCATTTGCCACTTCAAATTAGTTTGTGTGAGAAATGTTGAAGCTCATGAGATGACCATTTGACATCCCACTATTATGCACATTATTTCAATTTTTTCTATGTCAATCTCCTATGCTCCAATCATAATACTTTTTCCAAAATTTCATCATATAGCCTCCATTCCATCATCTCTACCTTATCTATGATAATGTATTCCTCTCCAAAAATTTTTCACACCCTTAACCTTTCTTCTCATGCTCAAATTGTGACTACAATGCCACACATCGCAATTTATAAGGGATTTAGTTCCATTATGTGCTTTTAAGATGGGGATTTTCATGATGAAATTAACCATTTTTATAAAATACTTAGTGAGCTTATGCCATTAATTTCCCTTTTAATTGAAATCCTCACATTAACCATGTGGTCTTCCCCACCAATATATTCAAAATATTTCTTTAAGTGTTCTGCAAACTTGTAGTAACTTTCAAATATTTTGCATGCTTAACTTGTTTCTTCAATCACCAATAACACATATTTGTTGTAATATACTTTTGCAATCATATCACACTCCTTCCTATACAACATATTGTTCTATCATGTTTGCAAATTCTATATTTTTTACAACTTCCAAGACAATGAATGCACATCATTCTCAATGACTATTCATGCATTTTTACAACTATCATACTCATCAACACTTTGACATTGTCACCCTTATTGAAACACTATTCATTAAGTACTTTTATTGGTATACAACCTTCCTTATGCATAATTATGATCAAATCTTTGATGCTTGCCCCTACACCATATTTTAGTTTCTACCATTCTAATTGAACACATGAAATTTCCTCTCTTATATTCTTAAATTCAACTATTCTTCATAGCACACCTTATTTGCATGGCTACCTTACCCTCACATACGATTTTGCACGAGCCTCCCTTCATTGCATGTTCTTGCATAGAATTTTTTGTTATTGCAGATGAAAAAATAATTATTTTGTGCATTATCTCATTATTTCACTCAACCTTTACTTTTGTTTCTACATGCCACTAAGTCCTTTATATTACTAGGACTTGTTTCCTGTTGTACACATATTGGATCTTTACTTTTGTTTCTACATACCACTAAGTCCTTTATATTACTAGGACTTGTTCCTTGTTGTACACATATTGCATCTAACATATGTCCACATTTATTTTTCTCAAGGGATGCATTTCACCATAGACATGCTAGTCCATCCTTATATATTATGTATTGAGAAGTTGTTTGTGCACTTCCATCTTGTTGACATTACAATTTTCAACACATTTACTATCACATTTGGTCCTATATTCACTAGAATGTCCCTATAAAGTGAAACCTCTATATCTATTGTATGGTTCCCTTTTAGTGCACACACACTTCATTTTCTTGTGCACTACTAGCTCCTTTATGCAAACCATCTTAACTCCACTCTCCTTAATCCAATTCTCCTTGAATTATTTTAGACCCACTTTGTCTCCTTTATGTACTACTTGCATAGTAATTGTAATGTCCATTTATTCCGTGACTCTCATTGCACCCAATATACCCTAATTTTATTTGAATATTATTTGACTCATACATTGATACTTTCATAGATATTTTTATTAGTATATTATTACTTTTGTACATGTTGAATTGATATGTTAGATAATATTATGGTTACTTGTTGCCTAGATAGTTGTTCTTTTTCAAATTTAACATTTTGGACTTAAATCATATAATTGTGGTAATGTGTTTTTTTTATTTATTATATTAGAAGGGAAGGGCCCTGATCCCATGGTACAAGGTAGCCAAAACCACAGACAACAAAAAGGCCGGGGAAACAACACCAGCCAGACTAGACAAAACAATAGTAGACAATTACTATTAAGTCTTCAAAAGAGGCACACATTCCAGATAACTAGTAATAGCATCCACAAGATCAATGCAATTATAATAAAAACAAGAGTATACCACATTCTAACCCAAAACTTGGTATACCAACCAAAACAAAGAGTAACCAAAGACAACCAGGTCCGAAACCATAACATAGCCAACAAGAAATAGCAGTTCAAGATGATCAACTGAAGAATTGATAGTTTAAGTGCAAACATAACAAAAGAACAAAAAAGAGAACAAAACAAAAAAAAGAGCCATTATTTGGCTTTAGCAATCAGTTCCCAATTTTCACCAATTTGGGAAACATATTCCCTCCAATCAAAGCCATCTTTGAATATCGGGTCCTTTTCTTCATCCTGTTTCCCGATCTTCTTCAACCTCCTCGTAATATTAGTTTGACCAGTAATTTCTCCCACCATGACACATTGCATCAGACCATCAGTCACCTTCATCAAGGTGATGATTTCTTTTTCCATATCTTCCATTTGAACTCACAAGAAGGCTATCTTGCTTTTCAAGAAAAGAATATTAGTATCATCAGGAATATAAACATCTTAGGCTTTGTCCTCCATTTTAGTGACCTCCTTCTCCATATCACTAGTATCCTCTTCCTTCTCAATTTATTCCTCCTCCTTGTCATCGGTATCCTCAACATCTTCTTCTCCCATCCCATAGGAACTATCTTCAAACGCCATATCTTCACTCTCCTCATCCTCCCAAGGTTCAAAATCTTCCACTGTCAAATTATCCTCTTCATCTAACTCATTTTTTTTCTTTTTCCCTTTTTTATCCACAAACTTGACCTTGGCTAACCTCACAAATCTTCGGCCTCCAATCATCAAAATTATCTTCCCATCCTCCTCTTCCTCCTTCTGGTTTCCCTTTGGATCTTCAGTAATTGTTATTACTTCCTCATTCTTCTTTTGGCATTTTTTCAAAAAAATTTCTTAGGGGGTTCAAGCAGCAATGGCGAATGCTTCCTCTTTTTAGGGGTGGTTCTAAGCAACTCATACTCAAGGGTTTTCTCCACAACAAATTTCTAAGGTTTGGAACTAGAGGATTTAGTACTATACATGGCCAAAGGGGTAGCAATCAATGGGGAGCCCTCCCTCAAACTAGAACGTTGGGTAGTAGCCCTAGGGTTAGGAACAAGGCTCATTTGGTCACCATCCTGGGGTAAACCTTATTCCTCATCATCATTTTGGGGCAGGTTCTCCTACCAAACCAATAGTGGGTTTCCATGGGGGTTTTTAGAAAGAGAAAATTTGTAAAGGGCTAGCATTAACCCTTGATGCAAAGCGGGCGATGCCCCGTTCTCTATATTTTGTTGCAAAGAGGATAGAAAATAGAAGGGAAAGTTGATTCATTATGGAAAACATGATTAAGAATATGAAAATGGTAAGCGTGAACCATCATATATCTGCCTTCAAGGGTAATGTAACACATAATAAACATGCTTACTAGAGAAAATTGTGGAGGGAGTTCACGCCACGCATAACCATTCTGAAACCTTGTTAGCTTCTCACCATAATGCAAAAAAATTTCCACAAAATTTTGATAATCTACTCCACTTTTCGTAGCCACCCTCCTTCCATCATTTCTTAGACCAGTGGCTTCCGCTATGAACTGTGCTGTGACTTCAAGTTTCACTGCTCCAATTGAAACATTCCTTTTTTTCCAAGAATTAGTGAACTTGGCTGTCAAGTTTTTATTATAGCCCTTCATTGCTTTGAAAAAGGGAGCCATGCTCACCCTTATAAAAATCTCCCATAAATCAAAATTTTGACCAAGAGCACACAGTTAGGAGGTTCAGTGTATTTCCTAGGTCCACCCATTTTATAAGTTTGCAAACTTTTGGAGCTTTTCAACTAGTTAACAATTTTCTTCATTCCCTCCCAAACAACAACCTCACCACCACAACAAACATGAAACTTGTAGATAAACCCCTTAGAGATAGTAAGAAGTAGGTTGTTTTTTAGATTGTTTAAACCATTCAACCAAATGAAGAAACCCACAATATGAAAGTCGAGGAAAAAATTGGAATGATTACCACTCCACTTCATAAATGCTGCTAGAAATTCCCACTCAAGCTTAGCCTCAAAAATGTTGTGATTAGATACATTTAGCATGTCGAGTATTTTTAAAATGACCCAAGCATTGTAGTTGCAATACAACATGTGATATAGAGAGTGCTAGGGAATGATTACCTTATTAATTATTTTCCTGATGCCAATCTTCTTATCATTTACCTTAATTTTGAGCATTCCAACCTTATAATCATTAATTGTACCACATTAAATCTTTGTCGGATGCCAATCTTCTTATCATTAACCCTTATTTGTAACATACCAACCTTATAATCATTAATTTTTAATCTCTTTTTAGCACCGTATCTAATTATCACCCCTCTTAGCCCCTTAACTAGAACTAATAAGTTGTAAACATTTTCAAAATTTTCTTTTAACACAATATCCTTTATTTCCTTTGGTAACTAACGATACTCCCAATGAGACCAAGTGCTACACTTTAGTGCCTCATTAGCAGCAATATCCGCGACACAATTTCCCTCTCTATAAACATGTTGAATTCTGTAGTGAGTGAAAAATTGTATATGCATCTTATAGTTGTCCATTATATCTCTTATTTCCTAGAGAACAACACTTTCACCTTTCAAAATATCAACAATCAGTTTAGAATCTCCTTCCAGAATAACCTTCTGGAAACCTAAGTCTCTTAACAACTTGATACCTCCTCAAGTAGCCATAGCCTTTGCTTTATTGTTAGAACAAATTCTAACATTTTCCCCATAACCAACAATACAGTCACCAAGATGGTTTCTTATAAGGCCATCTGCCCCTACCAGGCCAAGGTTGCCTTTGAAGAAGCTATCAAAATTGCATTTGACCCACTCCCTCTCTAGAGGGTTCCAGATAGTAGTCTTCCTTGAAAGATGGGTAGTCTAGTTAATATTTGTAAGATCCTATTGAAGAACCCATAATTTTTTGATTCTCATTTCCTTGTATGAAGGCATAACCTTCGAATAGCTGTATCTCCCTACTTCCACATTTTCCTTCATTTGAGCCTTTACATCCATACATAACTCATTGCTATTTCTCTTAATTTCCATGAAGATCCTATTGGTTCTCTCCTTCCAGATCCCCCATGCTATAAAAGGAGGGACTTGATTCCAAAGATCCACAATGATCTTATGTGAATAAGGACTAAGGTACCTACTATCAATAAACCTTTTTATGGAAGGAGGGGAAACCCAATCAATGCATAACAAGGGAAGGAAGAAGGACCAAATTTCTCTAGAGAATAGACAATGGAAGAACAAGTGCATGATTGTCTCTTCCTCCTCTTTATAAAGAACAAATGTGTTAACCAAATGGAACCCCCTTCTAACAAGGTTATCAATAGTTAGAATTTTTCCATGAGAAGCAACCCACCAAAAGTAGTTAACTTTAGGAGTCAAATTCCTTATCCACACTTTATTCCACAAAGGGTCCCTATTTTATATTAAAGGTTTTTCTAATTCCTAATAGGAATTTTTGACTAGAAAATAGCCTGAGGGGTTATCAATCCATAGTCTTTCATCCTTCCTATTTTTAGAGAACCAAGTGGCCTCCCTAATTAAGCAATTCAGCCTTTGCACTGTTGGCTCCCAATTTTGTTGTCTATCACCTCTTAGGTTAGCTCCCTTGAGTAGGTTGTTAAAGTCCATCCACCTGGGCTCAGCCTCCTCCCAGTTAATATAGCCATCAACCTTCTTGCCATAGGTTCTTTTCAGTCTTTGTTTCAATGGGTTCAGGTCATTTAGTGATGAGAGTGGGGGACCTTTATTCCAAGAGTCTTTCTAGAAGTCAATTTCCATACTATTTCCAATACACATTCTTACACCCTTAGTATATTTTAGTCTTAATTAAATGGTTCTAGAAAATAGAGCCATAAGGAAAATCATAAGAGGTGATGAAACAACCCTAATCTTTTTTTCTTAGATATTTAGCTTTAAGGATCTTGACCCAATCTTTGGTTCCTTCCAAAAAATTCCATCCTAATTTGGCTACCAGGGCTCTATTAAAGAGTTTAATTCTCCTTATCCCCAATCCACCTTCACATTTTGGAGCATAGACTTTCTCCCACCCCACAAGCACCATTTTGTTTCTTTCCTCAGTTCTCAACCATAAAAATATTTTTTGGATTTGTTCAATTTTCTCCACAATAAAGGCGAGGATGTTCAATAGAGACAAGTAGGACACCAAAATATTTTGAAGTGAATATTTTAATAGTTGGAGCTTCCCAACTTGACTCAAAATTTTTCCCTTCCAATTGGCCAACTTATTTTGAATTCATTCAATAATGCGGTTCCAGTAGTTGCTCTCTAATTTTTTAGAGATTAGGGGTAGGCCAAGGTAGGCAGCCGGTAGAATAGCTTCCTGATAGCCCAAAATTCACACTTCTCTATCTTTGACCATTTGGTTAGCATGAAAGAAGTATATCTTACTCTTGTTATAATTTATATGCTAACCTGAAGCAGTGACATAGTCATTTAGGATGCATTTCCATCGACCAACTTTTCCAATCGAAGCTTCACCAAATAGAATGGTATCATCAAAAACCTACTGATGAGAAGTAGGATGGAGTGTAGAGGCATCCTTGACACCTTTCAACACCTTAGAATCAAGAATATTTTGGGTGTGTCTGCCAAGGACCTCAAACAAATAATAAAGAGGTACAAGGAGAGTGGGTCCCCTTGCCTAAGACCACGACCACAAGAGAAGAAGAAGCCTTGGGAGGTATTCCATTCACTAAAACCGAGAACTTCAGGGTAGTAACACATGCGGTGATCAACTTTAGAAATCCACCATTAATCCCAAAATTCCTAAGAACAACAAATAAAAAAGGCCATGAAACTTTGTCATAGGCTTTAGAAATATCAAGTTTCAAGGCAATCCTCACATTTTTATTGAGGTCCATAGAGGAGAATTTCATGAGTAGTTATTTCCGCATCTAAAATATTTCTTCCTTGAAAAAATCCTTTCTAGTTATGAGTTATCATTTTGGTCAGCACAACTTTCAATCTTAACACAATTATCTTAGAAATTTTTTTATACGTGTTGCAAAGTCTAATGGGTCTAAATTCATGTATAGAAGAAACCTCAACCTATTTAGGAATGAGGGCAATGAAAGTAGCATTGAGTTTATTGAGAAGCCTACTATATTGGAAGAAATCTCTAACAACATTAAAGAGATCAGACTTTACAATTTCCCAATATAGTTGGAAGAAGGCTAGGGGGAACCCATCAGGTCCAGGAACTTTATAGGCACCAAAAGAGAAAACAACTTCTTTCACCTCCTACAAAGAAACAATTCTAGACATCTCCTTGAGATCCTAATCATAAATTACCTTAGGGATAGCTTGAAGGATATCATCAAATTCCTATTGGGCCACCACAGGTTCATTCTAGAAGGAAGAGAAGAAGGCAACAACTTCTTGAGAAATTTATTTTTCAGTAGTGGCTAAATTGCCATCTTCTTTCTTAAGCTGTCTTATCATGTTACTACTATGATTCATAGTGGATTGTTGGAAGAATTTGGTATTTCGATCCCCATCTTGGAGCACTGGACACAAGATTTTTGTTTCCAGAAAATCTCCTCCTATTTGTTAATCTTAAGCCATTGGGTTCTCAAGTTACATTTAAGGTTACAAATATCTTCATCTACCATCCCAGACTCCATCTTATCTTGCACTTCCTTAATTCTCCCCCCCAGGGAATTTTTAGTTTAAAAAATATTACCAAATCTAAGCTTGTTCCAGCCCTCCATTCTTTCTTTAATTCTTCTCAATTTATCAGCAAGACAGAACATAGGAGTTTCAAATGAGGGTTCATTCCACCATTTTTTAATAAGGACAACAAAATTGGGGTGCAGGTTCGACATTATTTCAAATCTAAAAGGGAAAGGACCTTTAACAGAGTTAACGTTTCTCTTCAGCGTGATAGTATTATGATCAAATCTAGTTCTTGGGAGGGCAGAAAGAGAAAGGTTTTGAGAAATGTTCCAATTGGAGGAAACCAAAAATCTATCCAATTTAACTTGAATCAGCTGATTAACAAAACTCCTATTGGACCAAGTAAACTGGGTTCCCAGAAGGGGGACATCATATAACCCCATAGAGTTGAAGAATCTAGAAAATTCCATCATACTTTTGGAATAGTCAACATTAATCAAATTCCATTTTTTAGTGGTAATTTGGCCTTCAAAGGATACCATAAGGAAATTTTTTCTAGAGAAACCCATAGAACCTTTAAGTTTCGAGGGGTTCCATAGAGTAATAATACCCCCGAGGTACCATTAGCCTCACTCAAAAAATAAGTAGTCCTAGGCCAGATATTCAAAATAATCTTCTCAAAATTTTCCCTCTTCATTTTAGTTTCTTGAAGTAATAGAACATCAACTTTGTTATCCAACAGAAAATTTTTAACCAAAAACTATTTATAGGGACTATTTAGGCCCATAATATTCCAGGATAAAATCTTCATAATCAAGGAGGAAGGAAACCAAGTCACTAGGAAATAGAGAGGGAGGGAAATCAACCACCCTTACTTCTTTTTTAGACTTTGGACCCGCAATTGAGTCCAAAGTCTTATGTCTGCTACAAGCCACATCAAGCATAGTATCTTTATTCCTTGTTTCCTTCTGGGAAGGTCTTCCAACCTTATTTCCTCCTCCAACATCCGGTTTCTTTTCTTTTTTGATTTTCTATTGGCTTCAATCTAGTCTTCATCGGTTGCCTCATCTGAGGGTGAAGGTGGAAACCCAAGAATAGCCATTGATTCCTTGATGTTTCTCCCTTCTTTTTGATAGATATCTCCCTGAACAAGAGAGGAGACAATTGAATCCTTAGCCACTTGAGATAAAATTTCTCCTTCCTCGACAAACTCACTATTCTCATCAAAACCTAGGCCAGGTGTATTTGCCAAAGCCTAGTGTAAAACCAGTTTCTTAGGGGAGTGTTCAATTGTCTTCACTTCTTCATCAATTTCCTTCAGAATTAGCTGGTTGTTTATTCACCACTGGCACTCACACCCGGCGGAGATAGCAAAGCCAAAAGCTAGGGCGGGTAGTCGTCGAACGATTATTAATTGAAGTACAGCAGACAAGCCTTCTCGAAAGTTTTCTCGCAGCCAAGCTATCAGGCCATCATAAAGCCAGTCAGACAAAGCCAGAAAGGGCTCGGGTGAGGCCAGCAAGCCATCCGTTCTCGCTTTATCGCAGCTACTATAGCCATAAAGGCAGCTAGAGCATAGGCAAGCACGGTAAGGGCATCTATAGAAAGCGTCCCTTCGTTCGGATCCAAATCCCTAGGGTTGGGGTGGGATATATAGGGCGGTTTATACCTGGTTCTATCGGCATCAAAGCAAGCAGTCCCATCAGCAGCAGAGCTAGCAGCAGTAAGATCCTTATGGTCTATTTTAAAACATAACTCATGATAATATTTAAAATTTTCTATAAGATAATACACATTATATGAGTGTAAATGATACTATTTAGTCATAATGACTCATGCCCTCAATTTCATCTATGATGATAGATTTTAATTCATGTATATGTGAATTGATCTTTAATTATTAATGGATGAATAATGCAAATACTTTAAATGTTGCTTCAACTACACACAAAAGGATGCTTGATGTGTGAAATGAGCTGCAAGTCAACACAAGTTTCTAATTGGAATGAGAGTATCATCATGAACACTAATCCATTCCACTTCATAAGGTGAAGTAATAGAATATTCAATGTGTTATACCAATATAACCAATGTCTGAACCATGAGCTATTAGGACCCATCTTATAGATCACATTGCCTCTCTAGTGTTTATTTTAGCCTTATGTTAGTTTATTATAAATGTTAATGGAGATGGATTTTATGACTGCTTTATCCCTACAAGCACATGCTCAAATTTATGCTTTGGAATGTTTATAAATGGGCATAAAATGTCCCTTTTATATGATTTTTACAGCGTACTAATCCACATGGGTTGGTACTTTGGGAGAGGGTACTTTTTGGGTTAAGTTTGAGTATTCCTTTCACCATGGAAAAATATGCATTAAAGAATCATGGGAAAGTTGATCAATCAAACATTTTCTCTTCCCATGTAAAAGTGGAATACACGCCACTTCACTATGCCTTGACATAGTGTGCTCATATGGGTGCACATGTAGTTTATGGCCTTGTGTTAAATTATTGTAAGAAGAAGGATGAATATGCAAGTTGGGTGTCATGTGCCACTATTGTATTGGATGATGGTGTTAGATATGACACTATCATATAAACTTTTTCTTTTGGCCTTTAAGAGGAAAATTCCTCATTTTTTATAATTTTACTTGGAGAATTTGGAGAGTGTAGGGATAATTATATTGTATTCTTGGGAGTTATTAATATTTCAAGAGGCTTTTTAGGTGTATTGAAAGTTTTTAGAGTGTAGAGACAATAATTTAAGGACAAAGAAGAAGTTTTAAATTCCATTCAAGTTACCTTGAGAGGTAGGACATCCTTTTTCCCTTTTTATAATATGTTTCTTTCCATGTATTTGGTTAAAAAATAGTAAAGAGATGGATTTCATTGCATTTGTGTTTAATGGTGAATGAGATTTGTGTGATAATTTTATAATACGGTGGGGATGTGTTTGATCTATGTTTTCATAGAGCATGCATTAATCTCATGGTTTGGGTGAAAATGGTGCAAAGAGAATTTCCCCTTTTCCTCGTTACTTTTGTGTTGTATTCTAGTTGTAAAGGGGGAAATAAGCATGCAAAAACATTAATGAAGTAAACCAAACTAATTCAAAACAAGATAAAAATCCCAAACTATTCTCATGAAATGAAGTTATAAAACTAAGAATTCGAAGAACAAATGCAATCATAAAGAAAACATAAAATGAATTCATGAATTAAAACGTTACCATCCCATGATGAAGTGTAATTTGTATTGATGTTGAATTATGTTGGATCAATATGAAGCCACCATTGTTGTCACAAAAAGCTTCAAAAGTGTGTTAATGGTGATCAAAGATATAAATGTGCTAAATGTGCTTCAATGGCTATTTTGACATAACCTCTCCACAAATTCTCCAGATTCTCTGATCATTTTTGAGAAGAAAGAAGGTTGTTTTATAGAATTTTAGATTTTTAGATGAACGATTGAGATTCGATAGTGAAAGATCATAATCAATAGTTGATAACCGTTGAGACAAAATAGATTGAAGAGTTAACTCCTTTGATTGATCCAATTAAGGATTTTAAATGGATAATTTGTGGGATTAGATTGGAATGATTGAAAAAATTAGGTTGAGTGGTTTGTGGGATTGAGAAAGTCAGGTTGAGTTAGGAAATAGATGGGTTAGTTAGCCAATTAGAGTGAGAAATCAGTGGTAATGATTTGCTCAATCAAAAAGGGGTGAGGATAATTAATTAATTGAATAATTAATTAATATTGGAGATGAACATGCAAGTTGCTTTTGACTTTAACAAATAAAGATATATTTATTTGTTGACCATGTTGAATGATTTTGAATAAAGGATTTAACTATTCAAGTTTAGAGAAGGGAAAGTGGTTTAATTAAATTATTAACAATAACAATTTAATTGATTTAGATGAATAGGGTATATCAACGACATAAGTAAATAATTGATGTTTATATAATTAATTAGCAGGAATAAAGTTAAATTAGGACATTTATTAAATAAATGAGATTTATTTAATTAGTCAGAAATGATGATTGATGACGAATTAATTAAATATTGTTAAATCACTTAATTAATAGATGAATATAAAATTTGATAATAATTAAATTAAAAATGTATTTGTGCACTTCTACAAAAAATGACAGAGGATGACCTAAAAAATGTAGGGGACCTTGAACAATGCAGATGGGCTGATATTGTTGAGGATTGCTATCTAAATGACAATGACATAGAAGACAGGAGGATAGGGGAAAGAGATCATGTTCCACAATTGGTTTTTGAAGGAGGAAGATGGGTGGACTGATGCCACCCGAATTATAGAACAAGGGCACCCCATCCGGGGTGAAATCCTGACCGAAGAGCAAGGAAGGGGCGAAGGGATCAGGTGAAAAACGCTGAGCTTACATGAATGCATCTGAGGGATTGGGCACTGACAAAGCCGAAAATGGCCAGCAGAGGAAGGTATGAAGCTAGGGCATCAAATTCCAAAAGGAAGATGAGGGAAACTAATCGGCGATTGATGGATGGGAGGCATGGGTGGTTTAGGGAAAATATGCATATGGGGGTGGCTGCTTCAAAAAACTGGCATGAAAAAACCAACACCACAAGGAACGAACACGTGCGCCATGGAAGGGCAAGGAGAGGGTGATAGTGGAAGAGGGACCTTCACACCAATATGTAGATCCAATTAGTAAGTCATTTTCTCTAAATGCCCCTAAGCTCTCTGTCAATTTGAATTCAAGAAAAATCAAAAATTCAATAGACAAATTGAAAGAAAGAGCATTTTTTCTCAAATGGGATGGGGGATGGTGCAATGTAGTGAAAATAGGAAAATGGTGTGATGAAAATTAGGGCGTTAGGGTTCAGCCTAGGGCGATACCAAATGACTTCCTTTTGGTGGAATTTCCCACGAAGGAAAAGAAATTGGAATCCCTACATAGTGGACTGCACTACCTAGAGAATGTAGGGATTCACATGACTGAGTGGTATCCAAGTTGTGACCCTTAGAAACATACCACTCGAGAGGGGCCAATTTGGGTCCGCCTGTACAACCTGCCATCAGAAGTTTGGGAGGATGATAACCTAATTGAAATAGGGGAAGGCTTAGGCAAGTTAATAACAATTGAGAAAGACAATGTTGACAAATTCCTGGGAGCATATGCCATAATCTTCCTAGAGATGACTTTGGGGCAGGCTCCTCCACAAGAGATCAAAATTTGCATGACGGGAAGAATAAGAAAACAACAAGTAGAAAGGGAGGACCAAGTGAAATTGTGCCCCATATGTAAATCAAAAGATCATGGAATTATGGAGTGCAATGCTAAATTGAAGGTCAATAGGGCCAATGAGTATGCGGTGGATCAAGAAAACATAGAGGAAACAAGTGAATCTTCATTGGGGTCGATTGAGATAATTGTCGCAACATATGAGGATTTGTTTGCCATAATAATTAGAAGGGAGTACCAGCCATATTGTGAAGAGAAAAGGAAAGACCGATGGAAGAACAGTCTGGGCAATCTGACAGAAGGAGAGATGAGTGGGAAAGGAGACAATAACACTCAGAGTGAGCCCTCCCCAAGAGTTCTGGAAGTAGTAGAAATGTAGGAGAAAGTATTAGTGGAAGTTGTAGAAGAAAAGATCAACATAGAAGCTGAGGCAAGGGACATCAGGGAGGAACCAAAGGATGAATGGGAGAAGGAAGGTGGGGGAATAATTGCTCTCCCCAACAAGAAATATACCACAAATAGATGGGGAGAAAATCCAAATAGAAGGTGACTCAGAGGAGGAAGAGAGGGTATTAGAGAAATCTCAGTCGAAGTTGAAAAAGA
Source organism: Sequoia sempervirens (assembly GCA_007258455.2). Classification (NCBI taxonomy): domain Eukaryota; kingdom Viridiplantae; phylum Streptophyta; class Pinopsida; order Cupressales; family Cupressaceae; genus Sequoia; species Sequoia sempervirens. The sequence goes on from VDFB02000008.1 coordinate 46,535,144, forward strand.
CAAACACCAAATAGAATGGTAAGTGGGGACCTAAATCAAACAAGGCCAAACTAGAAATTGCAGAAAATGTTGTGGGGAAAAGGAAATTAAGATCAGGGAAGGATATTATCCTTCCCCAAGGGCAATGAAGGCCATAACCTAGATTTTTAGGGGCCTTAATGCCCCTAACAAATGGCGCTTGATTAAGCACCAAATTGACCAATCCAAAGCTGATATTGTTCTACTACAAGAAACTAAATGGAGTAAGGAGGAAAGTGAAAAGAGAACGAGTTGGTGGAAACACTAGAAGGGCTATTTTGTTAGTGTTGAAGGTGCCTCTGGGGGACTAGGTGTCATCTGGAACCCACTTGCAATATTAGGTGAAATTGATTTAGAGAATGGTAATTGGATGCTACTGAGATGCAGATATCTGCAAAGAAATGAACAATTTTTTTATCTTGAATGTCAATGGGCCAGTGCCCACTAGAGATAAGAGAACATTGTGGCAACAAATCATAGTTTTTCTAGCAAACTTTCAGGGAGGGAAAGGAATAATAGTAGGGAACTTCAATGCCACTTTGAACAATGAAGAAAAAAGAGGAGGCCTAGGTCGAACAACGAACGTTCAATAGGACTTTCAAGACTTTGTTGACAATAACCACTTGTAGGACATACAAACCAAAAATGGTGTATTCACCTGGTCGAATAGAAGGAAAGGGTTCACTAGCATAGTTGAGAGATTGGACATATTTTTGCTTTTTGGTGATTGGGGTGATCAAAATGAACTCAAAGAGGCGATGATACTCCTCTACAAAGGATCATACCACTTCCCAGTCTAGCTAACCATCTAACCTGATTCAACACCAAGAGGAATCCCATTCAAGTTTGAAAACATGTGGCTCGGTGATGAGAAATTGCTTGATTTGGTTGCTGCCTGGTGGGAGGAATTGAAGTTTGGGAACCATTCACACCTTTTCAAGATAAAAAAGAAGCTAAAATTTGTGAAGAACAAGCTGAAATAATGGAACATAGAACATTTCAAGTACATTTTTCAAGAGAAGGAGAGTCTCGAACAAGATTTGGAAACACTAAATGAGCACATCATAGACAAAGGTATGGACAAAAAATATTTTGAATTGGAAAAAGCTTTGAAAGAGGAGTTAGCAGAGGTATTAAAAAAGAGAGGAATGCTTCTATAGGCAGAAGTCGAGAGAAACATGGCTAAAAGAAGGTGACATAAATACTAAATACTTCCATAGAACAATAGTGGAAAAAAAAAGAAAGAAAAAAATCACGGAAATAAAGAGAGGATGGAAGTACAACACAAACTTTGGAGGATGTTAACAAAGAAGCAGTAAGCTTCTTGAAAGATATCTTGAATAAAGATGCCCCTGTACACATGGTTGAGCGGGATAGACTTTCAATGCCATCCCTAACATAATTGTTGGTTCTCAGTTGTGATCATATGGTTTGTCCTTGATGACAAAATCCCTTTCAGTTGCTTCTACTTGTTGACGGTTTCAGATTGGTTTCTCATGCTTTATCTTGGTACTGTTTTGTCTATATGGCTTGTCTTGGCATTCAGTGGACAGTTTACATTTAGAATTTTAATATCTTATGGTACTGATTAGTTTGAGCTTTGTGCAGTCTCAGGTTAACTTATTTGTACATTGTTTTAGTGACATAAAAAGAACATATCGGCGTAAGAACGCCAGGGTCTCCCCAATCCATTTTTCTGATAAACATCTGTGTTGCCTATTGGCAAGACGTTTATGATGTCATGACGATTTGTTTTTACATACAGGAAGCTTTCGGCAAGAATTCTCCATGGTTTCAGCGATCGAGATCCATCTCCAGGCATCTATCGGCATGACAAACACATTGTCTCACTGACCGAAGGAAAAGGAACATATTGGCAGGAGTGTTGTATTCGGTATGTGGTCTCACCGAAGACATATTGTCTCACTAACCGTGCACCGAAAGGTCTTATCAGAAAAGGTTGTGGCTTCGATGAAATGTCATAGCGATTTCGTGGTGTCTTACCGACTTGTGCACAAAGGTTATATTGGTATGAGTTAATGATATTCAGAGTAATGTCTCAACGACTTTGTTGGGTCTTGTCGACTAAGTCTTATGTGGGGCTTTCGGTGAGAGGTTGGTATTGTCTTAGCGACTCAGAGTGGATAAATATTTTTGGTATGACATAGTGTGCTCTCCAAGAGGTCTCCCTGACATTGATATGTCTCGGCGATGCATAAAACAAAAGGAACATTTCAGTATGACTCATGTGCAATGAAGAAAGGTCTTGGCGAGTTTGATTTCTTATACCAACCGACAACATAGAGGTATTCATCTCGGTAAGAGTTAGGGTTTTCGACGTGAGGTCTCGGTGAGTGACCTCCGGTCTCGCCGATGGAACACAAAAGGAATTTGTCGGCATAGGATCTGACTTGTCTCAGCGACACACAAGATGGTTGGTGACTTTCTGTATGACTCATGCATTCTACGAGAGGTCTCCCCAATGTTGGTATGTTATAGCGACCCTCATAAGATAGAAGGATGCATCGGCAAGAGAACCATTATGTTACAGCAACTTACAAGGGGTAAAAGGAGACTTTCGGTGAAACACAGTGTGATCTGCATAGGGTCTTTCCGATATCAAAAGGTTACAGCGACAGTGAATGAAACGAAAAGGGGATCTCGGTGAGAAACCTTCTTATGTCTCAGCGATTGGAAAGAACATAAAATATGAGCTCTCAGCGTGACATAATGTATTCATTATGTCTTCTCCCCGACTCTGATGGGTCATGGCAAAAGCGATAACTAAGGGGAATGACTGGCGATTTAATTGCCTTCGGTAGGACTATCTGGATGTCTCAACGAATGATTAATAGATTCAATCACTGTGGCCGACGTGTGAATTTCTAAATATAGTTGCAGGCCGACATCATTGGTTGGCATCGAATCTCAGAATGGTTACAAGGCAAAATATGCATTAGAGGTTATGATTTACTGTTAATGGGCAGTCACGAATCTTGAAAGATATGCCAGTTTCATTACTGACACATTACATTCATTACAAATTGATGGATTCTGCATTTGGGTATTCTGAAAATAGTTTCAAATGAGTATTTTGTTTTAATGAAGCATCTGGTTTTTGTGAAAGGCATTTGCAGTTTCAAAAAGGAAATTTGATTTATGATTGTCAGTTTATTGACAGCCTATTGCACAGGCGTTACTCTTGCAGACATTTATTTTTTTTGGCATCCTTTTTTCTTGAAAATAGAAAGGAGGTTTCAGCTCTCCTTTTGAACTCGAATCTCTTTGAAGACTACACACTGGAAAAGATGTATAAAACGCAATGTTGTGAATACTGAAAAGCTGCTGGATAGAAATTCTGAGACAGTTATTCTGGCCGTATCAAGAGATGTATTGAAAAAATCTGTGATACAAAATTTGGAAAACATGATGCATAACAGAGAGTTATGAGCTTAATTGAAAATAGAGAGATCCTCTGAGATATTATTATTGTTCTGAAAATAAATTGAGGGGTTGGTGCTCCTTGAGTTGGTGCTCAAAAATTAGCCTATAAGGCATTGTTAATAGTGGTTTTTGAAGATTAAGCCAGTAAGGCAGTTTAGGAGTGGTTTTTCTACCCTAGGAGGGTTTTCCACTCGGAAAATCCTTTGTCTTATGGTCTCTTTGTTTTGATGTCATAATGTTTTTTGATTGTGATAATTTTTATCAGTCTGAACATTTTTGAATGATAGTTCCTTCATATCTACAAATATTTAGTTCAAATATCTTGCACAAGTCATTGCTGAAGAGTCTAATTCAAAAGGAAGCTTATAAGTTCTCATTTGATTCATTGCTCAAGAATAGTTATAATTTGCTAAAGGTGTTTGTTGTCTCAATACCTTTCTTGTCTTTAAAGCTGCATTCAAATCAATTGTTTAAGAAGTGAGTCAATAATGTTGAACATATTTCTCTGGGCTGAAAGTGTCCTCATCTTGTGTGTTGGGTCTAGCATGGAGAAGTGGTGAAGTGTCATAGCTAGTGTATTTTGGTTTTAACTACTTTCGAGTTTGGGGCTGAGCTGAGTTATTCTGAGTTGTGACTTGAGCTGAGAGGAGTATGGTGTATTACAACTAGGTTGGTCTGAATATTTTTCTTTATTGAGACATGCTAAATTGAAGTGAGGTGGAGCTGTGATATCAAATGTGAAGGATTGGTAGGAGTAATGATATTTTCATAAGTTGTCTAATAGACTGAGTTAATGTTGTCATATTTTTGTGCTTTCATAAGTGATTACTCTACTCTATTGTTGAAAGAAAAGGAAATCATAATTAAAATCTTGGTCAAAGTTGAAAAAGTTTTGACACTGATTCACCCCCCCTCTCAGTGTTTGTCCATAACTCCAACAATAATAAGTGCATAAAAAAATAGGCACCTATACCAAAAGATTAGTGAGGAGGTAAGATTAGAAACTTTCCAACTAAATCTAGATAAAGCCTCGGGCTCGGATGGCTTCCCTGCGGGGTTCTTTCAAAAGTTCTGGGACATTGTTGGCGATGATCTATATCTAGCAACTAAAGAATCAAGATGAAGGATGACCATATTGGGTGCAATCAACCATAAATTCCTATCTTTAATTCCCAAGAAGAAGGATTTGCAAACCATGGGTGATTTCAGACCAATTTCCCTTTGCAATACGGTCTACAAGATAGTAACAAAAATCATTGCCAATAGGCTCAAGGAGGTGCTAAATACAATCATATCAGAAGAAAAAAGTGGTTTTTCCCCCAAGCGTTCGATTGTGGAAGGCATCATCATATCACACGAAAATTTACACTCAACAAGGATGTCAAGAGAAGCTTGTATGATCCTAAAGCTCGACATATTAAAAGCATATGACCTGGTTGATAGAAAATTCCTAATGGATGTGTTAAAGAAATTCAATTTCAATGAGGATTGGATCAACTGGATAAATAATTGTATTTCGATGGTCAAATTCTTGATTTTGATAAATGGCTCTGCTCACAACTTCTTTCCTTCCACCAAGGGATTAAGACAAGGGGACCCAATTTTTCCATTTCTCTTCATCATTATGGTTGAGGCCATGGGAAGAGGCATCAAAGAACTAAGAAATGATGGCAAGTGGAAGGGGGTAACAGTGGAAAATGGCTTGGACACGACAACACACTTGCAATTTGTAGATGACACAATTCTATTTGGTGTTGCAAGTAGGAAGGAGGCAAGAACAATTAGAAACTTTTTGGATGAGTATTGCTAGACATCTAGGCAAAGCATAAACTGGAGGAAACTGAAGGTTTTTTTCCCCAACACCCAACCAAGCCTCCAGTGAGACTTGGCTAAGATTTTGGGCCAGAGGGTTGCAAATTTTCCTAGATGCTTCTTGGGGATGCCTCTTTTTTTCGGTCCCAACAAAAGGAATTATTGGGAAATCCTAATCAACAGCTACAAAAACAAGTTCAAATCATGGGAGGGGAAGTGAATTTTCTTAGTAGGAGGACTCCAAATGGTCAAAGTGGTCCTCTTTGCCATCCTGATCTACTCTATGGCTTGCTTAAAAGTTCCCAAGGTAATCGAAGAAAGCCTAAATCAGATATTCAAGAATTTTTTTTGGAGTGGGACTGGGGAGCAACAAAAATTCCCCTTAGTTGCATGGGAAAAAGTGTGCACCCCTCAGGAGGTTGGGAGTGTGGGTCTGAAGCAAATCACATTAATGAATCTTTCCATGGGGTCTAAGCTTGTGTGGGGCATGTATGCAAAAGGTGATCAAAGATGGGTCAGAGTGCTCAGGAGGAAATATTTGGATTCTCACTGTCCAACCTGCATATTAACCACTATAGACCCCCCGAGGGGATTAGTAATTTGGTATTACATACTTGAGTGTAGAGACATCATCACCAAACATGTCACTTGGGAAGTAAGAAATGAGAAAATTGCTTCCTTTTGGGGAGATTCATGGGGAGGGAAGAAGCCTATTGCTGAGTGCCCCAATTTGGAAGCCATTAGAGCCAAGGAATCCAGAGTTTGGGGCACAAAGGTGTGCAACTATGGGAAGACGGTTTGGTGAAACAGGGCATGATACTGTGAGTGGAACCCCTTGAACGAAATTTTTTCCCCCATGACTAGAAAGTGGCACTTGTTGAGATCCTAAAGAACAAAATTTTTTCCCCCTTTGACTAGGAAGATGAAATCAGATGGTGCAGATTGAGAAATGGGGAATACAAGGTGAAACTAGGCTACATGGTCAAGGAAATGGTGATTGCAAGATAAAATTGGCCATGCAAGCTCATGTGGAGCAACAAGTGCCTCCCAAAAGATGAGGTATTTTCCTGGATGGCCATGCAAAATATAATTTTGATAGAAGATAGGCTTGCCACCTTTGGGATCCAGGGCCCTAGAAGGTGTGTTTTGTGCAAGAACAATAATGAGTCTACTGATCACATATTATTGACTTTCTCATACATGGAAAACTACTAGAAGTTCTTCATGTCCAAGCTAAACTATCAATGCCCTATTCCGGAAGACATTGTGGGGTGGTTCAATATTTGGCCTCTCCTAAACAAGAAGTTTGTGTTTGGAAGCATATGGGAAATTATGCCATCAACCATTATATGGGAGATTTGGAAAGAGCATAATCGAAGGATATTTCAAGGGAAAGAAATGGAGCATGAGAGACTGTGTGGACAAATTGAATGTGTAGTCACATAATTGGTCAATGAAGCGGCACAAGGAAAATCACTCAAAAAGCTATATTCTCAAGCTAGGATGGAAAAATCACAAAGTATTTTACAGGCTTAAGAATTTCGAAGCTAAGCGGGAATGAAAGCAGCGACCAAAATTCAAAAAAGCATTCAGAATTCAAATGGCTACCCCTGAAGGAGGGTTGGATTAAGGTGAACTTCAATGGAATCTCTAGGGTAAACCTAAGGCCCAGTGGTGCTGATTGTGTAACACGAGATAGCCGGGGAAATGTTGTAGCAGAGAAATAACTTGCCCTAGGGATTTGCATAAACAATGAAGCCGAGTTCAAAGTGGTCTTGATCAGACTATAATTAGGTTTGGAAGTCGGTGCAAAATGAATACACCTAGAGGGTGACTCACTAATCACAATAAATGCCATTCGACTCAACACAACGCCAAGTTGGAAACTCAATCATTGGGTTCAACCCATATGCGATGTGTTGGCTAAGTTTGATGCATTTTGTGTAAGCCACCTCTATAGAGAAGGGAATGAGGTGGCCGACAAGTTGGAAAAAGTGGCGGTGGAAAGTACCCAGGAGATTGATGATGCACAGGTTGGAGCCATACACAACTGAGGAGTTGGGCATCGATTTTGAGGATGCTTTAAAGATTGTGATAGGTGAAATGATGGATGTAGCATATCACATTAAATTCTAGGATCGCTCAAATATGGAAGATTGTGGTAGGATCACAAAAATATTTGAGCAATGAGGTTGCGGGACATGATGGCTTTTAATTCTTGGTACGGTCTCCATATGGTTGTGTGAGTTTTTGCTAGAAATAGGGGTGGTTGTGTTCATTTTTCTCAATTTGTCTATGCACTCTCGACACACTCTTAAGGGGAAATGGAGACTCCACTCTTTTTGAATTCCATGAAGCAACATAACGCTTTCCATGGTGAAGTCACTAAGAAGTGGTTGAAGGGTATAATGGTGTCCAAGCACCCATTGGTGCTCTTGGTGGTGAAGGGGATCTTGGGTCTAGAATTTCTCCAGGAAACCTACAAGCTCAAGGTGAATTTATAAATCACTACTATGTTTTTGGCGATGCTTGTGTATATGGGTGTGTCAAAAGCTTTGGGGAAGAAGTTATGCCAAATGATTTTTCAGCATTCACTGCTGGAAAATATTGATGTGACACTAGAGAACATCGACGACAATTTCATGACCCCTCTACCGCTACATTACTACAAGGATCATGGGAATGAATGGTGAGTTCAAAAATTCCCTTTGGTACGCTCACTAAACCACACATCACTAAAAAATCACTGGGGTGAGATCGACAGGTGTATTGACTTCCTTCTATGAGCGGGGAACATTCTCAAAGATTGGTCTAAGGGTTGGGTGAAGGCGTTTGTGGTGGTAGAAGCTCTTGATAGGGATAGGTGGCCCTAGAATGAGGAGGATTGGGAGCTGGATGTTGGTGAAGAATGGGTCATGAATGATACCAGGAGCTGGGAGGAATGAGCAAACCATCCTGCTCACAGTGCTTGTGGTGGCGATTTCCCTATCATTCTGAATGCAACCAAAGCCAAGAAGACCAAAGAGGTCGGCTACAACAATGCTTAATCTGGTGCAATGGGTGTGGCTCTCTCTGTGTAAATGAATTGTCAACTATTTTTGTGGTGGGTCTGTGTGTAGTCTGCATGGGTGTTCAAGGTCAGCCCGTTCTAAGTCCAGGTCTAAATTGTTTTGTAAAAGTGGGCTTCATGGTGAATATTGTCGAGATGCATCCCTGGTGACTGGTCTATGGGTCTTATACTATCTGAGAAATGTAAAAACCTTTTTGATTAATATAGGGTGCTACCCCATATAGCAACTATTTAACTATAAAAAATAATAATTAGATAATAATGTATTATTTAATCATTTAGGGAAGAAGGGTGAAAGTTAGTTAAATAGTGTTGTTCACCAATCAATACAATTTAGGGTATCTACATTTTTCCCCTCTTTGATACAATATGATTTTGAGCATTGTGTCAAAGAAAATTCAAAAATTCCTACTTAGGAGTTACCCTGGTATGCCACATTGACGACGAGATAAAATGGTGATCCCTCAAGAAATTTGGTGAAAATTCTAGATAACAAGCCAATTTTTTTGACAAGCTGATGTGATGCATTTAAGTTGAAGGATTGACATAAGAAATGTTGACTAGAAGAAAATATTAGTAAGATTTAGAAGATAGAAGAAATTGGACATGATTGATGATATGTAAAACATGATGAGTTTGATTTTGTTTCATGGAGACTAAGTAATGTTTAACAATCCTTATTAATGTAGCAAAAAAACACAATGCACTAGGGTATTGATGACCAAGGTGGCATTGTATCTATTGCATGGACTTTGACTCTACAAACAAAGAGTATTTTTGTTCATACCAGACATACGAAAACCTTGTTAGAGTGTATGGGTTAGAAGTTTAGAGCATTTTGGACTAGTGCACAAAGAGGTATGATGAACCAAACATGAATAGCCGCTTGAGTTTCTTGAAATGAATTCCATACACACAAGTATTCGCCATGGTAGTATTACAAAAATATCCAATAAATAGAAGAAACATAAATCAGTAATCAGTTCCCCATTCCTTCTCTAAATCCTTAATGGACATCCTCGAGAGATCCTGGGAATGGGACAATAAGATAAATAAAAAAGATAAGATCATAAAAAGATAAAAAATGTTGTTGTATCACTTGCCATAGATGTTTGATGTTTTAGATGTTATCCATTGGTGATGTCTATTGTAGGAACGATTTATCCTTTAAGACATATTTTAGGATGTTGATGATGAATTATTGATAGGTAGGTAGTTTAACACTTAGGCATTGTTTTAGTTTGATGATGATCCAATCATTTTGATTCTTTTCTTGGATTGTTTTTAGATTTGGTTTTTTGCTTTTTTTGCTAATTACTTTGTCAAAGGTTTGAGGTGATGATTGTTTATTATGAATGGAAAGTTTATTGTGAATAGGTGACAATGGAGATAGGACTTTTTGAGATTTTCTAATTATTTGATGTTGTTTTTGTTGTTTTCGGGAGATTTAGAGAAAATTAGGGAGACCTAAAGGCACTGACCTAGTGCCTCAAGTGCTAATCATAGATAATCCTTGCCTATGTGATAAACACAAAGACATCGTAGTTCGACTGTATTGAGTGACCCTATTTTTGGAGTTTTTTTAATACTTTTTACAGATGTTTTTGGATTTTGATAAGATATTTGAATGTTTTTGTTTTGGGGGACTAACCTAGGGCCTTAGGGGCTCATCAATGATGACATTTCCTAAGTTATACACACAGAGGTTCATAGTTCACTTATTTTGTGACTTAATTGTAGCTCATCCGGAGATGACTTACAATGTTTTTGGGATTTTAATGTTTTTGAATTTGTTTTGATTTTTATTATTTTTTGGGTGTTTTTGTTTTTTGATACTTTTTGATAGTGATGGGATGAACAAGGATCCAATTCACTACCATTTTTAGGAAGTTGCACCTAGTCTGAGACAAGATTACATTTATTAGGGTAGATGGATGAAGATGGTGTAATAGGGTTCAATACTTGATCAATTATTGAGTCATGGTTGGATACATGTTTTATTATGGGACAGATGGGGTGGATGTGAAGTGTTGATAGATAGAGATTTAGGACTTATTCAAAGATAGCACCTATTTACCAAGTTTTCACTACGATACTGGTCCTAGGAGCACCATAAGGTGGTTTTCACTTGCTGGACGTTTTATTTCTCTTTACTATTTTTCTTGATTTTGATTTTTTTTTAGATTTTTTGCTTGGGATATTTTGATGTGCTCAAGTATAAAACCTTTTGAGATGGCTTCTATTCAGAGGTTTGACTAAAGATTCTCCTTTAGGAGTAGCCAATTGATTTTCTCCAGAGCCATAGTTGGCTATTAGGATGAAATGACCTAACCAATTTGATTTAAATTTACTCTTCCCATCCTGATTTAGTTGAATCTTGTGATTTTATTTCAGTAGAAAGTCACCAACTTGAAATATTTTATTCTTGATCTTCTTTTTATAGCTTCTCTTGAGCTGATTTTGATAAACCTGGAGATGGTTTAATGCGCTCAAACTTCTTTCATCTAGAAGTTCTAGCTCATTAAGTCTGGACACACAATATTCCTCATTGTTGACCATGCATTTCAAGGATATTTTTAGTGATGAGATCTTGACTTCGATAGGTAGGATTGTTTCAGATCAGTAGACCAAGGAAAAAGGTGTTGCACTTGTGGGTGTGTAAATGTTGGTTGGGTAAGCCCATAAGGCTTGATTTAGTTACAAATTCCAATCACAACCAATGTCATTAACAATATTTTTTAATATTTTTAGAATGGTTTTATTGGATGCTTTATCCTGACCATTTCCTTGGGGATAGTATGGGGTTGAGAACTGGTGTCAGATAGAGAACCTTGAACAAAGTTCATGAAAATCTTGGTTTTTAAATGGAGTTTCGTTATCTGTTATGATCATTTGAAGAATTCCATAGGTCAAAAGATTAAATAATTCAAGATAAACTTGGATATTTATTTCCCTATGATGTAGGTTAGAGGAATAGCCTCTATCCACTGTGTAAAGTACTCAGTTGTAGTTATAATGAATTTGTGCCCATTGGATGAAGCAGGAGATATCTTTCCTATCAAGTCTAGTCCCCACTATGAGAAAGGCCATGGTGTAGTTATAGGTCATAACTCTTGTGTCGGTGTGTGAACAAGATCACTATGCTGTTGACATTGGTGACACTTTCTTGAGTAATGAATGGATTCTTTCTCCATTAAGGGCCAATAATACCCTGTTCTTAGTAACTTCTATACTAGATTAAGTCCACTAGACTGAGACCCACAAACACCTTCGTGTACTTCTTGTAAGGTGGTTTGCACTTTGTCCACATTGAGACATTGGAGTAATGTGCCATCTAGACTTTGACTATATAGGGCATCTCCAAGGATGGTGAATTGGGAAGTCCTATGGACAAAATTTTTCTTTTGATTTTTCATCAAGTCAAGGGGTATGATCCCATGTTGGATATAGGAAAACATATCTTAGTACCAAGGTGAGTTAGGACCAACCACATCACATACACATTCTGATTCTAGGATATCAAATGTCGGCATAATTAGTTTCTCCACGAGGAATTCATATTTGGGAATGCTTTGGGGTATGTCTAGGAGTGAACCTATTGTTTCCATAGCGTTAATTGCTCTGTTACTAATTCTGGGAAACTGTTCAAAGGTGATGAACACAAATTACTAATTGAAGCTATCCACCATTCTTTTATATGGCATGAGTTTTTCATCCTTCACCTGGTATTCATCATTTACATGTCTTATGACTAGCTGAGAGTCACCATGGACCTGTATTTCCTTTATCTTCCATTCTACGACCATATTCAGTTCTATGGTGAGTGCTTCATACTAAAAAATGTTGTTAGTACATGGAAAGGTGATCCTATAAGCTTTGGGTATACTATCTCCCTGGGGTATGAGAAATAGCATACCAACCCCTGAGCCGTGTTGAGTATGGGATCCGTCAAAGTACAAGGTCCAATAGCTTGGCTGATAGGTTAGAAGTATGCTTTCATCTAGAAATTCTAACACTAGAGGCTAATGATCCTCCATAGGTGTATCCGCTAATTGATCTACTATTACTTGTCCCTTTATGGATTTTATATCAATGTATTCTATATCAAATTCACTAACTATCATTACCCATTTAGTGATCCTCCCTGTTAGAGCTGCCTTTTCAAATAGATACTTTAAGCGACCCACTTTTGATATCAGCTTTACTTGCCTATTTAATATGTAGTGCCTAATATTCTATGCTGCAAAGATGACAGATAGACACGCTCTTTCTATGGGCGTATAGTTCAATTCATATCCCAACAAGGTTCAACTAATATAATATACTACTCTTTCCTTGTTATTGTCATCTAGTTGTGCTAATATAGCTCCTAAAGCTACCATTGTTGTAGATACATATAAGATCACTTCCTTATCCTAGATTGGAGGCATAAACATTGGAGGAGTGAGAAAATAATCCTTGACCTATTGGAAAGCCTAACCACACCTACCATCTTATTTGAATGTTATGTCTTTATGTAAAAAATGGGTGAATGAATGGAACTTGTCTGTTGACTATGCAATGAATCTTCTGATGGACTGTAGCTTATCTTGTAGACTTTAGAGCTATTTCAATGTTTTTGGAGGAATTTATAGGATATATTTAACCCTTGTGGGATCCACCTCGATGCCTCTTCTTGATATAATGTAACCCAACAGTTTTCCAGATGTCACACCAAATACACACTTCTTTGGGTTGAGACATATGTGTATTCCTCTAGCTTGCCAAATACCTTGGCTAGGTTAGCTAGATGATCTTTTCTTTTGATTGATTTTGATAATATGTAATCCACATAGTCCTCCATGGTAATGTGCAATATATCATGGAAGATGGTGGTCATTTCTATTTGGTAGGTTTCCCCTGTATTCTTCAAACCGAATGGTATGCCATTCCAACAAAAGGTTCCCCATGCATAGGTGAAAGTTGTTTTATGTTGGTCTTTGAGAGATATTTTTATTTTATTGTGCCTAAAGAGTTTTTCCATTAGTGAGAGAATTTCATGTCCTGCAATTAGGTCCACAATCATGTCGATGTTGGGTGGAGGGAAGTCATCCTTTAGGCATGCCTTGTTGAGATCCCTAAAGTTTGTGTAGATCCTTATGCCCCTAATGGGATTTGACACTGGCACAAGATTAGATACCCATTCAAGATAGTCGATGGGTCTAATGAAGCCCACATATAATAGTTTCTGAAGTTCTACTTTGACCAAGAGTACTATTTTTGGATGCATCTTTTGTAGGTTTTGTTTGATGGGTTTAGCTCCAAGGAACACTTCTAGGTGATGTACTACTAATGTTGGATCCAACCCTAGCATGTCTGCATATGTCCATGCAAAGTTGATTTTGCATTCATTAATAAATTCTACGAAGTTGACCTTTTCTTCTAGATCTAATGAAGCTGCCTGATATGTTATTTGTGGTGTCTCTATTGTGCCGACGTTGAAAGGTTCAATACCTTCAACCAAGAGTGCTAGTATTTCTTGATATTTCGTAATGGGGAGATTGAATCCCCCATCTTCAGGTGCCTCAGAGAGGTTTTTTCCCTCAAATACGTCCTTTCTTTTTCT